>CM033633.1:14006341-14606341 GCA_019453435.1 Rhinogobius similis | reverse complement strand
ACTCAACATAAGTCTGAAAATGAAGTGATGGAAAGCCTGCTTGTTTGCATGTGCAGGCCTCTCATTTAAATCACACAATATGGTCTCTACACATTCGTCTGAACTACAATTGAAGGCACACAGAGTTTCAACTGTAGTGAGATGAGAGAAAAGTGTCATTTACATAGGATCAAGTGAAGTGTACCAGTAAGTGTGTGTAAGGACTCACACACGCTCTGCTTGTGTTTACAAACGTCTATTTCTTCTTCTGATGCTCTTTGAAACAACCCACAGGAGACCAATTAAAGTAAAAGCACACGTAAACACACGGTTGTAAGATATTCAGACGACGTGACCAATTATAATGTAAATTTGCATGTAAATTATAATAGCTTTGAATTAGCAGATAACTGATGGACGGAAGTGAAAGCCATGATAACATTTATCCATAGGTTTCAGAGAGAAGAAAAATTACCCATGACAATTATCAAAATCAAATCAAAATATTAAATCCTGCAAATGGTGAAATGCATAGACATTCAAAGATATGAAAATCCCTTTTAGACTCGATAACTTGGCTTTCCGGTATCGTGAAGCCAATCTCCACATTAAAGGGGCTGTACCTGATTTTTACTGTTTTGAAAGGTGAAAAATAGAACTAGTTCACGTGCCCATTTTTAGTAGATAGTAAAATACATTCTGTTTTGCCCCAGTACATGCATCTAATTACAGAACATTTTTTTCTATGAGAATTAGGAAGTGCTTAGTTAGCATGCTAATGTTCGTTAGCTCTACACAGGATGGCAAAACTTGCTCTGGACTTAATGACTCGTGAAAAATGCGAACAAACTCATCGTGGTCAATATTTAGGATGCTACGACTGCAGACTTTAAAACTAACTAGTTCTGTTTTCACGTTTCAAAACAGTAAAAACAGGTACACCCCCTTTAAAGTATCACAATATACATGCCATTTCACTGCTCTACTCATGAGTAACATGTAAAGAGTATGTTCAGCAGCCACTAGACACTAACAAGAAGCAAACAAGATCAGAAAACCTTCAAATCTTACTGCACTAGCCGAGTTACAAAGAGATCGACAGCATGAGCATCAAACGTCGCATCTACGTATTCAAAAATCTATGATGAAAAGTGCCAAAAATGATGCCCACAAACAGGAAGCTGAAACTCATGAAGACAATACAATTTTCTCTCTAAACTTTCTTGACACGCTGTTGCGGTTCAAGGTGATGGCGGTTTGAGGCTGTACTTATGAGGGAAAGTGCAGATTCAGCAGGAGAAGAGAAGCGACCTGCAGAGCTCACATCCTGAGGTTCACTGAAGCCCTGTGTTACTCAGTGGGAGGTTCAGTCCAGTCACTGTCCTCCCAAAGTGGTACTTACGAGGTGTAGACATGCTGTTTCTGCATTACATCAAGGTTCAACTGTTAAGGGCAAGAAAAGAGATGTCTGGATTTTGTGCTGTGGTATTTTAGATTGACAACCTGTAGCTGTCTTGGAAGGCGGTCTACCATTTATATAGTTTATGGGACATCGGCCGCCCAGAAGCAGCACCCATAAAACTTTCAAATTTCCATAACAAATAAATAACAATTTTGGTTTTGTCCATGCAACAAATGGATGCTGCTTCCAAATCATGAAACTGTTTGTGGTATAAAAGCACAAAAACTAAGGTGTGATTTACATTAGTCTTTACCATGTAACTTCTCCCGGGAAAGGGTTTGCCGCCTGCTTGTTTTCATGAGAATGCAATTGCTTGTTTATGGCATTAAACACAACTAGGTGGCACCAAAAATAACAGGTCGGTGGTCTCATTTATAAAACAGTACGTGGAATTCTGGCTAAAAAAGAATGTGTGGACAAAATCCAAACTCCTGCAGGTCATTTCTTATTCACGGATCACACCTGCAGCAGAAATCTATACAGATGACCCAGCCTCACTTCACAACCCCTCAATGCCTCCATTTAACCATGTTTGGACAATGTAAAGTAAGTTATGAATGAGATTTACCTAAACATATTGTCACACTATGGAACATTACAGGCAAAGCAACTGTATGTCCATGGAGACGAGCGTTGTCTGTGTAATTTTACTTCTACAGTTATGATTATTTCCTCAGCAAGTCGTGAATTTGACAAACCGAGAACATTAAACGTCTTTCCCTCAGAAATCTCCAAAATTCAATCCACTTTGAATCCTGCAATCCTAGTCTTTATAAAAGCAGCCACTGGGTAGAAAGTTATTTAATCTGAGATCCACATAATATGTATCACAGCATTTTACAAAAGAAAGAAAGAAAGAAAGAAAGAGGGGAAAGGGTCCTGCACATTCACACAAAGTTTATGTTGGACTGTGTTAAAAAATGTGATACTGACCATGATGTGTCGCCTTTTACTTCCTTCATGACCACAGCTTGTGAAAACCTAACTGCAGCACTGTGTAAAACTCCCAATGAAACTGGCCTCACACCCTTTAAAACACTGGCGCTGGACTTTCCACACAAGTCTACATGTGTGGCCGTTCTTCAACTATTAACACGTATCAGCCCATATTTAAGGTTGAGGCTTGATTATAATAAATTCAAGAACATTCAAAGCCAAAGTGCCTATTAGTCTCATTTCCCTAAAAATAGGGCACAGGCAAAATCAATCTCTCCCATCTTAGCATCATTACGGTAGGCCTAATGTGGTGAAGAATGACTAGAGCATGAAAGGTTCTCACTGCCGCCATCCGTCAAAGGCGAAAGTGCACATTCATCACTGAGTTACCAAAGAATGTGGAAAAGAATGGACTGCCACGGACCATTTACATTCAAACCACTATTCAGCCTCCTCTGTGTATTGTTTTAGTGTTAAGACCATTATTGCCAATTGCGTTGTATTGTTCCTTCTCTGCCTTCGAAATTATTTGCAATTAGCGTAATGTCGAAAATGAGAAGAGAAACAGTGCGAGATCCAGCCTCGTTCCCTCCCACGTATGCAACAGTATATAAAATGGCGGTTTGAAGCGCTTAATTCTGGGGCCATTGGCGTTCTGAAAGGCAAGAGTGATGGATGGGCAGGGCCTAATCACCTTTAATCAGTTCCGTCCCTGAATGGTGACGAACAGCTCTTTTAACGTGAGAGAAAAGAGCGAAACAATAAAACAGAAAAGCCGCTTTGCCAGGGAAAGAGGTGTGTTGCTTTGTGGAATTCATAAGTAGCAGATGCAGGCTCCTGTTTGCTATTCTGCTATAGATTCAACTTGTCAATTACCCGCACATAGGGCAGCGGCTACTGTGTTGGCTTGGCTCAAATGGTTTTACTATATATAGGTCCTTTTCACGCACAGGAACGGACGTGTGAAGGGCATTGGCTGGAAGTCGGACAAGTTTTCCCCTTTTTCTTAATCAAGACAAGCACATATACAGATTAAACACAAATTGTCAAATGGTGGATGAGTCAAAAGCAACAAAATAGACCAATTTGACAAACTCTGGATAATGTTGGACAATGTTGCCGTGACTTGTTTGGATATCTTTTGTTGCGCTTGTTTATTTTGCTCTATGTGCCGTGTTCAGAGTTCAGTTTCATGTGCTAAAAATTTCTAAAATGAAAAAAAAAAAGTAAACACCCCAAAAAGTATTTTCTGCGCAGTTGTTTGCATAAGGATTTGGCAAAACGTTTTATATCAAATGTACTTCTTGAGCTTAACAATTTGGGATAAAATGTCTAATTAAAATTTTTCTCACAAGATTTGCCATTGCAATAAGATTTTTAATGGTCAGATTCTGTTCAAAGTTCACATTTAAAAGCATCCAGGAGAATAGACAAAACAACAACAACAACAACAACAACAACAACAACAACAACAACAACTTGAACAACGTTTTTAGCATTTTTTTTTTTTTTTTACAGAGTATAAGGCAGGATAATTTGTTTTTTGTAGAGGAAATTATTGTACTTTAAAGATTGCAGCATTTGTTATTTGCTAATTGTGTCCATTCAAGTTACAATTTCGGTTTGATTACAGGAAATCTTACAGCTCTATTTCCTGATGAAAAACTTTTTGTCAGTGCTTGGGTTGTCTAAAGTATCCAAAACTTTATCCACTAGTCCAAGACCACAAATAATTTTATTTAGTGTTGAAATTTAAAGCCTATTGTCTTGATTTAATCATTGTGGTAACAAAATCTGAGTTTACTGCCTGGTATGAAAATTGCTGGACATTTTAGTATCTTTGCACCACTAACACAAAGACAAAATGTGTCTTTATTGATAGTAAACGACCTTGTATAATCCTAAGTGTGCCTTAACTTTAATAAGACATTTTGTTCTGCTTTCGTCCCAACCTTTTAGAAGTATATTTCAGACAACCAATTCAAAATGACCTTAATGCCTGCGTGTATAGCTCATACAGTTGCTTCTGACCATTTTGGAATTCAATTTGAATTTTTGCACTGTATTAAATCAGTTTTATTTTAGACAGGAATGCCCATGTGTCGCCCAGTGAAATGCCTTAGACCTTTCTGTTCCCTTTTTGTCACAGGACAGCTTTTTAACCTCAACATTCCTTACAAAATGAAAAGATTACAATACACTGTGAAAGTTGGTGCCAGGTGCTAGGGTTTCCTTTGCGTGTCTCTGCTCTCCAGATGTCAGGAGCCTGCTGCCAGTCATAAGCAAACCATAAACTGCTTTAAGGTTGAATGCATTTGAGTACATGCTTTACCGTTGGGTTTAGCTTCATAATGCTAATATTTGGACTAAGCTGTGCACTTAAAAAAACTTCAAGAAGAAAAGTTTCACCAATATGTTTTTGTTAACGCTGTCTATTTCCAGTGACATAAATTCTGTCATCTTTTGGACTCTACCGCTCATCCAGCTTGCTGCACAGTAAAAGTTCTTTAAACACTGAAAACTATAGGCCCTTTACAAACAAAAACAGGTCAAATTCCGGAATGGGGGGAATTTGCAATCAACTAAAGGAGCCATACAATGTGAAG
Source organism: Rhinogobius similis (assembly GCA_019453435.1). Classification (NCBI taxonomy): domain Eukaryota; kingdom Metazoa; phylum Chordata; class Actinopteri; order Gobiiformes; family Gobiidae; genus Rhinogobius; species Rhinogobius similis. The sequence continues at coordinate 14,601,358 of CM033633.1, read as the reverse complement.
AATGAAGGTGATTTTGTCAAATGAAAAGCACTCATACACACACAAGTGATATCAAAGCATGGTCTAAAAACACTAAAACATTTATATTGCCTTATTTGTTTACTTAATAGGAGATTATTACTTGCACATTTGAAGACTGGTTTTTGGTTTTACTGGAAAAAAAACATGTATTTTCATCATGTCTAAACTTTTATAGCGTCCTTCATCACAAATGATTATTTTTGTGAGGCTCAAATATTATTTTGAGGCTATTTTTTTTTCTATCCATTGTAAGAACCAAGAAAACTAAAATAATTTGGAATACAAACATTGTAGCCATTTTGATCTGATGTCAGTTAATCTTTGAAAATGTAATATTACTTTAGCTTCATCAAGTTCAAATTACAGAAAAAGTTGATTTTAATTTCTTTCTTAGTTAAACAATTTAGGAAGATTTACACAAAATATCGTCTTCACAAAGCATTGGATTTTTCCTGACTAGATTTGCTTGAGTTGTGACCTTTCATGGTTACTTTAACACATTTTGAAGAAGTCGCCATTTTGTTAAACCCATGAATAACGAGTTTTTGTCACATTTTTACAGTAGACGGACGCCCAGGATGCTGCTTGATCGTCAGCTTGGGCGGGTGCAGTGTGCGATGTGGAGAGCTCCGAGTGTGGGGGGCCCGCCTGGATGACTGAAGCCCAGGACAATGGCGTTACAGTGGGGTTGGAGTGGTGCGTGAATGACCGCAGGAAATCATGGGGCTAGCAGGAATGTTCTCCCGCTGGGTGCACACATGGTATTTTACTCTGGTGCAGGATGATAACCCCCAAATGCTCTACAAAAGACACCACCCACCAACAGTTCATCAGCACAAAAATAAGTCTGAAAGTGTGGACATTTTGTTGGCAAAGGATGAACATGGCACAGGAACATAGCTTTAGGTTCAGTATAAAGAAGCAAAGGAGAGTCTCCAACCAAACAGGAGATGCTCCACCCATCTCCAGAGGTTAAAAAATATTTTAGCTGCTATTGCACCCTGCACTCCTATAACTATTACTTGAGGAAACTTGTTGCCAGAGGCGTGGACTTGTAAGTTGTGACCTGGAGCCCTGTGACTTGATGCTTCTCAAGTCAAGTGTTTTCTCCTTACAGTCGATACTTAGACGTGACCAGGAATTTTTAGAAGAATTTTAGAAGAACCAAAAATCACGTGAATTGCAAAAAATTTGAGCCATTTTCTATAATTTGGTAAAATGACTTGAAAGGACCAAAGTAGTGGACTTGGACTTGTGGGCCATCAAATTTGGACTTGATGCCAAAAGACTTCAAACTTCGTAAAACAAGGACATGGTGCCACCTCTGCTTGTTGCTACCACTTCTAGTTCTAGATTTGATTACAGCTAAAGTTCCATGTAAAACTATTCTTAGTTCGACTGTGGCGACTAGTGTTCAGATACAAAACAATATTTTTGCGTTGTCCGTTTCCTTTCATTGACTTTAATGTCTCTGTAAATAACTTGGTTCAAGCAGTAATGTGACAGGACTGTACATTTTTAACAAATGTGAGGAAATATCAGCCAAAACTATTGTCTTGTTGATCATTTTCTCTGTGATTCTTTTCTCCATCATTTTTCAAGGACTGGTCCAGGGTAGAAAATATTTCAAAGGTAGTCATCTGAACATCTTTTTTTTAGTTTTAGACAATATACCACCCAGTAAAAATCCAATCTGTGGTCACAAAAAAGCTATACCAACTACTACTGCTTATACCTGCTTTGTCACTCCAGAGTAATACTAACATTCTCCAAAAGGAAATAGTTGCGTGAAAGTCCTGTCCGCCTTCTTGTATCCATCATCCATCATATTTTTTCCATCAAGTGGCACAGCGTCTCCATTTCTCAGAGGATTGACACCAGTTAAGTGTTTATGGCTCAAAGGTTCAGAGCCCACAGACTTCACGCAGCTTCATGTGGCATAGTGTTTTAGGCCTCAAAGGGTGGAGCCGGAGCGTGATGGAGCCCCATACGGAGCAGCCTATAGTGTGTGTTACATACTTCTCCTGACAAGAGCCACAGGTTGCTATAGTTCACTGCAGAGATTGGCTGACAGGACGCTTGTGGTTGGGAGTCTTTGAACCACAAACATGAGCTACACAAGTCCGAACCATCCATTTGGCAAAAGGCTCCGAGTGGTGCTTCTCATCACTCACACAAATGTTTTGGGTAGCACGCCATTCATGAGCTGTTTTCCTACACGCTGCTATCAACGGTTACTACGTAGAGTTTCCTCAGAACACAGAAGTGCCCAGTGCTCTGCTTGTGATGGTAGATTTATAGTTTTCTTTTTAATGTTACACATGTCTTTCAATATCGTGTCTGCCATCTCTACCTTGTAACAGCTTTTTATGTTTTCTTTCCTTAAAGCAATGTTTGTTTGTTTTTTTTATCATTCTTTCTTTTGTGTTTTACTTTCTATTGTTGCTATGCCAAATAACTCCAAGTGAAAAAGAGTTCATAGAGTTGCCAACAATCTAAAATATAATATCCATGATGTTTGCAAAAATGCTCTGTCTCTGAACATGACTTTGAAATCAAAACAGTTTTTCTAATTGTATGAAGCAAGAAACATGGACCTCCCCACTGAGCATTTGCCTAACCCTAACTGGTTATCAACGCCTAATTCAAAATAACCAAGAAATCCAGAGGAAAAGATCTCTAAAAGTGTGTCTAAGGGTGTGTTCTTTCTGGTTTGAGCCTTGTTTAGTTCTGGTATAGGCTTGGTTTGGTTTTAGTTGTAATCCTGGTTTAAGGTACGTTCACCCTTGCACATTCTCCACATCAAAATTAGGATTAAACCAGGACTAAACTGAAACCTAAACATGGATTAGATCAGGACTGAACAAGGACAACAACAGGACCAAACCAAGTACTGAAAAGTCTAAAATTGTCTCAGTTTAGGACCAAATGACATGTGAACACACCTTAGTCTTGGTCCAGTCCAGTTTAGTCCTGGTTTGGTTCAAATGTAGATGTGTGCGTGCAAGTGTGAGCGCACTGTAAAAGAGAGATTATGCCAACAAATCATTGGAACACGACTTGGTGTTGAAGTAAACATTGGAATGGGAATATGTCCAATCTTGCTGATACATCTGGTGAATATTCTTGACTTTCCATATTTCATTAAAACGTAATCCTACACCACATCATACAAAGATCTGTAGCGCGACTAAATTTTCAATTATTCTCTGCCGAAGCAAAGTTTCCAAAAACACACTGGGCTTCATATAAGAAAACACCATGCAATGTTAACCAGATGTCTGAATCAAGTGCAATTAAATGAATATAGAGTGCTCCATCTAACCCAACAGTCATCTTTCCCATGCTATCCCAGAATTCAGCGGTGCCAGCAAATTCCCTCACTTTTTCTCTTCCGTTATTGTTTTTACAGGACCATAAATAGTGGGTCTAAATTAATGAGGCCGTAGAGACGTTGATGGAGGAGTGGGGGATAAAGGCATAGGGAGATGAAGGCAGTGATAGATGGGATCATTATGGCAAACGGCACATCTCACTTAACAGAGCTGTTGCCTTTGGAAGTAGCATGTTTTAGCGTGTGCCAGGTCCTGTCTCGCCTCGCTGGGATGGACAAACACACACACATGCATGTCAACACAAAGCCAGACAGCAGACGATGGGGGACGCTTTGAATCAGCACAGCAATCTGCAGCAAATTATAGAGAGTGCAGGGATGTCCAGCGAGGTTCCTAATTGGGACAGATATGAAAATACATACACATTTGGAAAAATATAGCTTGACATGCACATTTTTATCTTTCAATTTGGCACTAACAATAAATAAATAGTGGTGGGCAATGTTGATAAAAAATATTGTCTTAATATTTTGAGGCGGTTTAATAATCCAACAGAAAGGTGATTGTTGAAGTTTAAGTATCAGATACATGTTAAAGGTTTGTGAAGCCTAGATGTGCAGAAATATTGCATTAAACCTATTTATAAGAGATTATATAATGATTATTACATCATTACATTACTTTTTTATTCATCTCATGTTGAAATATTTTGATATAGTTGTTTTATTATAAACTGCACATCCAATATTCAAATATTTTCTACTCAATAGTCATGAAAATGTGTATAACTCAATACATTGCCCTCTGTTAAGTAGGACATATTATGTTAAATCAACTTTGATGAGTTTTTACCTTGTAACAATCATTTTCATCAGTTTACTCAAAGTTGTATTTTGATTGATTCATGTTTGAGTAGTCCTTTATTGTCGTGCAACTGTGGCTTGAGTGCTCAGAAAACTTCTGTTTTCACCTGATTCTCCACCCACATCCCTGTAATTAGTTGAGTTTATTAGAAAAAAAACAAGACTTCAAAAATGCAAATTAAAAATGCAATTGACAATGTTCTGCTTGTCGCTTTGAAGAGGCAGAGCAGTTCTTTAAATTAATATTGCAGTTAAAAATGAACAAAATATAAAATTATGATTTTCTTCTGTTACTGTATAGAGCGTAAAGATCCATACTACCTGAAAAAAGCAAATAATGACTCCTTTCATGTTTTGCACCAGAACGTGTGTTTTAGAAAGGTTATGGGTCACTTCCCTAACTTATCATAAGTGAGTAAGGCCAAAAATATGCATAATTAATGTGTTTAATGGACACATAAAACGTAACATAAATGCATTGTAACGTAATAACAAGTAATCCATTATTGACCAAGCAAGCTCATATGTTGGACTATGCAGGACATTGAGCTGGAAGTTGAGCATGGCTAGTGTAGCATACACTAAAGTACGTATCATTTACTGAGGCTATAAAAAGGGATAATGGGGGAGAGAGTCAAGAACAATCTACAAAACCAACACACACTAACAATAATGAGCTGTATATGGCAGCTTTTGAGAAATGAAGATGGAGCTTATTCTTCTCCCACCTGGGGACAATTTACTGAGTATCTCACTGGAGCTGAGCACACATTGGCAATTAACACTGCACCCCAGCCAGTCGGCTATCAGACTGAGAGCAGCTTTGTTTTTAGGTGAAAGACTGCCAAAACGAACTATTCTTCATCAAAGCAGATATGAGAATATGAGTGATTTTATGAGGGCTCTCCAGCTCTCTATTTAGAAACAAGATACTCACAGTTTAAGAAAGCGGCGCAAACAGCTGTGGAGATGTATGGGTTTCCACTGAGCAAGGTACTGGAGTATGTAAATATTCCTTATTACTATTTCTGCTGTGCATGGTGTTTTACAACTTTCATTTGTATTAAAAAACAAGTCACCCATAACATACAACTCCAACTCCACACAGCAATGGGATGTTCCAATCCAAAAAGTTAATATATTCTACCTAATTATGCAAAAACATGTCTACAAAAAAAAAAAACTTAAAAGTAAAAAAATTGAATTATCCACAAGAATTGTTAGTGTGAGACCGAAGTGAAGACTGACAGACAAGTTCAAGTTTGGCTGATAATTAAAAGGTGCGTTTAAGACATAGTAATTAACACCTTATTTGGCTGATAATGTGATGCAGTGTAATCCATCAGTGATTGAACTGTCAGTTCTCTCAACCTCTACATTTCAGGTCTGTTGGAGTCCGTCTGAGTGAGCGACATTAGCATGGTAAATACATGCAGATGACATTCACACACGTTAACCTTTCAGGAGCCATTTACATGTAAATCAATGGATTAATTGGCTGAGGCTCGTTAGAGACAAAGTGTCATCAATAGAGCACCCTTGAGTTAGCCTTAGCACTCAGCTGTCATCTGGAAAACACACCCACACGCAGCAGGGCTGATTAAGACTTTGTGGCACTTCATACAAAAATACGGTTGTTTTTCAACCTTCAACTCAAAGTAACTAACACTAGCTAAATGTAATAAGACTACTTTAAATACCACTTTTTGCCATTTTCTTAATTTAGAAGATGCATTTAAAACATTAGGAAAAAGTATGTCGTTTCTGTCCAGCTTTGAAAATGCATTACAAATTCTTTGCAAATTAAACTAATTAACTTGTCAGCCAATAAATTATTGAAAATAAGTCAGATATATTGTATATCACTGCTTATTTAGATTACAGACGAAATGTCATTTGACCTCACACTTGGAAACAACCTCCTGAAATGGCAGCATAAAGGTGTTCACATTTGAATATAACGGCAGACACGCTGCCAGAAGAAGCTGAGAAAGCAGGACTGATAGGAGTCAGAGCTGGGCCTGCATTAATCAGACTGGTTTCTCTAACGCTCCTCCAGGCTCTGCTCTTTGGCATCACCTTCAGCGCCTGAAATTGAAAACTTAATGGCAGAAGACTAGCCGAGCAGAAGAAATGGAAAAATTGGTGGGATGTATCACAAGGCGGGGCCCCGCTGCCTTCACCTTGACAAATGCCTGGAGCCAGCCCTCTGTGCAGGGCAGATGAGGGGAAATGAATGGGAGGAGGTGGGTCTATGGGGGATGACTACAGTAATCTGGTCGGACACTGGGTTTGGCATTTTTCTCAGTGTAGTGACATGTCTCACCCCCCTCTGCATATCTGTGTCTGTGTGAGTGGGATGGGCACAAAATGAGTAAGTGTGTAATATGTGAGAAAGGTCAGTGCTCATCTCCACCGCATCCTCAACCTTTAAAGGCTGGACCCTTTGTCCAGGAACAAGTGACACTTTTAACAGGGCCCCAGAGCTGAGGACACAGGAGAAGATGGGATTCAACCCAACTTTAGAACCAAACTCCTAGTTCCAAGTGTCTTTAGGCAGTTTTTCAAATGCTCATGAAATGTACAATACAACAAATGAGGCATATTTGTCTAATTCCGATTGATGGTTTGGGCATATCTTTTCAATTAAACTTAAAGTGATTTAGCCACTAATTTACACTATTGGCAGGCCAGCCAAGACCACACGCTTTAACCGTACTTCCCAAAGACGATAATGTCCCATAGGACCTGAAAGATGTTGTTCCGAGGATATTTGAGATGGAAGGTTGAGAGAGACAGGCTACAAATTAGCAGCTGTAAAGTCCCAAATAAGGATAGTAGTTAAGAATGAGATATATGGCCTGGCTCCAAATCCTTGTGTATTCTCAATGAAAAAAGGGTCGACTTGCCTGGCAAACGTATCTGTGTTTGGATGGCATTGTGATGGGGTGCAGGTTTCTCAACACGGAAAGTCCAACTCTGACAAAACTACAGATCTTTAGGTGGTGCCTTAACGCACGTATACCACGGTGCTGCTGTTAGCATTCAGCTAAAGGTCTGAGCATTGAAGCCTGACTATCTCTAATCAAGACACACACAATTTGCATACACAACTGTAGCACCCATGCAACCCGTGACCCCTCCCCCTCACATTCACACACCATGGACTGTGCCGCTCTGAATGACAGTGTTACTAAGTCAAGCGACGCAGCTCAACGTAAAATGTCAGCAGCTCTTTCCAGTAAATGAGAGGAAGGACCTTTTCATTTGTCTTCACAGCTGTGGGAGAGTCAGTGTTGCATGGAGCTGGACATCATGGATCACTACAGATGTGTCGCCGGTTTATTTTGTGAGTTGACAACAAAGATTCCATTTATCCTGTTAAAGTAGATCTAATTTTGTGTTTCCAATTTACTGGGTGTGTCTCGAAGAATTATATGCATGAGCTTATGGGAGCACTTCATCTGCATTCACCACCGTGGTCTTCCCATACATGTCAAACATTTAGAAATTGGAAGAAAATAAAAATGTGTTTGACTTAAAACTAAATAAAAATGAACTAAAAATAAATTACCTTTGTTTAACAGAGATTATTATGTGAACGGAAAAGAAGGGTTTATGAGAACGACACAAGACGAGATTTTGACATAATGTATAATAAAATAAATATTTGTATGTATTTTATGTCATATTTTTGTAGCTATTGCAGCACTGCAGCTTCTCAAGAGGTCTAATTCAGCAATGGTGTTTGTCCAAAGCAAATATAAACACATGGAAATAAATCTCACGATCATTTTCCACATGTGTGCACAATCTGGTGCAATTTCTTGTTCCATCCCTATTGTTATTGTTAGCTTTATCTCAAATATTTATCAAAGAGGTTAAAAATGTTAGTACTATAGATCAGGGATGTCACAATATCAAATGATAGTGTTATGATTATTGTGAGAAAGAACAACCTGATAAATGATTATTTGGGGTTATTTGGGACATGACCAAACATAATTAAATTAACAACTAACACATTTATGACCAGCTTTATGAAATTGAACTTTCTGAATGAATGTGACAAAAACAGCCTGATAGAAATACTGTATGTATTTTTTTTTAACTAGAGGTCAAAGTAAAATTTACTTAATGGTGTTTTTAAAATTGTCATGATTACTATATTTTAGATCAATTATATGGTGACCTGAATAATCGAGAAACTGAATCATCTTGACATTCATATTATAGCATATAGATTGAAATTATTTGTTATTACATATTCCACATGTTTAGTTGGAAAGCAGTATTATTTTGCATTTCTCACATCGCATTCCAAAGCAACATTTTGGAATTTGATGACGTCTTCCAAATGAGTTTAACACTTCTGAGATATAAATAATTGGTTTAATAAGACAGTAAGTGTTACAAACTAAAGCTCAGCCTTGTGCTATAACTTCCAGACACACTGCTCGCTGTTCATTGCCATCATTAAACCTTCGAATGGAACAGACACCTTTAGTATCTCCTGTCGACATGTGATGAAACCAGGCTACATCAGGCGGCAGAGAGGAAATCGACATTTTTATTGTTGCGCTCTGGGTTTTCACACTGAAATGACACTGAGAGGTTTCTGCTCACTGAACACATCGCGGATACAATGAGATGATGCCTCTGACACGCACTCACGACGTCTCTATTCTCAAGTATCTCTGTCTCCACACAATCCAACAGGAGCAGCAGATAACAAGGGCCCTGACAAGTGCTGCCTTCTGTGTCTGAGGTTACATCATGGCCAGATATGAGGAGATATATAACCGGATAACAGGTTCACAAGCCTATAACTGTACTATCAGGTGCAGTCATACGATAAGGACGGTAAGAATTTGATTGGTTAATGGCCAATGCATGGACAAGCTTGCAACCGTAAATTGTATGCCCTGGACGACAAATAAACAACGATATATGTAGCATAACTGATTTCAATATTATTCCTTAATTGTAGATTATTGGTATTTTATAACTACTCTCTGTAGTTTTTTTTGTTTTGTTTTTCACTAATAATTGTAGCTTACATTATTTTCTGTCTTTAGTTTGTATGTCGTTATAAGCAGATTTCAGTTTACTTTTGATCCCACAAGAAGTTGCCAGCTTTCCCTTTAAAACAATACCTAAACAATACATGATATCGCTTGAAATGTTCCAGAGCATGGCATAAATATCCATGGAGACAAGCAGGTCAGATCTGTGGAGAGGCAAAACCACTTGCAAAAAGAATGCATGTATTTCAAAGTATTTTTGAGCAATAAAACAAGCTGTAACTTTAATACAATACTATAAAACATTCCAAGCATATCAATAACACCCCTGTGGCGATCAGCAGGTGGCACCCTCACAGCAGCAAAGTTACATAGTGCACCTTTAAAATGAATTCATCTAAACAAAACAGACAACAAACCAGATTGAATGACCATATGTACTTCCCTCTGAACCATAGACAAAGACGCTTGCAACGGGCAGGGCCAAAACTGAAGCCAAATCCTCGCAAATCACTGCACAGTTTAGACTTATTGTCAACACACATTACCAATAACTTCAGGCCAAACTGCATACTTTTCTGTTCCTATATTACACCCCAGCAGCGACATACTTTCTTTCACTTTCTATGGCTGGTATTGTGAGTGTGCAGAGTTGAATTCTTGGGCCGGTGGTTACCAAATGCTTTGAAGTGTCCGGAGTACCAGTGCCATAGCGCAACAGGCCTCCAGCTTCTCCTGAAAAGACTATAAAGACAAAAGTAAACAGCCAGTGATAGCCAGAATGAACAAACTACGCTGCACCCCCCTGAGAGTTGGCATATTCTTGGACCCTTGAAATGCTTTGTGAACATTGAACAAGCCACTAGCGGCCTCAGTATTATTCTCTATAGTGTTTCTACATATCCATTGCTGACTTTGAAAGAGCCTGCCTTTGAACTGGCATCTCTTCTTATCTAATATCCTCTTTCACTTCTTCACATTTTCCTCTTCGCTGCTGTTGTGACGTGAGATTGCTGCAAGGCTTCCTATCATGTGTTAATTAGGTTTGTAGCTTTCCTGTTGCGTTTATATCAAGGTTGTAGAAGATCATTGAATGCACACACAAGGCAGCAAGGAATTCAGAATCCAAAATAGTGTGTAGATAACATATGTGTAAAAAAGCAAATGAAAGCAGGAATTGTAACAAGAATTGACAATTGTTTCTTAGACCAAATCCAAATGTATTGAATTTTAGTGCTTTTTGGACACAGGCAAATCAAAAAAATAAACAAAAAGCATCCTGTCAAAGATTCATACCGAATAGCTGCTCTTGATCCACTGTTTCCAATATAAATGATGCGATGCATTCACTGGTCACTCATATATTTAAGACAGAGAACATAAAAACTAGTGCTGTTGAACGATAAAAAAAAAAATCTGATAAATCACATTGCACGCTTTTTCCATTCAGGTGTCATATCTGTTTTGAAGTATTGCTACAGTAATTAATAATTGATTAATAACTATTAACAATGTAATACTTTTATTATCTGAGTACATTGTAGAAAGGGGTTCAGAGGTTGTCATCCGGACGCCGTTTAAAGATCGAGACGTTTCGACTTTTATCCAAAAGTCATTGTCAATCAGAGAGCTGGTATGGGAACCTGGGCCTTATATGCTACTCTAAGTAGTGGGAGTCCAGCCCCCAGGGAGGAGTCACTGCACTCCTGTCTTTGTTATAAGATTGTTTGTTTGTCACCTGGGATTTAATTAATTGGTCTATCTTGTTGATTAATGGTTGGCCTCACCTAGTTTCACCTGTGTCTAAAGGTCTATTGTTATCTTGATAGCTGGCTGTTGCTCCCTCCTCACTACCAATTGCCTCATTAGCATTTGACTGGTCTATTGATCTGGACCAAGGTGTTAGAACGCTGTCATAAATTTTGGCTAAATTAAATCTTAATCCCCCATTCCTGTTCAGGGAAGGATTTTCTCTTTTTACAAAAATGGCCTCCTTTACTCCTCTTTCAAACCAGTTCTTCTCTCTGCTCAAAATCTTCACCTCACTGTCCTCAAACGAGTGATTTGTAGCTTTTAGGTGCAGATGGACTGCACTCTGCGGTCCGGTGGAGGAACATCTTCTGTGTTGGTACAGCCTTTTGTGCAATGGCTGTTTTGTTTCTCCTATGTAACGTTCTTTACAACTGTCCTCACTGCACTCTATCGAATAAACTACATTGCTCTGTTTCTCTGTCGGCCTCTTGTCTTTCGGGTGGACCAGTTTCTGTTTAAGCGTGTTGCCAGGTTTGTAATAGACAGGGATGTCGTGTTGTCTAAAAATCCTTTGAAACTTCTCAGACAGGCCCGAGACATAAGGGATAGAGACACCCCTCCTGCTGGGGTCTTTATCCTTTCTGTCCTGTTTCTTGGCTCTTCTGACTTTGTTAAAGGCCCAGTTAGGGTATCCACAAGCTGAGAGGGCACGTTGGACATGTTCTTCCTCCTTCTTTCTCCCCTCAGAGCTGGTGGGTACCTCCATCTTGGCTCCATTAGTGGGGAACTCAGAACATCATGTGGACAACACACAGCACTTTGTGAGCAAAGTGAGACACCTCCGTATGGACCCAGATGACGTTATGGACTCGTACGACGTGGTGTCCCTTTTCACTTGTATTCCTACCTCGGAGGCAGTGGCAGCAGTGAGGATGCGACTGCAGGAGGACTCAACCCTACCGGAAAGGACCAAACTCACACCTGAACACATCTGCCAATTATTGGACATCTGCCTTAACACAACTTACTTCCAATTCAGGGGACATTTTTACAGACAGATCCACGGCTGTGCTATGGGCTCTCCGGTCTCGCCGATCGTAGCCAACCTATATATGGAACACTTCGAGAAGAAGCTCTGACCTCCTTCCCTGGGCACACCTCCGAGCCTCTGGCTGCGTTACGTGGACGATACGTTTGTGATAATCAAGAAACAAGAGCTGGAAACTTTCTCTGAGCATATCAATGGGTTGGATGTATACATTAAGTTCACCCGAGAAGATGCTAAGGACAACCGGTTGGCGTTTCTTGACTGCTCCACAATCAGAGAGGAGGAAGGCAGCCTTCAGACAGAAGTATACAGGAAACCCACCCACACAGACCAGTACTTACTGTTCGATTCCAACCACCCACTGCAGCACAAGTTGGGAGTGATTAGGACATTGCAACACAGAGCCCATGAAGTACCCACCAGCTCTGAGGGGAGAAAGAAGGAGGAAGAACATGTCCAACGTGCCCTCTCAGCTTGTGGATACCCTAACTGGGCCTTTAACAAAGTCAGAAGAGCCAAGAAACAGGACAGAAAGGATAAAGACCCCAGCAGGAGGGGTGTCTCTATCCCTTATGTCTCGGGCCTGTCTGAGAAGTTTCAAAGGATTTTTAGACAACACGACATCCCTGTCTATTACAAACCTGGCAACACGCTTAAACAGAAACTGGTCCACCCGAAAGACAAGAGGCGACAGAGAAACAGAGCAATGTAGTTTATTCGATAGAGTGCAGTGAGGACAGTTGTAAAGAACGTTACATAGGAGAAACAAAACAGCCATTGCACAAAAAGGCTGTACTAACACAGAAGATGTTCCTCCACCGACCGCAGAGTGCAGTCCATCTGCACCTGTGCTACAAATCACTCGTTTGAGGACAGTGAGGTGAAGATTTTGAGCAGAGAGAAGAACTGGTTTGAAAGAGGAGTAAAGGGAGGCCATTTTTGTAAAAGAGAAAATCCTTCCCTGAACAGGAATGGGGATTAAGATTTAATTTAGCCAAAATTTATGACAGCTGCTTCTAACACCTTGGTCCAGATCAATAGACCAGTCAAATGCTAATGAGGCAATTGGTAGTGAGGAGGGAGCAACAGCCAGCTATCAAGATAACAATAGACCTTTAGACACAGGTGAAACTAGGTGAGGCCAACCATTAATCAACAAGATAGACCAATTAATTAAATCCCAGGTGACAAACAAACAATCTTATAACAAAGACAGGAGTGCAGTGACTCCTCCCTGGGGGCTGGACTCCCACTACTTAGAGTAGCATATAAGGCCCAGGTTCCCATACCAGCTCTCTGATTGACAATGACTTTTGGATAAAAGTCGAAACGTCTCGATCTTTAAACGGCGTCCGGATGACAACCTCTGAACCCCTTTCTACGATGGACCACACCTGGACGAATGAGGGTTTACATCGACGAATCTGAGTACATTATTTAATAGCTTAACTAATTAAGTCTAGACATTGCATTTCATGGTGAATTTGTGGCACATGTTTCATGTAAATGCGAGCTACCATAATTAACAACAGATTTAATGGATTAAGGGCCCTTCATACACGCACAGAACTATAGTTACACATAGGTAACTGACATTTATGGTGGTAGATGGAGCTGTTGGTCTGGTGTCTACAAGTGCTCTGTAATAGTTTGGTTAAATGTTTGGTCCAGTTAACTTGTTTTAGCGATCACATGAAAGTCTTCACAGAGCACATGTGGTTCAACACGAGATCTCCACTACGTGTTTGGTTTGTTCTGCACTCATAAACATCAGCCGTTGAGTGATCTGCTCTTCTCTATGTGAGGATTTATGGAATATATGTGTAAAATGAACCTCGTGATTACAGCTGCTCCTGTTCCTTCCTGTCAATAATATGTCCATTTTCTATAATTAATTGCATGAGTTAACACGTTCACTTTAACAGTCCTAATAAAAACATAGCAGCCAAACAATAATCTTGCTTCTTGCTAACCACTCTGCAACATTCATGACCTTTGACACTGGATGGTTAGGTGAAAAAGGTTTCCAGGATATAAAAATGAAGTGTCACAATACGGTGTTAACATTATGATACAAGACATGTCTCACTGCAGCTCTCGCTTCAGGCCTGACCCCTTATTTTCTAGGCCTTAGCGCTCGGTGTATGCTCCAAAAAGGCTAAGTGCCAGAAAGCCCACAGCCAAAACGTTGCAACAGAGAGCGCTTCTTCACTAAACCAAAGTGACAAGGGAGAGGACAGCCCTGATGCAATGGAAGCGCTCGCATCGAACAAAGCTGTGTACATTTTAACTCTTTGTTTGACCTGGACAAACAGAGGGCGCAGCGGATTGACCGGCAAATCACAATTCTCAGCGTTTGTACTGAAAGCTGCAAATGTCAGAGTTGTTATTGCTTGTTATACTTCTGCTCCCATTGCGAGTGTGTGAAAGTGAAAGGCGGCAACTGAAAATGGATCTAAATAGACAGGCTTTAATGCAGACAGAAACTAAATGCAAGTAAACATCATTATTTTAGCAAAGACAGAAAATATGTGTAATAATCTGTTAAGGAAAACAAAAGCAAGTTGAGGAACTCCATCGAGGAGATGCTGGTCGTTGCATAGAATTCATTGGATTCTCTGTGTTGTGAGATGGAAAGGCTCTAGTGGCCAGTTATATAATTGGCCAGGACAAACAAACAGAGCAGGGCAAGAGGCAGGCCAAGACTTCAATGATTCCACAGCATCCAGCCTCACCAGTCTGGCATAAAAATGTGAGAAACAACACAAAACTGTAATGGTGTTGGAACAGAGGATAAAATGTGTCACAAGTTGAGTGCAAGCTAACCAGATGTCATTCTTACGAGGTCAGAATAACTTGTTTACGCATAAGAAAATTGCTTTAGGCTGATTCTTTTCTTTCAGGAATCAGGAGTCACATCTGCAAATAATTTGAATAGATTATTTGACACAACTTCCAAATACATTGCTTATCATCTAAACATGGGACTTGCACATATTGTGGTTAAACTTTGCACTGGTTTTATGTTGATGAACTGAATCTCAAATTTAATTTACAGAACCAAGAACCAAATACTCTACATTTCTATTTCTAAGCCCTTTAAAAAATTGGGTGAAAAATGTAAAGTGGGTAGTTCTCAAATCACAGAAAGGAGTGATGAGTGATACAAAACATGCAACACTTTGAACTGTCCGGTCATGTTGGACACTGGTGTTCTATCTGGGACGCAGGAGGACACAAGATGTGGAGAACAGAAGCCTTAAGGGTAAGGGAAGATGTATGGGTAACACTAAAACTGAGATACACAAACTGTAATTCCAACTGTGATAAAATCTGAGCACCTATGTGTTTATGGGTCTGGCACTTCCAACATTGCTTTGCTATCATTGTTATAAGCATTATGGCCTTGGTAACTTGGAGGATTGAGTATCTTGATAAATCCTGCAAGAATGCAAACCTGCGTCTCTCTTCAATGAAACAAAAGAACAGCTGCCGGCAATGGCAGAGCACACAGCGAAACCCAATAGACATCAGCTTGCTTTTGTAGGATCAAATTAGTGGAGCAGGAATTTCACACTGATCGCAGATAGGAACGCTTCACCTGCTGCAGTCCGTTCTAATGACAGATGAAAGAGTGACTTAGTGAGATGAGATCGGACTCTGCGTCTTTGTGAAAGGCTGAGGACGCCTATAACACATACAGTAATCCACTCGATGACAGACACGTCCATTCAGCCACAAAACCGCACTTCCACTCAAACAATTTTGTCCCTGACAAAGATCTGATGACATCTGACGCACTGATAAGGATGATGAAATATCAAAATATGTCTTCTGCAGTGTATACAGACTCCATGCAACACATTGTAACACACTCAACACAGCAGCCATTACGCTGATGACTGCAGATGCCGTTGGTGTCCCATTGCTAAGGGCCAGACACATTTCATGTGTTCAGTTGGCGGCGCCACTGAAAAAACATCCTCGCTTTCACAAACATATCTGGCTACACTCATGCACACATCCTACAGGCCAGCAGAATAATGACAGGCTAATACAGGGTCGCACTCCTAAAACCCTTCAACACTCGCAAAACCAACAGCTCTGCTCCCTCTCTTCCTCTGATAAATACACGTTGAAGACAAGGAACCAGTACAGAAAACGGAATACTTTTGTACACAACCAGTCATTGTGCTGTGAAATCAATTGAGAATTATCTTGTACAATGTCTAAACATAATTAATAATTGAATGAAACAAGTCCTACCAAACTAAGCTTGTACGCTTCACAAGCTCATCTACTCATCCAAATTAGTTGCCCGTAATGGTACAGCTCTAAACAACAATTCAAAGACGTTTATGGGACACAGAGGAGCTCTTCAAGAGGTCACACTAATTAATAGTTCCAAAAATAAACCTTGTCTAGACTGGACAATTTTCATTCCCATTAACATTGACAACAGCTGAACTAAACTACTGATGGGACAACGATGGTATGTTGTCAGCTGGATTCACACTGTAAATATGTTTTCAACTTCTTGCCTTCTTCCTGCCACGATGTGACCCAGCCCGGGCACCATCTATCTGTTAACACCACAGGCCTGCACAGTGAGCCTGCAGAGGGGCCTCCTGATGCCTGTGCACAGGGGCCTGTTGGTGCAGCTGTCCCACTACAGGGTAACACAAGACCTTATTAGAGTCCATTAGACCTCTCGGAAACTAATAAGAGATTGTCAAATACATCCAAACATTCACACAAGTCACAAAGACAGGAAGAGGAAAGAGACTGGGTCATCGAGGGCAGGAGCTGACGTACTTCTAGACTGCGCACAATCTCATTTGTGTTTCATTTTAAAATCTCAAAAATCATAATAGCTTGAAAAATAAATTGCACTTTTCAGAATAGTTTACCATAGCATACTTTTTACTTAAACTGCAAGAATCATTTTAAAGTAACACTCTCACTTTAAAAATGATTAGCTTCCTTTATGATTTAGTGTGACAAAAGGTCAGTTAGCGTACATTTGAAGGTTTTCTAATTGTTTATCATTTCAACTAAGGCAGATTTATCTTACTTTTACTTCACCGTGTCAACTTTGTGAATGTGTCATGCAATGGATGTAGAACAGTAAAATATTACATTCTTGATGCTGTAGCGCTTTCCATTCATTCATTCATTTTCTACCGCTTGTTCCCGTTAGGGGTCGCGGGTGACTGGAGCCTATCCCAGTGACTTTGGGCCTTAGGCGGGGTACACCCTGGACAGTGGCCAACTCGTCGCAGGGCTGAATGCGACGAGCGCTTTCCATTAAATTGTTAAATCGCAATTCAGCTACAAACATTTCCACACAGCTGAGGCAGGTTTACAACCTGGAGCCCACAGTCCCAGAAAAGAGCTGCTTTCCTTGGCCCACAGCAGGGGCTTGACCTGGGACACTGGCTTTGATCTTTAATTAACACTAGACATGACTCAGGAGAAGAGCACTTTTGGGAACAGGCAAGAACTAGGAAAAACAAAGCTAAAGGCAGGATATTTTATCAAGTCTGATTAACGTCAACTAGCACACCAAACACTCTGTGGTGTGCTGGTAGTGTCTATATCTCCCAAAAAAGCAACTTAAACTGCGCAGTTTAGGGGTAACTTTGATTCTACTTGTAACATACATACTATTTTTGTGTAATTAGGTAAAACAAGTCACTTCCTGATGGATTTGACTGTAAATAAAACGGTTACACCTTTCTTTTATCAGATGCATTTATGCAACAATGGACAGACATCAATACATACAACTTCAATAAGGTTAATTTTCCAAGATTATTATTTAAAATATTCAAGGTAAGAGAAAACATGCACTGGTCCGTTTCAAGTAAAATATATTTGAAAGCATTTACCTCTCAATAGAGAAGAGCAGGCAGTGGACCTCCGCCAGAAAAGTTATGTAGTGTACCTTTAACATCTGTGTGTTTCATGTATGTACACGGACTCAGAAAATAAAATAAACCAAAATATTGCCAAATATAAAAGGATGACCTAATTTTACAACTAACTTTAAGGCACAAGCACAGTTTTAAAACAATGTAATTAATGCTATGCTAGCCAATAGTAGCTTTAATTAAAGTTTGTCACTCCTCTGAGACTTTCTAACAAAGTGGTTATTATTTTGAAAGATGAAAGGCCCACTCGGGTATTTAACCTTTGAACCTATTGGCTGCTTTATTCAAATGGGGATATGAGCATAACCAGAGGGACATCGTTTGCCTAATGTTCTGCAGTGAAGCAAAGAGGATCAGGGACAATCAAAAGACTGTTAAAATCATTACGACGACTCTGCTGCTGTCACCTCAACTAACCTCCGGGAACAGGAAACTTAGACGCAACTCCACAACTTATGAAACACCAGTAGTGATTTCTTTAACTGAAATTCTTGCTACTTCAGTTTCTGTGTGACGATGGAGCTCCGTGTGTGGCATGAACAACAAAACAAGCTGTATTAAATAACATTTGCAAACATTGCTCTATCTCCAGACACTTCCTGGCTCCATACATGCCCACAACCATGACCACAACTACTGCACCAATCTTCATTCACTCCACCCCTCGTTTTTATGCTTATATCAGTCCTATCATAGCCTCTCTGATGTTTCCATAAAGCTAATGAGGTGACAGAGAGAGGTTCTGGTGAGCGATGCTTGCTATAGCTCAAAGGACTGCTGGATAACGCATCAAAACCTACAAGGGATTTCATACAGGCAAACATATGCACACACAAAGCTATAGGTAATGACTGGGTAGTTCTGGACTGACATCTATGAAGTAGCAGAGTCGCTTCATCAGATCATGCATGGGAATTCAATCAAGGGTATTTCCAAGATGAGAGTGCAGAAGATGCATTAGACACAAATGTAATGAGCTGGAAACGATTGGGGAGACTTACTTTGGCAGGTGCTGCTTCGCTCTTCGTATCCCGGGTTACAGAGACACTTCCCGATCGGTACAAGCCACTCCCCCTCGGTGCTGCAGTACATTCGCGGTGGCTCTTCCTCTTTGGAGTGGTTGACGCATGACCCTTTGACCTCCACCAGCGACTGGGAGTCCATTGGCACCGTGTCAGGAAATACCGCCAAGTTTCTGACAGTGTTCGGGCATTTTTTGAAGAAGACTCGAACTGAAACTAGGGCGACACAAGCGCCGACATCTTGGAAAGCAAGGTAGAAGCCCTTTTTTGTCAAAGGACCGACTTCTCGTACTTCAGTGTTGAGTTTTAAAATTCGGTCGCCCAAGTCCATCTGCGTAAAACTTTCATCCGCAGCTATTGTGTCAATCTTAGAGAACTGGTGCTCCCTGAAATGGCTGCCCTGGTCGTCATCCGCCTCCAGATAAAGGAGATTGAAGGTCTCCTTGCAGGTGCCCAGGACCAGAGGGATGGAGTTACAGTCTCTTAGTGTAAACTTGAGCTCTACATAGATTTTCTGGGCCGACTGGCGAGGGATCCAGTTGGTTCGAAGCCAGTTGTTTTGGCTGTACTCCATAACGTTGCAAACCTGGAAGGTCCGGATGGGTGTGTAGTGCTCGTCCACACCACTGATCTCTTCCCACTGAAAATAGAGAAGGATAGAAGGACGAAAGGAAAGAGGATAAAGGAAGCGAAGCAAGGAGGCACAAGGGCAGACAGAGCCAGATACAGTTGATAGAAAGACACAGAAAGTTGCAGAGAGTGAAATATTTGGTTTAGTGGGAATGTGGAAGGGGAAGAGATAAGGGAGAAGGGGGAGATAGAATAAAAAAATAAAGTTATTTCCAGCCTGTAAGCATTTACAAATGAATTATTTAGACTCTTACACTTGCTGAATACTAAGCATCTAACAAACACTTAAGGGTGAAAAATCACACTACCAGATCTCATTGCAAAATACTCAAAAATTAATTAAAAGTAAACTTGCTGCCTTTGCCAAATTTTCCACTTTGCCCAACTGTGAAAACGCTCATAAAGTGTGATTTACTGGCTCATTTGCCTTAGATTTGTATGCAGCAAGCTTAATTGTGAATAAATATTAGCGAGATCTCCTACTGTCGTTTTCCACCCCTTTTAACTAAGATTTTTTTTTTTTTAATCTACAAAGTGAAAATGTTCAAGCAGCAGAGTTTGTTATTTGCATCACAATTCTACTTCTACGGAAACGTGCCTAATGGACTAAAAGAAACAAAATGAACAAAGAAAGACAAAGAAGGATCTACGGACAGCATAGACATGAGAGAGTATACCAGGTTTGAGTCTATCTTACATTTTCCCTCCACTGGGAGAAAGCAATGAGAGGGGAGAGGAGAGAACAGAGCGTGGTCATTCTTTTGTGAATTCAACACAGCGGGAATACTCATAGATCATGTGCTTTGGCTTCGGCTGTCCGGGCAAATAAACAATGAATGATGATAAATGGACAAAACAGCTAAAAACATTGGCGTCATTGTGGGTATATGACAGTCATTAAAACAAATGGGCCAGCATGTGTAAATGGTTGTTGTGTGTAGTGTAGATTCTCTTTTTTTCTAAATGAATGAATGCCTGAAAGTGCGAGAAGGCGAGAGAGAGGGAGTAAGACAATGTAAGGGGAAACTGAATGATGGCTTCTCTCACACGTACGGCCTTAACGGAAACACAACCCCACGCATGCATTCATGGCGGGCTCATGTGAAGTGTTTAAGGTCTCGAGGCTGGCGGACGCAGCAGGTGCTCTCAGCCAGAACACAGGAATTAATGACGAGCTAAGAAGGCCGGAGTCTCTATTTCACTCCGAGTAATCTGTGCAAAGTTAAGTGCGTGGACTGGAGTTTGGACAGGATCGAGTACAGCTAGGGTAATGACTGTTTCAAAAGAACACCTGAGATTGACAAGTTATAGATGATTTTTTAGACCGATGCTTACTTAAAATGATGCTTTGGTATCGTATCCTAAAATATTTACTGTGCGTTATCTTAAAATGTTGGGTCAGTATGACTTGTTTAACTTGTCCAGCTTCAGAAGGCGTAGGAGTTGTCTTTGACCAACTCCAATTGATGACCTTTTGACCTCAGTTTCAAATAATCAGTCAAGCATTTTCAAGCACATATTTCAGAATAAAAAAGACATAATCAATCAAACAATACCTTTAAATGTAAATGTAGTTGGGAACAATTCTGTGTACATTCAGTTAAAATGTTGGATATGTAGCAGCAGCAAGAATAAAGCAAGAAACAGTTGATGTTTTTTGCTTTTTTATTCCTCAACAGGCTTGTAATGATAAAACTGTTTTCTTCCCATACTGACCCAAACGTTCAACGAAACGGATGATGCAAATGAATGTAAAAAGAATAAGAGAATCCACAAGAATGCAGCGTAGATTTTAAATTGATGTGCAAGGGTAAAAACTTGATTAATCGTGCTCTGGAAGATCTTTGGCATTGAGATAAAGCTACAAGACAACAGGAGGAAAAATCCAGGCACAAAGTTTCTGTTTAGTCTCTTCTGTCATGGCTTTCTGGACGGCACCTCATTCATCAGCCGAGCTCCTGGTTGGTCCAACAATAACAAGGCAAAAGTAGCTACCAATCAAGTTAAGGGGACTAAAATAGCAAAGAGGTGAACCAAGACTTTTCGTATCTTTCAGCCACTTTCACCCAAGAGTTTAATGATGGTTTTGAATCAGGAGTGGAGCGAATGACGTGATGACGTGCCAAAAAGGGTTGATGACTTTAGCCTGACACAACACACAGCAGAAGAAAGATGAGATCTGGAAACATGAGTAATGCAGCTGCTGACAGTGAGTTTGATAAGGCAGCGGGCACAGTTAAACATGGTTGGTTCATTTTTTGTGATGCATTGGCAGTAAATAAAAGGCTAGGAGGAAGAAATGGGTTAGAATTTACATGAGGTAGAATTTCACACATTCAGACGGTCGGTTCTTTGGTTTGGTTTGGTTTGGTTGGTGTTTTAGACCGTTAGGAACTCAATTAAGCTTGAAATTTGATGTAACGCTCAGTAAAAGTAGGAGTATGGAAGAAGTTTTAAGTTTTTGTTCTGGATAAACTTCTGAAAATGGTTTGCCACATTGTCGGATGAATAAGCATAGGAATTTATAAGATAACATTATAATGCATAAGTACAGGTGAATAATACAGACATTTACATAATATTGTGAATGTTGTTTTGAAAGTATGCAATATTTGAGTATATTGTTTACAATTGCTTAAAAAAGAACTGATTGGAAATAAAACTGAACCAAAAAAGTCATATTGTAAAGGGTATAAAAGGGGATATTTCACATTTGTCTGATGATTAAACCATAACTAATATGTTTAAAGACATGTTATAACACATTTCTGTTCGATGGGCATGATATTGTTGACTATTGTTATTGGTTAAAGGTAACATATATTAACAATTGCAAGATATGGGTCAATGCCTTGGTGGAGGTCTGAGAGCTTCTTGTTTTTCTTTATACTGCATTAGAAGAAGAAGAAAAAAGAAAGGAAATATGTTAAATATGTTCTATATCTGATCACAATAAGAGGTGTTTGCTTACATTTGGCTTTACCCTTACAACACTGCTCACATTCCCACTCCTGCCTTTGTGTGACACTGTGGAGCTGTAGTGTTTATGTGCCAATAGTCAGAGTGTGTGTTGATAGTGTTTCCTTTTATGTCCGACAATATTTAGTCTGGGCTAAATGTAAAACAAAGAAGTGCGATGGTCTCTTCTTGTCACTAACACATGGACTTTCAAATCAGACCCAGGTGTCTGTGTGTCTGTGTGTCTTATCCACTTCCAGAGAATACATTTTCACTCAGCCAAAGTCAATGTTAGTCTCCACTGTGACGGCAGGAGACACTTCAGGGGCAAAACTACATGAGGTTTCTAACTTTAATTATATCTGCAAACATTACATCATATTTAAATTAAGGGTGGCAGAGTGGTTCCCTCCTGTTTTACTGATTTTGGCACAATTCATTTGGATGAAAACATTTTTTAAAAGTCGTTCAATAGACCCTTTAAAATGTTATGGCTTTAGAGTGTTTAAAATTCCAGAATGGAGGCAGCTGGAGGCAAAATGAAGTAAAACATAAAACATTTTCAATAATTAACTGACTGATCAAAAATACTAATGGTTTTGAATCAAGCTGAAGTTAGTTGCGTTCTCTATTTAAAGTAATGAAATAAAAAAGAATATTGTCTAGCCACAAAATTATATTTGAGCTTCATTAAAAGTATTTCTGGGAAAGTTTATAATACGTTTCTACAAACACTTGTCCAACTGGGGGATTTTACTTTGTGTTGATTGAAGTGTTGATTATAATCTCCTATTTAAATAAACAAAGAATCCAATGGAAAATACAATAGTAAGTCTTTAAACCAGGCTCTGATATCATATGTACAGTATCCGAGTAGTTTGTATTTGCCAAAAACACCTTGATTTTTCATAGTTTGTGATATTCTGGGGTTAATCCCAGTTTCTCCAGTGAAATCAAATTATGTTCCACTTCACTTTTGCTTCTATTGTGGGATTCAGAACAATTTTGTTCACACATTTTTAAAAGATGTATATATGACTGAGCGCCTTGATTGAGGTGTACTCTGCGCTGTTTCTAAACCCAAATACAAGACAATTGGGCCAGGAAGGGCACCTAGTTTATATGTCAATGTACAAACTGATTCAACTCTCTGGAAAGTAAGATGAAATTGAGAAATTATGATCTTAAAAGGCATCTTAAAAAAAGACAGCACTTATTTCTATTTTATACTTGTCAGGAATTTAAAGGTGCTGTACATGATATTTACTGTTTTAAAAAAAAAACAGAACTAGTTTTTTTACACTCATTGCAGCGATCCACATGTATCACAGTCAAATTACACTTTTTGAGACCAAGACGAGTTTTCCGTCGTCGGTAAAGGTGACAACAACTAGCATGCTAACAGTGCACTTCCTGCTTTGCGTAGAATAAAACACTCAATAATTAGATACAGAGAGTGCACAATGGAGTCATTTTTTCACTTACATTTAGAATATATCTGTGCAGGGGCAAAACAGATTTTCCTTTTTTATAAAATCGGGTATAGCCCATTTAACAAGCATAAACAGATCAACTATTGCTAGATTAGGGGTGTTTTTCAACAGCCTAATAGTGCTACCATTAGCGGAGACAGCTCCCAGCTTGAACCCACACCAGCGACAACAAAACGGGATAAATTAAGGTCTAAGGTGACTCGCCCGACCTTGTTCCTCTCTGGGGGGCAGTTACCTCTCTCCTCGTGCCCTTTAATTGATATATAACAACACTTCGGCCCCTGCTACACCAGCCTGAGCGACCCCTGGCCTCTGACCTCTTTGGTCGCACGGGTAGGGTGAGGTTTGGTGTGATCCTGCTCCCGTCTTTCTCTGATCTGCGCTGTAGGTGAAGCAGTCGAGGGGACAGTAAAGCGAAGTGCGGTAACCTGATCTGAACTATGCGGCAACAGGCACCGCTCAGAGTCACCCAGTCAGCACTCACTTCAAAGTCCTCAAAGGCCCGAGAGTGGAGCAAGTGTAGGGTAACAATGCGCCACGACCACACCAGCTGGGGGTGAGGAATTCTACACCCGCCACAACAACACGAGAAATTGGAAGACTTTTTTCATTCATTCATTCATTTTCTACCGCTTATTCCCGTTAGGGGTCGCGGGTGACTGGAGCCTATCCCAGTGACTTTGGGCCTTAGGCGGGGTACACCCTGGACAGTGGCCAACTCGTCGCAGGGCTGACACAGAGGACAAGGACATTGACAGACAACCATTCACTCAATTTAGAGTTGTCAATTAACCTGTACAGTCATGTCTTTGGACGGTGGGAGGAAGCCAGAGAACCCGGAGAGAACCCACGGTAACACGGGGAGGACATGCAGACTCCACTCAGAGAGATCATGTGATGTTAGGGTGGTTCAGAATTCGAAACCACGATGTTGGGGTGGTGCGGGATTCGAACCCACGATCTCCTTATTGAGAGGCAGAAGCTCTAGCCGCTCTGCCACCGTGCACCCCCTGGAAGACTTTTTTTTCTTGGATTTTTTGGGAGGGTTTGGTACAATAGAAGGCCAGATTTTGTTGAATTTTGAGTTAGGTTTAGAAGCAAAGTGTGGACCAAAGTGTTGATTTCTCGAACGTTTTGCAAAAAGCAACACCAAAGAAATGTCTATGCTTTCTGAATACTACCAGATCTAAAGCGGGTTTATGACAGGTCTAAATTAAAGCTAAAGCAGGTCTTAAGTAGGAATTTTAACCAAGAAATTAAAAGAAGTGGTGCTTCTTTATGGGTTGCCTCAGTGATTTAACCCTGATTGACTGCTTAGTGTTTTCGATTTGGTTGTAGATTTTGGACTAGCTTAGTTTTTGGTTATGGTTTATATGAATTTCTTTGTTTATTTGCTTGTTTATTTAACAGGGACAGTGTACAGTAATGAATATGATTGTAAATGTGCCAGATTAGCCAATGTAACCGCTATTTTCACGTTATTTTTCATCCGTTGTCCCTGGACAGATGTTAAAAATGTCTACCTAAAAACAACATTGATTGAACAAGAAAATATTCAGCAGGAAACCGCAGCAGTGAAAGCAGACAATACACAAATAATTTGACAAAGACACAAAAGTAATGATGTGGGGACAGATTTATCAGATTAATGTTGACCTGTGGCATTTTCTATGAGCCATTTTGAGATGTTTTTTGAAAAGATTTTAAGAGGAGATCGTTAGCCTGGTTATAATTTCAAGTGGTAAAACCTTTGAATGTATGTATTTGTGTGGTTTATCATGTTATTCATCCTAATTTAACTTCATCATCATTTTTACAACTTCCAAGGCCTTGCAACTCACACTTTGGAAATGTTTGACCTATTCTGCATATCCAGTACCGTAGCCAATAAGATCTGGTCCTGGTTTAGTCTTGGTTTAGAATTGAAGAAAAACATTTAGTCTTTATCCAATCCTGTGTAAAATCTGGACAGTTTAGACATACTTTGCAGGCATAAAAACACATTCCAGTGTTGATTCGTGCACAGAGCAAACTATTTTCCCATGTAGACATTGTGTACAAGTTTCTTAAACAGTGTGTGTAGTATATTTTTGTTTCTATTTGTGTCTATTTCTGCATATTCATAGTGTGAGCTACAGGGGACCAATGCTTTTCAATAAGACATGAGCTCCTACAAAAACAACGTTTGTGTAAACATGAAAAAATATTATGTGCATTTCAATTTCCCCACAACTTCATCATCATGGATCCTGTGTTA
Source organism: Rhinogobius similis (assembly GCA_019453435.1). Classification (NCBI taxonomy): domain Eukaryota; kingdom Metazoa; phylum Chordata; class Actinopteri; order Gobiiformes; family Gobiidae; genus Rhinogobius; species Rhinogobius similis. Next base: position 14,575,022 of record CM033633.1, on the reverse strand, counting down.
TATTTGGATGTGACCAATGAAAAATTAATGCGTTGCGATAAATATAGTCAGCCGTTTATTAATCAACGCTTTCACTGTGTAGTCATCCAAACTACTGGCACATCATGGTCCTGTTCTGTGTAATACATATTTTATTTCATCAATGCGTACTGTAAGCTTTGTTGAAATAAAATGTCTCTCTGATCTGCTTCCATGTCGCTGAAAGACACAACAGCTGCTTTTAATTCATAAGTCATTATTAACAGCCAAAAGGAAAAAAAGGTTATACATATTTCATTATTATGCAAAGCGAAAATCAGCACAGAAATCGTTAAGACATTTTGCCATGTTTACAGTAGACTTATATTGTCAGGTTTGTTCATTATTTGTGACAGTAAATTGTGTGCCTCAAACAGAATTACAGACTTATCAATAACATAATATCCACACTTTTCCATTACCTCACTGACTATACATGAGGATAAACATACTGTGATTTGGGAAAAATTCAGTTTTTTTTCTGAGCAGTATTGCTGTTAGATTTGTGATTTATGTTTTAATGATAGGATTCTGTTCACATCTTCCAGGAGAATTGACAAAATGACTGAAACATGAACTGACAAACTTTAGTTTATTTGTCATTTTTAGTCACATTTTTGCTTTTAGTCAGTTTAAGTCATTTTCTTGTCACTTTATGTGACATTTTTGTCACTAGTCATGTTTGTGTTACTTTCAGATGCATTTTTATCACTTGTAGTCACGTTTTTATTCCTTGTTTTAGTTTTAACCATTCTAAACTACAGGGTTAGCTGTTTTTACATTGAATAAAATACCATGTTTTGCTGTTTGCGGAGAAAATTATTGCACTTTAAAAACTGCAGCCTTTGCAATTTGCTAATTGCGTCCATTTAAATTGCAATATCAATTCAATTTCGATGAATTGTGCAGCCCTATATTCTAGTTTGTTATCAGTCATGCAGAAGCCATGGAAGTAAAATTTGCAACAACTGCAGCATAAAGTGAGGAGAAACAGGGCGGTCCTGCCAGAGACATATCCTAAAATATACACTAGAATCCTTTCCGTGTCCTTTTCTTCTCTCTTACGGAACGCGGCGTTTCGTCCAAGTGCACAATTGAAGCCCCATGGCATATCTTTGTGTTATCAAATGCAGAAGTAATAGTAGTAGTAGTAGTAACAAACTCAAATGTACTTCTAATATTTATTGTGAGTAACCTGCCTCTTCCTCCTCTGAACTCGTGTGTACTGTATAGAACTCTCACACCCTTCACTTCCTCACTAGTTCCTTGCCTCGACCTGCTAATCCGTGTTTATAGATGGGCTTTTCTCCTCTCTACTTTCTGGTGTTGGGCTGCGGTTCATTCTGGTCAAGCTGAATTTGCAGAAAGGGCGGCAGCAGAGCGAGGGTTTCTCCAAGAGCCCCTGGGCGACCGGAGAAGTGGAAACAGCCGCGAAGGTCGACAGAGAAATATGTCTAAAAAATATGGCCGTATGAACGAGTGACTCAAGTCCAGCTATGTATACATTTAAATATATATTTTAAAATCCCGGTTCATTGTATATGGCCTGCCCCCTCCTAGTGCTTTCTTTGGAATGTGTAAGTGGGTTAAACCTCCTCAAAAAGAGCGCATTGCCCGGTGACCTTGCTGTGGAAGGTTGTAACAGCTTCATCCAGAGTCCAAACCACAAATGCTTGTACCAAAGTAAACTCCAAAAAGTGTCAAGTTGTAAAAGAATACCACCTCATTAGTGTTTGACGTAAATAACAGTTCATTTCTTGAAAAGTCTCATGTTGATCCAATGGTATAAATGTCTACTTCGTACATGACCAAGAATGTAGCTGAACACTGTGTTGGGATAACAAAGGTACAGGAAAATCTGATTATTGACTTTGGTGGTTGGGTACAAAATTAGTAATTGTCTTTCATTGTATTTCAAGGTTTACTAGGCATCTTCAGTCGCACAGTCATGAGTCAGTTTGGTCTTTGTCTTAAGCTCCTAACACTAGAAAAATGAAAGTTGGAAGAGCCTCCAGAGTAAAACTAGATGAATAGAAGACAATTTACATTGAGCTCAACTCCCATAGGTTTTGTGGTCAAGCACATTCTCCTTTTAAGTACAAGGTCATTCTACAGCCAGATTCCAATGTTTCTCTTCCACAAAATTGCTTTCACTTTGCATGTGGCCCTTCACTCTGTTGCGATGTCGTGTCTGGGGTGAAGAATGCAGTCTAAGCAGAGTGAGTAATCTTGAAGACTCTGTTAGTTTATCTGTGTAAAGGCCCATAAGCCCCCTGGACACTGCTCGCTCAGGCTGCCTCCAGGAAAGATAACACTATATCGGGATCACACACTTAGCCCACTCGGCGGCTGTGGACCCATCGTCCTGGGGAGGTCTTAAGCTTTTAATTTGTTCAGACACAAGCATGTTGTGTCTCATCGGCCTCTCCTTCTGTGTGGACGACGGAGTGTGGTTGCGAGGCTGGCGAAGAATTTTGTCATGGATTTTTATTCCATTTTTAAAGGTTTCATTTTGAGGAATAGTGCATGGAAACTTTATTGTACTGTATGAGGGAAATTTTTTCTTCTGTTATGCTATTCAAGCCCCCCACAAAGTGACAATTCCTAATGTTGAGCATCAGTTCAACTTGAGCACTCATTTGAAGTATTCTTCTTATTTATTATCCTTTACGATCCTCACGATTTCTGGAGCAGCTCAGAACTGTCCCCCCATCTGATCAAAGTAATTTGGTTGTTGCATGTATAATAACGAATAACTTAACTGAAGCTCCTGCCCCTTGACAGTTCACTGCGTTACAATGTCACGTTGAATAGTCCACATATAACCTGGCCATCATCTTCCACGTCCTATCCTGGGACGTCCTATAGCTCTTAATTTGCTCTGTCTGAAGCATGTTGCCTCTCCATAGACCTTTCGCTGTGGCCTGTCCATCAGTATGAGTGAGTGTGTGTTTGGGCGTGCTGCCACTGCCACATTAGGAGAAATCATTTGTGAGCAGAGTCTCCCAGGGCAGGCTGCTTATCGGAGCAGGATGACGTGAGTAATTACACATGATTCACCTTGAGGACTTGATCATGAGCTCTCTCTCATCTTCTCTCCATCCTTCACAATCCTCCTTATCTCTGCCAGGTTTTGATCTTGTCCTCTGCTCTTGTCTCAGGTCTGTCTTATTGGATTACCTCATGTCTTATAAAGGATATCTTTAAGAATGATGTCAGTGGCGATCCCTGCTTCAAACTGTGGGCGACGGTTGCATCAAAAATGGTATTAAGCGCAAAATGACTAAATCCGAATGCAAGACGCAGGTCAGATCATGTTTTCACTGTAATCAGATCCAATTTACTTTTAGTTACTTATTAATTAATTTTTCATCGACAGTCGTAGAATATGTTTTGTTTTACTTTGCTGTTTCCAACATATTTGTGAAAGTTTTGCCAGATTAAAACAGGTATATTAAATCATCGCATGAAAATCCTGTCTGTGTGAAGTTTGCATGCTTCTCTTCATGTGGGTTTCTCTGGGAACTCCTGGGTTTTCCCATCAAATCTGAAGATGTGGCATTGAACGATGGGTCAAATGCAACAAATTTGACTCCAGGGACAATGACAAATATTATCTTTTACAGCAAATAATAATAACTCTAACACCTAACCCCTAACCTAACCCTAATTTGACACAATCTTAACACAATCATCATAAAATTGTAAAAAAAAAAAAAGAAATTGTGATAGTCTTGGGACCCTCTGATGGTACATTCTTCTCCTACATAAGTCATTGCATACACATTTTGATGCTTTTTATTAGTTTTGATCCCTTCTCCTTTGCTCCATTTGTATGACTCCAAATGTCTGCATGACTTTATGAACTCTGTCGACCCCTGCCTGCTCTTGGCCTTTGTTCTTGTTCAAAGCCGATGAGCATGAAACAAAGCAGATCCCACCGACTGCGTGTCCTCCGACGCACATTCCATTGTCCAGCGCTCTATCAATCTATTTACTCATATGAAAAAGGAAAAAAAATAACAAATTACATCTTCTCCATGACACAACTGTCCTCTAACCTGCAGTTGTACTTGACCATCACGTTTTGTTCCCGTGTTATGACTGCGCCGAGGTTGAAGGGAACAAGGTTTGGCAGCTCAATGGAACAAATGACTGGATTACCAAAAGCACTGCCAGGGAGTCATTCTAACACTTAATAAAGGGGAAAAAAAGCAGGAAGTGAGCTCTGTGTGTGCGCGTGTGTGTGTGTGTGTGTGTGTGTGTGTGTGTGTGCATGTGTGTCAGCGGGCCAGCCCTGAGGCACAGTAGTCTAACTAGTAAAACAAATAAACACTAAGCTAAAGCTCACTAGAGGGACCTGGGTAGCGGAGAGGTTGATGGATGAGGCGGCGTACCATTTTTTTCTATTCCTCTAAAAGTGGCAGAAAGACTGGAAATACTTAGATTTTTTTTGAGTGTTTGGTCAGATTTATTCAGATTAAGTTTCCGTGGATGAAAAACACCTTACAGATCTTTTTATTTCAACTTTTAATTCAATAAAAAATCACTAATGTTTAGGATTAGGTAAACTGTTTGTTATTTTGTTTGTTTGTTTTGATGTCTATTGTGTTGGGGTTAAACAAAGTTATACAGTTAGTTATATGTGATTAGAGTTGGAACTGGTTATTTCAAACAGGTTTTGCTTCGATCTCTCAGCATTTATTGGACTTATTTGGACGTTGGACAACTAGAAAACAATAATCATCAAAGCAGTAAAGCTATCCATTAAAAACTGAACTTATTGGTACAATTCCAAAGAGCAGTGATTGTTAAAGAGACTGTACCGGATTTTTAAAATGCAATAAAGTAAAATGTCTTTTGCCTCAGCACAGATCAATTGTAAAAAAATAAGACTGTAATGTGCTGTCTGCATTTAATTATAATGTTTTTAATTGGAGGTAACTCTGGTGAACTGGTGTTAGAATCCTATAGTTGCTCTGGCCTCTGAAAGTTGTGAAAAGCAGCTTTAAACTCATTACAGTGAATAATTACCATGCTAGGAATGTGTTAATAAAGTGACAAAAAATGTTGACCACTGCAACCTGTTTTTCCCGTTGTTTAAGACAGTAACATTCAGGCACGGAGCCTTTGAGTGATCGTTAAACAACTTAAATGATTTGGGCTGATTGAGAATTACTCAAATCCACAGTGAAAACACTCCATTAAGCTCGAAATGCTCTTTAAATGGCAGAGCTGTGCGCATTAAACTTTATTAACCGCACTAAACTGACAGATACAGGGCCACAGTTACACAATGCATGGATTAACAAGTGAAACCTCAGCAATCGCTTTACTTTCCTGACGCGGCCAAATTCCTATTTACGTTAGTACAATGATATTATGTTGTAAAAATCAGGGTAAGCTTATGAGACTCTATTTTGTAGATGTTGTCCCGACATCCTAAAATCCTCTAAGGCCATAATCGTTCTTAAAACACATCCACGAACGGCTCACACATCCAGACATTTCCCCTTTAAGCATTCGGACCATATGGCAAGCTCCGAATGCTTAACCTTTAACCTGTGAGACGGAGTATGGACAAAAACGCCTAAAGAAAAGTGGGTTAATCTGCACTTGGTTCATTGAATCAACAGAACACAGCGAGAACAGTGGGAGTCCTGGAAATCCTGCTTTTATACAGAATAATCTACATCACGCTCAGTAGTATTACACAATTTAATGGGGCTGTTCCTGATTTTTACTGTTTTGAAACGTGAAAAACAGAACTATGCAGCCAATTTTTTGCACATAATAAAGTGAAATCTGTTACACCCCAGTACGCTGTAAGTTGTATTGTTTATAGAGCGTTTTATTCTACGGGAAACAGGAAGAGCTATTGTTTGTTAGCTTTACCCGGGACAACAAAAGTCACTCTGAGCTCAGCGACTTATAAACAGACTGTGGTGAATATTTAGGATGCTGGGACTGCAGTAGGGAAGTGAGCGACACATGTGACTGCCGTAAAGAACTGTTCTTTACGTTTCAAAACAGTAAAAATCAGGTACAGCCCCTTTAAAATGTTGTTGTTTTTATAGGATTGTTGTTACAGAATTTCAAAAAAAAAAAAAGAATTTGCGCAATATTAAACCAACCAGATATTTTCAACAATTTCTTAAAGAGGAAAAAAAATAACCAAAAATAAAAAGAGAATGTAGAAACACTCAGACCATCACCGTGGCATTCAAACTGAGCCAAATCTTAAGTTTGTCTTGCTATTAAGGAAGACTTGTTTAACCTTACAACATTTATCTCAGTGGCAATTAAAACATATGTATTTATTTTATTAATGTATTTATTTTTTCCTGCATTCAGCTGCATTTTTTTGTCTTAATCTTAAGAACACCAAATGCGACACAAAAATTTGGAAAAATGGAAATCGTTTTTTGGTTGATTGAAACAGCATCACGTAATCATGCATATTAGAGAGAGAAAAAAACATGCACCATGACACAATTATACGCATAGATTGCTTGGGGAAAATAAAAAAAAAAAAAAGTAAAATGAACTCACCCCGTGCGCTGGGTAGGAAATCCATCCTAGCTCGCCCTGGCTGGCTTTGGAGTCTAACAGGTTGACTGTGGACAGAAACACACAAAGTTGTGAGCACACAGCCCTTGTTAGCCCTTGTTAGCTTCTATTAGGCCTTATCAAATCCCAGCGGACGGACCCCAAACCTGCGGCTCTGATCCTCTGTGTTTCCCCAGCTGCCACAGGCGCACACAGAGGCACACTCGCGCTCAGCGCATAAGATCTTGATCCCATCCAAACAGCAAAAGCATGTCATGTGGTTTTGGACCAGCTAAAAGATCTTTAGAGCCACAGGAGGGCGATGTGATTGTTATCGTCATGAAGTAAGGCTGGTGTTGTTGGAAAAGCATCTAAATGTTTTGGGCTGCAGTTGAAGCTCAAGCAAAACATCTCGGGTGAAGTTAATGCATGTGACCAATTTATTTTATTGAGTTTGGGTTAATGCAGACGTGGCATGGTATGACCAGCTGGAGGTTTGGGAGGAAATCTGACATTTAATCCACCGCTTTGATAGAGCTGAGCAAGTTGGGAAAAAATCGACTTCTGATTTTTTAACATTGCGATTACAATAAGATTTACAATTTGTGTTTGGACAATTGTCCTCAGTTCACATTTTAAAATTATTCAGGAGAATTGACAAACAGTTTGAAAAGTTTGAAAGTTTAAAAAACGAACTGACAAAATAAGACAAGATGTTTTGTTGTTTGTGGACAATATTATGGCACTTAAAAAAATTGCAGCCTTTAAAATAGCTATTGATAGTCTATAGGTGTGTTTTCAAAAGTATTATTTTACTGAGATAAAAATACAACTCTGTCCAATCTTGAGAAAATTCCCTCAACTATACTGTTCTAAATAATGTGTAGAAGATTATTTCGGAAAGAAAAAAAAACAAAAAAATCTTTGTGTCAAATTTTCAAAAATCAACTCTTTATTTAGTCTTCTTGAAAAAATGGTAAATGTTAGGGCTGCAGCTAACAATTACAGTTAGCATGTTTTTTTGTTTTTTTTTTCCCCTCAATTAGTCAACATGTCACAGAATTATTTTTAATGTACAGAGACTTTTCAGTACATTATAAACCAAATTATGGGGACTGAAGGCTAGATAGAGAATATTTATGAATAAAGTGAATTATGGATGAATCTCAGAAATGTTTAATTCTTTGTTGACATGTATATTTAATAGCACCACTGTCCTTGCTTACTTGTTTTAAGAGTCTGTATAGTCTGTATTTACCGGATAACAATTAAAACAATCAAAATACAACCAAGTAAATGTATTCTCGTGCAGTCCATAGATACAACATTAAATGACTATTGTCTTGCCATATGTCATTCATTTCTACTGTACTTGCTTTGAAAAGTTGAAGGACATTTAGTTAAATCCTGTAAATACATATCTGAAACATGTCATCTTCCTGTAGCACATAGAAATGATCCACAACAGTCTATTCTTGGCGTATGCAGATGGCTGAGTGTGAATGATTGTCATGAAATCCCAGTGTGTGTGAGGCAGTGACATATGGAGCGGGGAACGTGTGTTATGTGAACGGCCCACTTCAGGAGGCTGTACTTTAGCACCACAATAAGTCTGTTTGGACACACTACAAACAACAACACGCACATGCCTTTTGCACGGCGTAAGAAACGACAACTGCTGTGAGATATGACGAGGTATTTGATAAAAGCGGAGAAACGAGCGCAGCACCTGTCAATCGCGCTCGGAACAAGTACAGGAAAGTTAGTAAAAAGTTCAAAATAATTATGGATTTTAAAGCTTTTGGACACAACTGACATTACTGAAACCTAGACAATATTTCAGAATCACATCATTATGTTTGGCCATTAAAAACAATTGAGGAAAATGTATAAAATGATATTGTATTCCTTTGAGCTGGACACACAAAGAATTCAGCCAAAGTGATACAATTCTATACACGCCAGAACCTCTAAATGTTTTGTTTTAAAAAATAATAATCATGCAATGAATAATCTTGGTTCTGAAGGGATTCCTAAAACATTTCATTTATCTCATCAACGATCTGTTATGGCAATTTATGATGGTCTGCGGGCATTTACAAAAGTTCACCTTAGACAAATTCACTGGGGAAAAGGCACATCCACCTTTCAATTTCACAAACCAATTCTTGCTGCGCACTAGAATAAAGATTGAGATGGAAATCATCATTTTCTCGCAGCAGGACTGATAATATCTGCTATAGTGTGGTGAAACGGCCCACGAGGACACAATCGATGTCTCATTGCTATGTGAAAACGTCTAAATTGCGGTCCAGGTCCTGCACCAGGCCGGGCCCATGCACTCGTCGGCTTGAGTGGCAGTGGACACTTTCCTATTAGCGGCTAATGAAGCTATCTGTTCACGTCAGATAATAGCAGCTCAGCACAGGACCAGTGCCTCCAATTTACATTTCCCAATGAGCCGAGCCCACTGCTCAAATTGAGCCGAGCGGGAATTTGAGAGCAGAAAATTAGACGCTCTCATATCGCACATGCATGGAAAAAAGTCCCTCCAGCTGCTCTTGACTGCACGGAGAAGTCTGCACCCACTTACTATAAACATTGTGACTGGGGACAAAACTGTGACACATCAGATACACTTCTTACTCTTGAGTTAATACATGAGTTTTATTGACTACAAAGGGACCATCTTGTTGGCTGAATGGGCTCTACAGTCTCAAAGCCTTAGCACTTGTTTGAGATAGTTCTTCTTAAACAACACAGAGCAGCAAGTAAAAATAGTCTCAAAACACACTTTCGATTAGCCAGCGTATCATTTTAATCATGCCTTGTTGTCAATTGTCAATAAAAGTGTGTTTTGCATCAAATAATCACGCACCCATTCACACACAGGCCTGTCTTGCCAAAGACACAACAATGTTATGTCCTGTCCCAAACTAAGAGCTAGGAACTAACAAAAATATTAAAAAAAAAAAAACATACTGCAATTAAAAGAGACATAAGACGTGGGTCGTGAATTTGAACTCGACTCTGATCATTTACTGCATGAAATCCCCCAGTCTCATTCACATTTCGTGCTGTACTGTCCTGTCAAATAAAACCTTTGGCCAAAAAATCCTTCAAAAGTGCACATAAAGCGTAGCACCTCATACATAAAATACTGTATTAAATATAGGAAGTAATCCCAGCAGAATTACAATGTAAATCAGTGAAACATAGTATAAAATGTGAAGAAACACTAATAAAACAATATGGCTAAGATAAACTATTGTACTCATACCAAAGCAGTGACAACTTACTTTTATGTGTCATTACTGAATGCGTTCTAACACTCTAAACATTTGTTTTTTCTTTCTCTCAGATCTTTTCAAACTTTCCCATAAAGCTGCTCACCACTCTTGCTAAACTCTCTCCACACAGTCACTGGAGTGAGTCAGTGTGAGCCAAGCATGTCGCCCCTGACTGTCCCATCAGGGAGTGCCTCTAAACCAGGACGCCAGTATTAATAGACGGTCTGTGAGCTAAACATCAACAAGCAACAAACTGGAATAAACATTTAGCACAGATTTGGACTGGCCCAATTCGGGACAGGGACAGACATTTTGTACAGCTTTTTATTTCGACATATACTGATCGGAAGGTTCGACTGAAAAGCAGATTTTAGAGTCAAGTCATGCAGAATAGTCAAAAACACACACTACATTCATCAAAGTGTATTCCTTACATAAGAACCGACACATTGAAATGAACTACGATCTTCTGAGTTCAGAGTTGGGCTCTATCTTTTCCTTTAGGGAGGAGAAACGCCAGCTTCCCTTGGCAGAAGTTTACGCTGTCATTTTGCCACACGGACGCACTTTTCTTTCACTTTATCCACAGCCATATCTATATATTATCATCCCGAAACCAAATAACTACCTGGTTCTCTTTGGCTACTTTATAATTCATTTGAGTGGGCCATAACTCGCCTATACCCCCGGCTTTAACGCTGCATAAACCTCTGCTAGTTACAGTCAAGGTATGAGTCAGAGATGCCAGTCCGGTTTAGCACATGGCAAAGTGAGCACAGCACATTATAATGGAAGCACATGTTGTCTTGATATGTGATGTGGCGTGGTAGCTGGAGAGCAGGGAGCTTGGCAGGCCGCAGTGCAGCCGGAGCCAGGCGACTTGTGTCTGTGTAAGGGTGAAGTGTTCACCTCCCATTATGAATTATTCAAGTGCACACAGTGGCTCTGTCTGATGTTACTGCCGCTGCATTCTCCGCTGCTCCAGTTCCTATATTTCCCTCTATTCTTCCCGCTTTTCCTCCCCTACTTCCTTCACCTGTCTTTAAACTGTTATCCTGCTCGTTCGCCCTCAGACAGACTCCATCCTGCTCCCTCCTGCTCTCAGCATAAGGCGCTGTCTGCTGTACGTCTCTAAACCTGCGTGCACTTACTTTTTCATCAACTCTAAAGCTCAACGTACCTTTGAAGCAGAGAAACGCACTCCCACTTAAAGGTACAGGCAATATTTTTGTACAGCCACATGAAAAATATGCTGTGTGGACATGTTTAAATATAGAAAATGGTAATTGATGTTAAAAATGCAATAAAACGACTATAAAATTGCAAAATCCCATCTTCATGTATCCAGGATGCACTTGATGTTGATTTGAGTGCCACACCTGATTAAAAAAAAGAGGGAACAGTATAAAAACGCCTCTCTCTGTCTTGATCCCATTGCGTCAACGCCACCCATTGGAAGTTAATACATTTACCTATGTCAACCCAAAGTGAATCGGAATGAATCTTTGGTCTTTTTTATTATTTTTTTATGCTTTTGGTTTTGGCTTCTAAAAGTTGCCCCAGCTCTCTGACGTCGTGCGTAACAGCGGGGCGTGCGCGCCTGACTCTGCGGGCCAAGCCTCACTATCCGCGGCTAAAAATACTCAGGCCTCGACGCCCCACGGAGCACGCACATCACGCCAGAGCAGGCACTCGAACTTTTGATTGTAGGAGGAAATATTTTAAGAAGCGAGTGATGTAAATGACGTTGTTTCTTTTTTTTTTACAGAATCATCAAAGAAAGCCACACCACAAATACCGTGAAAAGAAATGTCAGACAAACAAATAAATGTGGGCTCTTGTTAAAGGATAATGTTTACGTTTCCCATCGCTGTGTTCAAAGCAGTGGTAAATGAGTCCAAACGTCTTTTTATCTTTAATCACCAACACTTAGGGAGTTTATTTTGTTTTTTAATGGTTATGTAAGACGCAAATGTATGAATTAACCCGTTAGTGGTTAGTGATCTCTGCTTGCGATAATACAATAATCAGAATAATGTCAATCGGGCCAGTCTGAATCTGTCTCAACTAAACACCCAACTGGTAAATAAAAACTGATCTTTAAAAAAAAATTAAAAAAAATCTTTTGATCAAAAATTGTGTTTTTGGCCAAATTTCCAGAGAGTATCCGACAGGTTTGGATTTCATGAAGTCAGCAGTGAGCAATTACAGATCCCATTCTTGTTTTTAATTTTACGCGTGGTTTATGCGTGATCATGCGTAATCACGAGTGTCTCCAAATGTTCTAAAGTCGTGCGTAAACCCGCTTTCTCCGCGTTTCTCTGTGCGTTATGAACCATTTGTCAAGGCTTTGCACAGCACAAGGCTTTGCACGTCTATAAGATCATTTTACGATCCGTTTGAAGATGATGGAGTAAAAAGCGGCGGCTCGCTATGACACTTTGGCAAATTAATCCATGCAAAGGTCAATTTAATTACTCGTTTGTTTGATAATAAGATGAAATAAATGGAAAAAGACATGCGCAGGCTTTTCCCTCTGTGCTGTCTGACCCACAGCGCACACTGACGTCCTCCACTGCGCTCACACAACTTTATCAATCTCCTCTGTGTCTCCCTCTCTCTCTTCACTCGCCGCGCAAACACAAGTAGCCCAAAAGCTCCCGTCTCTTGTCACGCACTCACAGTAGCCACTTTCTCCTATCACAACAAGCAGCACACTGTTCAACAACTTTTGCCGTCCTGTCTACGAAGTGATTGTGACTTCAACGTATATAATTATTTCTGTCTTCCGTTAAAACGTTTACAAAATACAAACCCAAATGCGGCACCACACGGCAGCGCACTGAACACAGGTCATGGTCAAGTAGCAGCAGTAAACCGTCACAGAAATCAAAGAAAAATAACTCCAAACAACTGCATGAAAGTAAATTTTATGAGGGAAATTCCATATGAAAAGTATCGCAGAGCAAAACGTAAAAATGACGCATGTATCGTGGCACAGCTTGCGGCCCCTGTGTAGCACTGACCTCTCTCCGTGGCCTCGGCCTAAACGTCTCAAAAACTTTTCAAACTTTTTCTTTCTAATGTTTTCTTATTCGTTTGTTGTTTTTGTTTTCTTCCTGCGCTCACTCTCCACTCCAATCTGCTTTATCTGCCTTTATGAAACTTATTTCTCAGTGATCCAACTCTCATCGTTTCCAAATAAACGTTTTGTTCATGCGTTACAGGACAGAAAAAAAGATATGCCATGGAAAAATAGTTAAAATAAAATACATTTTAAAAAGTGTAATGAGAACTTTTTACACCACCCTTTGTCTTTAACGTTTAATCCGCGCGTATATACATTACAATATTTTAATAATAATTACGCGCCGATAATCAAATTGTACCGTATTTAAATATACAGGCCTGCTTGAGTAAATAAAAACAAAAATGTTCACTACACGACAGAAAGACAACAAACTAAATTTATGAGGAAAAAAACAAGAGTGTGATCTGTCAAAGCTTCCCTGAGCTGCCGTTCGTGTTGTTTTCTGGAGCGACACAAACTAAAAACATGGGACTTGTTAAACGCACTTGTTCTAAACTCCACAGTCACTCTGTCCACTTCGACAAAGGATCCAACTTTACCCATAAACTGTTCCAATAAATGAGCAACCTCAAAATCATCGCTTAACCCAAACATCTCTCTTTTTACGCATTTGCGTCTCTGCCCACGCTCTGTTTACACTCTTTAAATGTGCATGAGTGTCTGACTGTCTGCATCCCAGCCGTCTGTAACCTATATTCCTGAAAGCTGGAAAAATATTGGATAAATAGGACTTAAATCCAAACAGCGGAGTCCCCGTCGCTCTCTTTGGAACCCAACTCCACTGTCTCCGTCTTTCTGTCCAACTGTCACACCGTCATTGCGCGTGTTTCTCCCCCGCTCATCCCGCAGACCACTCGCCCAGCTCTTCCCTTTGTCCGTTTGAAGTTTACTCATCCACAATTCGCCCCCGACGTCTTTGCACGGTGTCACCTTCACGCTCCACGCCGCAGTTGGTCTCACTCGCAATTTGGGACAGTAGCGGGTCAGTCAGTCAGTCAGTCCGGTGTCCCCCCGCGTCTCCCTCTCCGGCACAGACGCACAAAACACCCGCGCGTAAAAAACACTCCGGATTGTCTTACCTTCGTTGGGGGGGTAGATGATGGAGAAGGCGAGAGGAACGTAGCGCAGTAAAAGACTTAAAATGGGGAAAAGAAGTGATCGCGCAGTGCAATCCATGGCGGCGGATCAGTGGTACATAACTCCATGAAGCCACTCGCGGATCTGAGAGCGTGCTCGTGCTCCTCTCCTCACTCACACTCGCTCCCCTCGCTCTCTCCCCCGGCTCCTCGTGCGCTCAGAGGCTGCGCGCAAGGTTTCCGCCGGGTCCTAGAGAGTCGCGCAGAGCGAGACGGTTCAGAGACGAGGCGGGTTCAACACAGGTCACCGCGAGAGGCCAAAGGGAGGCGCGCGCGGAGCAGGGGAGTTAATGGGAATTTCCTCCGGAGGTAAAAGGTGAACGAGTGCCACGTGACGCACCGACACGAGCGCCCCGTTATCGATGGATCTGTGCGTTGGCGATCGAGTCTCAGGCAAAGGTTCACCGAGCAGTGGCGTCTGATAAGGGGTCATGCGTGTGAGAGGCCCCAGGGTTATTGCGCTGCACTGACAGAGAATGAATAAATAACAAAAAACAAACAAATAAATAAATAAGCAGCAAAATAAATAAACAAATAAAGAGAATGAATAAACTCAAAAACATTTTAGTTTATTTAGTTTACATTTAGTTATTTAAAAAAAAAAAAAAAGGTGATGTATGGCATACATTAATGAGAAAAAATATGTATAGATCCAGCTTATATTAAATAAGGCAACTTCATATTTGTTTATAGACTTATAAAATTATTAGCACATACGTTAATGTAAAAAAAAACATTAATGAAATAATGCAATAAGTGATTGGCTAATGGTTAATGTATTAGTTCATCATGATTCTGTGATTGGAATCTCTCATGTAAACTATTATGGTTAGTCTTTATTAACATGATGTAAAAAAAAAAAAAAAAAAGCAAGTTTGAACAAATAAAACGCAAAACAAAGAACATGACAGTTAAATAGAAATGAAAATAATCAAGTTGCAGCACATATTGTCCAGTATATGACTCTCATTTAGTCCAGTCTGTCAAAGAGGTCCATTTTCAAATTAAGTCCAAATGTCCACATTTTTTTCTTTCCATATTTTGAGTCCTTGATTGTCGGAACAGTCTGCATCTTTTTTTTTTTTTTCTTGTAATGGCTTCTTCTTCTTTCCTGCCACCAGCAACATGCGCCAAAGGTATCCATTTATTGTGTCTATGGCAGGAGTTTTGAGGCCCAAATACATAGTTCTGATATCATAGTGGTGATATCAAAAATAGTCGGCATTGCCATGTTAATTCCAGCCTAATATTTTGTAGCAACAGGACAGTCCCAAAACACATGGTGATTATGTGCCTATTGAAATATGTATTTTCCCTTCTTAATAAGGGAGTTTAACATGAGTGTAACACATTTCAGCTTCACCATCACTAGGGGCAGACAGTAGTTAGTTGTTTAGTGTGTATTTGTGTCGTGAGAAAAAGCGACATATGACAGCAATCATGGCACTTGGCAAACACGAGGACAGCACTTTTGTGGAGACGCCGCTTACTGAAGCCCTATTTATCATGGTGTGGATGGACGTATGTTGTTTTTGCATTCAGCTCCACTGTGAGGGCCTCCCACAACAAAGTAGTTGATCCGCAGTGAAAGGCTGGACTGCACCGGAGCGAGGCTGCACGCTGAGACGCCAGCTGTTCTCAGGGGGGTGCTACAGGGGGAGAAGGGGCACTGGGTGTGGGGGAAACTAGTTAGAATTCAACAACATGAGTCAGAAGATTGGAGGAATATCAGCCTGAAAAGATGCCATGTCATTTCTGTTTTGCAAAGGCATATTTCACTTTTATAGCAATGGGAACAAGTACAGCAAATGTCATGAAGAGTGGTGTTTGGCCAGTGTGCCGCTGGTAAACCTGAATAAAGTTCATATGGCAGGTTTTTATGCTGTTCTAATCATTACTTTGTTTAGAGGGGTTGAAGTTGGAAATGACAGGAAGTAGATCTGATTTCTCAAACAGAATCCCTCTGTGTCATTATTGAGTGTGTTTGGGTCAAAGACTGGACATTGTTAATTGATCTTATTGATTTTAATGTTGACTGGGTTTATTTCTACTATATTTCTACTTGTAAATCAATGACTGCAGCTTTTTGCTATAATACGGTGTGGAACATGTCTGTTTTTTATGAGCTTAATGTCTCTGTACATTGTCCCTTCAAATAAAGACTAAAACTAAAACTTAGTTTGGTGGGACAGCACCTGTGGTAAATGTTTAGCACAGTTTAACATTTGTGAAGTTGCAGTTTGTAAATAAATCTAGAAAAATAAAGGTTTAAAATTACAGGAAGTATTGCTGAGTTCCCTGTATCTATGTCATCAAAAAGCAACGTACCGTTGAAAATACAAAGACAATTTACACACAACTGACACATTATTCTGACAGTTTAAACGGTCATTCAACGAAATAAAGGTGTTAACAGGTATTATCAGTTGTCAAATCTGAACGATTGTGTAATTTATGTAGATTTTGACCCTTTTTTTCAAAATGGTTGCCAGGTAACAGTTGCAGACTTATATGTCATATTTTTCTTCCCATGTTCAACCAGGAAGTACAATTATAAATTTTACAAAAACTGTCAAACTGGAACAAAACGGCAAAATGTTTAGTAAAATCTTAATTATAATCATGAAATGTGTAGTCTAACCTGTCATAGACTTTAACAAATTGAAGTGGATATGGCTTTTGATCTTTGTTTACAGCATGGTTGCCAGGTAACAGTTGTGACATTACTTCTAGCTACATGCTGCCTGTGTCCAACCAGGAAGTATAATTATAAACTCCCCAAAAATGTGAGGGCATCTCTCACCTCTGGCAAAAACAATCAAAGAGAAATAAAGTGAAAGTACACAAAATGCAACAGTCAAAAGTCAAAAGAGTCAAAAGAGGGAAAGGAAAACGATCTAAACTAATTCATTAAAAAGAGTACTTGAACCACCTGTGACCAAAACAATCACGAAGAATAAACACGTCTCGATTCAAATCATTCATTTCACCCATTCATTTTAAACTACTGTACGTATAATTTACAGTCCGGCATTATACAATATGCTTTACTCATTGGGTACAGTTGAGAAGTTTTAAATTGCCCGGACAGATTTATCTCGAACATAATGAAGCTGGTTGTGATTGATTGACTTGTGGGCGCAGCGGTCCAGCTCAGGTTTCTGCTCTTGTCAGTGGAGACAGAGAGGGGCCGTGCCAGGAGGTCTCGTGGTGCATTAAGTGGCCGTGGCGTGTGGATTTACTGTGGGCTTCGGAGGTGCCAGCTCCAGTTATACATCATGCTGTATGCGCACGGAGCACCAATTCACTTATTACACCTCCAGAAAGATTGATACAAGGGGCTTTACGGCGCGCAGTAAATTTGAAAAAGGCCGAGGTTGGAGTTTGAGAAAGAGCGAGAGAGTTCTATTGTCTGAAGTCAGGTTATAATAGGCCATTAAACGCTACATTATTAGTAGGGAATAGTCAGCGAAATAGATTAGGTCGAAATGAATTGGGCAGACAAGACAATCCTTTGGCACAACTCGGCTTCATAAGTATTCTGGATGTCCTTTCTCATATTAGACCAGCGGTTTCCAAAATGGTGGTTGGGACCATCCAGGGGGGCACGAGGGATGAGCTGGGGGGTCGCAAGATGATTTAAAGATATCATTTTGATAAACATGACATTGTATTTGCTCTATTTTTCATGATAAATCAATATATTTTAGTGAAATTGGGTTCAATAGGACAAAAAACTATTCAAATAAACATCCAACCTGATTTAACAAACCTTGAAACAAAATTATTATTATTATTGTCATTTTCATTTTGCATTGGGGGTCCCGAGTCAGTTACATGGTTATTGTGGGGGTCCCGAAAGTTTTGGAACCCCTACATTAGACTTTCATAATGAGTACCAGTTTTGGGAAGTAACTTGCTAACTTTTACGAACAATACATAATGAGAATACATATTTTGAGTTAATGTATTCGGGGAAAGTTACTCTTTCATATGGTGGTTTCCAGAATATTGTTCCTAAACATCAAAAGAATACTTTCCAGTACTTGATCATTGCTTTTGTGTTGTGTGAGGTTTTCTCTAAAATGTGATAAATAAATAAATGCATGAAACAAAGCAGTTGTTTTTAATTCTATAATGGGTAATATAATACAAATTATAGTAAAATTATTGTAAGTATTCAGAATAAAGTACTCAAAGTATTCGTCAAGACTTTATATATGTTTATGGCTCTAAAAAAAAATGTGGCAAAGCTTCACAAACTTAATTTCATCAAAGCAAAGAAATATTGTTTGTTTATTCATCTATTTGATTTAAAACAAGAATAATTTACAGTATCAAGCTTAATATCCATGTTTTGATGGAAATATAATTCAAAATCTAAGAGAATCAACAAGTTTATAAGTAAGTATCACATGTAATAAATGTTGGAAGCTGCATTGCTAAATTTTGCGTTCAAAATCCAGCTATAAATCCGGAGAATGCACACCTTTTGAGACTTTTAAGAGTTCTACCACTGTTTCCAACCATGTTAGTTCAACCTAATTGCTTAAAATGTGCTTTTGATTGTGGTAAATTGGAAAAATGCATGCATCCCTCCCAGCCGTCGCACTCCATCCAAACTTCCCTTCCTTCTTCTCAATGAATACTTGTCTTTTCTTGAAGCCGGGCCAGTGGAACAATCCGCTGTGAGACGGAGGGTGATATTGATTCAAAGCCATAATTGTAAGTCATTGTGGGTCCTGACAGGGCAGTACAGATGATGTTTAGTAGCTGCTTTGAAGGGAGCCAAGGTTAGGCAATTCTCTTCATTGCACAGTAACACTCACACAAACAAACAGATAAATAAACGGCGACGTAGACTGGCTGCGCTGTCTTCCTGTGGTTCACGGCGCACATTCCTCCACACACTCACACGGAGCAGGGACCAGGGTGAAGCTACGGGCGGCTGCCATGTAACTCTATAGCCCCCAACAGAACACTTCAGGCTGGGAGAGCCGGAGAGGCAGCGAGACTGGGGCTGGAAGCGACACCACGGCGGTAAAAAAAAGGGAAAAAAATAGAAAAAAGTGTATTGGGAATCATGTATAATCGTTGTATGCGTACATTTAAAGTTTTATTTTGTGGGAAAGTAGAAAGATTTGTTGAGCTGAATGTTGAAATCCTGAGCAATCCCTTTATTTTTTACAGAGGTTATGCATCATTTTCATTCTAAAATGGCAGAAATATGAGCAGCAAAACTAAATAGAATGTGTGTGTGTGTTACCTCTTTTTTCAAAATGGAGCTGTTGTTTTGCTCGTTGTTCCAAAGCTTAGCCAGCTTGTTGTCTAAAGGTAAGGGGAGATAAAGGACACTTCAACTAACACCATAATTCATTTGCTCAGACTCAAAACATCTTATTTAACTGTGTGTGATCCTGAAGTTGTTCATAAATGTAAGCGTAGCTGCAGTGTTCCTGTCGTTTATCTGCTTTTCTACATATTGTGATGTCATCTGCAAAACCTCCATTCTTTCTTTTCTTTTTTTAAATTTAACGGAACATTGGATTGGACATATTTGAAAATGGTAATATTCACAGATAAAAAAAAAAAAACAATATATTCAAAACACAAAAAAAAAGAGAAAAATAGGAAAAACCCAAAAGGCGCTGCCACCACTTCTGTTGTCCATTACCTTCTGCTATGCTAAACTGGCACCATTATTATTTTTCATATAAACCACAGGCTCTTTCTTTTACAGCATTGAACTCATTAGGCCAAAGGAGGAAGTCTGTTTGCCTTTATCTCCTCTTAAAACAACTGTAATAATGTTTGTTTATGATTGCCAAAAAACCTGGTTTACATCAAGACCGGGTTGTGGTTTTTCGTTAATTCTATATGGATATTAAAATAAGCTTAAGTCGCTGCTTCAAACTTAACCTTTTCAAAATTAAAGTTGTGAGCAGATACTTAGAGCATTAAAACATAGAGAATTTCTATAGCCCTAAAGATATTTGTTGGTATATTTATGTCAAAAGTATTGAAACAAATTCTTTCTTTAAATAGTTTTGATGTCCGTGTTGCCTTATACGGTTAGTAATCATGTTCAAAAGTTACAGTCAGGTCTGTGAAGAGGCAAGCCCATTCACAATCTGTTTTTCAAGGGAAATTTGAGCAGTAAAAGAAACTGCTTTTATTTTAGCTTGTTAGGTGAGGCTTTTGAAAAGACTCTGTGTAATTGTGACTCAGATATCCATCTCATTCCTGTCTGCTTCTCTAACTTTTAAATGATTTTTTTCTGTTTTGTGTCCCAATTTTGTCCTTGCCCTTGTCCAATCCAAGCCACATTTGCTCTCCCTCTGTGGCTGAAGAGCTGAATTTGCCATACAAATCCATAACCCAATTATTCAGTGGTGCATGGGCAGGAAATGGAGAGGCACTTCATCTGTGTGTGAGACTGAGACACCCGCAACCAGACACATTACACGGATACTCCGAGGGCTGCACAAACACGGCCTGGTGCAATTAACTCTGACGACAAAAATGTGGGAAATAGACTCTTTGAAACCGAAGCTGTAAAAATGAAACACTTTAGGGGTAGAGTGGCTTAGCATGTCAAGGCATTATGTGCATAGTGTTCCTCTAAGAATGTTTTCAGAATTAACACTGTAAAGTATGGCAGTGTTCGTAAAATGTAAATAAGTCTCAATTTTCTTCATCATATTGACTAATTACAGTTTTTGATTAGGCCTATATAGCTTTTTATCCTATTGAAACTGAACAAAAACTGGCCTTATAGTCACATTTCTTCCTTAAAGGACTGAAATGTGCTCCAACCACATACTTTTACCGACAGAGGATTAACTGGACCTTTTGATTTAAAAGACCCAAACTGGTAATTGACATTTAGAAATGACTGAATCTCAATCACGATTCAAATTCAATCAATGGCGCATGGCTTTTGAAAGCACTGCTAGAGCGAATTGTGAGTCATGAGCGTTTTTTTTTTCTCTTCAAATTGCACTTATCTGTTTTTGCAAATGAACACTTCATTTACATATTGTCAATTTGGTCTTTTTTTGTGCCACGGTTGTATAAAACTCTAAAGTCTCGTTCCCGTGCTGGTGTTTGGAATATGCCTTTCCGGTCCACATAACTGTGTAACTTGTCGTAAAACCCCGAAAAGACAATTTTATTAAGACAATTTTATTTATTTATTTAACTCTTGTCTATAACCTTACTTTTAAAAAATATTTGGGGGGAAACAAGCTTTTTCAACGGAAAATACACTTTCCACCAGGCAGTAAAACATAATAAACCTCTATTGCTAAGTATTTATGTCTAAGTGTGTGCGTGTGTGTGTTTTTTTGTAATTCAAACTTGTTTAACAGGTTGTGTATTAAACATCTACCTGTTTGGACTTTGATCCAGCTGTTTCTTGTTAGATCTCTTGCTGTACCTGGGTCGAACATGAAGCCACAAGCAGAGCCCTTTACCCTCACAGCCATGAGTTTATTTACTGCAGCAGCACTAAACAAGGCCAAACCATGAGCGCTGGTAATTAGAGAGGCAGAGAACAACATTGGGGCTCCGCGATGGCACTGTGGTCTAGTCACAAGAATGAAAACGTGCAGACAGAAGCTTGCTTTTTCCATTTAGGTTCAGATCTGGTCCTTTTGGCTGCGCCATTATAACCCACCTAATGACCCTGGTCCTTGAAGTATAAATCCAGGAGCAGTTTGCTTTGTGGCTATTAAATGTTTGGGTTTGGCAATAAATCTGCTCCATCACTTCATGAAACGCTGATGTTTTTGCTCTAAAGATGGTTGTCAAGAACATACTCAATGAGGGCCCTTTGCAAAGGCACCGTATTGTATATTGTATTGTATGTGTTGTATTTTGCAATGTTAAAGATATAGCGCACAGAAACTGGCTTTGTGTTGTGTTCAAACATGTTTTATGTTCAAGCCCAGACATAATACTCGCCTCTGTTATGAACGCCAATTCTTCTCTGCTGAATGGTGGAATGCATAAAGTTTTTAATGGCCCTCATTATTGGGTTGCTGCATGGGTAATTTTCTATGTTTAAGGGTACATCTTTATGAGGGAGCTAACGGGAGGTGCCACTCCCTCTGAACGCACCCTGAAGAGGGCTCAGCTGAAATGTGTGTTATTTTATTTATCTTTTATAGCATATATTTATTTATCTATGTATTTATTTGATAGGGAATGTCATTTATATCTGTTGTCCCTGTGTTACACAAAAGACAAATACTAAACATTACAAGAAAAACAACACAGGACACAGGATTTGTGTTGTTTTTCATGCCTTAGCATTCCATCTCATTAGCATGTACTTTGTGTCGCATATAATACTAAACTGGTGTCAGCAACACAATTTAATATTTAAACATTTACATTTTATTTAGTAAAATTATCTAAAAATCACCCCCGCAAACAATTTTGTCTGTTTTTTTCTCCTAAGAACAGTATCAATCAAGATTTCAAACAGAACAAACGTTTGTGTAGTCAGCCATCGTTGTGAAATCTAAAACGGATGAAATATAATGATAACATTGTAGTTTCTGATTGTATTCTGTTCAATACATTATCGAGTCCAAACTGAATGATTGTACATTGCTCTAACCTCTGACTCTTGTGCATTGTTCTCTTCTGTCAGTGTAGTCTTGGTACAGCTCCTTCTCCATCTGCTGTAGGATTTGATTCATGCACACACTCATTAACAAGCGGCACACATTATACATATGTTTAGGTTTTCCGTGAGTTTGCCAAAGACTTGACCACCACATTTAGCTTCCAAGATCTCTAGATTATTTGCTTATGCTTTTTTTTAAACTTACAATAGATTGGGAAAAACTGAATATGAGTTAAGTGTAGTGTAGTGTATGTATTTACAATGCCTTTGCAATATTTGAAAAGAGCATGCGCATGACATGAACTTTGCAGTTGACACGTGCACGGCTCGGTGGCCTTCCCGTCGTCATGGGGTGAATCATTGTTGTCTGTGCTGTGGGTGCACCTTTCCCTCACTGCAGAGTTCAGTTCACATAGGATAAATATCACGTTCACATCACATCGTTCACATAAATAAACCGTGTGCACAGGCAGTTGTTTACCTCTGCTGCTGCGGGACAGGAAGACACGACAAAATGGAAGACACAGAGGAGCGAGGAAGCACTCCCACATACAAACACAATGGCACAAGATAACTAAATATGTTCACGCTCACTTTTAGTTTGGTTGGAAAAACACTTCTGTCTTATTTGATTTCTTTTTGCATTTTTATAAAACAAGATAAAAGCAAAAAACAAGACGGAGTAAGGCAAATAAAGACAATAAAAACAAAATAGCAGTTGCAAATCATCAAGTCTGGCACACATTTGGCATTTTTGTCCCGTTTATACCAGTGATTAGTGGATGTCGAATTTCAAATGAACTGTGGAGGTGATTTTCCCAGTCTGTATTTTAAAGCCTATTGTTACTTGAGTCCAGTTGGTGAACTCTGTGGCCTCCGTTTCTTGGTGATAGCTTTTTTTCCTGCTGCCAAAAGTACATTCCAAAAGGTATCCATCTATTGATTCCATTGCCAGAGTTTTACATCCTGGATTTTTAAGTCAATCGGGACGTCTACAGCGCTTTAATAATCTCAGTTCAATATTTATAACGAGTCAGAACATCCCAAAACATGACATTGATGTTATATTGTGAATATAATAATAACGAATAAGGAGGAGGAGGAAAAGGAGGAGGAGGAAAAGGAGGAGAAGGAGATGAAGGAGGAGAAGAAGAAGAAGGAGGAGATGGAGAAGAAGGAGGAGGAGGAGGAGGAGAAGAAGAAGGAGAAGGAGGAGAAGAAGAAGAAAAAGAAGGAGAAGAAGAAGGAGGAGGAGAAGAAGGAGAAGGAGGAGGAGAAGAAGGAGAAGGAGGAGGAGAAGAAGAAGAAGAAGGAGAAGGAGAAGAAGGAGGAGGAGAAGAAGAAGAAGGAGGAGGAGAAGAAGAAGAAGAAGAAGAAGAAGAAGAAGAAGAAGGAGAAGAAGGAGATGGAGGAGAAGAAGAAGAAAAAGAAGGAGAAGAAGGAGGAGAAGAAGAAGAAGAAGGAGGAGGAGAAGAAGAAGAAGAAGAAGAAGAAGAAGAAAAAGAAGGAGATGGAGGAGAAGAAGAAGAAAAAGAAGGAGAAGGAGAAGAAGGAGGAGAAGAAGAAGAAGAAGAAGAAGAAGAAGAAGAAGAAGAAAAAGTAGGAGAAGAAGGAGATGGAGGAGAAGGAGAAGGAGGAGAAGAAGAAAAAGAGATGTTAATATGGTTTATTTCTGCATTATTTCAATACAAATAAATATGCAGTATATACATGAATAATTCTTTTGAGTGACTTTTATACTTTTTAAATTTTTTTAAAAGGGAAATGAATCAACACTTAACAATGTAAATGTGTCCGAGTTAGCTCTTTTTTATCAGCAGTCCCATTGCCAGATGTATTTCATTTCTATTTTATGTCCACACAATTTTGAAGTCGAGGGTTTTCATTCATCATCACGGCTAATGTTGGGTTTACCTGCAGGGACAGAATGAAACATGGCAGTCGAGTGACACCGACCAGGCTTAGTCCATCTATTTATATTATTTCAGCACCTACTCATTAAGTGGCACTTAACTGTAGATTTATGTGGGACTATTCTATTGCTCCCCGAATCATACGTCTATAGATATAACACTGTAATTAATCCTATGTACAGCTGGATGACAAATGTTACCAAACTTGCAAGGCAGGATGTAACGCAATGCTCCCAAACGTCATATCATGTTACTGCAGTGTAAACCATTCACGTTTTCTATTGTCTTCTTCAAGCCTGGTGAGAGAGTATTTGGCAGGCGTGGTGAAGGCTGGGTGTGGTGACTATCTACACATTAGGATCCATTTGAAGAGCAGTAACATCAGCGCGTCCGGGAGAGAGAACTACTGGAAAAACCTCAGCCGAATGCCATGTTGGTTGTGGCCTCACTCAAAGGCCGCAGTCATGCATATTACGCAGATTACAAGCCCACTGAAAATATAAACATGTATTACAATATAGCTATTCATTAGTTCACATCACAGGGTAAACATTGGAGCCAGCTTCTTTTAAACAACTGTCAAATGTGGTAACAAGTCCCAAAGTGTGCTGAGATACAGGTTTTGCATTCTGCTTCAGTCAGCATAGAGTACTAGAAACGCAATAATAATATGAAATTAAAGCCGCAAGCGGCATCGAACGGCCCTCGCGGGCCGCGCTCGTACTCCGCTCTCGCAACAGTCGAGGAAGGGCGCTAACGCGCCCTCATCCTTTCCTTTACTGGGGCTTTGTGGTGGAACAAAGCTGTGTCCCAAAACTGCTGTTGTATAAATGAGCAAATATTTTGCCAATTGTTGCGGCTCCGCCGCATGGATACCGTAAGACTAGTCCCAAAAATTTGGATAACTTTAGATGCCCCACTCCTCATGCTGATTTTCACCAAATTTCACCTTGGTGGGGCTCACGCCCGAGGAGGAGTTTGTTAAAGTACAAAGTTTCATTTGAGTGATTTTCCCCATAGGAATAACATGGGGTTTTTCTGTGTTTCTTAAAAAGTTGGCAAAATTCGCGGCTTGTCACAGAGACCGTAATACCTATCTTAATAATTTGGATAACTTTGGTGCCGCACTCCTCAGGATGATTGTCACCAAGTTTGGGATTGATGGGCTTACGCCCGAGGAGGAGTTCGTTAAAGTACAAAGTTAAATTTGAGAGATTTTGCGATTTTCCCATAGGAATAACATGGGGTTTTTCTGTCTTTTGTAAAATGTTTGCGAAATGTGCGGCTTTGCCAAACGGAGACCGTAATACCTATCCTGATAATTTGGATAACTTTTGGTGCCCCACTCCTCAGGAAGATGTCCACCAAATTTCAGGTCGGTCGGGCTTGCGCCCGAGGAGGAGTTCGTTAAAATGCGTAGTAAAAAAAGATCCAAATTTGAGACAATTTTCGATTTCCCCATAGGAATAACATGGGATGTTTTGGTCGTTGGTACAGCTTTGCCGTACAAAATGACTATTTATGGGTCTGATTGGCTTTTGATCGGTAGGCCAAAATGGAATTTTTGTGCAAAATTTCAAAAAATTCTAAAAAACTAAATTTTTTGCTCCCCATACAAAAAGTTTTTTAACTCTGTAGGGGGCGCTATCGCACCAAATGAAAAAATTCCACCTAAAGTAGGTCCAGGCAGGAAAGTTAAACAATCTATTAAAATTTGGGCATAATCGGACCGGTTTTGCCAAAACGGGAGCATTTTTTAAAAATTGAGAATTACAAAAATCGTCGATCAACTTTGGGGCTGCGCCGCGCAGAGACCGTAAAAGTTATTTTAACGAATTGGATAACTTTAGATGCCCCACTTGTCTAGAGCATGTGCAGCGATTTTGGCGCGATTGGTAAACGCCCTAGGAGGAGTCGTTCAGGATTGACGTGAGCGCGCTGACTCAGCGTTCGGAAGTTTAAATCAATATGGCGGCTATATGTGGTGAGTCAGGGGCGTGGCCATAATAATATTTTTTTGTCCTCAGGAGAGGAATGCGTGTTCCAAATTTTGTGGCTGTACGACAAAGTTGACGTCGGGACGCCTCCCATAGGCGCAATGTATTTTGCGACTTTTGTAGGTGGCTGTCGCGCCATTATTTTTCCCCAAACATGACAGCTATAAAAACAAAATTTTTCGCCGATTCTGAATTTTGGGCAAAATTTGGTGAGTTTTTGAGCATGTTCAGGGGTCAAATTAGAGCTCAAAGTGCAGAAAAAAAAAGAAAAATAAAAATAAAAAAATAATAATAATATTTTTAGCAAAAACAATATATCCGTTTTGCACTGGGAACAACATATTATACGTTTTTGAAAGCTCTGACCCTTGCGCAGGTCGCCATGGGGTCAAATTTGGATTACTGAGCGCCTTACGCTCGTCATTCACCTCCGAGTCGGGCCCCCCATGGGCTCCCCATTGGTTTCCATGTATTTTAGCAGGAACAAGTATGGCTGGTGAGTGGGGCTTGGATGCCAGGGTGTGGGACAGTTCACTGTCAATGTTTGGGGCGTTGGAGGGCCGAACTTTGCGCTGTAGTTCGCCAAGGGTTGAAAGGTTCTTTCGCATAGCAGGAGTAAATATGCAGGTCCATGCGCCGGCATGGGCTATTTCACTGTCCGACCATAGAACCGACTAGGCTGCCAAACTTTCGGCGCTGCGCGAAAGTTTGGCGAGACAGTTCTACTTGATGCCTTCGGCATCGTTGCGGAAGCAATAGGCCCTACGCCCTGTAGGGGCTCGGGCCTAACTACATGAGATGGCTAAGTTAGCTAAACAAAAAGAAAAACAAGAGGAGACTGATTTCTGTTGCTGGCTGGAGACTCTGGAACCTTAGACAAATTGAGTTAGTTTCTGTTTTTAAGTCTTCTCTGAATATGCCTTCAAATTTCTGTGGATGTCTCATTTTACTCATTGTACTCTTTTAAAATGTATCATTATCATTTATGTATTTTAAATTTTTTCTCAAAAAAAATAAAAGAAAAGAAAAGAAAAATATCAATTTTCTCTCTGGCTTTTTAACACAATTTGACAATTTGAAATGTAGACTTTAGTTTTAAATGTGTGTTTATTGTTCACTGTGTTCATTTGTGTTCATCAAGTGTTAAGCACTTTGGTTGACTTTGTTGTTTTTAAAGTCCTCTATAAATAATGTTGGATTGGAAAAATAAAGTGAATGGAGGGAAAGACTTTTCTAGAGTAAAAGGCACATTATGTACATTTTACTCTGGGATCTTCCACCTGCTTGTCTCTAAGGAGATGCCGTTGCTTTGCTTTGCCTGAAATATGACAATTCTAGCTTTAGTATCATTAGGCCTATCATCAAAAAGCATCAATCGGACACGCATTGCAATGAAAAACTCAGGAAAAAAGTAAAAGTGAGTGTGTAAGTTGCTGATGTGGAAAATTGAACAATTATAAGTGCTTCTTGGATGATTCTGTTTGCTCAGTTGAAAATAATTACTTCCGCTCCTAATGAGAGGATGTCACATGAGTGATTATACATTGCTGACAACATCGAGTGGATCACTTACTCATCAAATAAATCTGCCTCACTGGATACAAAACACAGGGACTTTTAAAACAAACTTTGTCTGTTAGTTTCAGCTCTATTTTGAGGTCTATAATCAATGTTTATTCCGGTAACTCAGCTTCATCATGTATCAGGTATGTCGGCGTCCATTATCCTATTATTTGTCAGTGCACTTTGAGCATGTATATCTAAGCAAGCACATGGTTACCATCAGCATGACTGCACACCACAAAACCTCAATGTTAGTCTAATCTCTAAATACCATGTGTAATGGGCCCGTGTCATTACGCAGCTCGGCTTTATGACACACTGTATACGCTCTAAACAGTGGTGCGATGAGTGCGTTTGGACCACATCACTCAAACGCAGAGAGGGCAGCGGGAAAATCCTTGTTAGTCGTCACGGCAGACAGCTTTTATGTAAAGAATGTCTGAGGTGCTTCCTGTTTCAGATTGACAAGGTGTGGGCTAAACTAGGACTGTGTTTCATGAAGCAAGATTCATTTACCGTTCTGTAAATATGAAAATAATGTAGGGAAATGTAACCTTATAGTAGCTGCAGTTTATGATTCAAAATATAAGAAATGTATTCCTACTTGGACCAATTCATTCCATTAATTTGATAGCAATCTGTTTTAGAAAACTTGTACACTTGTGTGGACGGTGAAGAAGGACTGGAGACAAACTGGACCTGCAACTCTGTGTATTTCTTATAGATTCCAATTTAGAGTTCAAGCTGGCATAGTTAAACAACAAATATAATCGTGAAGCGAGCCACATTCGTTTGTCATGGGCTCACATTTGCAGAGACTCAGTCAACGCGCAGTACCTCTCTTTTCTGTGTTTTTCTGTCCTTTGAGAATAGACATCAGAATTGTGTGTCGTTGCAGCTCATTTTCTTTTCTTTTTATTATATTTTTTGTCCCTTAGGCTTTATTAGACAGTACGGTGCAGAGTGAAATGGAGATGAGACTGGGGATGGAAATGCAGCAAATGTCAGAGCTGGATTCAAACTCACAGTGCCTGTCCTCATGGCAGGCATGTGTGCTATCCTCGACCAACATGCAACACTCTCATACAATTTATAGTTATGGGTCCTGAAACACTTAGAAAGTTATCAAAACCAATACACTACTTTCGAAGTCCGAGGAGATGCGGGTCTGTGGAAAGAATCTGTAAGAAGTCTATTTTTCCGGACACCGCAGCAGTCTGGAGTGATTTCGGGTAATTAAGCGTAATTAATCCACACAAATCTTTCACCCACTCATCAAATACGCATCGCAGTGCACCAGAGTAACAAGCCAACTCCAACTAACCCAGTCAAAATATGTGCCGAACCTGTGTCAAGTGTACATCCGGTGTTGTTAGACCAGTATAGAATTTAAAATACTTAATATTAAACTCAGTGTGTTTTGTGTTTTGACACTATACAGTGGCCCAGCAGCTTATCAGGTTTATCCACAGCTCTTTTCTTCACTTGTATTGGCAAATGTTTCCTAAAGGATGTTAACACTGTGGCCAGAAAAATTGTGGATTTTGCAAATAAAAGTTTGCTTTTTGACGAGCAACGCTCTATAGCCACTAAATTGGAATTTGATGTGGTAACTATGACAACGACACAATACAAGAAGTGTATTAATCATTGTTTCTGGTTAACTTAATTCCAGTTGGCTCAAAGACTTAAGAGGAGTCCAAATTGATACATTTTATAACATTGTTTATTTGGTGCCTCTGGGATGATGATGTTTTAAGTATCACTGACTCACAAATTTGGAAATAACGTTTGATTAGAAGGCTTAGGTTGGAATAAAAACATGGGGGAACCGTATCCTGTCTTTAACCATCACAATGTCTTTTTCCATGAGTCTAAGTGTGTCTGCGTTACCATAGACTGTGAACAGGCAGATTACCTCCATTTGTCTTCATTAGCATATTAGCTAACAGGCCCTTTGCTGGAGCCCGTGGGAAACTGCTGTAATTGCTAAGATAGCTGAAGTACACCACAGAAGGGATCCATAAAGCCATGTGCATGTGTGTTTGAGCAAGAGCAGGCTGCCGGAGACAAACTACTCTTTGACTCTTACACTTCATATTGCTTTGTGCTAACACTACATCATCCAATGTAAGTGAAGCACATTAAAGAAAAAACAAGCCTGAAAATCCCAAGCCAGCTGTTTCTCAATGCATTCATGGCAATTTATCAAGAGAAGAAGACAAAATTTAAGGCCGAATATATAGTTCAAAAGGAGGAGATGCTTAAATAATAATCCATAAATCTTCAGCACTTTTCAGGACACTCGGAGTCGCTTAAAAATGTAATGCGTCATTCACTCACCCCTCCAAAATTCACCGCACAATCTGAATCTGATTTTGAATCCCACCTACTGACCAGTCCTAATACAATTACAAATAATATGCTATTAATTCGTCAATTCAAAGCCCGTTTAGAATACGCACAATGCTAGTGCTTTTGCTTTGCATGGTTTTAATCTATAATGTGTGTAAATGCATGTTTTCGAGTTAAGTTATTGAATTTTTGTTGATGTTTTATTGACATTTTTATCTTGACATTTTATGCTATTGTTTGTTTCATGTGTGTTTTGTGATCAACAGGGTTCTCATGAAATAAAGTTTCTCTCACTGAGGCTCTACTATTTAAAATAATGATAAATATAGCCGCAAGCGGCAATGATCGGCCCTCGCCCGCGCCATGCTGCCGCTCCGCAACGCCAGAGGGGGGCGCTTACGCGCCCCAATTTCCCTCCTCATAAAATACCTACTGCCAAATCCGTGGCGCTTCTGCGCCTCCTACTGCTCATATTTCACTGAAAACGTCTAAAATTTGGTCAAAGTTCTTGCGCCTTATGCACAAAGACTGTAATACTTGTGCTAAAATCCTGGATAACTTTAGATGGCCCACTCCTCAAGATAATTTTCACCAAATTTCAGGATGGTTGGGCTTACGCCCGAGGAGGAGTACATTAAAGTACAAAGTTTCATTTGAGTGATTTTGCATTTTCCCCATAGGAATAACATGGGTTTTTTCTGTCTATTCAAAAATGTTGCAGAAATTTGGGGCTTCGCCACGGAACCATAATACTTATCCCAACAATTTGGATAACTTTTAGTGCCTCCTCAGGAAGATGTTCACCAAATTTCAGGTTGGTCAGGGCTTACGCCTGAGGAGGAGTTAGATAAAATCGTGGTCAAAAAATATGCAAATTTGAGACATTTTCAATTTTCCCATAGGAATAACATGGGATGTTTTGGTCATTAGTACCGGCTTCGCCGTACAAAATATGACATGGGTCTGATTGGCTTTTGATCGGTAGGCCAAAATGGAATTTTGTGCAAAATTTCAAAAAATTCTAAAAAACTAAATTTTTGCTCCCCATACAAAGAAGTTTGCTTTAATCTGTAGGCGCTAACGCGTGGAATTTAATTCTTTCACCTCTAGTAGGTTTTAGGCAGGGAGTTTAACAACTGATTCAAATTTGATGCAATTCGGACTTTATATGTGGAAATGGGAGCAAAATTAAAAATTTGAAAATTTCAGGAATTCTGGGCAAATTTTGCAGCTTCGCCGCACAGAGACCATAAAACATAGGTTCCTGATTTGGATAACTTTTAATGCCACACTCCTCAACTTCATTTTCACCAAATTTCAGCTCGTTGAGACCGCCTAGGAGGAGTTAAATAAGAAATCAGTTTTAAAAAGCAGCTGAATCAGGTTTAGCGAATTTTGATCCAATATAGCCGACAATTGGTTGGGCGGACGGCGTTGCCGTAATTATATTTTTTGCTTCTCTTGTCACTATCTACCTCTCTGCCAAATTTAATGATTCTACGATAAAAAAAAAATTGGGCACTTTCCTATCCCGTAATGCATTTTTTGTACACTTGAGGCGCGCCATATTTTTTAATTTCTGAAATCGGAAATAGCCAGAATGTAGAGAGGCACGATTTTTGGAGGTGTGCAAATTTTCCTGAGACTTCGTCAATGTTCACTGGGTGAAAAATAGGGGGGTTGGTCCCAAGAAGAAGAAGAAAGAAGAAAGAAAGAATATTAAAGCCGCAAGCGGCATCGAACGGCCCTCGCGGGCCGCGCTCGTCGTACTCCGCTCTTGCAAGTCGCTGCAAATGGCGCTGACGCGCCCTCATCCTTTCCTTTACTGGGGCTTTGTGGTGGAACAAAGCTGCGTCCCAACACTGCTGTTATGAATGGGCCCAAATTTAGCCAATTGTTGCGGCTCCGCCGCATGGATACCGTAACACTTGTCCCAAAGATTTGGATAACTTTTGGTGTCACACTCCTCAAGATGATTTTCACCAACCTTCACCATGGTCGGGCTCACGCCCGAGGAGGAGTTTGTTAAAGTACAAAGTTTCATTTGAGTGATTTTCCCCATAGGAATAACATGGGACGTTTCTGTCATTTGTTAAAGTTTTGGCAATTTTACCGCCGCTAGACTCCATAATGCCTAACCCAATAATTTGGATAACTTTTGGTGCCCCACTTCTCAGGAAGATGTCCACCAAATTTCAGGTTAATTAGACTTGCCCGAGAGGGATTCGTTAAAGTACAAACTTTAATTTGAGCGATTTTGAGATTTTCCCATAGGAATAACATGGGGTTTTTCTGTCTTTTGTAAAATGTTGGCAAAATTAGTGGCTTCGCCGCGCAGAGACCGTAATACCTATCTTAATAATTTGGATAACTTTTGGTGCCCCACTCCTCAGGATGATTGTCACCAAGTTCCGGATGTCGGGCTTCACGCCCGAGGGCGAAGTCGTTAAAGTACAAAGTTAAATTTGAGAGATTTTAGGATTTCCCCATAGGAATAACATGGGGTTTTTCTGTCTTTTCTAAAATGTTTCACTGAAATGTGCGGCTTTGCACCGCCGGAGACCGTAATACCTATCCTGTTAATTTGGATAACTTTTGGTGGCCCACTCCTCGGGAAGATCTCCACCAAATTTCAGGTTGATCGGGCTTGCGCCCGAGGAGGAGTTCGTTAAAATCGTATTAAAAAAATATCAAATTTGAGACAATTTCGGATTTTCCCATAGGAATAACATGGGATGTTTGGTCATTGGTACAGCTTAGCCGTACAAAATACGACATGGGTCTGATTGGCTTTTTTTTGATCGGTAGGCCAAAATGGAATTTTGTGCAAAATTTCAAAAATTCTAAAAAGTAAACTTTTAGCTCCCCATACAAAAGTTTTCACTCTGTAGGCGCTATCGCGCCAAATGAAAACATGTCACCCTAAAGTAGGTCCAGGCAAGAAAGTTAAACAACCTATTAAAATTTCAGCATAATCGGACTCGTTTGCCAAAGCAGGAGCATTTTTAAAAATTGAGAATTCCAAAAATGCGTCGGTCAACTTTGGGGCTGCGCCCGGCGCAGAACCGTAAAGTTATTTTAACGAATTGGATAACTTTAGATGCCCCACTTGTCTAGAGCATGTGCAGCGATTTTGGCCTTGAGTGGGCAAAAGCGGCCTAGGAGGATTCGTTCAAGTTCGGCGTGGTAGCAGCTGACTCAGCGTTTGGAACTTTTAATTCAATATGGCGGCCATACGGTGAGTCAGGGGGCGTGGCCATAATAATATTTTTGTCCTCAGGAGAGGAATGCGTGTTCAATTTCGTGGCTGTCTACGACAAAATTGACGTCAGGCGCCTCCCATAGGCGCAATGTATTTTGACTTTTGTAGGTGGCGCTGTCGCGCCATTATTTTTTCCCCAAACATGACACCCATAAAAAACAAAATTTTTCGCCGATTCTGAATTTTGGGCAAAATTTAGAGCTCAAAGAGCAGAAGAAAAAATAAGAAATAAAAATAATAATATTTTTAGCAAAAACAATATATCCGTTTTACTGAGAACGACATATAATACGTTTTTTGAAAGCTCTGGCCGTTCCCCAGGTCACCATGGGGTCAAATGTGGATTACGACTTACGCGCTCGTCACTATCAGTCGGGCCCGCGCATGGGCTCCCCATTGGTTTCCATGTATTTTAGCAGGAAGAAGTATGGTTACTGAGTGGGGCTTGATGCCAGGGGTGTGGGACAGTTCACTGTCAATGTTTGGGGCGTTGGGGGGGGCCGAACTTTGGCCGACAGTTGAAAGGGTTCTTTCGCATAGCAGAAGTAAATATGCAGGTCCCATGCCTTCGGCATGGGCTATTTCACTGTCCGACCATAGAACCGACTAGGCTGCCAAACTT
Organism: Rhinogobius similis; assembly: GCA_019453435.1. Taxonomy (NCBI): domain Eukaryota; kingdom Metazoa; phylum Chordata; class Actinopteri; order Gobiiformes; family Gobiidae; genus Rhinogobius; species Rhinogobius similis. Next base: position 14,540,591 of record CM033633.1, on the reverse strand, counting down.
TCGCGCTGCCTTCGGCATCGTTGCGAAAGCAATAGGCCCCTCGCCCTGTAGGGCTCAGGGCTAAATATTCGATCACGAAAACAATGTTTCCCCTTTTTAGTTCACAAACTATACATTTTCGGAAGCGGCGCTTTCCTACGTTTTGGTATGGGTCCCTGGTCACTGGCGGACACTTTCGAGATTTTCAGTGGGCTCCGCCCACTTTCTGTGTGGCCCTATTTACAATAGTAATGTTCCATTTTTACATTACATTATTATATGCACGCAGCGTGCATGAGTTAGAAACGCGTACTGGGCGACTCAGCGCACCAGCTACGTGGGGATGGCGGCCGCTTAGCGGCCGTCATCCCCGCATCGCCTTCGTTTAATCTTTGCGCGTCTTGCGCTTTCGCGCGAGCCATACGGGCCCATACGAGCCGCCGCGGGCTTCGCCGCGAGCCATACGGGAAACGCCGCGGGCCGCGCGGGCCGCCTGCCAGCCGCGCGGGCTTAGCCCGTTCGCGGCGATAATGTTCAATTTTCCCACTACTGGTGGTATGCGCGGAACGTGCATGGAGTTGGGAATCGTTAGTGAGTGTTTGAAGCGGGCGGCGGCGCTCGATTTCGTGCGCGCCGTGCGCTGCACCGCCGCGTGCTTCCATGCGGCACTCTGAGCAATAGGCCTCTCGCCAGCTTGTGGCGCTCGGGCCTAATAATAATAACAATAGGTTATGTTTGTGCCCAGTGGTGGGTCACATTTACTTAAGTGCATTTTTGAGTTGTTTTCAGACTCAATTCTTTTAATTTTGAGAAACATATTTTGCAATGGGCTTCTGTTAAAGTTGAGTAAATGTTTTGGTTATTCCTCTGTGGATGAATCATGACAAAAGCTTTATGTTGACAATATTAAAACATTTCAAGATTCAAGACTCTGCTTCTTCAGACATTCTTCTTCATTCAGTTTTTGTCATTTTTGTGGTCTACAACATTTTTTTTTTCTTTCTCTTACATTTCAATAACTTGAATGACACCCACAAAGCTACTCTTGTAATATTTTTTTTACTCTTGAGGAAGTACTCTACTCACCTGTTTAGGCTACATTTTTGTGTGACCCTTTACAAGTTTCATTCATTACAAGAACATTTTCACAGGCGAGTATGGTATATGTGCACAGCAGGTAGCAGGGATTTAACCAGGAGCTTTAGTTCCTGTGGCTTTTAATTGTAGACATGAAAGCGTTGTTGAACATATACTCAAATGTGCTTTTGAAAATCTATCCCAGCGCATGCATTTGCTCCAGTACTAGTTTCTGAATTATCCTCCAGTAATAAGCCTGTCAAGTGCTGCAAACATTTTCCTGAAAAGACTCCTCTCTGTTTCCTCTTGTAACGACAGACTGCTGAAGAGGACTATTTTGAACTTCCGACTTCATTTGAATGAACATGTGAATGGAGATCTGATGGAGCAGAAAGAGCCAGTTTGATCCGCTCCAATGTGGGTGATTGCAATTGCCTGTGATTCACATTATGAGCCGCGCGCTCATAGTCTATAACATCTTACACAGTCCAAATGGCACGCAAGAACACGGATAATTTAGACACAAACAAACACAAATTACACCAACTGTGAGCATTTAGTATTTTGCGTTGCCTGACTGTTAAAATGATAATGTGGAATACATGTAGTGAGTTCATTTCAGGACAGGTTTTACTTGTTCTAATACCATTCATGTTCAACTCCTGGATACTGTGGGACCAGAGAACTCCTTAGCAAGATCCTGACCAATGGAAATCAGTCCCTGGGCTCTGCTCCTGACAGGTTGCACCAGTTATTGAGTAAAATGCACACAATAAATAGAAATTACCCAAAGGGAAAACTCTAAATAGAAGCTCGTGGAAGGACAAATAATTAATTAAACCAAACATTGAAGCATCCTCAAAAAGATAACACTAAAATTTCCTTCCTCCACTCTGAGACCTACAACCCACGATTTTGAGCGTCAAGATTAATCCCTCAATCACAATTCTTGCAGATTGACACCCGGCTTTACACACTGCATTGGTCATTCGTTCACTTGAAGCATCAGTTCTCTATATGATCTGACATCACATGCTTGTTTATACAACAGTGGACAAACAATGCCATGTAATTATCATGCATGTAAGCTCACAGCACAGTGGATTGGCCTGAGGGCTCATGGATCGCGTGCTAAGTCTGACCAACAAACACACTGTTGGATAATGTGAAGGCCAGTGGCATCTCCCTGACACACATGCTGAGGATCACGCCATCCCTACATCCCCTTGGCACAGACATACTGTCAGGACCTCACACACCCAGCGTAAAGACCCTTTTCTCATTTGCCCAGGTTTGAATTTGCTCCTTGGAGTATTTCTTCATCTGCAGCCGGGGTGCCAAAAAGTCTTGGTGCTGTCTCAGTAAAGTTGAGGCAATCACACAGTTTGCTCATTTCTGCCGTTCAAGCATGTTACACAGATGGCAAAACCAGACCAGTGCAATTAATGCGCGCTTCCATGATGTCATGTCTACTAAGAAAACTACTATCAGATCTTCATGTAGGTCATCTACCACTGTGGAAGTCACAAACTGGAAAATAAGCAAACTATGGGCCTGCTGGTAAATTCATTATGGTTTTGTACAGATCTGACCTGTAAATTTACCTGGTGACACCACCTATAGGATGGAGATCATGTAAATATGAGTTTAGCACAGTAACATCTTATTGTCTTTTTTTTATTCTGCTTTTTGCCATTTCGTTTTCACCTAAGTCTGCATTCTCTAATCCAATAATCTTACGCTAAAGCATTCCAGGAACCAAAAGCGAACCAGCACGCTCTGGGACTAGTAACACTCACCTGAACTTATGGCAGCGGAGACACTTCCGGGCCTTCCCAATCTGCTCCAAAGTGAGCTAATGGAAACATGGCTATTGACATCTCCAAACAAGAGCCAAAAAGGGAACTTACACAATGAGGAGTATATTATTTCCTGTCTGATTGGTGTGTGTTACTAACCAGCTTTGAGGAGGTCAAATATTGAAACATTTTAATTGAAAATGCTCCGTGGGCATGAGTCATGAGGGAGTGAATTCTGTTCTGGCTTGTTGGTTCGGCTGAAAGTGCCTTTGTATCCGACAGCTCATGCTCGGATAATCACTTTGAACAGTCCGATGTGAGAAGCGGACCAGACGAGGTGGGAGAGGACACTCCAGTCTGGGGTGCTGTTCTTGGGCTTTCCGAAAAGGATTTATTGAATGTGATTAGAGGTGCCATGCTGTCTGCCAGGATACTCCAGCACCACTTAGATAGCACTCGCTTTGCCAGCCGAACAAAGCATATTTATACACATCCACCGTCCTCCCGTTTCCTCCCTGCCTCTTCTCTTCTCTAGTATCTGTCCGCAGCGACTGAGCCTGAGCCAAGGCCTAACCACTTCAGCGATATCAAAGTAAACAGCTTTGTGGTCGAATCTAGATAATAAAAAGAGCTCACAAGAGTGTTTTGTTAATAAAGAAAACATCAATTGTCCAAATGTGATGACTGATGGAATTTTAATCTATTTAATGTCTTTGAGGAGTATAAGAAAGAATAAATAGATGAGCTAAACTACAAACAACCATCTGAAAGGTCTAGGGTGCACTATAACATTTCAGGTGGATATGTTCCAGACTTATGTAATTAAAATGATCTATCTTCCGTGTCAGGAGGAATACTTTGGAAAAAGTGTATAGTTTGCTGAATACCTGCATTAAAATGTATTTTGTATCCTATTCTTTAACATGGCCCAATCAGAGCAATCTATTCTGAATACTTAGACTATAATCACATTGAGTTGCATTATATCAGTGATAAAACTGACATAGGATTAAAAAAAAAACATTAACTTTGTTTTACAGTTTTCATGCAGTAATTTATCACTGATTAGAGAAGGAAAAATTGCACATGCACTCACCACAAGAGCAGATTTGTCTATTTTCTGCACTAATGTTTGAAGCAGTTTGAAGCCAAAACTGTACGATAAAATACTGCATTTCCTTTTATTTTAGGAAACACGACTAAATGAAAGAGTAACTACCTTAAAACATTTTATTGTTATTTGGTAACATCTGTGTATCTTGCATTTATTTCAGATGTCTTTAAAGCTTTAAGAAATACCTTGAGAAAAGCATCCTTACTGTGAGTGGAGACGTCTCTCCACAGAACTGACCTGTAACTTGGCCTGGTGGCATCACTTGCTTGTCTCCTTAGACGTAAGGACGTTTTATGCCCTACAGTAGAAAAGCAATAACATCTCCATGGAGAGAAAAGTTCAATAGCACACCTTTTAGTAAAGATTACACATTAAAAACTGCACCACACATTTATCGCAGCACGTTACTTAAAAACAAAGAAACACAGTCTAGTTGAGTTTCTTTCCGATCACCATGTTTGGTTTCTTATTGATAAGGCCTATGCGTAGGTAAAATGATTGATTTGAATCCTCCATATTGAAAGAATTATAGACAAATTCATGCCATATTCTGAATACTTATTCTTATCTTGGCGTGTACACTGATACCATGGTGTGCTCTCTTGTCGGCCATATGGAAGACAGAAAGTTTGATTCCCCCTTGGCCCAAAAACCCAAGCCACAGCAAGATAATCTCTGGGTTGGCTCCAAGGCTGGACAAATGAAGAGATTTGTGTGGGAGGGCATCTGTAAGAAACCAACAAATATGTCACTTCCACCCATGTAATCGGCTGATGAAATATATTAACATGACGACATAATTGTACGCTTATCAGTAAGAAAACTGCAGCTCTTTCCCAAAATGAAATGGGAGTTTTTATTGTAAAAGTCGCTGAACTGAACAATCTCTGCGTTTTTTCCACCCATGATTCATCACGCCTTCATTTCCTTCCTCCCTTCTTTCGACACGTAGGAGCCAAAGCCGTCACTTGCGTTGCCAGGTCCAAAAGTCTACAAGCCACAAGTCTGACATCTCACTCAGACCATCCCTCCTGCTGTTACCGCCCTCTGCCAAGCCCCCGCCCCATCCTCCCATCCTCCCGTAGGCTTTCATACAAACTCTGCCCCGTTTAGTCGTGTGCCAAAATCTCTGCATCTCATACCACACAGAGAAGAAAAGCTTTTGAGTTTGATTTATTTTGCTCCTCCCTCCAAGCAATCTATCAAATGTGGAGGATTCAGGGCAGCGGAGGCTCCACTGTCTCATAAGAACCGGCTGACAAATGAGAGCTGGTCGAGATCTTGCACAAGAAGCAGGAGTTAGCTCATTCGGACCGATATCGAGCGAACGCTGCAATCAAACAAAGCAAAGAAAATGTAATTACAATATATCTGTAGGTCAATGTTTATGCTGTACATTATAATAAAGTTAAGTATAAGTTGCTATGTGGGGGAAATATAGGAAAAATCTGATATTTCAATTGAATTTAAAATTGAAAAAGAAAAACGAAGGCAAAATAAAGAAACATTAAATTAAGTTGGATATAATGTGAAATGACATTAAATTAAAATGAAAAATGAGCGCTGACATGGTTCAATAAAGGTTTTTAAGATATTATTAATTTTTAATGTATTTATTTACTACGTAATTCACTTTTTAACTTGCATTGCCAACAGAAAAGTTGAGGATGTGACAGGTTTTTGATTCATGTAAGGCAACAATTACATTTACACTTCAAGGTTCAGATTAGATTTGTTTTATCTTTAGTAGTAAAAACAAAACAAAAAATAATAGAAAAATATGATGTTGCAAACCTTAAAGGATGTTACTGGTCTCTAAACATGCTATTGACTTTCACATGTCATGAATAAAACTTAACAAAAACTGGCTTAACAGTAAAGCACAAATTACTTCATATCACTGGGTCAGGAATCCAGTTAGCTCTCCATCTACTGGCTGCAGAGGGAATTGCCATGGAGCGATAAACAAACCTAGCTTTCCTCCCGACATGCTAATGCAGTTGTAATGAGCACAATTTAACGTCAGAAATGCTCAAAATGGGACTGGCGATGATTTATGGACTAAAGATCATGGGGCTTTATCTATGACATCACAAAACGAGTAAATCTGAAATGGGGTGTTCCATGACTTTCAGCGGGGAGAGGAATTACTGAACATGATTCATCAAACTAGCATGAATGGAGCTAAATACAAGTTCAGGTATGTTTTTTATGAAGGGAAAATGTGTGAACAGGGTTAAAAACACACAAAAAGTAAATCTGCCATAATATCTCTCCTTTAAAGACACTATAATATAATTTTGGAGTCTTTCTTTAACGTATGCAGGCTCTCTGCCAACACACCGGCTACACTCCCTCCCTCCTAACACTTCTCACACATTTACATTCTATGTGTTGATCTCCTTTGGGTTTGACTGTGCACCACCTGTGACACACACACACAAACTACACAGCCAGCTGGGAGACGCTGCTCTAAAGGACAGCTATGATTGATGTCTAAACACAGAGGAACAAATGAAAACTAATCAGAAGTAATCGTGACCGGCAGCTCGGGACAAGAGGGACCGGTCAAACATAAGGAAAACGTCCATGTACTGATTACAATAGCGGGCTGCCATACTGTATACAAGCTGTTAGACTCACTGCAGTCTACAAATATTTACCTCCCTCCACAGAGGAAAAACAATAAGTTCACAAGAGAGATAACAATGATTTACGGGCACTGGGAACATGCAGTGATAATATTTAGACAGCATTTAAACAGGGGCAGTATAAAGACATTTGTTAAGAGATGCTCAAAGTGTCACTTTCAGTTCTTCAGATAAGCAAATGTTAAAGTATATAGATATGAGTTAAGGGTATATTTTAACAAACCATAGCTATATTCTTCATCTAAGCTATTTTCTACTTGAAAGTTCTCCTCTTACTCGGTTTCTTGTAAGTCATTTTGAATGTAACTGTACTTTTACTTCATGGTACTTCAGGGGATGTTGATAACTTAAAAAAAAAAAAAGTCCTGCATGTGTTTCAACTTTCCGTCTAACAAAAAATGTGTTTGCTTTCGAACGTTTCAAAGTCGTTCCTACAAACATTTACGCAGATGTTTATTGTGTATTTTGACAAGTGTGTAAGACTTCATATTGCGAGGAGAATAAACTCATTCATGGTTATATTTAGGTGACATCTGTTCAGAGTTAGTTGGGAAAAGCATGCACTTTAAGGCTGCATCTCCAATAACACATAGTTTACAAAATGTTAAATCTAAAACACAAGTCGACGGATATGAAATCTAAACTTCGGTGGCTATATTTGACATGTCCTCCGTCAACCTGCGAAAAAAAAGCAATGCAAAGATGCAAATACTTGGAAAAGCACTCATTCGTGTGTCCGTTATCATTTGCAACCTACGCTCAGCCCACGTAACACTGCCATAAAAACATACAATCTTAGTAACTCAAAAGACACAGTAGTTCATCAAATGTTAAACGTCATAAATAAACGTCACATCATGAAAAATAGCTAGACCACAAATAACTCAAAGAACAGCCTCCACCCATTGGCTTCAGCCTCACATCTTTGTCCACAAACCCTGGATGAGACCGCTGGGGCACAGTTGTTTCCTACAATCCATTATTTTGACATATGAACTGTGTAGGGTGACACTAAATGTACTGGGCTCAAACTTTTCCTGGACAGAGACGACAGACACATTATGAAGATCCGTTTTTCTCATTATGATTTCTTTCTCTTTTTGCGATAAAAATCTATGAGTGCATCGACTTTTAGCTGAGTCTAGTCTGTGGAGAAACAAAACAAAAAGGCTATTCAGCACTTTAATGTTGTGCCTATTGATCCAAACAAGCTTCCATTTTTAAGCAGTTAACAAAGAAGGTGGAAGTATCAGTACATAAAATAATAGACAATGAAATGGTATCTTTATTCGTTTAAAAAGCTGTCATCACACACAATTAAAGGTGCACAGTGTAACTTTTCTGATGGAGGGTCCGTCACCTGCTTATCTCCAGACAGGCTGCAGAAAGATATCTTGGAGGAAAAACTGTAAAGAGGTGTAGCCTTTCCACAGAACTGACCTGTAAATCAGTGTACGGGAACTCCAAGGGGTACGTGAGGAAGTAGCAGGGGGTACTTAGAATGGTTTTAGGATTTAAATGAAGATGAAATGTACTTTTATCTGAATTGAAGTGTCATTAGTGGTAAATTTAGCATCTTTGTGAAGTTTCTTGGACCATAAATATAATTAAAACAATAAATATAGTAGTAATTATTGACAATATTCGACTAGTAACTCCATTTATTTGAACGAAACTCAAGTTAAGGGGTACTCTGAGTGTGAAACAAATCTTATGACGTACTCCAGACAAATAAGGTTACCACTGCTGTAAATGACCATCCACCAGAAAAGTTTCATAGTGCACCTTTAAGACAACAATAAGCTAATTCATCACTATAATGTTGTGCCTGTATTGGTCCAAACAAGCTTGTTAAACTGTAAACAAAAAAGGTGGAAGAATCTGTACATAAAGTAACATACAATTAAATGGTATTATGTTAAATATAAATTGTGTCATCTTGCATATATATATATATATATATATATATATATATATATATATATATATATATATATATATATATATATATATTATTTAGAGGCTTCATGACAAATTAAGTAAGAAACTCTCTGTTGATTCAATAGGAAACTCAACTTTTTTACTCTTCTAATACATTTCCTGACGATTTATATGATTCACAACTGAGTTTTAACAGATGTTATTGACCTGGCATTACATCAGAAAAGTAAACAGAAACTGTAAATGTTAAAATACAACAGGCAGTGCTGGCATTTAGCTTGCAGCTGCCGTTATCTTGGATATCTAAACAAATTTGGGCAGCTCAACCACTTTATTAACTTATGAATTAATAATTTGTTATTCTCCATGTTTTTGTGTCTGTATTTGGCGCCATATAACTCATAAACTCTGCATTTGCTCTTGTAGTTGTTGAACAGTTGGTGATAGAGCTGCTGTTATCAACTACAATAAATGAATTTATAGGTCCACGAGTGGGCGTTTCCTCAGATGCCGATTGTACTGTATCTATTGTATTAAACCAGTTTCGACAACAGATCATTGCCCTTCCTTTATGCTTGGACAGGTTAAAAAACGGTCCAGAAAGAGTCAAGACTATTAGTGCTACTTTTGTGTTGCCAATTATCTCAATTTACACAGCACCTTTACCACCTTTGAGCAGTTTATACCTCTAGACATGTATAGCATGGAGGGTTAAGTGTCTTGCCCACTGGCACTATGGCAGAATGATCTGGTTGGGAATGGGATTGCGCGGGTGAACTTTTTACCAACTCAGTCACTGCTGTCCAAAAGAATGTCATAATCACCTCTTGAAGAACTGAAAAAGAAACTAAATAAAACGGGTAAAAGGACAATGTTTCCAAAATGTAGTCAAACCCTTTCTGGAAAAGTTTAAAGCAAATTACTAGAACAAAAATAACTACTTATCCCACTACTGCAAAATAACAATAAGCCCATGAGTTTGGTATTATGGTTTTGGCTTTACACGTACAACATTTTCAAACGTTTTATGATGTCTCCAGGAAACTTGGACACTTGATTGAAACAGCACAAAGAGAATGGTACACATGAATTACGGCTCGGTCCCATGCATATTGACAACAGGCGTCCGATGTCTCACTCGTTTTACTGGCATCGCAAGCAAACGGCGATAAAATACTAACCAATACTGCATCACCGCGGTAACGTTACTCACCCAAACCTACACACACATCACACAGAGACACGTTAGCGCCCCGTGGCTTCGCTCTTACTCATATTTTATAAGCTGCTATGTTTACTTAAGCAAACCGCACAAAGGAAATTAAGAGCCAATTCTCTGGGCGTGCCTCTATCTCGCTCGCTCACACACATTTGTTCAGACGGAGGAGCGTACAGAGCATATTCAATAACACAAATCACTGTGAAGGACGCATAAACAGTCGTCAGCCGGGGCTTTACTGTCTCATTGTGTTTATGGAGCAATAAAAGCAGTGATCCAAGAGTCAACACAAACCATCAACTTGACATTTTAGAAGAAAATAGCAACAACGGTTCAATGGCAGAATATAAAGGATGGATTTTGGGAGACACAGGTGCATGTATTATGTATTATATGTTATGTGCTGTACAGTTCTTAAAAGTGACATGCGGTTTTAGCTTGGAAACAAATAAGTGTAGCTTTCATTTTCATTTATTCTTTAAAAAAAATGTGTACAAAGTGAAAATATGATTTGTGTTGATTGATGGAAAAGCCCAATGTTATTTTATAGTATTTTTTAGTTAGTTTTTAATTTTTTTTAATCGGTTTGACGCTAATGTCTATATTTTGGCCAAAATTCCAAAACGTGTGACTTGGGAAGTAAACGCTCATCTAATTTTGGCACAACCTTATATCCATTTTCAAGCTTTAAATCTCACATGAAAACAAAACTGTTTTTGTAGAACCTGAACACAACAAGCAACTATTTAAAGGCAGACTGTAATTATAAAACTCTTTTAAAGGCATGTGGACCTAAACTTTTGTCTATTTCAGTGTAATAGTTGTTTTCAATAAAACGTTTACTTTTTTGTCTCACTCCCATTTCTTGTTGCATATTGAAGTTCTACTTGAAACGTAGGCAAAGTTTTTACAAATGTGTTTTAATTTCCGTTCAGATTTTTCAAACATTCTGAACTGTTTTGTGACTCGAGTGAATAGTTTTGCAAAGTGCGGAAAAATATGGAAGCTTTACGAAAAGTTTCAGAAAATGTGCCACAGCGATCTGACCAACATTTAATAGTATTCATTTATGGTACATAGGTATTGGTCTTGACACGTTTATTATTAAGATCAATTACGCTTGTCTAAATCTATTGTACATAAAATGACTGACAACAATGATTGAGAAAGAAAAACACAATTCAACAATGTAGTAATTGTGCTTATAATTGAAGAATTGTTTGTCCCGAATGACTAGAAACATGATTAATTTTCCAGTCCTCTTGTAAGTCTCTCAACTTTAATTGTTCTGAAAGCCTGAGAGTAGAATCTGTCAGTCACAGCCGGACAGTGAGGGAGTGAACGATTGTGCAGGACGTCCAAACTTCATAATTACATCCTGTTTTCAGACAATCGCAGCACTGGCTTTTTGTCCCAACAGGCCTGTCCTCCCCCACTGGACACTCACTCCAGGTGTGAGCAGTGTCTTTCTCGTTCTCCCCTCTGTCACCATTTCTTTCTCTCACTTTCTTTCTATTCCTCTCCTTTTCGGTCTTGCATCTGTCACCCCCTCTCTCTCTCTTCTTCTTCTTCTTCTCTCCTGGAGGTACTCTGAGCTAAATCTGAGCTGAAGCCCACAGTAGTCCACAGCGGCTGGACTGGGGGTCTATGGGCCCCTCGTTAGCAGACTGGCCTACATGTTTTCCTTTGCTGGCAAAACTGCAGGAGGTCAATTGCTGCTAAATTACCAGCTTTGGCTGGGAAAACGGCGTTCAGATAATTAGTTCACTCTGCCTGTCCACACGATTAAGTTTCCTGAAAAACAGTCGAGGGACGCTTCACTGCTGCAATTAGTCCGACATTAGTCCACCAATTGTGCCTGTACGAGAGGGGCGGAGAGGGAGGAGAGAAAAATGTGACACAATGTGGAACAGTCCAGAGAAATGTTTGTGGGAGGTGTTTTGTGAAGAATTTATGGAATAAGTTCAAATGAATTCCATGTCTAAAATAATCTATAGTTATGAAAATCATCTTCACTGGAAATAACACCCACATTCTGATTAAAATCCAACATCTTCTCACCATGCACCACTCAAACATGACAAAACAATGACAAGTCTGAGTAACAGTGACTGTATTTCAGTTGTTCATTTTCAAAAGGTAAAATCCTGCTTTGCATACTGTACTTGTGCAGGGTGTCACCAAGATTTGGTTATAAAATCTTTCTGCCCCGCTGAATATGTCGGCGTTCATATTTTGGGTGCTGAAATTCAGAGGATTTATTTTTGGTGGAAGTGGTCACCAAAGTCGTTTCTGGGATAATTGCATTCATTCAATTTCACAGCTCAATTAAAATGTCCAAAGTATGCAATTTTTGGATTTTCTACTGTGAAATTGTACTCATGCGGATATTTCAAACTGCAAACACATTTTACATGTCTACACCCAACATGAGACTCTTCAGGGCAAAGAAAGGAGAGATTAAAAAAGCTTGGTTCAGACTACAAAATATTTCTCAACTATAATGTTAATTGAAAAAAATGATAAAAAGAAAAAAAGAAACATTGTTTCACCTTCCAGCCCTGCGTTAACATTCACTGCATTAGCTGTCACATGATAAAAGTCATCTTCCCAGACTTCTACTTAAATGTGCATTCGATAAAATACATGCCATAACAATGTCCACATTTCATTTGAATAAGTCACAGCAATAGACTACATTTCACACCCATAAATCAAATGCATTCTCTTTGATGGTGAATTATTTCATCCTTCTTTGATAATGATCGCTTTAAGCTGACACATCACACACTCAATTTCAATATCAAATAATTGCCCCAGCCAGTTATTCAATATCTGTCACTCACCCTTTAACCCAGCCGTTATGAGTGAGCGACAGAGACACAAACACGGCGGACAAGCAGCACACACGCATTTATCTCACAGTTTGCGTGTAAATTATGGATGTTATCAGGCGCCTGGAATTGTTCGAACCAGACATAGCCTCACAACAACACAAAGAAACAGTCTGATTGAATTATAAGCATGGATCCCACTCTAAACAATAAATATAAAGGTTCTTCTGTCATTTATAACTTGACTTGAGTTTGGTCAATAGTTTGTGTATACAGCTGCCATGCACACAGTTGTTTGTCATTAGTTACATTTTAAAGATTAAGTAAATGGAATGTATCAGAGTCTCTGGTGCTTCTGCAGTAAAGAGGTTGCCGGTTTCATTACTGCTGCCCCATTATCCAAATGCAGGTGACCATATACGGCCCGACGTGAATCAATGTGTGACAGTGAGTCATTGTCAGTACATCTCCAAATGTCAGTCCTGCAATTTTCCTGCTATTTTGCTGGACAAAAGACAAAACGGTGTAAGATTTTCTGGCCCAAAGACTTTATTTCACAGGACAGGTGTAGCGTGAAATGGGGAGAGAAAGGGTCGAGACATTTAGCAAATAGTAGAGGTTCGGGAAGCAAACCCACAATGTCAAGATCTTAGCAGCCACAGATTTTTAAATACTTTTCTTTTTCATTTTATTTTCCAAAACCAAGACCACATATTTTGTCTGAAAATCTGTAATGAAAATGTTCGGCAACACTGGCAAAGCTTTTCAGTCGCAGCGTTATCTTCAATTATCTAGGTATCTGATCCGTAAAGTAAACATAAATAATGTATGGAGTGTGTACACAGGGATTTTCCTCTTCTGGAGACCGGGAGTAAACACAGTTATCTGCTGCACCTATAACCAAAGACAAACTGTTTCTAATCCAAAACTGACCATTATCCAGACCCCACACACTCTCACCGCAAACAACGACGAGCCAGATTCACTCGGGCATCATTCATCCGAGGTCCTATAGGCTACATATGAGCGAGTGTATTTCTTATTCCTTTATGGGACGGTCTTTATCTCGGCCACACAGAGCTGCAGTGTGACCTCCAGGGGTCGGCAGCGGGGTACATCCTCCCCCCAAAGTGACCTCTGCGGAAATGTGGAGGAAAGAGCCGGAGGGAGCAGAGACTCGCCCCACACACTGTAGATGTAAGGCATTGTTTAGGACCAAGTGTACAATGAAACTACACTCATTATTGCATCCCGTCATCACTTTTTCTCTCCGCTGCTGTCGGGACGCTGATGAAACACCAACGTCTAGACGGGAGGAAAGCTTTGTACCTATAGAGCCAGAATCGATCTTGAACTTGCTGAAATTTGATGACAATTTGAATGCAAGTGTGAAGTGAATGTGGGGTGTGCGGTTGTTGTTGTTTTTTTCAACACAGATGCATAAGCAGATGTTATTGTTTTACAAGACAGGTGTTGACCATTTTGGCTCTAGATTTCATTTATTTATTATTTTTTATGTATTTTTATTTATTTGAGCAGAGTGCAAGTTCAAATTTGGGACAGTAGTGTATTTGTGGTAAAAAACGAGTAGGAAGAAGTGTAAATTTATAAACACCTACCCCTTATTCAATGCAATTTAAAGTAAAAAAAAAAAAAAAGTAAATGACTCTATAGTTTGAAAAATTTACAATAGTTATTCATTCATTCATTCATTCATTCATTCATTCATTCATTTTCTACCGCTTATTCCCGTTAGGGGTCGCGGGTGACTGGAGCCTATCCCAGTGACTTTGGGCCTTAGGCGGGGTACACCCTGGACAGTGGCCAACTCGTCGCAGTTACAATAGTTAAAACACTATAATTACAATTATTTTTGTTATTTCTACAGGCTAGTAGTGAGTTAACAAATTCTGAATGTCAGTAATCTACATTATTCACCTAATTCCACCCCGTCCACTTTTGCCACCTTTTATGTCTACGATCCGCACTCTTGTAGTAAAGGGACATCCGGTTTGATGAGAACACCATTCGTGCAAATGGCGAATGAGGGAAAAGTCTCTCGCTAAAACATTATATCAAGTAGATTGATTTGTCTAAAATGTTTAATGTACACGAGCAAAAACAAGTCAGCGACGCACCACTTTCCTGGGCGCCCTGAAAACGGCTTTTTAGTCCGTGTAGAACTTATTTTCTGTTGCGCTCGTCTGCCCCATGTAAGATGAGATAAAGATAGCGGCGCCCATGGCAACTTCTGGAATAATGTGAATATTATTTCAAATATTAATATAACTTAGAATATAATATAATAAATTGTATACACTACTACTGCAATTAAAATTTAAATAAGATATGTTGGTGTTGGGTGTTAGTGTTGGGTTTCAGTGTGACAAAAAAAAGTATGATTGCCATAACAACAAAGAATTCCAAACAAAATATTTATCTTCTGAATGGTCAAAGGTACTAAAAATGGCACTTATGTACATGAAATAGAAACCCATAAATGCATTAGCGTGTGGGTGCTATTTAATTGTGATAATCAAAGTTGGAAGCGATATATTGATTCTCCTACATACACTTGAGATAAACCAATTTTTATCTACAACTTTCAAATCAACAATTATTATGTGTGCCATTATGATGATTATTTAGGAGTGTTTTCCCAAGAACCAGCTCATTTTGCAGTCTATTTCAGAGTTTTGTTTTGTCGTGTTTTTTTGTTTTGTTTTGCACAATAATCGTTTTGGCTCAAAAGTAAGACATCATGTTCCCAATTCAAGGACCTCCTCTGAAATGTGTGAAATCTGATTGGTCCAGAGCATTCTTACTTGCGATTGGCCTTCAGTTAATCCTGCCATTGTTATTCATTAGTCCCGTCTCTTATCTCAGCTTCATCAGTGACCTTTGACCTTCTCTGTCAGAATAGATTAGCTCATTGGCTCAGATTAGGACATCATCTGGTCCACCCGGGGTCAAGTTCATTATACTGCACCAAAGTCGTCCGGAGTTGTATTAGTGAAGTTTGTAATGAGACAGTTCTTAATGAAAGGAAATGTTTAATTACAGATCACATTTAATCCTTCTTCTTATTTCAGTGTTGAAGTTGCTTAATATCTGACATTCTGAAATCCTGATGGAACACATTTTGCATAATACGCATCAATTCAGCCCTTGTTTTTCTGTAGCTATATATAATTTAAGAAGCAAAAATTAATTCTTTTGACCTACTGCATTAATAGGTATGGATTTTGATAAATAAATTTGCATGACGTTTTGGAAAATAAAACACCAAAACCAAAAACAATGAACCTGAACCTACAATGCCTAAAAGTGAAAAAATTAAATAAAACCAATATTGCTTTCAAAATTAAAGTTGGGGTACACCTGATAGTCTTCCTTGTTTTTCCAGAGAACATTTAAACGCCACACTTTGTAAAAAAATAAGACCGTTATGTGCTTTCTGCATGTATTTTATCTTTCGTAAACCCAGAGGTAAGAGAATTACTGTCCCGTATATTTGTCAGGGGAACTTGGATTCTATTGACCCTCAGTGGAAAATGTGTATCTTATGGATTTTTAAAAAGCACTCATTCTGAGCCAACTCCTAATGAGAAGAACAAACTATAATCAAGTCTGGTTCTTGCAGTTGTAGAAGTAAAAATCATAACTCTTTGAATTAATTTGAGTCACATTTTAGTTGAATTATTCCTTTGTATGGAATTAGTCAACCAGATTGCCCTGGCTCTTTTTGAAATAAAATGTGCACCTGAATATACCACCAATAGCAGCAAGAAATGGAATATCTGATGAGCCTATATATAGGCCCTGATAAAGAGCTGAACCGTGTCCTGAAAGGGATGAGATGAAGATTCATTACTCCTCATATTATTATTTAATCGCATTGAAAAACTACATTCAGCTTTTTTTGACAAAGGGCCGGAGTCCCTACCATGAACCATTTCCCGTGAAGGTAATAGCAGCTATGGAAAGTTATCTGAAAATATCTTCACCAACGTTGCCTTCAATGTAAGTGGATATTGTAAAGTGACACTGTTTCTGATACTACTTCTTTTTACCATATTCACTATACTTATTATTATTACGTTTATTAGTTCTAGAACAGCTGCTACAACAATATCTCAAATGTACAGTAAACTGACAATAAAAACGCTTTATAATTCGACGTAGACAGCACACAGAGGTCTTATTTTGACTCTGAGAGATGCTTTTACAATATGTCTGTACTGGGTCATAATTAATACCATTTTATAACAAGTACACATTCTTTTGCCTTTACAAATAATTAACTAATACTTAATTCATACTTAAAATACAGTTTATTAAGTAGGATTCAGGAGCAGTAACTACTTAATTAAGGTTAGGGTTAAGGTTAGGGTAAGAAATTAGGGTTAGGAGTATAAGTTAAATAGTTATTAGCCTGAATCATTCTTATTGATCTATTTGTTCACCATGAATTAAGTCTTTGTTCATGCTTTGTTAAGGCATAAATAAGTCATCATAAAGTGTATTACATGTACAGACCTTTGAAGAACACCTCCTAAATATCAAGCCCATTATCTCTGAATAAGTAAAAAGACAGGGACATAAAATTAACTTCCATTTGTATGCACAGTCCCAGAATAAAAGACCATTATATTCCTGCTCTGACAGTATGGGAAAGATTGACAGTTCCACCAGCTCCTTCTGTACAGCATGTCTGTTTTATTTTAAATCATTTATCCAGGCATGCATTAGATATGTATGGACATGCACACTGACGCTGTAAGCCAGTAGCTCTCCGGCTCGGGTCAGCGGGGCATTCAACTGAGAAATAACTTTAAAATGGCTCTCACCTGTGAAGGCGCTCCAGGATTTCGGTTTGGTCCCAATGCAGATGTGTGGCTGCTGCTATTTTATTTAATTTGGCAGTAAATTTTGGCAGAAGAAAAGATCAAACTATAAATTACAGTTCTAGTGTTTCTGTTACTGGAGGGAAAGGCTGGATCAATATTAACCCTTTGCATGGAGGCATGGGTGGAACACATGTCAATTAAAGTTATTTGTGCTTAAGAAAACCTAAAAACCACCTGAAATAATATTAGTTATTTGATTTTTTTTTTTTTGCATGCATGCATGTTGTAAGTTTAGTTGGCCATAGAAACACAGTAGTCTCTTGTCTAAAGTGTCATATTTAAATTAATCCATCTACATTGATTATAATGTTGGTGAACTCAAAGTTGTTTTCAGACCTGTGGTAGCTATGTTTGCAACTCCTAAAAATAAGCGCTTTTTGACAAGGAACATATCTTGGGATATCTTGGGTTTTATTTCTTTGTCTGGCAACTTGACATCTTCAAACGAACCGCTGAAACACTGATCCAACTCATTTTTTCATCATCTTCATTCTGTTCGTTTGGACCAGGTATATTTGCTGATACTTTTTTTCCTTTATTTTTTTGGGACTTAGGTGTAGAACCTAACTTCTGCAACACTTTGAGCCATGTGAGTAGAACATGAATGGATTGTTGTACTGACTTTTGAATGAAAATGCTGTGAGTGGTGGGCGTGACTGTGGCGCAGCTGGTTTTGTAGCTTACATTTATCCTTTTGAACAGTTTCAAGTTCTGAGATCCTGTACAGGTGAGGGTGCAGAGATCTTTGCGATGTATTAACAGTAAACAAAAACTTGGGACCTGACGGGTAGACGCGCAAGGGTTTCATGATCGGGCAGAAGTGAGATTGAAAATACAGTGCTGCTCTCTATTGTTTTTTTTTTAGCATTTTTCTCCTGTTCGTGATTCAGGAGAAGCTCGTTCTCGACCCTGAGCAGCTCTGAGCCCTGGCCACCTCCTGTTTCTCAAACTGCTCAAGTTTCTGAGCAGCTACTGCTTTAAGGATCTGCTGCTGCCTGAATGGTTCTAGATTTTGGTGCTGTTTGCACTCATGTTTGGCCTCCATGTGGGCTTGGAGCGTCTGCACTGCTCCTCTATCTGAGCCTCTTCCTGGGGCTCCTGTGTAACACATTCTGTCATCATGTTAGACCGAGCAGTCTAAACCTGTTGTTTATCGTCCTTGTTTGTACATTTACTTTCCCTGGCTATGTGGCTTCTCCAAAGCCTTTTGGGTTTGTGGACTCGTTGAACTTTTAGTCCTGTTTTCTTGTTATATTGTAATATTGATATATGTTATATGTTATATGTTATATGTTATATATATATATATATATATATATATATATATATATATATATATATATATATATATATATATATATATATATATATATATATATATATATATATATATATATATATATATATATATAGTGGTATTGAGTATTGAGCCTTTTCCTTAATATCAAAATTGAAGCAGCAACAGTGCAGGGTGAGAGGCCCTTGGCTGCTGGGATGTGCCAGCAACTGTTAACTGTAAATAAAGATGAATGAATCACAAAGCCCTCACTATTGTTTTCCTCTCAGATCAAAACATCATAAGCAGTGCTGTGTACAGCAGAGTTAAATATATTGTCACTGTACCATACATTTCTGTTTCCACTTAGCCTTGTCTTTCCTCTGCAACTATCCCTGGCATAAGCTGAACAATACCGCTGACCTGGTTATACTCACACTAACTTTAATACCTGATTAAGATGCACACTTTGGAAAGTAAACAGAGTTTTAGAGGACCTAAATGAGGTAATCCTCTCCTCCTCCAGCCCCAGGCACAGTTTTCAATGCACAAACTCTTAACACACCCTCTTTTATGTTAATCTGCCTCCTCTGGCTGTGAAATCAGAACCACATGTGGGGCTGAGAGTGCTGCGGAGTTCACTGACAGACCAGTGGTTCAAAGTGGAGAGTGAGAGCCCTGGTGCAGACATGATCAGATTGACAGACTGATGAAGACAGACATCTCAATTGGACGGTCCTCTGGGATTTGGAGATGTTGCCGACTTCCTTTTTGCACCTGCTCTGCCATGTGCTAATAAATACAGTGGGTGTGAAAAACTATCAGTTTAGTGTTGAATGTTTATTTGATTCTGGAGAGAGCAGGATAAAAAAGCTGCAGTTAAAACAAAGGTGTTACAAGTCAGTCCAGTATATACAGGTAAAATAAGAATAAGAAAATCAGCCAAATAAATAAGGCACGTTCCAGCTCTAAATAATGCTTCTTGAGGTGATGATGAACTTTTTGATGTTTTGAATAGAATAACTTTCTTACCTATTGTCTTTGTCCAGTAAATGCACCCCTTCATTTGGCCACAGACGATCCACAGACTCCAATTCTCATCCATTTCCGTCCAACTAAAGCCGAGGCCCAAAGATAAATAAATACACAATTAATTGAACTTCATGCTTTGTCTACTTATGTATTTGTACTGCTTGAACCACAATATTCTGACAACAAATTGCTTTGCCCAATTATCCCTGATTATGCATAGAAGGCCTGTGCATAATTTGAGTTGGAGCAATTCCAAAATCCACTGGTTTGATTTTGGTCAACTCTAGGGAATGTTTCATAAAACTCATTTTAAAACTTTTTCACCATCTCCAGCTGTCAAGGGCAAATCTGCACATCCTGCTTCATCTGCTGATATCATATAATTGATCAACCTGATCAACTGATAACACACTTCATTTCAATACTAAATAAATTTCCACTTAAAGCAATGACCTCAGATACGTGGCTGTTAAAATGTTCCCTTCAAAGGTTAATAACAGTAAATTCTCAATCTGATTTTGAGCACTTTCAATTAACACAGCTCTCCTCGTGCTTCTGAACTTATTGCCTGTGTAAGAGATTTTCTAGCCCTGGTCTTTGTTCACTGTCTTGTCTCCGATGCATTGATTTGCTGTTCACCTGTCCTTTACACACTCCCCTTGTCCGAGGCCTCATAAGCTCCACATCCGTGCTATTCTAATTAAATCTATAGCACAGTTTACTTCATTGCTCTATACTTTATCCATCTCGCCTTCCAACTAGACTGCAATTCACTCTGCGTAATTGAAAGATTTCTCTGGAAGAGCTCCAGGCCTTAATGTGTTCGCTATTTGCAGCTCGAGGGGCTGTTTGCCTATTACTTTTACACTTCTAATACATTAGCCGCCTAGCTGTGATTCATACCAGCAATATATCCTTCAAAAGTCTAAAGAATTGGCAATTAAGGTTATTGTTTCACTCTGTGTTAAGTAAAGTTGTGAGAAATATTGTAGGTTGAAATGTAATCTTTAAGAAAGGCAAATTCCTTTCCCTGCGATTATGTGATATTAATTCAGTCTTGTTTTGAAAGCTAAACCATTGAGTGATGCACAGGGGACGCCGACAGAGCAACTCGATCCGTACAGTAGGTTTACTTAAGCGGCCTGGTGCAATTATACCTGTTTTCACGTGATAATACCATCGGTAACACTCATACAGACCACTGTTTGCTCACACCCTCTCTTGAAAATGATTTCCAGACCTCGTCGGCAAATTCAAAGAAAGAAAGGTACTGTTCGTTTGGCACTTTCCCTTATGTCTAACCACTGTATTGTCTGGTATAGCCATAATGTACAGTTAAGTCACAAAATTAAGAAATTACAATGTTCCAAATCAAGTCCAAATCAAATGGATGATTGATACAGTCACACAATCCCAGTAGTTAACTATTGATTGGTTCTGCTGTTTGATCCCAGTTTGGTCCTGATGAAGACTTGGTTTGGTCCTCTTCAAGTCTTTGTTTAATCCAAGTTTAGTCACAACTGGGTTTAGTCCCAGTTGTGATTTGGTGTGTACGGACTCAGTTGTATGTAAATATAAATACTTTAAACTGGTTGTGTTTAGAGTCGTAGTTGGTTAAGATCAGACGCCAGCACCGTTCTCATGTGTTCCTCATGAAGAATTGAAAAGGATACTGTGAATTATCTAATGTATTAGCTAGCAAAAATAAGCACAAAATATAATAGAGGCAATGATTGGACACTTGAATTCCCAAAATAATGTTGATCTCCCAGGTGTGTTTAAGCGTATTTGGTTTAAATGATTTGACAGTGATCATATGTCAGGATAACCATGGGAACCACTCACAGTGAAGTGACCCAGTCTTTTCATGTGAACTAGGATACAGTTAGTGGAAGTGATGGAGTGGAGTTCATTTCCTCTGCCCCAGCTTCTGTGTGTGTCTGCAGGTGTGTGTGCATGTGTGTGTGCCTGTGTGTGTGTGTGTGTGTGTGTGTGTGTGTGTGTGTGTGTGTGTGTGTGTGTGTGTGTGTGTGTGTGTGTGTGTGTGCGTGTGTACTAACCCAGTCCCAGTTAGTGATCATTAACAACAGGGGTGTTACTGAGAGGCTCAACAGTGATTTTTCTTCCTAAAACCAGCTTTAACGACTGAGCCCATAATTTCCAGTGCTTTTCCAAATACAGTGTGTTAAGCAACCCATAAGGAAAGTAGCTTTAAACACAGATGTTGTCCTATATTATGGTACTTACAATTGATAATATAGTACTCTAAATTATTCTTTTTGCTTAAACATGGAAAACAGGCTCATCCCTAAAAGAGAAGCTGATTAAAAAGTTACTAAAAATATTGTCTGTTTCATTTTTCTGCTACCTCTAAATATCACTCCTACTCCATGTGGACTTTTCATTATAGCAGTTACTCTCTTGGATCACTGGGTAAAACTTGTATATTTTGGAAAATTATCTGATCAAACTTTTAATTAAAGCAGTTATTATGTTACATTTGTTTTGTTTTACGAAAATATAGATAAGATATAAAATGAAATGATTCAAACATTCCACCCAAATTGCAAATCTGTACTGTGTTTAAATATTATTTCTCATTATTTCTCCTTTATTTTGAGTTTGTTGGAAAAGTACCAGGAAAGATAAGTGGCAGTTCTATTGAAATTAAGAGGATTATTTTACAGTGAATGTATGCTATCTTATTTTTTTATTTGACAGGGAGAGTACATTTAAACATTGCCACCAAACAGGTAACCGATGTAATGTACATAAGGCTTTTAGCCACAAGCAACCTTTGTCCCTGGTTAGGCATAGAAAACAATACAATAGAAAGTTAGTAAAAGGCATAGATAAGAATATACACGTAAAGAATAAGAGTATGTAATGGTGGAAAGAGTACTGAAAATGTGTACTCAAGTAAAAGGAGAATTACATAACAAAAAATGCAGTTAAGTTTAAGTTACAAAGTATGCATGAAAAATACTACTCACAGCACTCCTTATTGTTACTTTTTATGTATCATTTTTGTGGCATTTTAGATCAGTTATTCATACAAAACTGTCACAATACAATTTTACAAGCAACAGTGACAGATAAAGCAAGTGTGGGTGTATTTCGTTCCTTGATTTTGGGGGTTATAGGATTTGGATACGATTTTTACAGGCTCTGTCATATATCTGAAGTAAAAGTTCAGAATAAGTGCATTATAAATTATGTGTGGCCATAACCTCATCCGTCGACCTTGGAGGTGAAGAGCGCCTGGTCAGTGTTTGGATGGGAGACCGCTGGAACACCAGGTACCACAGTGGGGCGACTGGAGGAGGAAAAGTCACAAGACACTTCACCCACATTGCCTAGTATGAGAGTGGTGTGTGTGTGACTGATTGGTGGTGGGAGGGGCCGAAGGCGCACACTGGTAGCCTCCCTTCCGTCAGGCTGCCCCAGGGCAGCTGTGTGGAGTGAATGAATAATGCAATGTGAGCGTCTTTGAGTGTCCAAAAAAGTGCTAAATAAGTCTAATGCATTATTATTATTTTAGCCTGACTCAGTCCTCCAAACCGGTCCAAAAGTCCTCCAATAACTCAAATTAAGCACTGAAATCAATGTTTTCATCATTGAGACAAACATGTTTAAAGCTTATTTAATTTCCTTAAGCCTCAATCCTCAGAGCTGTGGTCAATCAGAGCAAGCGATGCGGTGTTGTTTTGTGTTTGTCATTATAGAGAGGGGCCTTGGGGCGACTGGAACTTGTGTTGTATACTCTGAAACATATATGATTTAAATGTAAGAAATTACAATTATTTACTATGTGACAATGGTTATGCCTGGTTATGAACTACTCTTTTTTGTCTCTGGTAAGAGGTTACACCACCATATGTTAAGTGCCGTCCCCGTCAGTCTCCTTCCTCTAACAAACATGAACCTCCATTAACCGTACTAATTGTGCTTTAATGTCGTTCAAATGCTGAACGGCTAAAACCAGGACCCAGTTCAGGTTCCTCTCCTCTTTCCTCCACCCCGCGCTCTCTCTCTCACACTCACACCCTTTATCGCTCATCCTGTGCACTTTGGCTGTCTCCTCTCACTGTAGCCCGCTCCAACTGCACCTATTGTTGGGTCTTCTTCAGTAATTTCGCTCCCTGCCACCTTTGCACAATGCCCCGCTACCAACAACTGTGTTACGGCTCTTCACTGTACACCGCTTTGCCATGCTATGCGATGCTACCCGAATTAGCCACACGCTCACACCTACACCACAAGCACACTGGATGCACACAAATACATCCAAAGCAGAGCGCACCCTGACTGCCAAGTGAATCGCCGGATTTGCATCTCATTTTGACTGTGTGTGCGTCCATTACCTTCAGTGTGAGTGCGCGATTTTTTTTACATAGCTGCGGTGAATACCTTGGTCTTGCACAAAGGATTCCCTCTCTCTGTGGAAAGGCCTGTACCAAAGCAATAGAGAGCAGATTTAAATGTGCGGTGACAGCTTAATAAACTGCATGCCTTTGGACGCCTCCATCTTGCAAAGCAAAGGGGGAGAAGAGATCTGGGTGGCTCAGCGGACTCCACTGGTACCATCAATAGAAGGATGGCTGCTTTATGCTGCTGCTAGGGCCCTTTGCCGGACAAAAAAGCTCAATGCGGCTGACCTACAAAATGGTGGTCAAGATGGTGGCATTATGTTGGCGGGCTGAAAGGGAGGAGAGGTCCGATTAGCAGGTTAGGGAGAGTTCAGCAGTTCTGTAAGGCTTCGGCAAGACCTGCTGACTGGTACTTGAATAGACTTGGTGGCACGGTAAACAGCCTCATGCGGATCCAAAGCAAGGGGAGTGCAGGACTATGGCAAAGTGGGAGGGGTAGAGCTTGTCCAAGTTTAGGGGAGCAGTGTAGAGGGCCCGATCTAAGACTTATTAAGACGGCTGGAGACCGGGGGCCGTGGTAAAGTGTTAAACCAATCTCACTCGGCGGCTAACCCTCGCTTCATTCATCTTCAAAGTGCAGAGGGACCCGGTGGTCATAAGCGCCTTGGGGATCATTATGTTATTACGACGGGGCAATCGAGAAGCCCACCATATCGAATTCAACACCTTGTATTTCTAACTAGACTGATGTATTTCACACACAAGTTATTTTACGGCGACAGCGCTCTGCAAAATCAACCAAAAGTGTAAAATGATCAAATGATGTCAGTTTAGCTAATGGCACTATAAAGTTTTTCTTTGCCTTAGTTTGGGGAAAATGCTTTCATGTTATTCGTGTGAAAGAACTGTAGGTGACAGAGTGAATTTTAATTCAAACTTTGATCAACTTTCAGCAAAGTTTTATTCACTTTCGATAATGTTAGAGAATTCATCGCTCCAAGACGCTCCAAAGTGAACCAGTCTGGGGGGACATGGCTTTACTTGTCTCAATCTGTTCAACTGTCCAGCAGGGAGCATCACCAAGTCATGTTACAGATCAGAACTGTGGAGAGGCAACTCCGCTCACAGTCAGAATGCTTGTTTTTAGTGTATTGTGTGTACAAAAATACCTCCAATTAAACTAATGCAAGAGAAAAGTAATGCCATACTGTGGAACATTCCTGGCAAAGCAACAGCATGATGAGAAGCAGATGATGGACCACAAACATAATGTACCAAACCCGTTGGTTGGGAAGAGTTGGAATGTTGAAAAATGTGGAAAACGTTCATGTATATTAAAGACTTTGATATTGATAGTGTATTTGGGCAGTAATTGCAAATAATGAAACAACTGGCAAGGAAATAACAACACCAAACCTGTCTTTATTGACCTGTTTAAACTGTTACTGTGTTACAGAAACTTCTTAAATTGTCCAGTTTGAATTCCCTCTCTCTTTTCAGTGCACTTTTACTCCTGCCAGCATTTTCATCACATCTTTGTTTTTGCTCCATTGTCCGGCAATAATTGTTTTGGGACTCTCTCGGGTCCCATTTCAGTCTCCTCTTTCATTAAATTCAAAATAGGGCCCGTCCCAAGAGGAAGGGCAGTAGGAAGAAGAGGAGCGAGTGAGGCGTCCAACTATTGTGAATGTGTAAAGTGAGACCTGTCCCTCCGTCTCACTCTGTTTTGTGATACAGGGAAAAGCAGACCGGCTGTAAAAGAGTCTTTATGGCTCTAATTGGAGGGAGACGACTTTTGGCCACAGGAGTTGCCCTTTTCAACGACATTCATTATTACAAAGAGGAAACGATTCACAGCTTTATTTTAGCATTGTGTATGTATGCATGTCTTCATGTTTAAGCCAAACAAAAGAAAAAATGAATTTGTAGAGTGATTTTGCAAGCCAAACTAATTGCGTCAGACAAACCAAAAGTGGAACAACTGGATGACTGAATCTCTTTAGCTGATATACGTTTTTTAATAACTCTTGCACTTTTAGGAACTGAAAAATAAGAAAGAGTTATGTAAATACCTGAAAATGTATGCAAAGAGTTTGAGAATTAAATAGTTATCTTGCCTTTTAATAGACAAAGCAAACAACAAATCAATACTTGTTACAATTTATTGCTGGTTGTGATTCAACGATTATCCTTTATTTTACCCAGTGAGAACCCATTGAGATTGAGACCTTTTTTTTAATAAGTGAAAATGTAACAGCACACACACTAACCTTTAAAAACATAAACACATTTAAGAGGCTTGTAAGAAAATAAAACAAAATCTACACTCTATACTTTTTTAATCGAGGAGAAACTGCTGAGACCAGCTTGCGCAGCCTCAAATCCGACTAAAGAAAAATTCAATACAAGCTATGTATTTAAAAGAGAGACTTCCAGTGCAATCTGCATGTCTGCACTTTTATTGTTTATTGCAGTTTTTGGGAAATACTTTAAACCTCAACCAAGACATTCAGAGGAAGATTTCTGAGGATTATACAAACATATAGAGAGAGATTAATGTTTGTCAGAGCAGCGCACCCTTCTCTGTATATACCATATTTTCTCTCCACCTGTGCTGCTGGTCCCGGGGCAGTAAAGAGGGGCAGCACCGCTTGCCCTCGTCTCAGTCAGAGTGAATGAGGTGAGCTGGAAGGGGGATTTCTCAGTTCCCTCCACTGCTCTGGTGTCCTGCAATTATGCTAATGCAAAGAGCTGCCCCTGTATGCGTAGCCCAGGGCAGAGCCAGTGGACCACTCCTCATTCAGGCGCTTAACCCCAATCTAATGCTCCATTTGTGACACAATACTCCAGCTCTCACTTTTGAATGCTAACCGGCTGCTTCGTGCACAAACGCAGAAGCACTGACATAAACGTCTGTGAGTAATCCGCTCCCATGCAGTCTTAATTTGTGAGTTTTTACAAAAGATAATCCACGAGGTGAGACAATGGTAGAAAAGCATTCGGGCGACAACTTTTGTGCAAATGAACTGGAGATTTTGTGGACAAAGGAATCTCACTGGTGGCAGGTGTCAAAAAAGTGTGGAAGGAATACTAAATAGATATGATAATTTCCAATTAAATAATGTTTTTGTGGTTGAAATTTGGAATTTTCTGTATTTTCTTTTCCTCCAAGTCCTTTATGTCTGCTGTCAAGTGTCAATGAGAAGTCCTAGTTTGTATTTCAAGGTGCTCAAAATAACTTTTCTAGTTCAGGGTCAACCGCCTCGATGGAGATATAACTTTATCTGGAATGTTCCACAGTATGACATTACATTTACCGCATTTTTTTTTTCAGACCAGAGGTTTATTTGATATGACAAAGAGGGAGAGAGGGAGTGTGGATGGACAGTTGGCAAATGGCGAGGGTTGGACTCGAATTCACGATGCAGCAACCGTATGTGACGTCCTCAACAAAAGCACAATGGAATCAAGCAGATGATGAAACAAACATACTTTCAATGCCATTCAGATGAACATTCCAAGCAATGCCATAAAATTTTCATTTAAGGAAGCAGGTGGCGTTCACCCAACCAGAAAAGTACACTTTTAAACCAATGATTTCTATCACTGTGCATGTTGAAAATGTTTAAATAATGAATGAGTTTGGAGAGTGATTTTTCAAGTCAAACTATTTATTTTAACAAAATGTGGAACAAGGTTGACTGAATTTCTTTGGCTTATTCACAGTTTTTAATTGCATTTGCACCTTTTTGCACTGAAAGTAACTGTTCCTTGGTCTACTGCTGTTTCTGGGTTTTCAACGAAAATCTGGGCTTAACTTTAATAGTTATTAATCATCAAATTACCGACCATCAGGCTGCCATTCTGTCTAAACATTCTGCACTGCAATGAATCATGTATTACCACTGCAATTATATAAAGACAAACATAAGAAAGCAAAAACTGTAAATTGATTCTGAAACTGTAACTTATTATAGCAGCCTACATTTTTGTGTTACAGAAAACTACAGGATGTTTACATTTTGCTTTTGATTTTTGAGGAAGAAGAATGATCTGTTGTCCCTTTGAATCCTACATGTTTGTCTTTCACCTTTCGATCTCATTTGCATGTTTAGTTCATGGTCAGTAGATTGGATTGTACTGTATTTACTGTACATCCTACCGGCATTAGTTCAGTCATTGTCTGCTGTGCTGTTGTTATCTCCTGTATCTATAGTGGAACAACTAAATACGTCAAAACACATCAGAGAAGCTTTGGCTGCTTCAATAGAACATCCATTATTCAAGTGAAATTTTAGCCTCTGCTGCCTGTTAGCATTGTCTATCCCATCGCCACTGGACATCTCCTATACCAGGCTCTGTTTTCTCATAATATCAATGGACGCTACCTTACACTATGACAACACCAGTCCTGCATGATCCTCATACCTTTTTTAATTATTTAGGTGTTTTTTTTTTTTTCTTCTCGCCATAGAGCACAGTGGAAAGCGTTATTAAATTCCAACTGTGATTCTCATTTGGAGCCAGACTTTGCTCATTAAATTAAAAATGGCTGGGATCTTTGCTTGCTGCAACAACAGAAGAGGCTGCTAATTGGCTTTTTGATATGAGGAGCATTCGGATCCAAAATAAATCAATCCGGCTTTTTAAATAAGCTACAGGAGCTGATTGTGAGCAGAGTGCGTGAACTCTTCAATAGATGAATAAACCTCACATGGACCTTCAGCTTTTTAAATATGGTGGTATCATTTTTTAGAGCAAATCAAACAAGCAGAGTTAAGGAAAAACACATAATTATACAAGTGTCATTTGGATGATGATGGGTTTGGATAAACAATGTTTCTGGAAAATTCTGTGATTATTTGTATAGACACAATGAAAAGAAAATAATTTCAAAAGTCCAATTAAAATATAATCTTTATGCATGCTTGTTATTAGCACAATTACAGCAGGTTATTGCATGAGTTACATTTGAAACAACAGTCCCTATTTTTAATGGCATTTAGGAAATGGAAATTGAAGTAAATGTCTTATAATTGCTCACTTTTATTGTAACTGTATACTTTGAGTGAAGATGTAGGTTTCTAAAGCAAGAAAAATGCAAAGTTTGTAACTTAGTTTAGTGTTTAATCAGCATTAGTAGTTGTGTTAATGATTTAAATATATATAGAGAAGATAAATTGAAACTGGGCCGGATTACCAAAGTACAGAAGTTGTAGCTTTGATTACAGTTTTTACTTTCAGGTTTACGATGGATAAAATTGTGCACACTGGTCCAAGTTTGTCATTAAATGCTTCTTTTACAGTGCTCTTTGGGGGAAAAACACAAAAAACACTCATTATCAAGAATAAATCTGGTGCCCCAGCTTTAATCAAAATGTGATTCAAAGAGAAAACAAAACCCACAGACAAAACACCTTATGTTCCATTCATCCAAAAACATCCAACTTACTACAAGGGACGCAAACACTGAGACAAGACTGGTCCTTATGCTCCCATGAGCTGCCATAAAGATCAATACGCTTATGTCTGTCAGAATACGTCCGATTCTTCTGCCAGTAATGTTTGCGGATGCACAGATCTACTTCTAAGGATTGTTAAAAGCTTGTCCCTGAATGGGTGAGTTTGTTTTGGACGGGCCAGAGTTCACTGTGGTTAAGCTGAACCCGCTAGCCCACATCTCCTGGCTGTGTGTTAGCGTGCATGTGTGCCAACAGGATTTATCTAGCATGTCGTACACAGAGGCTGGCAATCTGGATGACCGCAGTGGGAAATTCAGCCTCACAATGTATGGTGTAGACGAGCTTTTTTCCCCTTCTCTGTCTCCGCGCACACACAGGCTTGCTCACAGAGTAAATAAAAAAGTGAGAGAAGGATGGTAGAAAATCCTATTTGCTTTGTGTTTGGACATGGTATCCCACAAATACACAAACAGACTGGTGAAGACGCCGGGCTGTGGCTGTTTTGTGTCATGTGGGTAAACAAAACTGTGGCGTATTGAGTCGAGTTCAAATGGATTTGTTGCACTAATGGAATTATATTTAAGGCATTATCTGTAATCTTGTTGTTTACTGGCTTCCCTTTAACTCTGTGTTTGAACATGGAACTATATATGAGCTGTTCACTTGCATCCAGTCTCCGCATCCCGCAGTAAGAAGTATGGGCCCTGTTTGTCCTTGAATAAAAATATAAACAAGTATTTGCAACTGAAAAATATATGATTGTAACATTTTCTTATTGGTTTCATTGGTCAGCAGTATTTTATTTTAGGCTAAGGTTGGGCGTTATGGTTTAAAAAACACTAAACACTAAATAGATACAACAACAACGACAACGCCAATAAAGTAAAGTAAAGTAAAGTAAGAGTAGAACCAAACCACACCACTTTGTCAGCGCCTGATCTTGTGAGATGTCGGAAGCTAAGAAAGGCCAGGCCTGGTTAGTACTTGAAGGAGAGACGATGTGTTTATGAAAGGGTTTATTGAGCAATCGATCTTTTTGCAGGTGTATCTACTGTTGTGTGGAGTTGTATGGAGTAGGCATTGTTTGCATTGTGACATTTTACTGCATTACCAAGATTTATTTGATATTAAGATGAAATATGTGGTCATTAAAGAAAATGTGATTATGGAAGAAGAAACAACATGCACACATTGTCATTTGTTGAGGCTTGAGTGGCAAATTTGATTGTCTGTTCTTATGGAAACAGAAACAAACACATTTCAATCAGTCATCAAAGCTATGTTGGCACGTACCGAATTCTTGATTCATTTTATTATCGTCTCCACTTTATATATTACCAATATACATGAATAAAGAGGAAATCCATTTGGCATTTGGATGGAAACATACTCTTTGTCTCTCTGCACCTCTTAAGTGTCGTCGAGTAGCTCAAACCAACATCATCAATTACTGCCTCAGCCTCTCTGCTCCTCACTCAGCTACTCCCCCACGTGTGGAGGGTTTTTGGCCAACGCCAGCAGAAACACACTCCTTGCAAGGACAAAGTGGTTGTTTTCCAGTCAGCCGCAGAAAATTAATATTCTTCAACATCAAGCCACACTTGAGATGCAAGGTGTACAGCGAGTAAAGTGTATTTATAGACACTGTTTTGGCATATAATGTTGTCAAGCTGCTAAATTCTTCCACGAGTTAAAACAGTGTGATGATGAATGAATAGCTGCAGTAGGAATATTTAACATTGCTCCTCCCCGACTCATTTGCATGTTTCCATACAGATTGATCTTAATCTGGTCTCAGAGTTCGTCTCACCAAGTTCAGATGGGCATGATTGACAGGAGGATTAGCCAATCAGCGACACACATGACCGTCCATATCAAAACAAACATGGCTGCTTATGAGGAAAAAGCAAGCCAATGATGACCAATGAACTTCACATTTGCACAGAAATAAACTAATCCGATAGCACGGTGCAGTTTGGAATTGACTCGAAGCATGACAGAGGACGTGAGGACCAGACTCACTTTTCGCAAATAATTGTCAAATTGTGTATTCTGGATCCCAGGCAACCAACTCATACCCCCCACAAAAAATAAATAAATACATTTGTGTTTTGATGTTTCTCGGGGCTCTTAGTTTGAAAACTACACACATACATAAAGACTCTTAAATGAATATATGTGCAATCATTCTGAACTGATAAAGAAATGAACAGTATCATTTTACATGGTACTAAATATCACTGAAAGAATTTAATTCTGATCCAGTTGTCTGTTTAAATCCTGAGGGCGTGTACTCTACTGCTACTACTACTATGGGCGGTACAACTCATAATCGGTAGAATTTAGATCTTGCCATGAGTCCGTACAAGTGAGCACAAGTGGATTAGATTCTTAAGCATTGCTGTAGCCTATGTCCTCTTTTTACACATCACATAATTTCATGATATTTGTGTTTTATACTAATAACGTATCATGGAATAATGTGAAGCTTATTCCAGCCACAAGTCTCAATGTCATATTCAATTCTTGTGGGGGATTGCTTAGTCATATTAATAAACGTTAATTTAAGGTTAAGATAAATCTCTCATGAGGAAAATCAATTCTCTGCATTTGACCCATCCTAGATTGCCGCAGGGGCAGTGAGCAGCTGCTGTACAGCGCTAAGGGGCACAATTCCAGTTCTTGTGCTGGACTTGGTCAGGACCTTGTGGGATTTTTCCAATGGTACATGTTCTGGGTTGATGGGATACACTGAAGCACCCAGAGGAAACCCGCACAGACACAGAGAGCCTTCTTGCTGTGAGGCGTGAGTGCTAGAGTGGCTTGCAGCTTGATTATATTTTCTTGCCAATTTCAATGCTGGATACGCTAATCTGCTACCTCGTAATTTACTTATTTAAGCCAAGCAGCTAAAGGTCTTTCAACGATTGACCTTTCAGTGTGAGAGCACTAACTTTGTGTTGAGAAAGTGACTTAAATGTCCCTAAATAAAGGAGGATTTACAGCCGTGGTCCTATTGGAGTTAATTTGCATACATTGTCCAGCCTTCTCAGTGCATCATGTGTGCTGTGGCCTCAGTTTGTCTTCACAGTGATGTCGAGCTAGAGTCACAGACATTGTACAAAGGATGGAACCATTACAGTTGTCACGGTGACAGGTGGCCGCGATCCATCTCCTTGTAGTGGTGGTATTTGTAGCCACTTTATTCATTGGGTCGGGGCAGTGATGTGGGTGGGCCAAACAAGAGCCACAATTAGGCCCATTCACTGCTGGGATGGACCGCAAATGTTAACACAAGTCTGATTTCAAAACACACTGCTGTATACACCACTATAACAGTACACGCCAACTTCTTGATTGACGCGCGTGCCATTTGGTGCACCGAGAAGGCTCACATTGCTTTTGCATTTTGAAATTAAATGCCCCGTAGTATTACACAAGGCAAGCCGGCCGGTTACTCTCTTTTAATTTACAAAGTGTAGTCTGGGATTGGGTCTTATCTGCCAGAGTTTGATTGAGTATGATTGACAGTCGGATAAACCAATTAGAGAAACATTTAATCCGTCCATCACGTGCCTTACGTTTGAAAAAAAAAAAAAAAAAAACTGAGGAAATGCACTGTTAATCTGAGGAAAAGAAGTTAGATATTTATCTGAATGTGGATATTCAAAAAATAAATATTACAAATTTGAAAAGTGTGATAGTTTTGTACAAAAACTGGAGTATGTGTCTTGTCCCATAAGGTTCCAGGCTATTGTTTTTGCATTGTAAACTACTTAGGCCCCCTTAAGAAAGTGTTTTACTGTTGCATAACTTAAAAGAATGTGTGTTGGTATATGCAATAATTAACTGACAAGAAATCTGTAAACCTAAAGCGGGAAATGTGCTTCATTTTCTGTTTGAGTTGCTGAAACCTTGACTGGTATTGAGAATGTAATAATGCACTGGGTGGGACTCCTAAATGATGTAACGCGTCATAATATTGATTCTGTGCTTAGTTTAAGTTCCAGTTTTCTTCTGTAACTGCCCCCAAGAGACTTATGTGGGTTATATGGTATATTGCGAATTCGTTTTTAATTCATCTTAAGAAAATATACATATAAGATCATGTTTTGAGCCTTCCTGCCCTGCAACCCGGGGCGTTACAAACATATTATTCTGCAGCCTCTCATATGGCGACATGAGTCAGTGGAGCTGGAGGTCACTGTGGCCTGATTAAAAGCAGACAATGAGAGGCGCTCACTGATTAGAGCCAAATGGCCTCTGGTGATGGAGTAAACAAAACAACAGGGAGAGATGGTCAGTGAACGCACCGCTAATAATGAAACTCTCCACAGTCACACTCATTAAGACAAGGGCTATTCAGGCTGGCAGAAAAACATCACAATAATGCATAATTTATGACTTGCAAAGTGATGAACAAATTTACACTGATCTGCATATGTACATAGTCATATAGTGTCCCAGTGGGTTTGCTGATGCTTAGATAGTCATTAATCGAGAGTAGTAAGTGTCCTGTGCTTATGACCTTTTGTTCTGTACTGATAGATTTACCTGTTGAAATGAGACGTAACATATCTGTTTTTACAAGAACCTACTTTTAGACCTCCTCAAAACTGCCACCGGGCTGTACCCACATACTTGAGACCATTGTATCTTTGAAAAGTATTCACTTCACATCCATTGCATAAGGAATTATCAAAAGCTGCTGCTAAATGAATGTTGTATATTTTACTATCATGTCGACTATGAGGAAAAATATATATAAAAATGTAAAAATATTTCATGATTATGTTATTCTGCATTTTAATTCTGTTCAAAATGTAAGTAAATTTAAATAAATAATATTTTTATTTTCCAAAATGTAAGCGCTCCAGATGTGAACAAACAAAGGTCTGTCAGTGTGGGTTCTTGGTGTACTTCCAGCGTGCATAAAGAGGTTTGGTCCATCCCTGTTGAATGGGGCAGGCCTGGTGCTGACACAAGGATCCATCACTACAGGACAATGGGCCATTGACCAGATGTCTCCTTTATTACACCCTGGGCCAGGTTGCCATATCATCTTCTCCTCTACGGAGACATTATTCTTCACTGGGGAGGAGAGGATATCGCCAGCCCTCATCAAGAGGCAGAAAAAAAAGTAAAGAACCAAAGGAGATTGGATGTTAATGAGTCTATTAATTACTGTTTAAACAAAAAGAGCTCCAAAGAAACACATTCCCCCTCCCCCTCATTTTTTCCAACTGCTTCTTTCACAAATAATTGTACAACTGCTGGTTCTAATGCCATCTGTTTAGGTGGCCATACCACTGATAATGTCAGCTCTCAGAAGCTAAACAGGGTTGGGCCTGTCAGTGCTTGAATGGGAGACCAGTGGGAACACCAGGTGCCACAGTGGGGCAGCAGTGCCTCTACTGCATGCTGCCACTGTGTCCTTAAATAAAACACTTCACCCTCATGGCCTTGTATGAATGTGGTGTGTGACTAGTGACTGCTAGTGGTCGAACGGTCTGATGGTGCAGATTGGCAGCGTCACTTCTGTCAGTCTACCCCAAGGCAGCTGTGGCTACAACAGTAGCTTACCACCACTTTAGAGTTTAGAGTGAGCAGCGCACTAAACTGTAAAGCAACTTTGAGCTTAGGGAAAAGAGCGATGTAACACTTATTATAAGTGGGTTAAAGTACATTTTGAGATTTAGCTGCTATTCTCTATCACATCAATAAATATATCAAATTTTGAAGTATTTAATTCAAATTCAGTTTCCTGGTCTAGCAAACAAGAATCCGATTAGTGCCCAATACCTCAGTGTGATTAAGATTGTGCACATGCTTGTGGACATAAATAGATTTGGACAACGAGGCAGGTGTTTTGTCTGATCCTGCTCTCACTGTGGAAGGCATTAGCAGCTTTATTACAATGATCCCATGAGTTTTATAATCACCTCTGCTCTCCCTGTGGTGTGCAGTCACCCCTGCACCTGACACGGACATGGAGGTGCAGATCGGCCAGAAGGGACCACTCATTTAGCTTATGCTTCAGTGATTGAGCTCTATAATAGTGGGGCTTTGTAATGGATAGTTACTGGAAAGTATAGACCAAGTGAACTGAAAATAGATTTATATTTAAAAATGTTAAGTATGGGGTAAGAAGTAGTACCTTTATGTATAATACTTACATACGGTGTTGTGAATGTCACGGTACTAAAATGTTCAATGCAATATTGATACAAGGGAAGAGGGTAATGTTACAACACTGATTTCAATAGGGAAAACGTTTTAGTTTTTTTTCACTACAAAATAATAGCACTTTCTTTGATATTATTATGTGGTCTAATACTAGTTCTGATGTTGATCAAGACCTAAATATTTTAAGGAAAGGTCCAATTTTGTCCTGTTTTCAGTAATGCTACTTCTTTAAATGAGTCTTATCCAGTACTATCTTGTTTGGCAGCGGAGACCAATACACTATGTCCCTGAAGGAGAAAGTCCAAGTTTAATTTAAAGTAAAGCCATGACTTAGGTAATGCAAAAAAACATCAAAATAAATTGGAATAAACAAATTGGATTCATGGTCTGCGCCTTGTGAATTCGGACTACTACTAAATAATTGCACTTTCAGATTGCTTCTAGTCTCTAAAATGATGACCGAGTAAATATAGCACGACTTGTTTGTTATTGTGGTTTTGTGAAATGGATAGTTATTGAAAGGTGTAGCCAGTTTGTCTCTAAACTCATCGATTGGACCGGAGCCGACCTGACCTTCTTCCTTCCACAAAGCCAAAATAACCCCATGATGCCGCCCCATTGATGTTGGCCCACACATAGAGAAACGCACATGTCATCGATCAGCATGACATACACTGAAGATGACAGATGCCCTGACAGTAATCAGCGCCCAACGTGAAGACAGAGCAAACCAATTTATTACTGGCGGACTGAATGATAGACAGAGGCGAACAGTGATGCATGAAGACAGGTGCGGAGATGAAGGGATGCTTGGCGAAAGAATAGAACGAACAGGATCAAATGGAGACGGTGTAAGCCCACAGACAAGGGGAAAATAATGCATGCTGGAGGTCAGACAGGAGCTTTCCCCTTCTTATTGGTGCCTCTATGTGGGCTATAGGATTACGCACACACACCAAGGCACTCAACATGAAGACCGAGATTGGATTATTGATCGCATCGAGACAGAGGGATCTCAAAGGACAGCGCAGTTCTCTTTATGAAGGGACTTGTCTGGTGACAGTCAGCGCTAACAGGAACAATAAGTGACCTTAACTCCTGAATGATCGTATCAAGCATTACAGCACTAAGCCTGTACAGGGGGCTAGGTTTGACCAGAGTATCGGAAGTGTATGTCGGTCAGGCCTCTAAAACCGAAAAGCTCATTCACGATGAGCTTGTAACAATAGGTTTACAATAGATCTGGTGGTGGGGGCTTGGAAGCATAGCCAGCATTGTCTGCTAATCCTTTGGTTATGAAAGGGTTGTATTCTATTGTATAGTCTATAGTCAATCTGTGAAAGTGTACGAGAGGAGGTGATCCATGCTGCTTCATTGAAAACAAATGGTGTCATTGGTGTACATAAAATAAAAAGTTTCTTAGAAGCCATAACCACACAAAAACAAAACTGCTATAGTTTCAAAAATTAATTGCAGAAAGATGGAGCTGGTGCATCCACATGAAGCACTCCAACGCCTGAAACCATTGTAATAAATGATCCAGGCCTGTGTCTGGTGCTGTGATGCTGCCACAAAATGTGACGACTAGAAGAAGAGAGTACATTTAAAAAAAGAAGAGAGTACGCAGAGTTGGCACAGAAAAGTTACAAAATGTAAACAGAAACTTTTTTTTTTTTTCTACAGAGCAAAGATTATGAATGTACAGGATGGATGGACAAGCTACAGAAGACACAAAGAGAGCGGACGTATGCTTCAGATTTTACTGGAGTATAATGACGAACCTTCATAACGACTTTAACGGAGACAAACTCAGAAGTGGATTTATTTCTCCGTGTCACTTGTGGCTCGTGGTGCTGCGGAGGCTGGTAAATTATGTAGAATAGATGCAATGCTGGGGCGATGTCATCCTCTAAAAAAATGTGGATTTGCTGTAACTGTGGAGATGCGTAAACGATATTTTCAAATCTTTGCACTCTGGGACCTAGTTTCAAAAAGTGTTGTTTTGAGAGCCTTGAAATGCATGCTCCGTGTTTTAGATAAAATATTTTTGTGAATTCACCTGAGCTCTGCTCTGTGTAGTTGGGGCCTTACACCCTCCCTCTGAATCTCTTCTGAAAACGATAAACACAAGGTTGAGAGTGTGCAGGCAGGACCGCACAATATCACATACATATCACAAATTTACAGTGGAACAACAAATACATTTACAAATATATGATTAGGCCAATATCTTTTCTGTTTACTGGTAAGTTTCTTTGGTTCATAAAAAGCAAACCTATTCGATAGATGATTAATCCAACATGTCTGATTTCTTCAAGCAGTGGCACGGATGTTGAGGACCGCCCTGTTCTCATCACTACATGCCCGCGGGTTGTAGTGTTACGAGAGGTGCTCACCCATATTATGTATCGCATATGTACATAAACCCACAGAAAAAAGAAGCAGTACAGCTCTCCTAACCAGACATCATCAGCAACTGCAGATCAACCTCTCATCCACAACCAATTGAGGCAGTTTAAAGGACTTAGGCGAGAGGAACATGAGAGGAACGTAAATAACACATAGTAATACACATAAACCATCAATTTAAGATAAGCTCAATGTTTAAAATGCATGTTAAGGCAAAGGTTTGAAGTAAAAATCTTGCAAATTATCAACATAAACCAAGTCAAAACACAGGGCGCAGTAGTTATAGTCCTACTTCAGCAGCATTAGTCATCACATTAGTGCACATTAGCCATAATAAATAAAGACATTCCCATAGGATAAGCTTGTTAGACACCAATCGACTCTCCAGAAGGTCTGTATTTGGCCATTTTCAAGGTGCGTTAGTGCTGCTGACCTGGACCGCTTTCCCATGAGTGAGCTGCTTGGGGTGGGCCATGGGTTACCAAGCAGTCAATCTTTGCACTCACACTACTGAGCAGTTTCTCAAATGTTTCTCAACAAGAAACAGCAAGAATTAACAAGACAGACAGACTTCCTTCTTTCACGGCTTGAAAATCAGGAACCCCAGCTTTAATTGACATCCCTTCAGCAGTCCAAGCCACAGTATTTGCTATTGTAAAACCTAATTGTGCCTATACTTTGCAAAGTAAATGTTTCTCAGTTTAAAAGTATGTCTGAAACTACAAATGATCATCCCTAATTTGACTCAACAGGGATTTTTAAATTCCGCCATTTGTCAAGTTCATTCCGCCCTATGTAATTCTGCCCCATTAACAACAAAGTCAACCCAGTCAGCCTCTTTCATTTGTTTTCACCCGGAGATGTCTTCTTAACCCTTTGGGGCCAGATCTTGACCTGTTCCCATACTCCGACTGCCACCAGACAAAAACAAACTCACTTGAATCGTCAGAAGTAAATGGGGACATCCATCTTCAGCGAGTACCTGTCATGTTACACTGTCATTTATCAGTCTGGCACAAAGCCTATGCTACGCTAAGCAGGATTCCAGTTTCTATTAAAATGCATATCAAAACAATGCATGGGCTCTCGGTTCATAAAAAGAAGAAAGGGATGAGGAGGAATCAGACATGCATTCCTGGACTGAAGCCGCTGCAGGTTTGTCCAAACAGGCTCCATGTGGTCGGAATGATCAGCTTTTAGAGGTCACTGTTGTCTCTGTGCTCTGTTTGGACAGGACTGCACCAATCATACGCATCCCAGGACCTTTAAACAAGTGCCCATCACGACAACAGCCCAGCCACATTTGTTAAGTATTAGCTATCCAGCATTACAGACTCTTATCCATGGTGTCTAAATATTTGAGAAAGGTTTAAGATAACTGGTGACCTCAATGTGTAATGTGCAAGTTTGAGGTGGATTTTGTTAAAAGGATTTTCCCATAAATCTGAGGGCTTAGGACTTCATAAATTCTAGTTTATCATTATGTGGTTATACGTGATAACAAAAATTGAACAAACAGAAATTTGTTTATAGACAGTCTTTAGGGATCCATCTTGTCTAAAGTGACTTGTTAGAGTCTATGACTTAGTTGAAGTTGCATTATTTTACAACGTAAGGAAGGCATTTTAGGCTAATGTTATGCTTTGAAACTTATTTTTGCACTTGACGGTTTCAAACGTTTTGTTTTTTTTCTCCTGCAAGGAGTTGAATGAGCTATAATAAATTGTCTAAGAGTGAAATAACATGAGTAAGTGACTTTAGATAGATATGCCACCCGCAGCATTCAACTAAAGAAAGAAAGTAAAGACCAAAACAATTGTTTTTGTTTACAGTACACAGATTTTGGGAGTTCTGCATATAAAGACTAAAATTGTGTTCAAATCAATAAATAAAATATGCGCCACGGAGGCATCTTTCACATCAACACGTGCCATTTGAAAACAGACATAGCACCTTCCCTGTCTGTTAGTTAGCACCTTCTCTTCTCACATTTGAAGCAGCATGTGTGTTTTCTCTCCTCTGAGCCAATCACAGTCATCATTTGGTGCCAGCGCTGGCTCAGTGTCAGACATATTTTTTTCCTAGTGGCAATGCTTGAATAGATTTATTTCGCTTTAATTTGCTGACAAACAGGCCAAAATGGGTTAGAGGTTTTGAATCTCAGCACATGTCTTTATTGAGTCCATGCCCAGTAGCATCTACAGGAATGTGCATTATTTCTTGATTATCACCCATTACGCCCACATGGGAAAGTAGCAGGACAATTGAGAGACAATGCTATCAGTATTTTCCATTGCACAATAAAAAAACAATGATTAAGAATGGACCCAGCAAAAGAAAATTAGGAATGAGAATATTAGGATGTGGAATGCGGTGACTTTAGCCAATGTGGAGAAGAAGTGGAGTTTTAATTAGAAAGTGTTGAGAGATTGTAATTTCCCTTGGAGCGATCCTGCCTTTTTATGTTTATATAATGCATATGCATGGGCTGCAGCAATCATCGGAAACCACATACCCAATTTTACATGGTTGAAAAGGTTCACTAAGCCTGACATATTTTGAACTTTACCGAGTCTGCTCATGAGGTAAAGTTATTTATTTATTTGGTAATTCACTCAAAAAGACTGAGTTCTTACTGTCTGACAGATCTGACCAGAGATAAATAAGTTAAAATAGTACATCTTTAAAGATTTAACTTAAAACATTTATTTGCAGCCATGCTAAGCTCACATTTTTGTATCTCAGTCATGGAAGATTCCTAAGATTTACAAATAAAACTGAATGCATGACTCATAAGTGCGGTTTTACCATTCACATTGACACTGATAAAATAGTTGAGTCAGAGTCTATTAAAAAGGATGAATATCAGACGAGCCTTTGCTCTTCAGTGATCAACGTTTATACAATTGGTAAGAAAGCACATCCTCTTATGGCTCCGAGTGTCTGCGCTTTGACGTGTGAAGCCTCGTCAGAATCAGAGCAGATCCCTGAAGACCATCTGACACCAATCACAGCATAACACCCCCGTCCCTCATCTTAACCAGCGATCACATGATGCTGGATTAATTTCTGTCCCTCTCAGTGGGCTATGACGGAGAAGAAAAAAATGCTTAGTGTCCAAAATAATGAAACACTCCATGACACGTCCTTATCAGCCAAATGAAAAAAATCACATTATCTTCAAACTGGGGTTTTAAACGCATGCTATTCGTCTGCACACTACCTCGAGCTGCACTGGGAATATCAACTGAGAGACAGTAATTCGCTCCAGCGCTTAATATTCAGTTCTCAGCCATGTAATATGCAAATTTTGGGGTCATGGAAAAGTCACTGTGAAAAACCCCTGAAACTTAATTTGAGAGGCAGTTAGAGATGTTTCTAAGAAAATCATCCAGTTATGGATGGGTTCAGTGAGAGTCAAACCATCAGCTCCTCAGGGAGTGGAGGGTCCTGCTGCCCTGACACTGGATCAGCTCTTCACCGCCTGCTCCTGTTGAGGCCCACCACCAGCACGTTAACACCACAGCTCTGTGAGATTTCCCTCAGGAATCTACTGCTGGGATGGAGAGCTTGTCTTACAAATGTGTCAGTCAAACCTCAGAGGCTGCTCGACAAATAACATTTCTCATGCACTTATTACTGAAACATACTGTGTTTAGTGAAATGAGCTTCAGAATAACGTAAACCGAGGCACATTATCTTGGCTTTGTGATCAAACTTGATTGTCTCATTAAATCTCATTCATATGAAGCTGTCATTGT
Organism: Rhinogobius similis; assembly: GCA_019453435.1. Taxonomy (NCBI): domain Eukaryota; kingdom Metazoa; phylum Chordata; class Actinopteri; order Gobiiformes; family Gobiidae; genus Rhinogobius; species Rhinogobius similis. The sequence continues at coordinate 14,498,571 of CM033633.1, read as the reverse complement.
CAGCGGATGTCATAACACTGTTGTTACAAAGCGTGCCGCTTCAAAATGAGATATTGATCTTTATCCAGTGGCTCAAATGTGCCACAAAGCAGTGGCTGCACACTTTGTGAAAATCTATTTTGGTCTGATATCTCATGTCCGGTAACAAGCGGCGATGGGCCTGGCTGATTCTGAAAAGTAACGGAGGAAGGCAGCGCTGTAGGGCCCTGCAAATCGCTGCCAGAGAGGAAGAATTAGCCATTTGAAGATGGGCAGACTGATAGAGGGATCATGAAGCTATTAACCTCTGAACAAGCTGCTGAGAGCCCAGCAGATGGCAGCCCTGATGGGAGTGAGCCGCCAGATCGGCTGTGAGGATAGACCAGACTTCATATGAACGTTCAGACTGTCTTTACCAGACACCTCCTCAGTGTGTGCCCACATATCATGTGGTGTTTATGTAAAAGGTTCACATGGACAACAGAGCAACCAGTCAGCCTGCCAGTCCTCAGCCTTTAAGATCATTGTTTTGGGTGAAAAGGAACCATTTAGCAATATGACAATTCTCAGCATTGCATTTACAGAAAAACTGCTTAAACTTTGCTGTATATTATTTCATATTAAACCCCTATTTCATCAAACATCCACACTATGCAGATAAAAAAGGAGGGCGTTCTGGGAGTATCAGGCAGTCATCCCGACTCTAGACACAGTTCTCCAATGACACCTTCTGCAAAGTATAAATATTTTGCTCCATCCATAAATCATGTGCATATTATAGATGGCAGTGACAAGTCTCCTCTCACTCTTATCTGCACTTGAGTTGAAACCCAACACTCCAGAGAAGCACCACTACAAAGACCTCAAAGCATGCAGTCTATTCAGCTTCTCTGTTGTCTGTTTTTGTGTAATTGAGTTTGACTTTTGCCTGTCGGTTGTTTACCATTTGTGAGGTAAAAACACATGCCTCTGTTGACATGTGGATATCAAGCAGCATACAAGACGATGGAAGAAAGTGCAAGAAAATGCACGTACAATACAAGGGAATACAATAAAGACAATAAAAATGTGTACAAGTAAGATTGAGCAATAACAACTTTCTGACTATGTGTTTAGATTGTTTATGTCACTGAAATGTGATTATTGATGGAAGGATCAAGTATTGGCCAAGGAAGCAGGGCAAAACAATAGCAGAGTTAGAGGACTTTATTTTGCAGCTGCAGGTCTAACCTTTAGCTCCTGCCCAAATCAACAGTGACCTCCAGAGACCAGGAGCAGATGGAGATAGGCTTTATAATTAGAATTAGGGAAGATCTCCAGGGTAATGCCTGAGGTAGTCAATGCAAAGGTTAATAAGATGTGTATTTAAGCGTATTGTTACGAATGTTGAGAATTATATACGTGTGTTTGTTACAAAATATCTGTTCTTTTTGTACATTTGCCTTCCCTTGTTTCGAGTTATCTACAGACTTGTCTTTTTTCTTTCTATTTATGCAATGCAGGAGCCAACAATAGATATATTAGTAATGTGTAAGAGTACATTATTTCCATATTCAAACTAAATTTGATTTGACTGTAAAGGTCAAACACAGACCAAGGTAAAGACTGGTCTGTTCTGGTGTGATTGTGATTTCACCCTTTAGTGATGCTTAGATTTTCACAGACTTAAGCTTAGAAATATGATACTAACTTTAGCATGTGAAACAGCGAAGACAAAGAGCAGACAGCAGTGAGGTTTGGTCCATGTCACAAGGATCTAGAAAAGGTCAAGTGGTGTGTGGTGAATGGGAGGAGAAAGCCAGTTAATTAGCTCATACTTTGGTAATGACATGTGCTGTTCTTATCCCCGTAGATCCCTGAGGAGGCCTGTCCGAGCTCAGGGAAACACATGCAATCCCCGCAGCTGACAGATGACTCATACTGTATGTAAACTTGGACACACACGCTGAAACTCACCTATTTCAACATCGGTAAGGCATGAATCAAAAAATACAAAAACCTCACAAAGCAACTGACATCCACCAAAGCACTGAGTCTGATAAAGAGAGCTGCGTTCACGCGTTGTTGTTTTGTCCTATTCTGAGCCTATTTTGGTTTTGATGTGCACGTGGTTTGGTTCTGTTCTTGAGCTTGTTTAGTCCGGATCTAGTCCAGGTTTAGTTTCAGGTTTGGTCCTGGATTAGTCTCAGTTTTGGTCCTAAATTGAGCTCATTTTGGTCTTGACGTGGACTTGGTTTGTTCCTTTTCTAGTGCTTCTTTAGTCCTGATCTAGTTCAGGTTTAGTTGTGGGTTCTGTGCTGATTTAGTCTCAGTTTTGGTTCTAAATAGAGCACATTTTGGTCTTGATATGGACTTAGTTTGGTCCCGTTCTAGTGCTTGTATTGTCCTGATCTAGTCCTGGTTTTGATGTAGTGAATGTGTGTGAGTGCACTCTTGACGCGCTCATGCGTTTTCTTTTAGGGAACAGTATCTTTTCTCAGTTTTTTCCTGCTCAAATGGAATCTGTTTTAATTGCAGGCTATATGAATTTACTAAATCATGTTACACATCAAACGCAAGCCTGTTTCATTTTCAAAAAGGTACAGAATAAAGCACAGAACATTGGAGCTAATGCAGTGATTCTATCCAGTATTTAAATATTTTGTGATCAACTTATTACAAAAAAAAAACAACAACTACCAAACTTATATAGTCAATGAAACACAGGCAACAGCAGCTACAATCTCTGTCTGTGGTGGTTGCATGTATTTCATTAGCGACTCTCCCTGTGTGGGCTTTGTCAAAGACTTCAGCGAGACAGGTGGCGTGCTTTATCCATAATAGATGACACACACTCCATCATTTCAGTGGAAGTTTCCTAAAGTGATTAAGAATTAATTTAGACATGTCATCAGTGCATTTCAACAATCCAAATAAGCATGATTTATTAACCGCTTAAATATGGAGTTGTACTGTCAAATATTCCGATTACTTGCTATAGGGGAAACAAAGCAGCAAGTGCAAGCCATCGAACTTGACTTTGTGTTTGTTTAATTATTCTGAGCACGGCTGATTTCATTACCTCATACATGTAACAATGGATCATTCTAGACTTGAACAGGACTTTTTGCGGTGTAAGTGCTGGTAGCATTTTCTGTTTATATTGTCAGGCATCCAGTATCTTTTCAAGTATTTACACTTGTGTCTGTTAGATGTATTGGTTTACTTTTGTTTATAGTATTTTGTTATGATTTTGGATGTATAAATAAACTAAAAACTGGCCCAAATGAGTTGCTCACCTTGGAACTCCAGGTGAACCCAAACGATTCAAAAGTTTCTAGTTGTTACTTGAGTTCAAAAAGACACACTGAAGGCAAATTTTACTTCTAATTATGTTTTAACATTGTTCCCTCATCACCCACGCTTGTTTGATGAACCCTGTTTGGTAAGTTCTCTTCAACTTAGCCTCAGAAAGTTCTCAGTTTAAAATGTTCTAGTTTAATGACATCATACATAAAGATTTGAACATTTCCTGCGCTGTTTTACGTCCATAAATTATCACTTCATCACTTGTTCTGAGCAATTCCTACATTAGCATATCGGGGGCAGAACAGCGTAATTCCCTCTGCTGCCAGTAGATGGAGTGCTAATACAAATCCAAGGGAATGCCTCAGAGACCTTATTTTAAGTTCCATAACATCAGATGCCAAAGAAAAGATACAAAGCAGCATAAAAAGCCCAATAACAATCAGATGAATAATGTATATTTGTCCTTTAATTTTACTAATTGACAATCGCAAAAACATATTTCTGTCACTTATGATTCATGAAAAAACGTGTATGATTCTCTGATACAGCACCACAAAAGCCGTAACAAATCAAATAGGTTGTAACAATATTCAATTACCACTGTGCTGCTGTAATGTGCTTTTAACATAACTGGATACCCATGGAGCCTGCTTAAGTCCCTAACCGATGTCCATTTTGTTCTAGTTTGTTCCTGAGTGCTTTATAATTGTTTCCCAGCATACAATAAAGTGCTCTTAGTCCAATTAAAACAGCATTGTAGAAAAGCAACCCTTCCCAAAATCCCATATTCAATTGTTCCGATGCGTTTGGTAACTTCTGACTCCACCGTTTCAATTGAACCAGTTATTCCGAGCTTTTTATGATGGTCAAAAGTGTACTAATCTAATTTTATCCTTTTTAACTTCAATTGCACTCTCAGGGGATGTAGGCAAATAGGTTCTTTCTAGTTCTAATTGCATTGGACCGGGCCCCAGTTCCACTTTCACCTCTGCTTCTTGCAACAGCAGGCATTTCAGGAAATAATGTGGGACAACTGAAAAAACACTGTCGCTCCTGCTGACTCCACACACACACACATGTAGAGAGAGAGTAATGCACATAAACAAGACGTATAGAAGGGGAAATGAGAGCGTGTTTGGGGTGGCACTGCTGTTAACATGGAAAACAGTGCTGGGGGTCAGTGCAGGCTAATAGTTGTGTTTATCGGGAGAAACCAAGCAGCTTTTCTATTGACATGTGTAATGAGATTAAGACAGATGGGAGGAGGCAGAGGAGATAAAGAAGAAGATGGAGCCTTGGGAATGATTCGGGGTTAATCTGAAAAATGCAAAGACAAAATAAACCTGGATGGAAAAGACGGAGGTTTCGATTTTATTCAGTGCTTTGTTGGAAGTGTTTGTTGCACGTGAAGCAAAGGATTTACACCGGAATGAAGATGATCCGTGGCAAATAAAGAAGCAGTGGATGAAATGCAAAGTGAAATCAAATTCACATAAATGCATTTCTGACATGACATCGTTACCATAAACAGCTAAAATCAAATTCACCCAAAATGCTTAAATTCCTTAAAAAAATGCACAAAAAGAATAGGATTTGGTTATATATTGTCCATTGGTAACGTTTTGCCACTACGTACATATTTATGTTTAGTATTTTTGGGTTTTATTTATTCACTGCATAGATTTGGGAGTTGTAAATTATTTCCGAAACACTCCTGGGAAAGTAGCATTTATACATTTCGAACAGAAGGAAGTGAGGCCAGTGTAAAGAATGTTAAATAAACCTTTTCCCTTGTTTCTCTCTGCACTCCTAATAAAAGTTTATGGAGTCTCAGATGAAAACATTTACGCAGAGCAGTAATCAACATGGCTCTTCTTGTTAAAAATGTATTACATTAGGATCGCAGTGTTAATACGACAGAGCCAAATAAACAGTGCATTTAATTAATCACACCTTGTTGCAGGACAAAACTAAACAGCTGACATCCATTGTTCTGGGTTATCTTTGCATAAATTAGCATGTGGATGTTACAAATATTCGTGTCAGATGCCCTCCCTGACACAATCCTCAATTTACTTGCACTTAAAGCCAACACTAACCAGTCTGAACAAACATAATCCGAATGCAAGATGATATTTATTTCTTTTATAATGAGAATCATTCAGTAAGATTTGGAAAAGTTGAGTTCCTTTTTTGAAGTGAGACTGGTGGTGAAGTTTAGCTATGAGTATCAGAGAAACAGCGCCTGAAAGGTTTTGGGAATAAAGAACCAGACTGAGATGATTTTGAACATGATAGTGAATATATCGTCAAAAGGAGGCAGACGTTTGAGGTGTCAGGCAGGAGGGGAGACCAAAGAGTATATATGTGTAAAAGGTGAGAAGAGGATGAGAATATAAGTTGATGAGGTGAATTCTCCATGAAAGTTGTTGTATTTTCTAGAACTAAAATCAATTGTGATTTGAGCTGTGACTATATGCTATTTCAAATGCTTTTCTGTTTGCACTGTGTAGCATTTCTGGTTGGCCTGAAGGTCGCTTATATCAGTGGTCATTAAATCAAAGGTAAAGCACAGGCAAAGTGACTTGAAAAATGCCCCTAAACAGTGAGTGGTAAAATTATGGGCACCACAACTGATAAGACCGGATAAAACGTGCTTTTGCCTATTTGTTTTTTTTTTTTTTTTTGTCCGTGGAGCTACTGTCTCTCAAATTAACTTTGAATGGTAAAATGGAATCTTGAGGTAGGTTTTTCTAATTGGGGAGATAAAGAACACGTTCCCTCTCCCCACAACAGTTAATTTCCTAAACATACAGTCTCAAAAACATCTTTCAGAACGGAACAGAACAGAACGCTAATCAGTTCAACTATATGATCACACACTCTATATCAGTGATAAATGTGACCATGGCCTGCAGTGTTCCTGTTTTTTAAATCTGGTTTAAACATGATTTTCTTCTTTTAGGGTACAAACTAAATATGTATATTTGTTATTAGACAGTCACGGCTTTTTCACATTTTAGGTGTGTTTTGGGCTGTTACAGAAAAAAATGCTCACTGCTAAAATTCAGAATGTTTTAATGTAATTTGCATAAACTCTGTAACATCTCAGTAAACACATGCAGGTGGCAGACTTTAACGTTTAATCACAGACAAACTCACTTCTTGTTGGTCGGCCTCCACCATGAGCTCAGTGAGTGACAGGTGCATTTGTTACCATAGTCTGTGATATTTTGATGTGATTTTTTTGAATATTAACTACACCTATTCAACTTCAGCTGCCATCTACAGTTGTATAATAGTGCCCCATCAGTAAATCTAGTTCTTCTTCCCTTTTATCACGGCTGTATTTTGCTGGATATACTGTGTTTCCCCTTTTCACCTACTTTTCCGTAGCCTGAAGCTCATTTTAATGCGAGGTAGGAGCGGTGGAAGGTGCGTTGGGTTTCATCATGCTGAGGGCTAACTGGGTGACTGCTCGCACCCCGGCGGGAACTAATTGAAACAAAACACTCTCTTGTTCTGCAGAGAAAAAAATAGACCGGGATGAAAACGAAATCATTGGTGTAACAGCAGGTAATTGGTGAAGTGGGAGATAATAGTGGGATGTTGCAGTCTGGGGCATGTAAGGCTAAAATATATGTGTATAAGGCTGGCTTTGGTCCACAACTGCACAGTAAAATATCATTTGGATTGGATTGTAACTACCCTACACCAAAATCAGAGCAGACACATCAAAGAAGCTGAGGAGGAACTTTCTTACTGTCTTTCTATGACACTAAAAGATCTATCTTACATTAACTGTACCTTGAAAAATATGCCTTCTTAAAATCTAAAGTTAAAATCTAAAATCTTAGTTGGAGATAGTGTTTATACTTTGAAATTATAGTCTGAATTAAACTTTGTACAAGAGACACTTGTCTTAAAGGGGCTTTTACTCTTTTACAAAACGTGAAAAACTAGTTCATGTGCCCAATTTGTTGCATGTAATAAAATAGATCACAGCACCTTCTCTGCATACACTTATAGAATGTTTTATTCTATGGGAAGCAGGAAGTTCGCCATTAACATGCTAATGTTTATTAGCAAAACTCGCTGTTGGCTCAGACTTATGAAAAGTTCTTATAAACTCATCAGGATGGATATTTAGACGCACACTGGGACCGCATTGTAAGTGAGCGATACACGTGACTGCTGTGAAGACTTTAAAATAAACAAGTTCTGTTTTTCACATTTAAAAATCAGGTACAGCCCCTTTAAATCAGTGAAAATATCTTAAAACTATGTCAAATGTCAAAACTAATAGAAATACATTAGTGCCAAGATTCAATGTCAATGGTATGTGATAAAAATAATCCTCCTTTAGCATTCAGCTTTATTTTTTGTGCAAATGCCAATAGAAAGTATGATCCAACATTTCCTCAGCATCAGCAGACCTTCCAGAAAGCACCTTCCATCCTGACTAACACCATATTGAACTGTGCCACATCATCTCACAGCTCATAATTGGTCTACACTTGGCTTTAATTAAAAGACATAATCCCATTAACAAGCTGAAATAGGATTAATACAGGCTCTGGCTCCAGCTGTGCCTCTGTGACGACTGAGTGTGCACCAGCGCTCTGAGATGGCCCCGACACTCGTATCACCACCGCCACATGAGCCAGAGAGAAGACCACTTACACAAATAGATGGACACTGTGAGAGTGCACTGTGGAGGCTGAATAAAAGAGAAATAATATGAAAATGTTAATAGAGAAAAGTTTTTTTTTTTAGGGAATTAATGAAGAAATAAAAAGTAGCTATTGATCTGAAGGTAACTAGTAGATATTCTATATGCCCACTTCGTTATTATCACTGTAACATCCTCAGTAAATACAAAATGCTCAGTTTCGACTATTCGATTTTATTTTCGAATCTAAGAACCTTATTCAAAATTATTAATAATGCTGCACCACCTCCTTTGAAAAAAATTGTCCAACTTTACAAAATATCCAATCCACCTGCTCTACTGTGAACACAAACTGCACCATTCTGAAAAGATCTTCTGCCTTTGCACAGTCGGCCTTTTCATTTGTTACAATTAAACAGTGGAATCAACTTCTCGACAGTCTGCAATTGTCTGTAGACTTTCATAATTACACTTGAAACTTAAAAAAAGCAGTTTTTCGATAAGCAACGGTGTCAGCATCACCCAAGTTAATTTGTATTTGTAAATTGTAAAACTTGACATAGTATTTTTAATATTTGTATAACTTTATATATATTCTAAAGTTTTGTAAAGTTTTAGTCTATCTGCTAATCTACTGACAGTGAGCTGTAAAGCACTGCAAATGTATTGTGTACCTTTCTTTAAATGTTTTACTCACCTGCCCAGGGACTGCAGATGGAAAGCTGCAGTTGCTAAATCTGGTGCAGATCATCTTTTCTTTTATGAGATTCATGAATTTGTATGTGGTCCTTAAATAAATAAAGACTACACTAAACTAAGCTTCATGTCTTGTAATGATAATAATTTCCAAGACCAGGACTAGATTTGTGGATCTACTCGTTGAGGAGTAAACGCTTGGACTATCATTTCAGCCACTACATATCTCATAATGCTGTCAACTGAGTCCTAAGTTTAATTTTGTCCTATGGAACTAGCTATGGACCACTGAAATGCTACAAACTTTTACACCAAACCCGGCAGAAGACCTTCCAGAGGAACTACAAGAGAATGGCCCATCTCATCACCAAACTAACAACGTAAGCATTAGGCTTAAAATAGGGTTAGAGTCTCCAGAGTTCCCCTGCTCACCCTGGACACTGGCTTTGATGCAGGACACAGAGGAGGGACACTGTGATGCCCCGGCTGCAGGACACAGAGGAATATTTTGTCCTGAGGGATATTACTCTCCTCAAACTGCCCTGCGACACAATCTGCAGACTCTACATGACAAATCCTCCTGCTAAGCTCCACTGAGACCTTTGACTGAGACACAAAGGCGACTGAGAAGTGCACTGAAAATGTTTCTACATCAATCAAATTGTCTAAATTGTCCACACTGATAGGTAATAATTTTTTTGGTTTGTGTACCTGCTTTACACGTTTCCACTTCTTCCTGAAGCTTTTCGCCAAAAGAACTGTCTCCTAACTCTCTGCTAAATTGTATAATCTAGACTTCTTCGATCAAATTACTTGACCCTGTCTTTCAACAATGAAACAAAACATCAATCAACACGTTTTATACGTTGAAAGATAATGAATTTAGATCTCTTAATGAAAATAACTGAATAATGGACTACCTGGAGTGGTTTCATTTCATGGAGTCTTCTCATTTCACCTGCAGTGGTACAGATAGAACATGCTGAGTGTAGAGTGTCCGCTTCTCATTGTGAGGATAGAATCAAGTCATTTATTTCTTATCGGCTCCATCCATATATATATTTTTTTCAACATACCATGAACGTGGCCACAACCGTTTGAGTTAACCAGAAAAAAACGCAACGATACACTGTAGCAGCGGAAACATCGTTGCAGAAGACGATGCCGAGAGCTTGTGTTGCTCCTCTGAGACTTGCTAACTGGCTGTCTGGCTAAAGGTGCGAAACAAAGCGCGTGAAGGGATGACATGCCAGCACAAAGCCACCATTCAACAAACAACAAAGCCTTGCAGTGAGCCGCAGGATAAGAGGACAGGCTAACGGGGAGCGCACGGCGTTCATGAGTCGATTATGTTGTTGTTGTCTCGCTGTTACGCCTCCCAACATGTGTCCTGTCCTCTGACGCACTCCTAACAAGGCCACCGCCACTGCACCAGCGACACTCCAAGCCTTTGGTGGGATTAGGATGTGACATGAAGATGTTTTCTCACAGTCTGTTGTCTACGCTCACCTGAGAGATAGAGAAAAGGAGGCTATGGTTCATGGACATTGAAAATAACAGAATGAAGCAAGTTAACTTTTTTCTTTCAACATCATGTAAGCTTTTTTATATACATTTTTTCAAGTTATTTCTGGTTTCTAGTATTACTTTTTTTTAAAATTTTATTATTTATATTTTATCATAACTACTGTGCAGGAAACTTGTTTATATTGCATCAACAGTGATCGGCTATGTTCTATAAGTAAATTTTCCACATTTTTTCCCCATAGGGATTCTGTAAAGAAATTCTATAAAATGTTTGAAAGTCTGCTCAAGGCTAATCAGCTGTGTGGTAAGTAATGAGCATTAGATCTATGACTTTATAAACATTCTACTTCTGCAACTTTATAAATCAGTAAGTTATTAAAACATTTTGCCGAATTGTATGTATTTTTGGACGGAATCACGTTATGGACATTAGTTACCACAAAACTCATTAGCCCCTGTCATGTCTTTAAACTCTCAATATTTGAATTGTTCTAAAACCCTATGGGAAAAATAAATGAGGAATTTACTTCTGAAACCACAGTAAACGTCATAGTCTCCTGGACTTATACTTTATACTTTATATTGTATTTTTTATGACCATGTTTATTTATCCTATTTTTATTGCATGCGCCTATTTCTTTCATTCCTGTCCTAAACTGTGTGTTGCAACAGTGGAATTTCCCCATTGTAGGACAAATAAAGGATCTCTTATCTTATCTTATCTTATCTTATCTTATCTTATCTTATCTTATCTTACTTTTGAGCTCCACATTTTACACTAAATTGATATAACTTCTTGGTGGCTGAAAAAAATCCTATCTTTGTCAATCATGCAATGTGCAATAATGGCATAATAACACATTCATTTTATTACTAGGCACCTTTTTCAATCCAGGTATTTTTCTGCTTTCTGGGCACTCAAGGTTGCAGTATATTTTCTTTCTATATTTGTTTATCCAGGGGCGGTAACAATGCACAGATTTTTTGTTGTACTTCTCCTTCTCTACAGTGACTTTTTCCTGACGTAAAATCAAATTCTACTCCAGAAAATGCCAATCTGACAAATGACTGTGGCTCTCTGCTACAATACCACAATGATTAGTTGAGGAATTGCTTACTTGTTGACGTGTGAATCTTAGTGCCAATTAAAGCTGCTCTGGGTGACATCTTTCCTCTCGCCCTGATGCAACGACTTTGTGGATGTCTTTTGCCGTGGTCAGTATTCAGGAGGCGTCTCTGTCAGGCTGTCATCTCCCTGTGTGTGTCTGATGTGCCAGGATTTGAACCAGCGCCTTTTCGAGTTCAGAGGGCCTGTCCGCGCAGCCCCTGAGGACATGCTCACTGGCACGACGGCAAAGTGACAGCCTCCAGTGCGGACATATCTGTGACAAGCAAGGTTAGCCTGATAAATGGTGCCAATGGGTGGCTTTTATTTTCAAACCGGATAGAGCTGTCCAAAGCAGCCTTCATTATTATGATAGATACTGTGGGCTTAAATGAATTGCATGGTTATTGTAGACTTAATCAATATTTTATTCATCACGTGAAGGACCTTAACCTGACCTATTCTAATCATATTGCACAGCCGGGCCATATAAGCCTGTAACATGGGTTTAGTGTGGGGAAATGTGGTGTTCATTGGTCGCTAAAAGAAATGATGAAATATTGGAGTGTCACATGTTATCTATTTAATAATGCAGTTTGAGATGTCTAGAGGGGAGACCTCATTGCATATAGATGCATTGTGGAACATTGGCTGTAGGACTGCAACCCCAGCCAAGACGCCTTTATACTATACAGAGATGAATAGTCTATAACCGTATCCTCTCACTACAAATGCTGAGGAGTGTGATTGACAGGTAAATGCAGAGAAAGGCATGGTTCTTTCACATCAAAACAAAAACGGCTGCTTACGAAGTTAAAAAAACAACACAGTGGATGGAGAAACAGCATTGATTTCAGTCCAGCACTAAATCCGATAAATGTAGGTAAAAGAAGTAAGTGTAGCGCGAGTGGGTCGTTTGCATTTACAGTTTTTGGTTGTAAGTAACGTTAAATTACTACTAAATTACTCACCAAAATAGCACAAGAAAGCTACCTGGAACAGCAGAACACACCTGAGCAGAATGCACAAGTCAGAGAACGAAGAAGAAAAGAAACACCTACTGGACATAAAAGAGAGGCAAAAACCCCTTACTGCCACATTATGTATTTTGTTCGGGTCGACTTTTGTTGGACGGTTGTCTGAGGTGCTGTGTCGTCTGTATCCAACTCTGCATTCGAGCAGAAAGTAGGAGGGACCAGCTCTTCAGACCTATGAACCTAACCGATTGTAAGCTTATTGTTAAAAAAGTTTAAAGTCTGTAATAATAATTAAATCATTCCATTTATTTTAAGGGTGTCAATGGGCAACTGACGCAGCACCCAATGAACTTGTACCAATTCTCGGACAGTGTAGTTCTCACACTCACATTTAGTGCTCACCAATGAGGTATGTTTTTTTTTTTTTGTTTTTTTACCAAAGACACTGGGTCTCTCTTACAAAATTACGGCATTTCAAACTGCCTGACAATCAATACATTGGCAGAGCTACTTATTACCAATACAACCATCTACTACTACTGCTAAAAAACTGAATAAAGCATACGTTTAGCAGATCACATCACAACATTTCCATGGGACACTTTGGAAAACAGATATCCTTTAAAATCGGCGCTGCAAATAGTCAGGTGCCAGGCCAGAGTACGAACAATTTACAGTACAGCATCTCTGATTTTCACTGTGACTTTTAAAGCATCAGAAAAAGACATACCAAATTTTAAGGGTCTTGCGTAAAGAAAACAGATGGCGAAATGCAGTTAAATGTCTCATATTAAACTAGACCATGTGAATTTTATTATGATGGCATTGTAAAAGGTAGTGAAACCTGCTCAAAAGGGAACAGAAATTAGTGAGTGACCTAATTGCAGACATACCTTTGTGGTGAAGATGAAATGTCCAGCTGGAAAGTTTAAGAAGGCTCTGGAGGCGCACAATGTGAAATACAAGGTGACTCACAAAGAGCGGTTATAAAACATGTGACAGAGTGTGAATTTGACCCTATTTGAGAAGCAGTGGATCATACAGCAATAAGAACTTGAACCCAGTAACCCAACTACCGTAAATCCTGTATTAATCCTTCTAATAACTCAAAATTACTCTCCAAATACTTTGTGCAAGCTATTATGGATTAAGCTCAAGGATTTCTTCATATACAGAGGATTAGTGTTGGAGAATTATTCAGAAACTTCCTTCCATCCCATTTTTTGCGTATTTGTTTTGCGTTTACTGTTATGTAGCAGGATTGGTGGACTTGTCAAAGTCAATATTGTATTGTCAATATAAGTACAAAGCAACGGATGATTACTGTGTCTCTGTGTGCTTGAAAGTGTCTCTAAAAGGCAAGGCTCATTTATTTGTAGAGCTCGATTCATACACAAAGTCATTCAAAGAACTTTACAGAACAAGCAAAAATGTGTTCAATTTCACAGTATAAAAAAATAAATATATGAACTAATCCAAAAAGGATGAATCGCTTTTGTTCAGCATGTGTGATTGACAAAACTCCAAAACTAAAATAATTTCAATTCAGACTATTATTAATCTTAATTTGAGTGGCTTCAGCAAGTTTCCAATTTATATCAAAGTATTGCTTCTCAGTTCATGCTAAATTATCTGTCATTTAGTTAACATCAGCCAAAAATGTAAAAGTTAAAATATCTAAGCCTTATATGTAAATAAATCTAGCCAGAACTACTCAAACAATATCAACATTTTGAACCTAGTTCCTTTAAAGAAGTTTTTTTCAAATAATGTGTATTAAAATATAATCTACAATTACATATTTTACATGTTGTTCATTGTAGGGCTTCAATGAACGAGCTTTTTGCAAATCAATTAGTATAGCAATTATTCTTTTGATTAATGGAATAGTTATTTACTTTCGTCATTTTCATGCAATTGCTGCTCAATCCGAGTCATAAAACGTATTTTTTCAGCTCCTTGAAACCGATGCATAGATCAGTTAGCAATTATTCCATTACTAAATTAGTTGACAATTAATTCAAATATTGATATTGATCCGTTGTGATTAATCAATTAACTTATTGCAGCATTGATATAAAACATCTTAGAATAAATAAAATATTGCCATTGTTTCATTTCACTGTAGCGAGCAGCAGATTTTCATTTGTGTTTATTGTTGAAAAATACTTACGTGACATCTTTGACATATATGACGTGAAGTCTGATTTTTTTTGTTGGCGGACGCAGTGGAAAGACGAAAACAGATTTTTCTGCCTCGACTGCAGGACAATAAAGAACTACTCAAATGCATGAATCAATTGAAATACAAAAATAAACTATGAAGGGAACTGGTTAAAAACTTATGAAAATATATTTTACATAACCCCTTTAAGTCATGCTTGATATTGTGTTTTTGCAGTGTTGTTGTGTCTGCCTTGTTAAGTTTGTGTGCAATATTCCAGTCAAAACCCTCCTGTGAGTGACATAATAGAAGCTATGTCTGTAAATAGAGTAAAAAAAAAAAAAAAACGTCCTTCACCGACTGCATACAAATTCAGCCACACTATAAGCGCCTGACATAGAGATTGCATAACGGCTCATAAATAATACATTTGTGTTTTACATATGCAACGCACACAGGCGGCCCGGCATATGGTGGGACCACTCAGTTTCTTTTTTGCTTGGCCAACAACCACAAGAGCATGTAGATGAGCAGCACTGGATGTCAAATAACAACTTTGAGTGGAAAGTTTTATGCTCCATCATCTTTTCATTCCCCAAATAGAAAACCCAGTGTTTGGTCGTACCACTTTTTCATCCAACGTTTGATCAACAGGCTGTGTGCAAGCTTATATTAGGTCAGAGGAATCCTTGGTAAAACATTGTTGGATAATTGTAGAAGGCCTATTTCAAAATATTGGATTAACATTGATTGATTTGTGGAATTTGTCTTTTTTGTAGGCTTTATTTAATACGCCATCATTATTATTATCATTGTTTTTTCCATTTTGGCTCATACACTTTGTTGGACGGGACAGTAAAATGAAGTGAAGAATGGCAAAAACCTACATCAAAGAGCCTGCAATGAAACAAAGACATTTTGCTAATATTTTTTCCACACTCACATGAAGGACAGCAACGCCACATACTTGTCGATTTCAATGAGACTTTACAAGCGAGAGAGCGTGAGTGTCACATGATCAAACAGCGCCACAACAAACAAACTCAACCGAGAATGGCTGCTCGGGCCCCCTTCCAAGCAAAATTTTCCACTGGGCGCTTCGGACTTCGGTGCCACGTGCCCGCTGTTGGTGATTCTCATTGGACAAAATGAAGACACAATATAATAAACATAATTATGACGCTGTCATCATCTCAAACAGTTGTATTTGTACAACCAACATCAGGCTAATAAAAATACAGCCACAAGAACATTCCATAAACACTTCGGGGGTCTGGGGGTCTCCCTGAAATTTTTATTGAATGCTAGAAATTTGTCCTTATTTCTGGTGCATTGTGTTCCAGTTAGCCAAAATGTGCTTAAATTAAAACCTATAGGATATAAAATGTCTTTTATAAAATGCAGAGTTGGCTGAAGAGGAAGTACAAAGCAGTGGTCCAAGCAGTGACTCAAAATCAGCCAAAGAAAGGATTGGGAAAATAACTGCCAAGTAAGAGTAACTGTCTTAACATAACAGTGAAGTGAATGTGATTGTAAGGAATAAACATTTAATAATACTTAAATGTGGTATCTTCAAAGGATAAAGAAATAAACTCAAATCTGAAGAAGCAGTGATGTTTTAATGAGAAGTAACTTAAGTAAATGTATTGAGTTCAATCCATCTCTGATAAAACAGTTGCTGTGGTCAGTAAAATGTTACACTGTATTTGCTCACATAGACTTAGTACTAAAACTGACATGTTTAGCCTCTAAAAAGACCCACTAAACATCAAAGAAAAAATACATATAATAGAGTAGCTTTGGATTTATGTCAGATTATGGGCTCATTTTGAGTTATGGCCAGCGTTTTATTTTAAGATCACATTATTTAGACATTTTGTGTGATGAAAGCAGAGTTGAGTTACGCAATGTAAATTTGAATACATAACAATAACAATTAGCGGATTTTTGGTGTAATGTGCATATTAATGAACATTTAGAATAGCATTAACAACTTGTTCACAGGTCATTCACTCGACCAGAGGATATGACAAAGAGAAGTTTCAGCCTTTAACACCGTTATAATCAGAAGGGCTTCATCTGTTCTGTTTAGCTGCAGACTTTTTACATACTACTGCACACAAGCTAATAGCATGTGGCGAGAGTTGACAGTTGTTTATCAACGAGTTTTGCACTAAAACTACTCCTCAAGTGCGTAACACGAGGCCTTCTCCGTCAGTCTCGCGAGAGCTACGACTCGCTGTGTCACGTGTGAACGCCTTTTGCAGAAAACCGGAGTGTGAACAAAATAAAGCCTCCGACAAACCCTGCAGTTGTCACCGTGTTACACTGGACAACGCAAAATGAAAAGCCTACAAACACAGCCAGTTTAATAAACGGACTCGCCATGCTGTCTTCATCTCGTAGATAAATCCTTATGTTCAATGCAAAGGTCCTGCAGGTCCATAGCTGTGATGTAAAGTAATGCTAGTCCTCTCTCAAATGTCCTTCTTTCTTAAAAATCTTCATCTGGCGATCTTGATGCATGATCCATTATCCAGTAGGATAGTTTTTCTAAACTTTAGTTCACTAACTTTTAGTCTGACATCTTGTTAAACACCTGTCTCTCTGCGAGCGCACATCGGGTCCCTTACACCGGTGTAAACACGGAGCTGCCCACATAAATGCCTGATTAAAAACCAAATGTCGGCAGTGGATTCTGGACAAAATAAAGTCATCATTCGATAGCATTGGCAACTGTAGGCAACAGAGCATGGTGTTGTTTCTAATACAACTTTTAAATTATGAATTATTTATATATAAAACTATCTTCTCTTGGGGGCCCTCTGGTGGCCTCAGGGCCTTTAGTCCGTTTATTCACTGGGCCGGAAGCAAATCAGGATTAAAATCTGTAAAAAAAATCTCAAAAGGCTTAAACTACCCACCAGTATTTTTTTAATTTTAAAAATTGTAACGCCATTTTGAAGGCGGCAAACACTTGACCAGCGCCTAATACTCAAATCTGTATACCATATCCTATAAGAAATTTGTACGCCTCTCAAATTTGCCCAATGTTTCCACCCTTTTGTTCCCCATTTCACCATACAGCTGTCCTGTCTAATAAAGCCTGTAGACTTGTCTTTGAGTCAAACCCTTTATATTTACAGTCAATGGTCAAACCAGATGCATAAATTGTAGGATATTGCACCTGTTCACAAAGGCCAAGATTAAGTCAGTAAGGCATTGACCACATTTTACTAAATAAGACATGGGTGCACAAAATTCATGCAAAAGGATGAGAGCGAGAGAGAGTACAGCTTGATCCATGTTTAGCGGGTCACATTTGGTCTGCTCAAAAGAAACATTAAAGCAACCTCTGCTTCCTTTTTTATTCACTTTGGTTCCACTTCCATCCCTGGATAATGATGTCTTACTTAAGGGCCGTGGGATTTGTGTAAAACTTTAGGCCACTGGAGTGTCTGGGAGCACAGATGAAACAGGTTTATTATTTTAAAACAGGCAAATCTTCAAAGTTGATCAAAACAGAGGTATAATTACGAAACTGCTCAAATTTGTTCCATTTTTACCCTGAATCTTTCCCCCGCCTCCGTGTCCTCGCGTTCACCTCTCCAGCTTATTTTTTTCTTGAGCCTTCCTCCTTGTTACCTTGCTAATCCCAGCCACTGTCAAGATTTAAATGTTGCTTTCAGCGTGTGCCATATTTTTCAGCATTCGGCATCATTTCCCCCAAGCACGACAGACAAGGAGAGGAAGAGTGGAGTGGGAGGAGGAGCTGGAGAGGAGATAAAATGATCCTCGCACACACACACACGCACACACACACGCGCACACACACACACATGCATACACACATTGTCTATAAGCCTATGTTTAATTAGCAGGCCGTCTATCAGGGTGATCGTAAGTTCAACATATTGAAGTTATCTAGAGATAACGGCATGTTTGGGGAATGCCAGGATTAGCAGCACAAACAGTATCAAATCAAATAGACGAAGGAAGATGAAGGAGGAATGACTACAATTTAATTACTTTCCTGTTTACCTTTTTTTTCAGCATCTTTATGTAATCTTTTATAGTTTTGAGAAAACTCAATGAAAAAAAAGTTGTAATGGCTTAAAATGACAATTCTGTAGCTGTTTATTTGTCCCAAGAAATGTAAGGAAATAAGTATACCATACTGTGAAATGTGTGCATTTTGAAAAGATAATTGAAGATAATTGCACTAAAAGTATACATTTCAAATAGTGAGAGTGTGATGTGCCTGCATAGGTTTCCTCTGGGTTTCTCCTTCCACAAAAAAACTACAATATTGTGCTGGTGTATGAATGAGAAAGTGCTGAAAGTGTCCATGTGGGACAACAGATGGAAATTAGCCCATGGCTATAATCTGTGTTTGTGTGTGTGTTTACAGCATATATTTCATGTATGTTAATTAACACTGTGCACAATGCACTGTCCCGATCAGGTGAATAAACAATAAAAATAGAAATGTGAGAAATTGTTTTATAGCCAGCCAACAATACAGAACATGACAGAAGAAGACATTTAGGTGAAACTCGACAGTGTAAACAAATAGTTTCACAAAGGACAAGATATTATCACAAAACACTTAACTGAGGGCAGAGCTTAAGATGAGTTCTCAGTAAAGCTTTTACAGTTTGAGAATGACTCTTGTGTGGAAGTCGAAATGTCTTGAACTTAAAAACAGCAACAAATGACTATGAAATCATTTCTACAACATGACAGTTAAACGGATAAATCATTTGTTCGAGGGGTGAATCGAAAGACTCTCAGGTTAGTATCTAATTTAGTTACTTTTTAATTTCTTACAAAAAATGAATTGCAAATTGGGTTATCAACGTGTTTTCAAAGAAAAGTGGATATGCTGATTTGTGTATTTATTCCCAACTATCTTGTGTGCACTCTGTAGGTTTTTCATTCTGTTGAAATAAACATTTAAATCAAAAGTGGCTTGTCTGATCATTCTCAATTGCGTAATGAGAAATATTGTTATTAGCCTTCAAACATGCTCTTGAGCACCCTGAATTTGCTATCTCATGTTTTATGGAAAAAAAAAAAAAAGTTTATTATGCACTAAATGAACAAGTTTCTCTGCTGTCTGCCCTAACTTTTACTGTGTGTATGCAGCCAGTAGATGGCGCCTAGCGCTCACACAATTATGTTATCGCTGTAAGAGAATGTCTGACACACTATTATTGGGCCGGTAGCAGTGATCGTGTTTGGACGGCAGAAATGCTCAGAAAGATGGCGATGATTTAAGGACTTAAAACAGCGGAACATTCTTGGTTAAGTGACATCTAAAATCTGAAAAAATGCCATCCATCGAGAGAGTTCAGCAGAAAGTGCTTTTAACACTCAGGGGAGAGGGTTTTAAAACCAACATTCCTCTAAACAGCGTGAATGCAGCAGAATACAACTCAGGTCTGTTTTTGATGACGGAACAGTTAGAACGTGGTTAAAAGATCATACAAGTTACTGTAGCAGAATATGTGTCCTTTAATGTGAAATTCACAATAAGATATTGCTATATTCACAATAAGCTGTTGTGAAATTCACACTGAGTTATTTCTATTTCTACAATTGACTATTACGAGTTTCACATTATGTTATAGTGAACTCACAATAAATGATTGTGAATTTACAATGGCCAATGATGTATTCACAGTAAATTATTGTGAAATCACAACATTGTGAAACAATCACGTTAAGTTATTATGATATATCTTCACAAGAACATGTTGTATTTTTAATGTGAATTCACCGCAACAAGTAGTCAAGTTATAGTAAATTCCTCTTACAGTGCAGAAGACCTTTTGTCTTTATTTTTACTGAAGTGAAAGTTATTTTGTGAACTTTAACAACCATCGGACCATTCCTAACCCAGCCACTTGTTTTCTTTAAAATGTTCCCTGAATCTGTTGCAAGACCAAACAAAGTGCATGTATTAATAAAAAAAAAAAGTATTTCAGTGGGTCAGCAAGACAAAATGTTGTTGTGTCCTTTGGCAAGACACATTGCCTGCATGATTTGTGTGTGAATGATTGGTGGTGGCGTAGATTGGCAGCTTCACTACTGTCAGTTGTGTCTTTCCACCACCGAGAGTGAAGTGAAAGAATAATCACAAGAGTGTAGCACTTTCAGAGACTTTGACAAGTCTGTAAAGAGAATTAGGCCACACACAAAAATGAACCAAAATCATTTTAAAACATTACAGTAAAAACATCTTCCTTTCCAGAACACAATGCTTTTGTTTATTCTGAGAGTGTCTTATTATTAAATCACACCAAGGTCTTGCATGTCTCCAGTGAAGAGAAACAACACAAACAGCCTGAAATGAGTACTATTAAAACCACTCCCACTTGTAATTATGTTCTCGTTAGAAGCCTATTTGGCAATACCTTTTCTATCACCCACCACATCTACCACCCACTGCACAGCCATACGTCTCTCCCTGACACATGCCAACTTTTACTCAATGGAAATTAATTCAGTGAGCAGTAAATTCATGGAAGAACAAGCATCCTGATTTGCCCCTGTCAGCGAGTGGGTTCGTTCCCCCACAGTTATAATATAATCACGTCCAATTAGGGCAATGACAAAGCACTCCTCAGTATTTCGACAGCCGCGGAAGTGTCGTCTTACCGCCAGCTCTCGGAATAAGCGATTTAAATCAACGGCTATCATCTTGCAAATACTTTACCTATCCTCCCACCGCTGTCCTCAAACCTTCCCTTTTCTGTAACCTTTTGGTAGTCTGCAGAAGTCATCAGAGTGCGAAGAATGAGAGGAAAAACTCGGGACGTATCGATTGTCCTTCTGGCGGAGACAGGTTTTCTGAGCGAGTGAATGGCCCAGCACAAATGTATGGTTGAGGAGCTTTCGGATACACAGTAAGTAATGTATGCTTTTAGACTATTAACTTTATAGGCGGCGTAATAAAAGTAATTGGTCCTCAGGTGGGAGATTTGTTTTGAAAGAGAGGGGACGAAATGAAACTTGAGGCTTTACATTGTTAACATGTTGAAATGTTTATGAAATATTTGACTTCTCACGTTGCAAAATTAGAGGAGAGTGTTCATTCATTTTACTTCAATTAAATGAGTCATTGAGAATTGGTTCAAAGTCTTGGCTGTGAATGTTGGCCGGTTCAATGCCCAAAGTCTTAGAGTGCATACAACTCCTTTCACAAATGTTTTACTGCCAAGCAAGCCAGGATATTTCTAATACCTTTGCTTCAAGATTATGTCACTTATACTTTTCATCCCTTTTTAAAGTGGGACACTGAATACAACAAATGTGAAACTTCTCCTGTAGTTTACACACATAAATGTAAGGAAAAAATATTACAGGTTTTTCATCATGTAATGTTTTCATTTAGAAATAAGGCATTTATGTAAAAAAAAAAAAAAATGCACATATTTGGGACATTTCAATATGAAAATGGACAGAACAAAGTATACATTTTTTGGTTAATTTGGTACATATTAGTTAAATTCCTGAGGGGATGATGGATTTCTTATTTTGTTTTTGAGTAAACGAGATCTAACTGGCCTAAAAATTCTATTCAAATTTAACTTTTTTTTTTTTTACATAAAACTTGAATAAATCAGGTTTAGAATTAGATATCAACAAATCCTTCTGTACATTCCGTGGAAATCGTTTTAAGTACAAGATTGTCAAGTTCGCTGTGTATAGGTGATATTTTAATGCATTTTAAGGCCTTTGAAGTTACAATGTCCCATCGAAATCTATGGATGAAGTGGATTAAATGACGTAATAAAACACCTTTAGGACCAGATTCGACAAATTAGTTGTTTCTATGTGAAAGCCGGGATGTTGAGAGATTTCTTTAGTGACCGTAGTATATGACCCTTTAGGTTTTAGAATGTATAATCTTCATTTTCAGCACATTTAGGTTTTAGCATTTTAAGAAGAGGAATATAGAGCTACATGCAGTTTGTGGATGCTGTACACTGTCTAATAATAGTCATTTATTGATTTATTTTCTACCTGACCAGTTCTCCATGTTGTCTTGTACACAGTGAAGAAAAACAGTATCGCTCTCAGTATTGTAAATGTTTGCAATACAATTCCTTAAGTCAGTCATTTGATTTTAAGCTAGTGTGGTATTTTTGTCATTCCTTTTCCCCTTGAGAATTGCCGACCTTTGTTATTCCATGCGAGCAGGTCATGGAACCTTCTGGAGGTCACTGTGCTCCTTCCTTTCATCCTTCAAAGTTTGAGGACGACATAGAATTTAGGAAAATATTTTAAAAGATGAAAACCTAGTGCGCACTGAAGCTGTGACATTCGATCATAGCTGTCTTTTAAGGGAGCTGAAAATGTGATGCTTTTGAACTGCCACATACGCTCGAAATGCGGAGAAGACATAGAACCATGACTAAGAGATCTCCGCCAGTGAAAGCGAGGGGAAAGGAAAATGGGTTCAAAAACAGCAGAAAATACTGTTTCCAGAGGCTTTGATGAGCGAAACCTCTTGAAAGGCTATAGCTCGCTTTTATACAACGGGCCAATCCAAAAAGAAAAACAGGAGAGGGAAACGGTTAACTTCATCAAGGCTTTGCCAATACAGGGCAAAGCAAAGGGGAGGTGTAAAAATGGAAATAAATAAAACATACTGTATCGATAATAATGTGTCTCTTTTTTTTATAAATAGTAAAATGTTCTCACAATCCCTGTACATTTGTCTGTGCAATCCACACTCTCAAAGACTGCCCTCCATATTCTTTTGCTTTTTGGCTTGTGATTCTCAATTGCGCAGCGCCCCCTGTCTAATTACTCTGTAGAAATAATCAGACACATCACTACAAGGTACATTGATTTATTTATGCATTTACAAAATATTTGCAAGCCGTTAAAATGTTTTACTTTCATGGCAGTTTTGTAAAAGGGAACTCCCAAAAGCTTGTTTTATTTACATTTTATTAACATATGCAAATTTGTTTTAATTAAATATAATGTATAACCTATTTACAATAATCATTTTACATTTAATATTTACATTTTTTTCACATTTTCGTCACTTTTTTTTTTTTTTGACGATAAGATAACGTTAGGATTAGGAACAGTTAGTTTGGTTAAGGTTAGGGTTTTGGAGTGCTGCTTCCGCTCTGAAATGAAACGGCGAACATTTAGGGAGTCAATTCTACAAAAATGTTCATCCAATTAGACGGGGGCACCAGGGAGAACCACGACCAGAAAGAAGACGGGACATCTGAGCATGGTCCTTAAAGAGTGCAGCAGTTTTACCTTATTCTGCCAACTCTGACAACAGACAAAAGCAGAAAACTGTATCAAATATTACCCATAACACTATTCAGAACATAAAACCAAAAAAGATGGTTTGAGATGCTGAAGTAAATGAAAGCCAGCACAGCCCTTCAGCCAATAGAAGGCTGTCGGTGAAGCTTTGGTGACCCCATCTGGTGATTGGATGAGACAGACCACCCACCAGTAACAAGAGCTCCTATTGGTTAAACGATGGCACAATCGCGAGTCATAATTCTGAGTTGGACGTGTTGTGCTGGGGTGTTTTTGGATTTCGTAGAATGTGGTGAAGAGTTGGTGTTGTGTGCGTGAGAAAAGGAGCAGCGGCCGCAGAGAGCTGTCAGAAAAGAATACCACCCACCAGGAAACATGCCGCCTGCTACTGTCTGCACCAGGCCCGACAATCCACACCAGACTGTCCCGCTCTGTGCCAGGCTTTGAAGATAAGACACTTTCAAATAGATTTTTCAAATTGTATTATTGAATAATTTTTTGCATTTATTTTTTCTGTTCTTTTTGGCGAATTGCGCTTTTCCATTCACACCACAAAACTGACAAGGCCCTTCAGACTCAGCTACAGATGACTTCAATCAATGTGTGTGCGCGGAATGTGCTGGACACAGCATTTTCAGCAGATTTGAAGAGGACGAGAATTGAATTAATTGTGTGTGTATATATATATATATATATATATATATATATATATATATATATATATATATATATATATATATAATATAAAGAATTTTTAAAAAGGTGAATTTTACATCTGGTTAAGATTCCCAATTACTGTTCATGTAGCAAAAATAAGATACACTTATTTCATATGTGGGAATAAAAGACATCCTTGAATGAATCTTTTGAAAATTTCACAAGTGGGTGTTTTGTGATGTGGTCATTTGCAGATACAACTTTATATTTCTGAAACTGTAATATTAATTTACAATAAGGTTTTAATAACAAAGCACACCACAAACATGAATTTGTGTTCCAGTGTCAACTAATTTTAGAAAATAAATTTAAAAACCAAATTCAAAACATTTGGACAAAATTTAACTTTAACATTAAAAACTTGAAATTTCTTTTGATTTTATGTTTTGTTTTATGTCCCAAAATACATTTAAGTAGGATAAAATGTATCTAATTTTTTTTCAAAACCCTTCACACTCCAAGTAAAGTTGATACTGTTTGTGCTCATAAAATCCGCAAAATTGTACCAAACTCAATCAAATTTGGATATAGTTGACAGAAGTGACCCAGAAACAAGAATATGAGGATAACTCAATTTTGATTTAAATAATAATAAAATAAAAAAGTCAGATAGAACCTTACAATTCTAAGGGAACAATTGGTATTATATCTTTAAACAAAACTTATAAGATGCTTGGAATGACAAGAATCATGTTTATCATCAAAAGTATTGTTAGATATTTGTGTGAAGCTTATATAAAGTTCTATGACTTTGCGGCGTCTGTGTTTGGGCTGTGAATGAGGAGAAGGTTGTCTGAAGGTAGAGGGAGGATTAGAGCACTTCAAAGCCACGCTCAGAGTCTAAGCGGCTGATGCAAAATCGGCTTTCTGTGGACGGACAGCCAACGCCAAAATGTGTATCCCCAAATCTGGCCCACTCACTCTGCAGAGATGGGAGAAGAACGACTTTTTTTCTCGTAACTTTTAAACATTATTAAAGGAACTATCTTCTATACTCCTCCTTAAAACTAGCAAGTATGAAAAACTTAAACATTACTGAGACAGACCAGATGATATGGAACAGTGGAACATGCACAAAAAACGACTTTTGGAAATTTAAATTCACATGATACACCTTAAGAAAACCACATTCGAGCACTGGAAATTGTCTCTAGCTGGACCTGCCTGATGGAATGGTCAATGTTAGCCTTAAATCACGACGACAACCAGACCGTCAATGTTATGGATGTTTTTGGGCGCACCCAGGATCACACAAAACCTCCAATACATCTCGGAGAGGAAACATCCCGGCCTGGTCATATAGTCTTACCGCCTCAGCATGCAAATCTACAAACAGCCATAAAACAAATGACAGAGCAGCCAAAAGTGCAGGGCTCAGGCAGATTTATGGGAGTGGAAGTGCTGTGGTCAGGTGGACAGATTGGTCAGCGAGCAAATTGGGTGGCTTTAGTTGCACCCGCGGCCAAGATCAACCTTTTAATCATAACCGTGCGCATGCTAACACAGGTGATAAATGATACAGGGAGAGAAAAAAGTTGTATTTTCCAACCCGTGTGTGTCCAATGTAATGTTTCAAATGCATCGACGAGAGAAAGGAGGACTAGCGGTCAGTAATATTAGGATCTGTGAAATGAATTAATAGAAGAGGAAATGAATGTTGGTTTAGGAACAAGTGGATTCTGTGATAAAATGGGGATAGGGTAATATAATGTTTCCAGTAATATTTATCAAAATGTCAAAATATGAGCAAATTGGACAGTGGCGTTTCCAACACTCGGGTCATTTTACATGACGAGGGAGAAGAAGTGAAACAGCAGCAGCAAATGGAATGGGACTCCCCAGGAAATGTGTAAAGAATCTTGAAAATGCTCATTTAATTAGGTAAAAAAAACATGACGTAACGTGTTCAAATCAAGTGGTGCTTTCACTGTCATTCTAAATTACAAAAACGTTGGACGGCCAAGTTGCTGACTAAACCTTTCCTTTCAATTTCTATGAGAGATTACAGCTCTTATCATGTTTTTTGACTTTTAAATTGGTACATTCTTGGTTTTATCTGTCTATTCAGATTACTAAAATAGCACTAATTTCCAGAGAAATTAGTTGAAATTTGCTATTATTATCCAGTTAAGGTGAGACACTACGGGTGTGAAAAAATCTTCCCCCATAGTTTACTCCCAAATATGCAGGAAAAAATGTATTACAAGAAATTTTCAGATAGTAATAAGCTGAAATTGCACATGTTTTGGACGTTTAAATTAAAAATTGAAAAAAGATAGAACTAGCTTTAATTTCCTGGTCCATATTGTACACACATTTTGGATATCTTATTTAGTTTTTTGAGTAAACTAGACTGAAAATTTGCCCTTAAATTCTACATTTTGCCTCATTTTTAGACTTAAAACTTTAATAAATCAGGCTCAGAATTATAACAGTTCGTTATGTACTGTATGTCTACATTGTAAATGTTGGTGTGTGTAGGTTTAAGCGGTGATCTTTGTGTCACCATGTATAATAAGTAAACGGTCTTTGAAGTTACAAATTACCAGAGAAATCTATGGATGAAGTGGATTTAAAGAAATAGTAAACCATTTTTTTTTTACAAATAATTTACTGGATTTAAAAAACTGTGCTGAGAAATAAGGCCTAATCATACCATAGAGCAACATGCCTTTCTCGTTTTTCTCTCGCTTCGTTTTTTCCTTTGTAGTCATGATGTCATCGATTCCATTATAGACTGAGCTAAATGTATACACTGCATATATTTATGTAGAAAGCATGTTTGTGTCCTAACATCGGCCTGCTGTGTTCACTTCTGCCAAATCCCCTGCTCTGCTCCTGCTCCAGTTTCTGCTGTTCGGCCGCAATAACTGGAAACTCTTACATGCTTTAAACTATTCCATCCGACTCAGGAAAGCTCATGTAATTTCACCAAAACCACAACACAAACAGTTGTTGGCTGCAGAAAACAAGTCGTCAGATCTATACCCCCTCGGTCTGTGGAGCTGTGGAGCGTTTAACCCTCTTTACAGTCAGCAGTGTAAATATGTGGAGGATAATGGAGCAGTGTGGACTGGGACGCTAGAGCTGGTACAACAAAGCTGTCAGTGTTGGAAAGAGTTTGACACTACAACCCTTTTGACAGTTTCCTTTCCTTTTTTTTTTCTTTTTATTATCATATATCACCATATTGGGACATGTTGTTTCAGAAAGAATTGGTTAAGAAAGTACATTTGGGAGACTAAGTTCATTCTGATCCCACATTTTCAGGGCGATTCTTGCATAGCTTTATGAATGAAATGTAGTGTTTATTTCTTAGATAATTGAAATTGTACTTTCAGAACTTTATACTTTTAGATTATTGCCGCTCTATGTTTCTGTGAAAATAGGAAAAGATACTATAACACTGTTTTTGTCACAAATGAGTGTGAACAGTGGGACAGCTGGTCAGTGAAAAGTATTCTGGGAGATCACTGGGCGTGCCCCATTTCTGTGGAGGCCGAGGGAAGAAATCCTCAGGATTAGAGTTGAGCGACAGAGCGCTGAACGTTGTACCCATGTACGCGACATCAGCACAAACATAAAACATATATCTTTACAGTACCCTGGAATTAAATCATATTATGTTACACTTTACAGTACTGTTTACAAGAGGTTTGGAGCATGACATTTTATGTTTAGTTTCCACAAAGAAAAGCTTCCCAACACTATTCTATTCATGTTTCTCTGAAAAATATAAAAGAAAAAGTGAAACAAAGTACAGCATATAGTTCTTTTTTATTTTTACTTAATAATTGTGATACTGGGACAAGTCTGTGTGACAAAAAGATCATTGTGTGAACAGGGAGGCATTTTTATACATTAAATAATGGATCAATATATGGCGGGAACATGTGCACAACTGCAATAAAAAAGTGTAAACATTTCTAAAGTATGTCATGTTTTTTTGTATTTAGAGAAAAAACAAAGTAATAAAACTGAAATTTCTTCCAAAATGAAAAGGAAACACCATGGCCTGTGGGGATCCCGTCTCACAGAGTAATACATCTCTGTCAATCACACATTTTTGCTCTATTGATTTCCTTCAGACGTTGAGAGAGAAAAAGAGCATTTTAAAGTGAGTGTGGTGAGTCCTGAGGCTGGAGTGAACTCATGTGGCAGAGGGAGCTCCGCTGAAGGCCCTGACCTTTCAGATCCACAAATGTATTTTCATTTGACATTTACCGAGTCACTGAGTGTAACCTAACCCCAACTTAAACTAATGAGAAAATAATTCAATCAGACAAAAACAAGAAGAAATAAAGAAATACAACAATTACTTATAATAATCAATGCTTAGTGTACAGTACTATTCTAGTACTATCTCTCTAAATTGTAATATAACGTAAAATAATATCTATGGGCAAAACTCATTTATTTTTCTCAGTTTGCTCAATACATAAACTTTCACCAGAGGCAACTACCTCACCTGAAGATGTTTATTTACAATCATAGATCTATTTATTGTGACTGCAAAGGCCATTGTAGTCAGGATTTTGTAATATCTAATTCTGAATCTGATATATTAAAGTTTGAACTCCAATTCCAGTCTAAATTTGAATTTTTACACCAATATATAGATCTACTTTACTAATACTAAATAAGATCTCTAATATGTCAACAAAATGAATCTATAAATATATATATATATATAATTTTATATATATATATACATTTATTTTTTTGAATAATACACTTTAAATATAAAAACTAAAATTACTTTACATTGACATTGCTTCTTCTCACATTTATTTTTGTAAAGAGGTTTCAAATTGATCTCTCTGTATTTAAGATTTTTTCCTGCAGTGTCTCACCTTAAATTACCTCAAAAAGTGTTTTTTTTTTCCTCTCTTTTTTTCTAGGTACAATACATGAACTATTTGTTCTTCGAGGCAACAATTTCCTACTTCCTCTGACAAAGTAGGGGACCCTTTTAACCACATATTTCAGATACCAAACGTCATATTGATGATAACACAGTCACCATTAATTTCAGCCGGTGCGGGCTTAAACTTTTGCAGATGTCAGAGCTCTGCGTGTGCCCAGCAGCAGGTAGCGTCCTGAGCCGGCCCGCGCTGATTGGCTGCGACTACCGGGGTCAGGGGTCAATTTGGGGTCGCTTCGGGGTCAAGCGTGTTGTCCAATAAAGCAGCGGGACCTCCAGGCCGGATCCGGGCGGTATCCAGGCAACAGGCCACGCCCCCCGGCCCCCCTCGTCGGTCCCGGGACGATGAGGGGTCCAGTTGGTGATTGAGCGTGCGGGGGCCCATTCTCTTCTCATCAGCGCTCGTTCAGCTGCGCTATAACTTGGCCCAGATGAATTAACGTGAACAAAAGAAGAGCAGAGTCTGTGGATCTCGCTACAGTCGGGCGAAAATTTAACAAAATGTTCAGTTAACGATGTGAATGAATGAAAACTGACTTCCTTTGTAGTGGTTTCAAATGAAAAGCATGTCTGTCCTTCACAATAATAACTTATCTTAAAGGCGGTATGTTGTGTACAGTGCAGTGTGCCCTAACCCATAAAGACAAAGGAACTGACGGCTTTGTTTACACTGGATGTCCATATTATGTGCATTTTAATGATTCTTGTGATCAAGACATTAATCTTTCTGTTAAAGGGGCACATAAGATGAATTTGTGATTTTTTGTTTCATTTATTATTATTATTCATTTATAAGCTTTTTTTTATCTTTCTTTTTTTACATTTAGTTTCCTTATGTACAATATATAGTTATAGATGATCAAAACAAAAGATTAAAATGCTTATCAATCAAAGCCGAACAAAACTCAACATAACAAAGATGGGGCGACATAACCTTTTTTTCTGATTGGAAATAATTTCAGAAACATAATGAAAATGTAAAAAAATATATATATATATATATATATATATACATATATATATATATATATATATATATATATATATATATATATATATATATATATATATATATATATATATATATATATATATATATATATTTATATATAATTATAATAATAATAATAAAAAAATAGTAAATAAAACTGTAAAAGTTAAAAAAAACATTAACAAAAATAGTATCCTATAAAAATAACTACATACAGTGTTTCATACAAACAATTTCAAATCAACTTTTATCATAACACACACGGGAAACAGGAGAGAGAAAAACGTCGTTGCCAATAGCAATTTTGGAAATTCAGTCAAGACATGTTTACAGTTAGATATTTATGACACAACCATGACTTTCTGCGCAACAATCAATATTTACTCAAACTTCCTGCTATGTTTGATTGAAATATTTACTCACTGACCTAAAAAACCACATTGGGGTCAGTGTGGACTTGACCAACTGTGTCTGTTGTTTATAAAGGAAATACCACTGAATCCAATCTGACCTTGATCAAATCAGAGGCCACTAAAACTACAGCAACGCACTGGAAATGATGCAATCTCGTTACGATTCTCAACTGATGTGTTTTCAAGCTATTCAAATAAATCATGATATTAGAATAACATATGAGGGGAATCTAATAATGTCAAGTGAATTACAAAGTGATTTTAATGAAGAGGAGTCAGCATTGCTAGGATTACATGCTCCGTGGGATCCAATAAGGCGCTGTACAGTGTAATGGGAAACCACAGAAAAATCCATACTCACCACATCATCTGATCAAAATGTCTGCTCGCTGCTCAACATGACTCTGTTAAAACTATTGAGCTCCCGCTAGTACGGAAATAACACGGTGATTACACAAGCCAAGAGTCAAAAGAGAATCAGCAATTAAAACCATATTAAAAACACCATGAAGTCACTGACATTGTTTGATGGAAGAGAATATTTGGGTTATGCATCAGCAGAAAGGGACAAAAACAATACAACAGCATTTTGTGGGGTCTCTGAGTCTGGTTATTTCCACAGAGATGATCTTCTATTTTGTATAGAAACCCTGTATTGCTGAGTTTATGTTCAAATTATGGACAGAAAAATAAAGTTTTTTTGAATTATTTTATAAATCAGTGTGTTCTCATATACAATTATTGTAAAACACAAGACATTAAGACCACACATGACCTTGCTTTGGTCCTTTTGACAGTGAATTTAGACATTGTGACAAAAACAATGGATTATTCACGGGGTTTTAACTGCAGTGAATGTGAACATACAATAAAAAAAATACTTTGAAATTGTAACATTTGCATTTTTTCAATGTTTACATATTAATTTTATTGGATTTTATCCAATCAACATTTTCAAATGCAAATATAATTAATTCCTCCTAACTTCTCATTACTGTTTTGTTTTGCTTTTTTCCCCAAGTGCAATGCTTCAATGTGTTTAGGGTGTACTTTTTCTTTTAACCTTTTGTCTCACTCCTATTTCTTGTTTCTTAGTGAAGCTCTACTTAGAATCTTGCTAAAATCAACCATGCATTTGACTTTTGCCATGTATTCAATTGGTCTTAAACTTATAATGTACAAAACTACGTAATATAAAATAACTTGAGATGATTATAAATAAAATAATTCTACCCTCTACCTTGCAACTCATGTCCAGATCAAAATTTAATGGAAACAACAGGACCCTAATCTGTCCAGAGGATTATTATTTATTTATTTGAATTAGGGTTGCACATAAATATGTCAACAGCAGCTCCAATATAAATATGCTGGTTAGTTAGTATAGTAGCTAACAGCGTCTGGATGACAACCCCTGAAACCTTTTCTACGATAGTAGCTAAATCTCATCCATTGCTCTAAGGCAGGTAAAAACATTAATCAATTTGACACATAAGTTGACAATAAAAGCTTTAATGTTACTTCCTGGTTGGACTTGAGCAGCAGCTGTGACAGGTCGCGATATCTCCTCTGTTACCTATAGCAACCATACTGTAAACAAGGGCCAAAATAAATGAAAAAGACACAATTTGATTTGACTACCGTTCTGTAATTTTCAACTTTTATTTTTCATTTTTCTTTACGAAGTGCCACTTGACTGGTGTAACCAAACAAACAGAAGAACCTGTCAAAAGCACTTTAAGGGTGGAGGGCCGAGCTCATTTAGAACTTTAAAATGATCCTCCTCTTGGCTAGAATAATAAGGTCCAGCCGACTGCATATATCGCACTCTCGCCTGGCTGTAACTCCCCGACGTGTCTAGACTGTCATTTGCACTGTGCATTCAAATATTTGCTCTCCATGTGTCTGTGATAATGATGATGATTTCCCAGAATGCTTAGGGTGCGTGTCAGTAATTGGGCCAGCTCATCCCGATAGCCTCAGGAGAATGTACAAGTCGTTCCCTTCATCTGATTGGTCACAGTCCGCCTCCACTCCTCTGCACCTGTAAAGAGTATCTGGATGGCTGGATGATTATCGTGCAGTGTGTGAGTGACTGTGGGCCATATAATGAAGCCATATGGACCGTCTGTTAGCCTGTTAGCATGAGCGCTGCCAGTACCGCGAGCGCTAACACTGGCAAACAGCTCTGCCATCAGACGCGACAGCCATACGGTCTAACACGCTCCCCGACACGTGAAATGCCTACTTTTTGCCGTGAAGACGTTTCCCTTCCCACTCGAATGTTTTTGTATAAATGTGCTCCACTACAGTCATGATGTATGGGAGGGCGATAGGGACAAAATATCTCAATGTGCAGGGGCGTCGGTAAAGGGTACCCAGGGCAGAGAAGGGCCCTCAAAAGTATGTGATAGCTTTTTCTCAGTTGTTTTTCTTACAATAAAACGCAGTGCGGTTGAGTAAAGTACTTCAGAGACTAAATACAATTACGCATAAAATCTGAGGGCCATTTTAGCCATGTTGTTTGCAAATAAAACTAGTCATTACAATTGGCATTTAGTGTATTTTCTTGTAATAATGCGTTTCGAGAGAATGGTCTGGTAGTTACTGCAAAAACAAACAGCATCATAATCATAATATTAGACGGTAGCGACACAGGATGTCTATAAATTAGGGTTGGGTTTGTATTCTAGCAATGGTGAATGAAAAAATAACATCAAAAACAAATTTGCAGGGATAAATAAATCAATATTCAAAATGATGTACTGGAACTCACCAAGAAGGTTCGTACTTGGGCCCAGAAATTGGTGCTACGCCCCTGGAAATGTGTTACAAGATGTATTTAAACGTTTTAGATGAGGTTTAATTGACTCTGTGCAGAAGGTGGCAGTTGATCTGTTTATTTTTTTAAATGGCTAGCTCAGTACTTCCTGTCTAATTCATTTCTATGGGGTTTTGGTCCAGTCAGTCTAAAATGGATAAATCCTGACAGATCCCGCAGTGAACAGTGAGTTGTGACTTTACAAAACAAGTGACAAAGGACACTTGTGTGTTTATAAAGGGACGTGTTGGTGTCTCTGTGCTAATGCTAATGCATAACAATTTAAAAGTAAACAACCCAACTGCCACCTTGTGCACCTTGAGTCAATAGGCTCTGTGCATAGAATTTCAGTTGGCTATTTTTTTTATGGCTAACACACAAGTAGCCTTCTTTCTGTCCAATTCTATCTCTATTGTGCACCTTGAGTCAATAGGCTGTGTGCATAGAATTTCAGTTGGCTATTTGTTTAATGGCTAACACATAAGTAGCCTTCTTTCTGTCCAATTCTATCTCTATGTTTCTTTTGCAGAGTCACACTAAAATTAATAAATGCTTAAAGATCAGGCAGTGCACAGAGAGCGAGGTGGAGGTCACATTTGAGTGTTTTTGTCAAAAAATGTAAGCCCAAATAATAATTGATATTAAAATAAGTGGCAAAACTAGATACTCATTTGAACAAGTATTGATAGGTAAGTTATGTAATTGGACGACATTTGATATTTCCTGTATAGTTTTGATCTATGTTTATACGACCATATTATATTTTGTGCTGAAAATTACATTCTACTGTATGAAAATAGTGTGTTTTTATCATCATTACTGTATTGAAATCGGTATTGTGTAGCAAGCCTTCTCTTTTGTATCAAGATAGTTTTTAATGTTTGTAACATGCCCGTCATTATACCAAACCAATAATGAGAATGAAAAAGAAAAGTGTTAAGAACGCCGAACTTTGATATTTCTGATATTTTCCCAATTTAAAGCTGGGGAACCTGATTTTAAAACCACGAAAAGAGGAATTATGTAAATTCATCTGACTTGTCCCTCGCTCGTATAAACCCTTTGGTACATTGTTGATATTCCCATGCATACATTTTGGATGCGGGCAACTTACAGCGAAGTTAGTGTTAGTTCTGCTCAGGTTTAAGAGAGATAAAATAGCCATTGTTGGACGCAGACAGCAAACCGTGAGCTGATTTTGTCGGTCTTCCTCATGGGGTGGGGATACGAGAATAAATTTAGCATTGATCAGGACATTAAAACAGAAAATAAAGTCACTACTTATGTTTTGCCTTATTTGTTTAATGTAGAGATTAAATTTTAAATGACTCTAGCGTCCACATCGTCCATCAGCGCTCTTGTTCCCCCGTCTCTCTCTCTCTCGCTCCATAAGATTAAGTGTTGTGAAGCGATCCCTTTCCACATTTCTAGTGGAGCCGTGGCCTGACCTAAATGTACATGTGAGAGAGAGAATCTACATGACAGCGCACGAACAGGAGAGAAGACGAGGAAGAGGGGTGGACTTCCTCTCCATCTGCACTTTCTTGTGATTTAATGACACGTAAATTAATATGAACAACACAGAAAATGTTTAGATCATGTTTTTCTTTGCTCTACAATAACACGACAAAAGGACAGTTTTACATGAATTCTGTTTAACTCTTGTATATGATAGATGCGGCAAAGATTGACACAAAGAAATCAAATGAAAACTATGAAACACATAGTTTGTTGTTTTGGCTGCTGATTATTAAAAAATCTATTTTAAGAATTATAATAACACATTAAACTTCTATAGCACTTTTTTGGACACTCAAAGATGGTTTACAATCCCGAAACAAAATAAATAGGCATAAATGTGTACAAATCAAGGGAATTATATTACAAAAATTGTACTAAATTCTATATTGAATTACACATGAAACAAAAATAATAAATAAATGTCAGTGGAGACAAAATAAACAAACACTTTCATGTTTTAAGGTTTTAGGCACTCACTGCTCCACTTCATTAACCGATACAATAGAAATAAATCAATATCCTACATTTTAATCTCAATAAATCACAGTAATCACTTCTAAATTACTTTGCTTTTGAATAGTTTTATAATCGTAACATGTTTTTTTCAGCGTGATAAACAGTTAACAATGTCATTTCACAGAGAAGCTGACATCTGTAAATAGTTATAAGGTGGCGTTCGTGCAGTGAGGTGTTTGAAGAGAGAGAATTACTGAGTGACTGTGTCCAGGAACTGTCTGCGCGCTCCCTCTCTCTCTATTTCAGTCTGCATGTGTCGTCCTGTGGGAACAAAATGGGGGCTCGTCTACTGCTGCCGTCCCACACACACACACCCCCCTGTCCCGCCCCTGAATCACTGTGTACCGAAGTATCACGCGATGGCACGGGGCAGAGTGGTACGTGTCGGCTTCGGGGCTTTTCGGCTGCATTTGCCCGCGTCGGCCTGTGCCACTCTAGGCCTGCAGTGTTCCTGTAGAAAGCTTGCGTGATCAGGACAAAGCAAGAGAGCATGACAGAAAATCCCTCAATGCCCGCGGTTTAAAAAATGCAGGAGGTCTACGCACGCACAAGCGAGTAAGGTAAATGTATAAATTATGGGCCTAAAAAGTGCAGTGCAAAAAGAGGCAGAGATCCCCCACACGAGGATACAAACTTTACTGCAGTGAGAGGAGCGGGGAGTGAGCGCGGGCTGAACAAACACACCGCAGGGAGCTCCAGGGATGGGGCTTGGCACTGCGCCAGGGTGATACACGTTTACCACAAAATACTACAAAAATCCTCTGCTCGGGACAAGATAAATGTGATGTTGGGGAAAGTTTATTAAAGCCAGAGAATGTGGAAAGTACAATGTCTAAATTCACTGTCCAAAAGGCCACAGCAAGGTCATGGTGAGGACTGCATTTGTTGTTGTTTTTTACACTTATTGTAAATGGTAATAGACAGATTTGGGTTGTGCTAGAATAAACAATGTGTTTTATTTATTTTTGTATCCATAATTTGAATATACATCATCATTGCAGTGTTTCTAAATAAAATAGAAAATCTTCTCAGGGAAAAAAAACGGCCTAGGGAGATGTGCCGTGATTGTGTCTCATAAGGCCAGAGGAGTTTCTGAAATATAAAATTTTTTTGGCATTGGCATTTTTAAATTATTTTTTCTCTCCTATGCTTGTAAATGCATATGTAAATATATATTGTAAATGCTTTTAGAGTGATTTTTGTTTAATTTTTTTTATGCTGATGTAAAAAATAAAACATTAACACAATTTACACACAATTTAAACACAAAAATTTAAAAGTGCACTGCAAAAGGGATTATCTAATTTAGTTAAATGTACTTGAATTAAGCAAATTAATCTTAAAAGTCCAATTTTAAGATTTTTTCACTTGATAGGACGACATCAAATTGAGATTATTTGACTTGTTTTAAGTAAACTTGATAAGTAAAATAATCTTATTCTACTGGCAGATAATTTCACTTAAATTAGGGTAAAAAGGTCTTATTTTGAGTTTATTTTTCTTATTTTTTGATAGGCCTTTTTTGCAGTGTGGTAAACAGAAATTTGAGCACTAAAAAAATGAATAAAATATTCTAAAATTTCAGGGTCAAGACATTTCTTGGGTAATGTATTGAAAGTGTTAAAGGAGCTAATTATTACAGCATTCAATGTAAACAAATCTAAAATGTTAAATCTAAATTTGTTGAA
This sequence comes from Rhinogobius similis, assembly GCA_019453435.1. NCBI lineage: Eukaryota > Metazoa > Chordata > Actinopteri > Gobiiformes > Gobiidae > Rhinogobius > Rhinogobius similis. The sequence continues at coordinate 14,461,269 of CM033633.1, read as the reverse complement.
TTTGAATTAATTTATTTTTTCAGATTTCCCAGAGTCCTGCTGTAACACCCCATGAGGATAGTTTCATGTCATCCTTTTAAACGCCTCCTCTCTCAGTGTACTCTGCTCTGCTGCTCTTCTGCTCATGCGCCCTCAGCCGTTTCCTGGAGTTAAACAGTGCATCCGAGCGTGACTAACCGGACCGCACCAGTCCGTCCTCCGCCGCCATCACCGAGCAGCGTCATCACAGCGAGCCAGACCCGACCTATCACTCCCGCTGCATCTGAAGAACAGTGCTCTCTGCATGGTAACATAGAGGAGACGACCACTGGAGACGGCATATATACTGTATGACAAATGTACAGAGCAGGCTGGACTCATGCAAGAGGAATGACAGACCACACAGCCTCCAGCAACCTGCGCGCAAAGTACAAAGAAAATCATCTTGTGTCTGAAAATAAGTCGTACATTTCTGTGAATTTAACCATTTTTGGGAGCCCTTGACATTACAGCATGATAATATGGTGGTAATAAAACAAAGTGCAATAACATTAATGATGTAAATGTAGATAAAAGATCATTTGTAGACAATTCTATTATATTATTGAATGTTTTTTAATATATAAAAGGTGTTTGCACGCTTGGACGCACATTTATTATTATAGAAGCTAGTTTATTATACAGTTCCTTTATTATAAACTATTTGATACCATTCTATTATCATGCTATTTATACATGCAATTTAATATTCTTCCATAGTTTCATGGACTTTTTTTTATGGAGACTTAACACAAGCATGTTTAAATTTAATACATTTAATTTCTTATGTAGTCTATATGAGAGTAATTTTAAAGAAACTGTGTATACTTACACAGAAATTGTACATTTTCGACAGTTACAATTAACATCGTAAAAAATGCCTAAAATGACCTTAGTGTACATTATTGCCACGCTATTGCAATTTGTTACCATTATTACCATCTTGTTACACTATAATTACTGTGCCATAACGTATTGCAGTGTTTTACAAAATGGTCATAACAATACAGGCCACAAAAAATAAAAAGGGAAAAATGTGTGATAAATAAATAAACAACAAACATTTGCTTCTTCAAACCTAAATTATACGCTTCTATACTTTCCTCTCAATAGCACAAATGTATCCTGTCTAATGCAAAGGTCCACCTGACTTTACCTGTCTAATTGTTGCACGTGGCAAAGTATTTGTTTTATATGTACTACTGTGAATAATTCAGGCCTGATTTAATAATGCAGCGACGTGAAGAGGGACTCTAAACTGTGGCAGTGAAAAGCTGCTCTGACCACAGATCTGCAGCACGCTATGCACCAGCCTGTGTATGTGGCAGACTGTACTTCAGAGACACCAAAAACTTGTATGTTCAAATCAGCATTCTTCAACTTTATTTTGAAATGAACTGCGCTGGTACATAGTAGTTTAAAACATAGCCATTTGTGAAAAAAAATGCTGGAAAAACAATGGAAAAATGGATGGTATATGGAAATATAAACGCATTAAAAATAAAAACACAACTGGTACACGGATATTTTTTCTAAATCTCACAAAAAGTCAAAATTATCTTTAGGTTGGAATTTGAAAGGGTCACGAAATCACACCTAAAGAATAATATAAATCCAGACCCGTATTAAAGCTGTGGTACTGGACTTGTTGTGTTTTTGTAAAATGTATGAATATAAAATCAATTTTTTTCAATGTTTTTCCACAAGAAGAGTATATTGTAAACGCACTGTGTGACAAATTCAGACCTGGACAAAAGAGCCAAAAGCAGTGCTCTGATTGGCTGCGCTTGGTGGTCCACCCCAGTTTTACTTCTCCATCTAAAAGAAGCTCCTCTAAAGCTGTGCACGCACCCAAAAATGAATGCTTGTGGATGCTAACAATGTGCTAAAAGATTTGTGAGACCTACAGATGAGTTGGACGTATACCTACTTCCTGATTTTGCGGCGTGAAAATCAGCTTTAACCCTTTCTAAGCATCATTCAATAGTAGCCCAATTGGTGGCGATAAAACGTATTGACACAAAAAACGAAAAGCTGCCGGAATGCTGCACGAGTGTTTCCAAATATATCCTGACGTTCTTTGGACTTGGGATCAGAGTAATTGTAAAATAAAATAAGAGCTGAGGCTCTCGAGGGATTTAGAAAAATACTGTAAGCCTTTATTGCATCGAAAGTTGAAAAAAGTAAATGCCTTTCGTCCTTTGGGCCTTCATTAGGGAATGTTAAAACGTTATGTATGTTGAAAAAAATCGCATTGACACTTTAACCTTTGTTGTTTCAAAACAGTTTTCAATGTCCCATATATCCCTTAAGACCAGGGTTATGGCATATGGCAGGTTCAGTCATGTGTCCAGATGACTCACTGCTTCTTAAGGCTAGATGTGGGTGGCTATGGAAGCTTTACATTGACAGTATATGACACGCAGTCAGTTTTGCACAGTAACGCGCAGTGACAGAAAAAGACGTGCAAAAGCAGAGAAAGAGATCGAGCGAGTGTGTATTTTGTGAGCAATTCAGGCTAAAAATCATCTTAGATCCGTCATGGAGGCTGGTTGCGGGGTCAAACGCAGTACTGTGGCGAATGTCTGTGTTATCGCGCAGCTCAGAATTCGCTATGCTTTTTTTTTTTTGCTCCTTTCCCCGGCACTGGAAGACAACCAAAAATAGAGACACCCAATTAGAAGTGTTCCCAAAGCTTTGATGGAATTAGCAGTGAAAGAGGGAGGCTTGCATAACCTCCACAAACTGTGCAGACAACATATGCAACGCCTGTCCTATTTACTCAGATTGAGGCCTGGGTCAATTTTCTGGTGCTGTGAGAAAAATACAATTACGTAAACGACAGCAGGGAAGGATACAAACTTCCCCTATACTATTATAATCTAAAATAAAAAAGTGTTTTGGTCAATCTTTGCTCTGTGCAGTGGTTTAGCTAAGGTTTCCAAAGCTCTGATGACAATGAAATATAGAAACATAAAAGTGCACTACATCAATGTGTCACTTCACATAAAAAAATATAAAATAAGAACTAGTTAGCGCTGTTTTGCAAGGGTTAACTATTTACTTGTAATGAGTGCAATCATATTTTGGCTTGAATTTAAAAGTCTGATGATTGACAACACAATCAAGCTCAGCAAATTTTAAAACTTGCACTTTCTATATCATAATCTTGTTCTTCTCTAGAGGATGAGAAGCTTTCCAAGAGACATGCTAAACTATGCAAAAAGATTTTTACCACAAATGGCTATTGAGGGTCTTTTTTTCCTCATATCCGATACATGGTGCTGTCTGCTATAAAAGTACTAAAGGAAACTTCAGAGCCGTCTGTCTGCTGGAAATTAACAAACACACTCAGCCAGGGCTTAAATATTTCAGGACTCCAGCTCTTTTCCAGTTTCAGACGCTGTTTGTAGAGAAACAGAATATTAAATGTAAGGCAAAATGCAGGATTTGAACTTTATTATCAGTATTTTCGAGTGAAAAATGAAATGTTCTTCTCTGAAAACAAACCGCCTCTTAATTGGTCACCTTAAATGAACCATTACACCCACATTAGCAGTCTGAGTGGTGTGTAATGAGTTAAGTTGTGGAGAGGATCAGGCACACTGGATTGGGCAGAAGGAAGTGGTGGGTGGGGCTGCTTAAGGGGCGGGGCAAGAGCGCCACAGAGCGTGCCTAATCTTACGGGACAGTTCCTGCTTATTATAGAACCAGGGGTGGATAATAAAGTCTGAATCAAACTGCTATCCCAAGACCCACAGCAACCTCCTTCTCTTCAATTTTTAACGTTTGGACGAGTTAGCGCTGAGGGGGATCCTATGACAACACATCGCGTGCCAAGTCTCACTTAAGTGATTCAGTAGTGCCCAAATCTGTGCAGACGACATGCAGGTGAAAATGATAGATTATTTACAGTGTACAAGCGATAATTACCCGGTTGGACCCATGAACAACAAAACCACCTCCAGAAAACAGTTCTCCAAAAGCTACAATTGGGACTTTCCATCACTTTTTATATGAGTGGGAAAACTTACCAAATAAATGTGGCTGCTGGGAAGTCTAGCTGGGTTTGCAGTCATCAAAAACATTTTGCTGAGAGTAAACTTTGAGGATCATGGTTAAATGCAAGGCCGGTTCTGGGTATTTGTAGGCCCTAAACAAGGTCTTGTTTGAAGCCCACACACACTATTTAAATAACTGGACATAGTGGAATATAAAATAAAGACAAGAAATGTGGGGTGGGGGAAAAAAAGGTCAAATGGAGCAGGTCACATTTGTCAGCATTTATTTATTTTTATTTTTTTACTGTTAGAAATAGGCAAATGTAAAGGGAATTTGAAGGTCTTCCCCCAAGAAAATTTTAATAAATCAGAGGTCATGTCTTGAATTCAGGTAAATTTTAGATGAAATTGTTGTATTTGATCAAATTAGTCATTTCAATAAAGCACATAAGATATTATTATTATATTTTATGTATTGCTGTATTTAAAGATAAGCTATATTTTTAAGTTGCGCATATCATTTGTGTTTATTTCTTTTACCAGAACACGTAGCGTCCTATTGATGATGGCCCAAAACCTTTGCTTTGGCTGTTAACCACGGACCAGCAATGCTTCAGTGCTGAAACTGTTGAAGCCCAGATAAGTTCTACTGTGAATTAGAACACGTTTCAAAGCAGGGATATTTTTGGTAACAGCTGAAAAGGAAAACTGGCATCCTCAGAGGTTTTCTAGCACCTTGTATGTGACCGCCAACATGTGCAGACCTGACAGTCCATGCCATCTGTGCTCACTGCCCATCTGCAGCGCTTAGTCAGCCCAAACCATATGTCCAGTGACCAGCTCCCTCTTTACCTGTCAGACCGCCAGCCAATGCCCAAGTGCTCTTTACGTAACATGCAGATGTAACCACAGTATGCTATTATTTCTACTGTCTCACATCGGGAAACATGTCCACCTGTTGACAAGTCTGAGCTGAGTTTCGACTTCTCTGCCAAAACACAGCTGACATAGAAGTTAATGTAGAACACACTCAAAGGGACATCGGAACAAAAGCGGACTTTATGTCCCCGTGTCTCCGAGATGATGTCGCTGTGTGAGATGCGTCTGAGGGACCGAACATGACAGGATAATGATGAGGCTGACACGTACAAGGCATACAGGCTGCGGAAATGGGTGAGGAAACATGAATTGCATTGTCTAGAGGCTGTGTGTCTGGTCTCGCAGCCGGCAGAGGAGGAAGTTAATTATACTGAGACTGAGCGTGAGGGCACTGTCAGGCTGCAGGTGTTTCGCACAATAAAGCACATTTTTAATCACCATAGCTTCTGGCTGCTGGTCATTTGAAAGTCCAAACCATAACTGGATGTCGTTGGCTTCTTGTACACATTTTTGAACATCTGGACATGACTGAACTGATTTTGGACAGCAGTTGTTTGGGTGTTCATCCACTGAAGGATTAGAAAATTTGGTAGCGCGGTTAGCTATATGCAGCTACTATATGTTCCTACTGTCGTTGTGTCCCTGGGCAAGACACTTAACTTCCCTGGCTCCCAGTGTCTGCGTACAGTGGTGTATTTTTGTGTGTGAAAGGGCCGTTGACATTATAATAACTACACTTTTAATGAACCCTAACCCCAACTCTAGTATTTACTGCCTAAATCGTTTTTTTCAAACTTTTAATTTTAAAACACAGAATCATTCTTCATAAACAAATTGTTCATTATGACTTAAGTCTTTGTTCATTGTTTATAAAGGCAAATTAGGGTGTGGTTATTGTAAAGTGGTAGCCAAACTTGACGTTGCCAATAGATAACTGAGATGTTTTTATTTTACTTTATTTTTTTGTGCAAAATTGATAAAGAGGGACTTGACAAAATAAACGAACATACTATCCACCTTTTATAAGATTCTTTAGGGCTATTACTGTGAAAAACACTTTTAAAAGCGTATGCCTATTACAAAGTTTTCCATCATTTGATTGAAGATAAATCTCAAATTTTCACGGGTTGGGTGTCATTCTAGATGTGAAAGACTGTTAAGAAGGATGATGAAAGATGACAAAAATATCAGAAGGAGACATTATTCACTTAACTACTGGTGCCTCCCAAGGCCATAGATCTTTATCCTAAACCACGTCCTGTCTAATCACTCCAGATGTGATAACTCAATTACCCGTCTCCTCTGATCTTTTCATCAGATAGACAAACTACACTTCCTCCTCCCGTTGCTCTCCGGGGCACCAGCCAACTGAACTCAACTGCCACCATTTTCACATGTGCTCCCCAGTCCTGATCTGTATCTGCTGCAGTTCAGTGGGTCACACAGAGGCGATTGGCTGTCGGGACGTGTAGGTATAAAGAGCCAGGCGTGAAGAACAAGGCTTGTATACTGTTTGCCATGGATCATAAGTGGCTTTCATTTGAAACGGAAAACAGAGGTAACTAATCACAGAAATCTAAACAGCTGCCAGATGGACTTATAATGGAACAAATGAATGTAATTATTGGTCATGGGTGAGTCAAACTTCAGTAAACAAGTAAACACACAATGTGGAGATCAGATTAGTTTGTGGTATGAGAGCAGATGCATGGTTTGGAAGGCAAAGGGAATGTTTGGGGGTTAAAATTAAGGTGTATTTATGTATGACGAGTATTCTTGTAAAATATAGGCTATAGATACCCTTGACCAGGATCATGCTTAAGATTAAGACTCCACAGAAGCTGTACAAGATGTCAAAAGAACTTATGGAGAAATAGATCAAATGCAGATTACACATTTACCAATGATGTATTCTTTAATTAAAGATAAGATAACCTTTATTTTTCACACAATGGGGAAATCCCAGTGTTGAAACGCACAGTTAAAGAACAGCAGGATAATATAAACCTGCAATGAAAACAACGTCCTGTTCTGAGCGTCGCCCGGGCCCCAGTGACCCCTCCGTCCCCCGCTCACACCAAGCGGCGTCCCCATAGAACTGCATGGGCGGGCGCTGCTGTTCCGAGTTTCGTGCGCGTTGGGCTATTTTTGCTCGTCCCATTTCCCATAGGGGTCCGATTCGGGCTGGTGCTGTTGGTTCGGGTCGGGTCAGACGTTCTCGAAACGCGCAAATTATTTTAAAAAAATTCCGGGCCGGTCGCAACAATACCCCTATGAGGGACTTTTCGTGCATGTTCACTGGGTCAAAAAGGCCCCATAATACTAAGAAGAAAAAAAATAATAAGCAAGAAAGCGACAAAACACAATGACCCTCGCCAGTTTACTGGCTCGGGCCAAATACAATAATACATGTGTTTAAAGCAGCTGTGATGTCACTCACATGTGTCTGAGGTTTTTATTTTTACAAAATCATCTCAATGTTTCAGTGAAGTCAGATTATGTTGCTCTTCACTTTAGCCTCCATTCCAAATTTGAATATTTTGTTGAAAAACTTTTAAAGGGTCAATTGAAGCTCGACTTGAACCTTGTTAAGATCCAACCCTGAAAATGTGACCTTTTCCGTGTATTTAACTGCTCTTAAACCTTTGATCGGGAGTGTACTGTAGAGCAAACTGACCAAAAACAAAAAACTGAAAAAAAAAATAGGTCTTGCCGACAGTGTCTCGCCTTAAACAACAAATAAAAATGAATTGAACTGAGTAGAAATAATTTAATTTGTCTTTTAAAAGTCTCATGATTACGTTTTGGTTCTTACACTTTTACATTGTGACCAGAATAAGCAAATGATCTTGACGTCCGACAGAAGTGGACTCTGACAACAGATGATCCTACCCTCGGATATGCAAACTCACTCACGTTGCCTAAGGGCTTCATTTGTTTATCTTTTCACTGTCCATTGTGCTCCATTGCGTATAAACAGCTCATTGGAAACGCTATTTTAAGGTGAGATGCTTCAGGGGAACAGGAAAAAAACTTTAATTTAAAATGATCAACTGTAAACTTCTCCTGTAGTTTAGTCACATAAATGTAAGAGAAACATATATTACAAGGTTTTATGTCATGTTTTCATGTAGAAATAAGGTATTTTACATGAAAAAATTGCCAAAAATCCACATATTTGGGACATTTAAATCTGAAAAATGGACAGAACCAGGTTTAAATTTCTTGGTTCATTTTGTAACATATTAGTTATAAAATGTACAGAGGGGATTTTGGATTTATTATTTAGTTTTTAAGTAAAATAGTTTGGACTGAAAATTGTCCTAAAAATTCAAATATTGCCTCATTTTTTTAACTTTACTTACTTTACAAACTTCAATAAATCCGTTTTAGAATGAGATATTAAATCCTTCTGTACATTTGGTCTAAATCTTGTCAAGTCCAGATTGTACAGTTTGGTGTGGGATCTACTTTAAGGCTGATCTTTATGTCTCGAGGGACAAAAATGCATGCAAAACAGAGAAATCTATGGATTCAATGTGAAGTGGATTCAATGGAAGAATAAAACATCTTTAGGAGCAGATTGGACATGTTTGTTGTTTCCACATGAAAGTCGATATGTGAAAGAGAAAACTGACCAAAAAACAAACAACTGATAAAAATGGGTTTTGCCTGCAGTGTCTCTCCTTAAGTTAGAAAATGTGAAATACTAATCTCAATGTGAACAAAAGAAGGTTTAAATGACAATTAAAGCTGAAAGTATGTGTCAAACGATGTGATAAAAGCAACCGAGAGGCGTCTGAAGGTTTAAAAGTCTCAATAGTTCATGACAAGTTTGTCAGTTGTCGTGGAAAAATTATGTTGTGGATTTCTAAAAATGGTTGTCCATAAAAATGCAAAGAGAATGAGTCTGGATCCATAATTTTGTATTACTCACTGGTACCAAGGTGAACAAAGGACGTCTGTCCCTCCCAGAGGTTCAACAGTAGAACATTATATAGATGCAGGTGTGGGCAGCTCACAAAGGTCCGATAGCCAATCAAATCAGATGATTCACAGGGGGTCAGGAAATACACTGTGATACATTCATGTGATATGGTCACCACAGGAGGGTGATCCTGGTGTGATCATAAAGCAGTTGTGTATTCTGAGTAAGAGGACCTTTTGTTGGCTGGTCTGGAAGGGAGTGGAGATACAAAAGGTTGGTATGAATTTTAACACCTTCTGCTGCAGAACAGGTTATTCTCAAGTCTCAAGACTCTGAAACAAATGATCAAATGTTTATGCAGGACACCAAAAGACAGCAATACAATATACCAAAAGACATCTTCACATCCTTGGTTAATCAGAAGGGCTCCCGGATGTCTGATTAACGTTGAAATTAATAAATTGCCATTACACATTTCACTCATTTTATCTTTGTTCAAATTCAACAACAGCTTTCTCAATGGGGCACTCAGTTCTACTTCTAGTTCTATATGACGGGTCAGACCTCACATTTCACTAACATGATTATATTTAAGATTTTACTAAGCATTTGTCCTGTTTGTCCCCAGTTTGACAGTTTTTTGTAAAGTTTATAATGTCACTTCCTGGTTGAACATGGGCAGCAAATATGACACAGTCAGAGGTAATTCCACAACTGTAACCATAGCAACCAGACTGTAAACAAGGGCCAAAATCCACATAAATTACAGTTAGTTATGATTTGACAAAGTATAATACCTGACAACACCTTTATTTTGTTGAATGACTGTTTAAACTGTCAGTCAGTTTAATGTTAACTGTCTACCGTTGTATGTCGCTTTTTGATGATATCGCAAATTTTCTTCACAAACTGCAACTTCACAGATGTAAAACTACAATAAATATTTAACACATGTGCCCTCCCGCCAAACTGAGTCAGAATTAGAGAAACAAGAGAAAACCTGAAATATAGACTTTAAATACAACCATCACAGGTTTTGGTACAATGTGAAGTCTGACTTGTCATTTAATATAGCCTCAACTAGGTTATTGACCCTTTAAAAGTCTGTAAACAAAAACATTCTAAGTTCCAGAATGGAGGCAAAAGTGAAGTGGGGAAACTGAGATTAACTTCAGAATATCACAAAATATGAAAAATGCAGATGTTTTGGAAAATGGAAACTGCTCAGACTCATGAGAGTGATGTCAGAGCTGCTTTAAACACATTTACAATTGGATTTTACATTATTTATTTATGTTATTCACCTTATTCACCTCTGTTGACGAGCTCAACAGAAAATAAGTTCTACATGGACTAAAAAGCAGTTTTCAGGAAATCGGTGCAGTGTGACTTGTTTTTGCTCGTGTTCATTAAACATTTTAGACAAATCAATCTACTTTATATAATGTTTTAGCGAGAGACTGCGCGAACATTGTTAGCATCAAAGCAGAAGTCCCTTTACTACAGAAAAAGAGGCAAAAGTGGGCGGGGCAGAATAAGGTGAATAGGAGATAATGTTAATTCTTAGTACTTTTGATTAAGAAAAAAAATCCAGACTTGGAAAATACTTTACAATACAAAACAGACATGTTGAGCCCACAATAGTTTTTCATTTTATTTACAGATATAGTGCATAGTTTAAGATAAATGATTCTTTTTGTGAAGCTCAAATTTAATTTTAAAGCTGGCAAATAGAAAAACAGTATCTGGCATTTCTACCCTGGAAATTCTAGTTTGTCGCCATTTTCGCCACACAATCGTTAGTATTTGGATCTGATGTGAGCTACTTATTGAAACTATATTAGTCTGCTTCATTTAATGTCCATTTGTCCTGTGACACAGCATTTTTACTGTCCCGGGACACATGCAAAGTCCACACACAAAGTCCACCATTGTGTTGTGCCTTTAAACTCACTGCGCCGCTATTTCTGTCCGTGAATTTGATAAGAAAATCATCTGCCGCGGCGCCACTCTCGCATCAGAAACGAGGAAATGTCTCCGGATTCAAATTTTTCATGAGAGAAGCATTCAGCAATTCTCGATACACACGAGAGACGAGAGCGTTGAACAAACAGTACCAATGGGCTGTGTTCATGTGCTGGGTGTGGATATTAACTTTACATTTTAAACATGGCTATATTTAACATTTTACCCATTTGTACAAGTTTGACAGTTTGTGTAACGTTTATAATGTCACTTCCTGTTGAACATGAGCACAAATATGACATAGTTAGAGGTAATTCCACAGCTGTTACCATAGCAACCAAACTGTAAATAAGGGCCAACAAACATATACATGACACAATAGTTATGATTTGACAAATAATGCCTTATAACACCTCATAGTCGCATGTTTGCTACTTTTAGTCGCGTTTTTGAGCTTTTAGTTGCTGTTTTGTCATTTATAGTCACGGTTTTGTCACTTATAATTGCGGTTTTGTCGCTTTTAGTTGTGCTGTTGTCGCTTTTAGTTGCAGTTTTGTCATCTATAGTCGTGGATTTGGCACTTTTAGTCGCGTTTTGGCGCTTGTAGTCATGGTTTTGTCTCTTTTCGTCGTGTTACCGTGCTTTTACTAGTGGTTTTGTTGCTTTTTTGGTGTTACTTCCTGGTTGAACATGAGCATAAATATGACATTGTTAGAGGTAATTCCACAACTGTTACCATAGCAACCAGAGTGTAAACAAGGGGTAACAAACATACATTACACAATAATAATCCCTGATAACACCACATAGTCACATTTTTGCTGCTTTTAGTCATGGTTTTGTCGCTTTTAGTCGCGTTTTGTCGCTTTTAGTCACGCTTTTGTCGCTTTTAGTTGCAATTTTGTCACTTTTTTTAATTTCACTTCCTGGTTGAACATGAGCACAAATATGACATAGTTACAAGTAATTCCACAACTGTTACCATAGCAACCAAAGTGTAAACAAGTGCCAACAAACATACATTACACAATAGTTAGGATTTGACAAATAATAATCCCTGATAACACTTTATTTTGATGAATGATGGTTTAAACCAATGGTTCTCAAAGTGGGGGCCGCGAGATGATTTCAAGATATGGTTTTGATAAATTTGACACTGTTTACTCTATTTTTAAATTAAAACAGAATCTTTTAGTTAAAAAGAGTTCAAAAATACACTAAACTATTGAAATAAACAACATCACACCTGATATAACATGCCTTAACACTTAAAATTATTACTAATGTTATTTTCATTTCACGTCGGGGTCCCGAGTCTGTTCCATGGCTGTTATCGGAGTCCTGACCCGAAAAGTTTAAGAACCACTGGTTTAAACTGTGTCGCTTAAAAATATAAATTAGTGCCTGGCAAAAAACGATCACGATTTTCTGGTCCTCCCCAGTCTCACTTTGTCGTCTGAAAAACGCTGTTTTAAAGCTGTGCGCGGGACTGAAAATGAATGCGTGTGGATTTTAGGGATGTGCCACAGGGTTTGTGAGAGCGACGGACGAGTTAGATTTAAAAACCTGCGTCCGGTTCTGAGGTGTGAAAATCAGGTACCCCAGCTTTAAAGTTTCCCAACACACTCAGCTTCTATTTTATCAAACTGTTTAATCAATAACACGACTGAATTAATGTTGTGCTTGTTACGGTGTTAGTTGTTTGTCTAAAGTCGTGGACAGCCCTGGAGGAGTCATTTGCATGTGTTTGAGTATTTCTGTTTTCTACAAAAGGCAACAAACAGACACTGACTTTGAACAGAGACCAGGACACACCACAGCACCAGAGCAGGTGAGACCAGGACAGAACCAGGACTGAACCAGGACTGAACCAGGACCGAACCAGGACTGAACCAGGACAGAACCAGGACTGAACCAGGACTGAACCAGCACTAAACCAGGACTAGACCAGGACTGAACCAGGACTGAACCAGCACTAAACCAGGACTAAACCAGGACTAGACCAGGACTGAACCAGGACAGAACCAGGACTGAACCAGGACCGAACCAGGACCGAACCAGGACCGAACCAGGACTGAACCAGGACCGAACCAGGACTGAACCAGGACCGAACCAGGACTGAACCAGGACTGAACCAGGACAGGACCAGGACTGAACCAGCACTAAACCAGGACTAAACCAGGACTAGACCAGGACAGAACCAGGACTGAACCAGGACTGAACCAGGACTGAACCAGGACAGAACCAGGGCTGAACCAGCACTAAACCAGAACTAGACCAAGAGTAGACCAGGACTGAACCAGGACTGAACCAGGACTGAACCAGGACAGGACCAGGACTGAACCAGGACAGGACCAGGACTGAACCAGGACCAAACTGGGACTAAACCAATTCCAAGAGATAAAATATAAAAGAGGGCTGAGGGCCGGATCATGTCCCTTTGAGGACCTGATTTGGCCCCTGGGCCTTCAGTTGAACAGCCCTGTTTTATTATTTTCAAATGCACTTATTTTGGTTTCATTACGAGAAGAAAAACTTCAAATGTCTCAAAAATGCGCCAAACCCTTTCTGACCTTTTCGTATTTATTTTTATCAACTTTGCTCATAAAAGTGGAAAAGTAATTTTAAAGGCACATTCATGGCCTCCTTCAGTTTTCTGTCATTTTCCACTTTTTTTTAAATCCAATTCACAATTTAATGTCACAGTTTTGTAAAAAAAAAAAAAAAAAAAAGTCTATATCTGAGTCTCTTTTGTGCATTTCATGAATGAACTTGAAGTGACAAGAGTTTATTGATTTTGTATTGATTGATTTGATTAATTGAATCTTTTTTGCAGCCTCTTCTGTTTTTGCTTGTGTTTGGTGAGTTAATATTTATTTATTCTCGTGACTTGAACATTCTGTGTTTTCTGTGTTTATCATCAAGAGCCTGACTTTGGAAAGAAGAATCTCAATCAAATTTAAATCACAATTTGATTTAGTATAATTACCCAAACTGTGCAATTGTCATGGATTAATTGTGAGAAAAACTTGTTAAAGTCCATAAGAAGCTTCTCAGTGTCTCTTTAATTCTGCAGTTCGTGATGAAATTTTGAAAAATAAAAGTTTAAGAGCTGAGTTCTAAAACAGAATCCCTCGGTGACGTCATCAAACAGTGACGTATCGTTGAAACTACAGAGACAAGTTACAGCAGGATCACTACTTACTTTGGTTCTGACATCGATGAACAAATGGAGTGACCATGTTGAACATCTTTGTGTGAAATTGGCCCAAAGACTTTCTTTGTTGAGGCGGCTGAGGCTGTTTGGTGTGACCTTTGACCCTGCACAGTCTGGTCCGGCTGCTTTGGTGCATGAGCTGTGAGGGACAAACAACACTGTGTAAGACATTATATGTGACATTACAACAGTTTAACGTAACTTAATCATTTTTACCGTAATTTTAAATTCATGTTTAAGCCAATTTACTCTTAATTTAAGGGTTTCTGAAGTTTTTTTTTTACAGTTTTACTGCTTTATTTTCACTTTATCTTTCTATTAATTTTACTGTTTTATTGTAATGTTGTGTTACTTATTAGTAGATTATAAGAAGGACACGTTTATAATCATTACTTACATTCCTCTCCAGATGTTTGAGTCTTTCACACAGTGGTCTTAAGTGGTCCCGGTCTTAAGACTTTTTGTGCATGTTTACTGGGCCAAAACGGGGCGCAAAGGGTAAGAAAATGGGAAAAAAACGAAACACAATGGCCAATAATAATAATAAGAAAGAAACCAGTGAAACACAATGACCCTCGCCAGTTTACTGGTTCGGGCCAATAACTTTTACTCTTATGTAGAGTAAGTGGCTATAGCTGTGTACAGTGCAGCTTAAGGACAGAATAAATAGCAGGTAAAGTGACTTAAGTGTACTATAATGTTATGTTATAGAAAGTAAAGTAAGAATAAGGATTGCACCAGAGATTCAAGGAGTCTTGATCCAAAATCAGTTGACCTTGTTAATTGGGAGAAACCTTACTCAGTGATATTTTTTATGTTTTTGCTCAATATTTTTATTATCCTTTGATAATCTTGTTATCTCAACTAGATAAATTGAATTGCTGTTTACTGTTTTATGAAATGTTTCACATGTAGTTGCAACTATTTATCAGCTGCTAATTAGTGCTCAGACTTTGGTCTTTTGGTAAACAAGTCTGTCGCTATTCTGCAACTTTTATTTGATCTAAAGTTTTCCTTTTTGTTTGGTCACTTTGCCTTTCTTCTTCTACAGATTATAAGATTGGTGAAAGGCAGAAATGTTGCTTAGCAAGTGTTAGTTCTATCAGTCAAAATAATAGCGATATTTATTTGTTTATATATTCATTACATCAATAATGCTACTTGCAGAATTGTTGTGCATGTAACAAGATGTACACAACAACATAACATGTGCATGGATTTACACCAGGTGCCGGTGCTCTTGAAACCTCATTTATCCACTTTGGGACAAGTACAAAGAATACACTAAACAGCATTTGAAATCGACCTAAATGCATGGTATTTTATGATGACACGACACATTCCGGAGCACACATGCGTACAATTACACCACGATGTGTAACCAGAGAGCACCCTGTAATGAGGTCTCCCAGTCTAAATACTGTACATGAACTGTGCTCCATAAAGAATGACAACAATGTGTTCTTTGGAGAGCAGATGGTCGCAATTCTGCCAGCGTTAACTACTGCCAAGTGATTATGTCTGATGATAAGTAGCTCCTCGTTTAAAAGCATATCATTAGACCTTTAATTAAAATGCGGCTCGTTTAGGTGACAGCACACTCCGGCTAGTCATATATCTCTGCCAGTGTCTTCAAATGTATGCCACATGGAGCACTTTTCTTCTTTTCATTGTGTTTGGGAGTGAGCACTACAGTCGCAGATGGCAGTGCTCAGGGGACTGGGGCATTGTCGCCGTGTGTGGTCCTGAGTCTAGACCAAGTGCTGCTCAGTGACAGTTACAAAGGAAAAACAGCAGGGGAAAGGGCAAAGACAATGCCATCCATCAAGAACTAACTACAGAACTTGAGGATTGTGCATATGTTCAGTTGACTATCTTAATAATACAGTTAAAGACATTTTCCCAATTTGATTTTGACTGCATGTGAAAATGTTGTTAGAAAATGATCCATTCTTTCTTATCACCTCTAGGTCTGGCCTATAAAAATATATTAGATGCATATATGCAGGTATACTGTGATAAAAACCCAAATACTGACATGATGACATACATTTCAGCAATTTTAGGAATCTTGACAAAGGTTCAATTAAATAATATGTACTCGTAGGCTGTGGTAATTTGAATGTGACAGTGGTTAAAATTATGGAAAAAATGAAATAGAGGGGAGAGCTTTAAATGTTATAACCAATAAAACGGAGGAAATAAAAGAGTGAAATTGCAATTCATTGAGTAAAATGTGCAAAAAAAAAAAGAAATACAGGCCAATTTGGAAAAAAAATAAAAACTAAGCTAAAACAAATAACTTATTGCTTAAAGAATTAATTTAAGTATATTAATACAATAAAACAGACCAAATGCTAAAATTGTCCAGTGCATTCAATCCAATTTGTTCAAGGGACCTGGCATAAAACAACAAAGCAGCAGAACAGCCAAACAATCGACAGTCTGTAAAAAATGATGCAGCACAGCATCTACAAAAATATGATCAAATCCACAGCATTTAGGGGAAAAAGTTGTATTTTATCGATTTTGTTTTTGTTTCATTTTTGAAGACTAATAACGACACTCCAAAATGACAAATTATTCAGTTAAATCCATGAATCTGGCATCTTTTAAGGCACTACATATTGCTTGTGGCTGTCTTTAGGAGTGAGAGTCTTGTTGTAGCTGACCATCAGGTGGTTATGGCTCAGGCTGGAACACTTGCAGGTAAAGAAAGACACATAGGCCAACACAACACATGCCTACACAGTCCTGTCATCATAGTCAGACGTCATGAGCCTTTCATTCACATAGTCGAGTAGGCAGGACTCTACCACCTTTCCACGACACAAAGGCTTAAAACAGGTGCAATAAAGCATGCAATAAAACGCAATATACAAAGGAATAAAACTATAAAAGCAAATAAACACCCTGTTCCATTATGCCGTGTCACATATTGCGTAGCCCAAATAAAGTCTGGGTAAACACTGCAGGGTCAAGTCTTTGTGTATGTTGTTCAATGTGCAAAACTTCAAAAATGCAGTAACTTCTTCTTCTTTCCCCAAAATGGAAGGCTTTTTGGTGTTTGACCTGAGTAAGAGAAAGCACAAAAAGGTAATGCTATCCGTACAAAGGACAAGTGGGTGCAGTGTGCTCCGTGTGCGTGGCCTAGTTTAGGGAGGCTTGGATTAATAAAACATGACTAGGAGAAGATGAAGCTGTACCCCAGATGTGACTGAACGGAGCGGAGGTAGACAAAGTTTACTCCATGTTTTGACTGAGGGCTGGTGTTGTACAGCCGACCTCTCAGCACAGACCGGAGAGTGTGAAATATTTAGAGCAAACTATAGGGTTATTTACAAAAAATACACTGCTTCTCAATGATAAAGATGTATGCAAGATGAGAGGGAACCTTCTTCACTGGGTTCTCTTGTGTTTGCACCATTTTATAATCCATTAATGACACTTGCAATGCAAACACTAATAGAATATGATATTGAAACATGCTCTGTTTTTTATTCTTTACAAATCAAACAGTTCAGTTATTAACTGTGCAATGTTACCCCAAAATGTTTGAAAGGAGTTAAAAAGGTGAAATAAATGAAATTATTGTGGAGTTAAATGTGGCATTAGTTAAAGCAAACCAAGACTAAAAAAGTGAGGTTTTGTTTTATTCATATTCACTCATTTTTAACACCATCAATATGAACTGATGCTTCAGAATTCAATTTATAATTATCAAAACAGTGATTTTTTTTTTTTTTTAATCAATCCTTGTAAGTTATTTAGCTCTTTATTCAGAGTTGTAATAAGTAGTTGTAATAAGTTGTAATAAGTTTATTTTCACAGTATATTAGTGCCATCTGCAAATAAATCCTTTTCAATATGTTATTTATTTACAAATTAAATAATTTAGGTCTAAAATATATATCCTGTGGGACTCCTGCAGTCCCATAGATCTGGAAGTGTATCGTTCACAAAACAGTGGTAACACTTATGCCATGTATTCACTTTTTTTTGAGTAGTGTGCATAAGACTGTCAAAAGCATTAAGATCAATGAAAACACCCAAGGCATTCTTTCTGCAGTTTATGGTAATCACCTCCAAAACTTCCATGAATGACATTTTTGTTGCTTTTTTTAAATTCTAAACCCATACTGTCTCCCACTTATCATTTCTTTTTAAATTTCATTGATTGTGTTTTATTTATTGTGCTCCGAAAATCGAAGGAGTAGAGAGACTGGTCTACACTGTGAACATTATCTCCCTTTTTGTAAAGTGAAATTAAGTTTTACAATTTCCATTGTGGCAGAGCGGCTAGAGCTTCTGCCTCTCAATAAGGAGATCGTGGGTTCGAATCCCAGACCACCCCAACATCGTGGTTTCGAATTCCGAACCACCCTAACATCACACGATCTCTTTGCATGTCTTCCCCGTGTTACCGTGGGTTCTCTCTGGGTTCTCCGGCTTCCTCCCACCGTCCAAAGACATGACTGTGTAGGTTAATTGACAACTCTAAATTGCCCATAGTGTATGAATGTGAGAGAGAATGGTTGTCTGTCCTTGTCTCTGTCTCTCTGTGTCAGCCCTGCGACGAGTTGGCCACTGTCCAGGGTGTACCCCGCCTAAGGCCCAAAGTCACTGGGATAGGCTCCAGTCACCCGCGACCCCTAACGGGAATAAGCCGTAGAAAATGAATGAATGAATGAATTTCCATCTTGTCCAAGAATGTTCCATTTAGAAATGAAATATTGCAAATATGTCTCTCAAGGGCTTAATAATACCATCAATTACATCTTTAACTCCTGTATCTCAATGTCGTAACACTCAATGATCTATGTTTGAGGTTTTTTTTTTTGCAACGGTTATAATTTCAAGTTTGCTTGAAGGAAAAAGAAAAATTTGTGTTTAGATTTCAATAGGTTTCATTTTGTTTCCTGGAATTTTTTTTCCCCACCAGGTCTGGACCTATCTATTTATTAATTAACAAATAAGTCCTCAAAATTGTTTACAATGTTAGGCATGTCTCCTTTCAACCATTCAACAAAATAATTAAGGTTTGTGTTCTTTAACATTATGTTCAGCCATCCATCATTCTGACACTGAACAAGCAGAAGCCTTTTTCATAGCTACATACCTGTACAGATATGTTTTTAGTTTATCTTTTAAAACTTCCATCAATGTCATTAATACTGATTGCATTTTCAACTTCAAATGAAGAGGACAAATCTCGATGAGCTCATACGTACTTAAAATCGTGATTTTATCTTTTCTATTTAAGTGACATTGACTGTTATCAGCTGCTGTGCACAAATTGCTCAATTGCTGGAAACATTTTTACTTCCTTCAGAAACGTTCTCAACAGAACAAAAGACAAGTTCTCACAGTCACAGCTGTAAAAATTAACAACAAAGAATGGTCAACCATTTACCTGAGCACCATAAAACATAAAAGTGGGTTTGTAAAAGTGAAAAAAGATTTACAGGAAGGGTCGCAATAAAGACTGATAGACTGGATTTATGAGTGTTGTTAGTAAACTAGTATAATACACTAGTATAATATAGTATAATAGATCTCACAAGGACTGATTTCTTTCAATACCTAGGATCCATGTAAAAATATTTTATATCAAGGAATGTTTTACCAATTTTCAGCTGATGTATTATTGACTAAAGGTTGGAGACTTGACATAGAGGCACTTTGTCCTCAGTGGGACATCAAGAGTGCTCCGCTTTGTTTGGTTCACGTGTGTTGTAATAATTAACTTGAGTTGTGTCAAATTAATCACTCCTATGATGCTTTCGTGTTTTCCCAACAATCTTCACTCAGCCTTATAAATACCCCGTTCTTTCAGTCTGAGCGAACAAAGATTTGAAGAACTGCAGTGTAAGTAACAACCGGATTTGTGATATTTGCAGATTGATTTGTGTAACTAATTTTAACTTGTTTTGTAGGAAAGGCATTACAGAAGAAATGGGGAAGTTTGGAGTGCTATTTCTGTTTTTAAGTTTGCTGATTACTACAGGTTGTGCTTCAGGTAAAAATTAAAAATTCTGCTGCACTTCTACACAAATGTTTTTAAAGAATGAAGTTTTAAATAAGATATGTTGTTTATCTCACAATGGAGAAACACACTTGTTAAGGCTCTTGCGTCATTGTATTATTTTATTTACCGGTAAATTTTTTTTGCATTTGTTAACTGGCAAATGTAAATATTATGAGTTATTCTGAGTGGGATCCAGATCTCAATTTTAAAGGATTCTGTACAATTTTAGATGTGTAGACCAAGTACGGTATAGTGCT
This sequence comes from Rhinogobius similis, assembly GCA_019453435.1. Lineage (NCBI taxonomy): Eukaryota > Metazoa > Chordata > Actinopteri > Gobiiformes > Gobiidae > Rhinogobius > Rhinogobius similis. The sequence goes on along the minus strand of CM033633.1, from coordinate 14,440,976 downwards.
TTTACTCAATAAAACAAGGGAAAAACTCTTCATGCACTTTAAACCACAGTGCTTCAAGTGCAATATTTGATTTGAATTATAGAAAGCGAGTTGGGCCAATGTAAAAAAAAAAAAAAAATAGTTGAGAGAATAAGAGGATCAGGTCAGAATTATGAGAGACACAGTTGTAAATTGGCGATGGTTCTTGTTTTTGCATTCTTATTTTATTGATGTAAGAGTATATAATCACAAACTCTCACATTACATGATCTTGAACGTTAATTAGAAAACACAATGTAGGCTAGGTTTATTGTAAGTTTACTACTGTTTTATCTGTTTTGAATTTTTTGTAGATGTGTTTGTGACCAGCTGCGACGCATGCCACTCTGAAGCCACCTGCCTGAAGCTGGAGGAGAGAGGGGACGCCGTGCGCACAACCACCACACTATCATGTCGCTGTAAAGATGGATTTGTTGGCGATGGCATCAACTGTTACGAAGTGAAAAAATGTGGCGCTGACTCCTCGTGCTGTAGTGCGGGCTATAAATGGTCTCCAAAACAGGGCTGCGTGGATGTTGATGAGTGCTCCCTCAAGCCATCTCCCTGTGGTGCATCTCAGATCTGCCAGAACACACAAGGATCATTTGAATGTGTCAAAAGTCCTGCTCCTCGCACAAGAGCAAGTCTGTTTGTACACGCTGTTCAGTTTGCATGTGGTAACACTATCTGTCCGCACGGCATGGACTGCATTGTTCGCAATGGGACGGGCCGCTGTGCTGATCCCTGTGAGCACTACACAGTTCTGAATGACCCCTGGCGTGCAACAGATAACCATTACATGGGACAACCTGAATGTGACAATTATGTTAATTGGCAAGGCTGGTACCGCTTATTATTGAATGGTTCCAGTGCTCAAATACCAGAGACTTGCGTAGAGCAGTTCATGTGTGGTACCGATGCACCTATGTTCATAACAGAGCCTAATCCCACTCAGTCCACATACATTGAAAGTCGTCGTGTTTGTGCCACATTTCACTCCACGTGCTGCTTCACTTACAGCCCCAGCATCCACGTCAAGCGCTGCTATGGACAATACCATGTCTATAAACTTGTGAGACCAAACGGATGTGCCTATGCTTACTGTGCAGGTAATGTTTTAATTTGAACTTTAACTTTTAGCTAAATGACAATACCTATGTTTTTACTTGTTCCTGGTTTTCCACAGAACGTGTGAATGGTTCTAGCATACCTTCGCCAACTCCAATTGGTCCCACAGCGGGAACTCATACCACCTCTAGGACAGCACCTGTCTTCACCTCCACCACCCCTGCAGGGAACACGACCATTCCAGAGTACAACAGCACAGGAGTGGAGGGCGAGGTGCGCCTGGCCAATGGAGGGAACAGCTCGTGCTCTGGACGAGTGGAGATCTTCCACCAGGGGCAATGGGGCACTGTGTGTGATGACTCCTGGGACACTCTGGATGCCCAGGTTGTGTGCAGGCAGCTGGGATGTGGCAGGGTGCTCTCTGCTCCTTCATCCGCTCGTTTTGGACAGGGCACCGGCCCCATCTGGATGGACGATGTGGTATGTACAGGAGAGGAGACTGCGCTATCTCAGTGTCGTCACAGAGGTTTTGGGAACCACGACTGTAGCCACGGGGAGGACACCGGTGTGGTCTGTGAAGGTAATGTAGAGACTTTAATAGGCCACTGATTTTGGACCCATTGATCATGTGTCAATATGTAAACAGTACCTTACGTATCTCTGATGTTAACACAGTTTGGTTGTCCCCTCAGCTCTGTCTCCGGTGCGGCTGGTGAACTCTGCAGATCGCTGTTCGGGCAGAGTGGAGGTGTACCATAACGGACACTGGGGCACAGTGTGTGACGATTCCTGGGACCTGAATGATGCCAATGTGGTGTGCAGGCAACTGGGCTGTGGCACGGCACGAGCTGCATTTTCAAATGCAGCTTCTGGACAAGGCACAGGTCCCATCTGGATGGACGATGTCAACTGTTTTGGATCTGAGCCTTCAATAACAGACTGTCGCCACAATGGATTTGGAAATCACAACTGTGCTCATGTTGAAGATGCTGGTGTATCGTGTGAAGGTAAATCGTCTGCTGGTCTGTATTGTTAATGTTGATTGCTTAAGTGTCATGAAGTGCAATTCATGTTACACAAGTATCCTCAAGGCTCCATGCCATTCAGTCTTGAAACTGTTAAAACTGTTAAAAAATTAAGTCAAATTGGATAGCCAATTTGTGTAAAAATCACAATGTGTTATCATTTTTGTTTTGTTATTTCTTTTTTATTATTACGTATATATAGAATAAAGGCATGTGTGATCAATTCCCAAAGATCTCCCAAAGGAGATAATTGTATCATATGATAAAAATTTCTCAATCAAAATTTTATATGCTTTTGAATGTTTTTAAATGTAATTGGAATAACAATACAATACTTTAACCTCTGTGTATGTTGTGTCAACCTGGTTCAAACAACACAGTTCTACCCACGGCTCCGGGTCCTTCTCCAACTCACTTCTTCACCACCACCACCACCCCTGCAGGGAACACGACCATTCCAGAGTACAACAGCACAGGAGTGGAGGGCGAGGTGCGCCTGGCCAATGGAGGGAACAGCTCGTGCTCTGGACGAGTGGAGATCTTCCACCAGGGGCAATGGGGCACTGTGTGTGATGACGCCTGGGACACTCTGGATGCCCAGGTTGTGTGCAGGCAGCTGGGCTGTGGCAGGGTGCTCTCTGCTCCTATGTCTGCTCGTTTTGGACAGGGCACCGGCCCCATCTGGATGGACGATGTGGTATGTACAGGAGAGGAGACAGAGCTATCTCAGTGTCGTCACAGAGGCTTTGGGATCCACGACTGTAACCACGGGGAGGACGCCGGTGTGGTCTGTGAAGGTAATGTAGAGACTTTAATAGGCCACTGATTTTGGATTTTGGATTGATCATGTGTCAATATGTAAACAGTACCTTACGTATCTCTGATGTTAACACAGTCTGGTTGTCTCCTCAGCTCTGTCTCCGGTGCGGCTGGTGAACTCTGCAGACCGCTGTTCAGGCAGAGTGGAGGTGTACCATAACGGACACTGGGGCACAGTGTGTGACGATTCCTGGGACCTGAATGATGCCAATGTGGTGTGCAGGCAACTGGGCTGTGGCAGGGCACGAGCTGCATTTTCAAATGCAGCTTTTGGACAAGGCACAGGTCCCATCTGGATGGACGATGTCAACTGTTTTGGATCTGAGCCCTCAATAACAGACTGTCGCCACAATGGATTTGGAAATCACAACTGTGGTCATGTTGAAGATGCTGGTGTATCGTGTGAAGGTAAATCGTCTGCTGGTCTGTATTGTTAATGTTGATTGCTTAAGTGTCATGAAGTGCAATTCATGTTACACAAGTATCCTCAAGGCTCCATGCCATTCAGTCTTGAAACTGTTAAAACTGTTAAAAAATTAAGTCAAATTGGATAGCCAATTTGTGTAAAAATCACAATGTGTTATCATTTTTGTTTTGTTATTTCTTTTTTATTATTACGTATATATAGAATAAAGGCATGTGTGATCAATTCCCAAAGATCTCCCAAAGGAGATAATTGTATCATATGATAAAAATGTCTCAATCTAAATTTTTTTCATATGCTTTTGAATGTTTTTAAATGTAATTGGAATAACAATACAATACTTTAACCTCTGTCTATGTTGTGTCCACCAGGTTCAAACAACACAGTTCTACCCACGGCTCCGGGTCCTTCTCCAACTCACTTCTTCACCACCACCACCACCCCTGCAGGGAACACAACCATTCCAGAGTACAACAGCACAGGAGTGGAGGGCGAGGTGCGCCTGGCCAATGGAGGGAACAGCTCGTGCTCTGGACGAGTGGAGATCTTCCACCAGGGGCAATGGGGCACTGTGTGTGATGACTCCTGGGACACTCTGGATGCTCAGGTCGTGTGCAGGCAGCTGGGCTGTGGCAGGGTGCTCTCTGCTCCTACGTCTGCTCGTTTTGGACAGGGCACCGGCCCCATCTGGATGGACGATGTGGTATGTACAGGAGAGGAGACTGCGCTATCTCAGTGTCGTCACAGAGGCTTTGGGATCCACAACTGTAACCATGGGGAGGACGCCGGTGTGGTCTGTGAAGGTAATGTAGAGACTTTAATAGGCCACTGATTTTGGACCCATTGATCATGTGTCAATATGTAAACAGTACCTTATGTATCTCTGATGTTAACACAGTCTGGTTGTCCCCTCAGCTCTGTCTCCGGTGCGGCTGGTGAACTCTGCAGATCGCTGTTCGGGCAGAGTGGAGGTGTACCATAACGGACACTGGGGCACAGTGTGTGACGATTCCTGGGACCTGAATGATGCCAATGTAGTGTGCAGGCAACTGGGCTGTGGCAGGGCACGAGCTGCATTTTCAAATGCAGCTTTTGGACAAGGCACAGGTCCCATCTGGATGGACGATGTCAACTGTTTTGGATCTGAGCCCTCAATAACAGACTGTCGCCACAATGGATTTGGAAATCACAACTGTGGTCATGTTGAAGATGCTGGTGTATCGTGTGAAGGTAAATCGTCTGCTGGTCTGTATTGTTAATGTTGATTGCTTAAGTGTCATGAAGTGCAATTCATGTTACACAAGTATCCTCAAGGCTCCATGCCATTCAGTCTTGAAACTGTTAAAACTGTTAAAAAATTAAGTCAAATTGGATAGCCAATTTGTGTAAAAATCACAATGTGTTATCATTTTTGTTTTGTTATTTCTTTTTTATTATTACGTTTATATAGAATAAAGGCATGTGTGATCAATTCCCAAAGATCTCCCAAAGGAGATAATTGTATCATATGATAAAAATGTCTCAATCAATATTTTTTTCATATGCTTTTGAATGTTTTTAAATGTAATTGGAATAACAATACAATACTTTAACCTCTGTCTATGTTGTGTACACCAGGTTCAAACAACACAGTTCTACCCACGGCTCCGGGTCCTTCTCCAACTCACTTCTTCACCACCACCACCACCCCTGCAGGGAACACGACCATTCCAGAGTACAACAGCACAGGAGTGGAGGGCGAGGTGCGCCTGGCCAATGGAGGGAACAGCTCGTGCTCTGGACGAGTGGAGATCTTCCACCAGGGGCAATGGGGCACTGTGTGTGATGACTCCTGGGACACTCTGGATGCTCAGGTCGTGTGCAGGCAGCTGGGCTGTGGCAGGGTGCTCTCTGCTCCTACGTCTGCTCGTTTTGGACAGGGCACCGGCCCCATCTGGATGGACGATGTGGTATGTACAGGAGAGGAGACTGCGCTATCTCAGTGTCGTCACAGAGGCTTTGGGATCCACAACTGTAACCATGGGGAGGACGCCGGTGTGGTCTGTGAAGGTAATGTAGAGACTTTAATAGGCCACTGATTTTGGACCCATTGATCATGTGTCAATATGTAAACAGTACCTTATGTATCTCTGATGTTAACACAGTCTGGTTGTCCCCTCAGCTCTGTCTCCGGTGCGGCTGGTGAACTCTGCAGATCGCTGTTCGGGCAGAGTGGAGGTGTACCATAACGGACACTGGGGCACAGTGTGTGACGATTCCTGGGACCTGAATGATGCCAATGTAGTGTGCAGGCAACTGGGCTGTGGCAGGGCACGAGCTGCATTTTCAAATGCAGCTTTTGGACAAGGCACAGGTCCCATCTGGATGGACGATGTCAACTGTTTTGGATCTGAGCCCTCAATAACAGACTGTCGCCACAATGGATTTGGAAATCACAACTGTGGTCATGTTGAAGATGCTGGTGTATCGTGTGAAGGTAAATCGTCTGCTGGTCTGTATTGTTAATGTTGATTGCTTAAGTGTCATGAAGTGCAATTCATGTTACACAAGTATCCTCAAGGCTCCATGCCATTCAGTCTTGAAACTGTTAAAACTGTTAAAAAATTAAGTCAAATTGGATAGCCAATTTGTGTAAAAATCACAATGTGTTATCATTTTTGTTTTGTTATTTCTTTTTATTATTACGTTTATATAGAATAAAGGCATGTGTGATCAATTCCCAAAGATCTCCCAAAGGAGATAATTGTATCATATGATAAAAATGTCTCAATCAATATTTTTTTCATATGCTTTTGAATGTTTTTAAATGTAATTGGAATAACAATACAATACTTTAACCTCTGTCTATGTTGTGTCCACCAGGTTCAAACAACACAGTTCTACCCACGGCTCCGGGTCCTTCTCCAACTCACTTCTTCACCACCACCACCACCCCTGCAGGGAACACGACCATTCCAGAGTACAACAGCACAGGAGTGGAGGGCGAGGTGCGCCTGGCCAATGGAGGGAACAGCTCGTGCTCTGGACGAGTGGAGATCTTCCACCAGGGGCAATGGGGCACTGTGTGTGATGACTCCTGGGACACTCTGGATGCTCAGGTCGTGTGCAGGCAGCTGGGCTGTGGCAGGGTGCTCTCTGCTCCTACGTCTGCTCGTTTCGGACAGGGCACCGGCCCCATCTGGATGGACGATGTGGTATGTACAGGAGAGGAGACTGCGCTATCTCAGTGTCGTCACAGAGGCTTTGGGATCCACAACTGTAACCATGGGGAGGACGCCGGTGTGGTCTGTGAAGGTAATGTAGAGACTTTAATAGGCCACTGATTTTGGACCCATTGATCATGTGTCAATATGTAAACAGTACCTTATGTATCTCTGATGTTAACACAGTTTGGTTGTCCCCTCAGCTCTGTCTCCGGTGCGGCTGGTGAACTCTGCAGACCGCTGTTCGGGCAGAGTGGAGGTGTACCATAACGGACACTGGGGCACAGTGTGTGACGATTCCTGGGACCTGAATGATGCCAATGTAGTGTGCAGGCAACTGGGCTGTGGCAGAGCACGAGCTGCATTTTCAAATGCAGCTTTTGGACAAGGCACAGGTCCCATCTGGATGGACGATGTCAACTGTTTTGGATCTGAGCCTTCAATAACAGACTGTCGCCACAACGGATTTGGAAATCACAACTGTGGTCACCACGAAGACGCAAGTGTTGTCTGTGAATGTAAGCCTTCAAGATTTTGTTTGTGAATATTATTTCCTTTTATCCGGCTCTCATAATGTTTATACCTCTATTTGTCTTGCAGTGCGTGACCCAGAAATCCAAGTCTACCAGTTCATCTGTGGACGAGATAAAATCCACGTTACACTGAACATGGCAACTGTGTCCTCCTCTGGTCTGGACCCCCTGTCTGGTCACCTGGTGGACCGCAACTGCAGCCGATCCAGAGTGGAGAATAACATTGTGTATTATGAGGTTGAGCCACGAGAAGGAGTCTGTGGAAACACCAGAAGGGTAAAGGCTTTTAGCTGTACAGTTATAAATGGTTAATATTAGTGCTGCTTGTGATTTCATTTATTGCTGTGTTTTTCAGACCAACCGCACACACGTCATCTACACTAACAGCTTATTCCTCTATGGCCACAACAACTCCTTCCATGTCCCTGCAAGTCTCCCCTTCTCATGTGTATATCCACTGGAAATAGACACCAGTCTCAATGCTCCTCTCAGACCCATAGCGTAAGTTGGGGTAAATCCACAAAAATCAAGTATGCATATCTGTAAAATTAATTAATAAATGTCTTTTAATCTTTGCAGACCAAGTGGTGGCATCATTGCATCAGGTGGAGCCCCAAGAGCACTTATGTCTCTATATAGGGACCCAAGCTACTCCAGCACTTACCCGCCCGGCACAGTGAGTCTGCCGGTGGGCCAGCCGCTGTACGTTGGTGTCTCTGTGGAGGAAAACAATCTTAGTTTTGTGACTGTTCTGGACAACTGCTACGTAACATACACCTCCAACCCAAATGACCCAATGAGACACCCCCTAATCCAAAACAAGTACGTCTATCTATAATAACTATATTACAGGTGTAGAACCATGTGTCTTGTTCTGCATACAATAGCATTCAGATGTCAAGGACAGGGCAATTGTTTCTTTCCTTTTTTTTTTTTTTTTTTTTTTTTTAGCATTAAGGAGTTGTACTGTTTGAGTAATAATACTAGTAGGAAGCGTTAATGATGATTGTTATTTTCACTGCTGGTAATTACTGACTACAAAAGTAAAAGTACTATGTTTACTGTGTAAAATGTACAGTACAATGTTTAGGTATCTGTACATTTTACCGTGGATACTTGTTACTTTTACCTCATTACAACTGAGAGCACAGATCTGTACTTTCTACTCCACTTTTTGTACTGGACTGACAAGTAAAAAGTACTTTTTGTGTGGTTATTTTGGCACATTTATGGTGACATCCAGTCCAAAGGCTTTGAGTAAACAAAAATATCCAGGAAAAAAACATTGAAAAAAAAAAGAGAAAAAAAAAGAGAATCCCTTTTTCACACTTAACTATACATGAAGAACTATTAGGTTTTTTTACTCCAAAAGTAACATTTTAAAAATGTACTTCAGTACTTTTTTGTTATTTTTGTTTGCTCCTATATCTGTACTTTTACTCAAGTAACAAAATGCAGTACTTATTCCACTACTGGTAATTGAAAATAATATGAAAAGCAGTTTTAGTGGTGGAAGGAAAAAGCTTAAAGAAAGAAACGAAAGATGAATAACATTAACTGTGGTAGAAGTAAATAATAATAATTAACCTTTACCTGCATTTTAATACTTATACTCTTGTGGTCTTACACTTGAGTTTGTGCTAAAGTTAAATACTTCTTCCAAATGCAACTATGTTGTGTTTTTTCTCCTGTAGGTGTTCCTTCGACCCACAGCAGGTGTCAGTGGTTGAGAGCGGGACGTCCCTTCGAGCTCGTTTCGCTGCTCTCTTCTTTGTACCTGAGGGTCAGTACAGGACGGTCTACCTTCACTGCCACCTCAATCTGTGCAGCCCCGGCCCCTGTGTCCCCGTAAGTCTCTTCACTAGTCCATTACATAGTCACAATCTATAGATACAGTTGGCAACTATATTGGGAGAAACTACTGTTATTTCAATGCGAAACAAAACTTTTTCCGTCTTTCAAGACGTTTCCAGGTGGATTATGTGGATTTTTAACACAATCAGTTGATATCGAGTCACAATTGAGTTTCAACAGACTTTGTTGACTGCAGGGGGCGCTAGCATTGCGGTAGTATGTACATCAGTTATTATTATTAGCATTAGCATTAGCAATTTATTCAAATTTGGTCGGATGGACTTCTACACCGTGCCTTTGCGTCTGTATTTTGTAAAATACAGTGTATATCAAAAAAGTCTCTGTTTGCTCTTGTAGTTATTGAACTGTGGGGAGGTAGAACATTACAATGAATGGTTTGTTTTCTCCCATGCAGGTATTTGAACCTTCTAGTGAGGGTTTCCCTTATCCACCAACTGTATCTATATTTTCAAACTGTGGCACTCAGGACTATTTTGTTGCTTTGCTGATTTAAATGAGTTTAGACTTTTTTGGCCCCTCATGTCTTGCTCTAAATTGATCTGGATTTGGGCTTATTTTATATTCTGTTGTTGTGGAGTTGAGTAATGCCACTTTTTTGTTGACTGTGAAATATTTTAGTCTATAGTGGTAAATATGCAATGTGCCTGAATCGTGGTTGTTTCTTTTTTTGAACAGGTTTGCTCGGGTAGGGCCCGTCGCTCAGTTTCTGAAGGTGTAGAAATACAGCCACTTACCATTGGACCCATCACATGTAAGTAACACAGTACTTCTTTACTGATACCGGTTTTACATATCAAATTCTAATCATTCTTCTATCTACAGGGGGAACTAACTAAAAGTTTTCTATGTTTTCTGTAAATATGTCTATATGTTACAAGTTACATGATGTTGCAAAGGCTCAGAGCAGCTAAAACAATAACAGACTAGAATTGAATGCAATATTTGATTTTATTGTTCTTTAATAAATGTTTGAACTTTGTATGTGAGACTGAAAATGATTAATGATTGTATCCCTTTTCTTCTTTTTTTTCTTTTTTAATCTTGGAAAAAAATTACAAAGAGTGCCTTTGATGTTTAACATGCATAAATAAATTTTTATATTGTATGACTAAGTTTTCCTGCTTTATAATAAACAATGCATATGTTATATATTGTAGCCTTTTTGTTTTCTCCTCACATCTTTGTAGTAGAAAGCAAACACACTTGGCAAAAGTGTGTAAGTTCAAATCACTACTCGACTTAATGTACTATTTCTGTCACAGGAGTAACTAGAAATACATTACTGCAATTGAGTAGATTTTTGTGTGGATGTTTAAACCTGTACTTCTAATTGAGTACAATTCTAGCCATGCATGCAATTGTTATAAGCTACATCTAAAATAATAGTTACAAAGGAAAAACAGCAGGGAAAAGGGCAAAGACAATGCCATCCATCAAGAACTAACTACAGAACTTGAGGATTGCGCATATGTTCAATTGACTATCTTAATAATACTGTTAAAGACATGTTTGATTTTGACTGCATGATCCATTCTTTCTTATCACCTCTAGGTCTGGCCTATAAAAATATATTAGATGCATATATGCAGGTATAAAAAACCCAAATACTGACATGATGACATACATATCAACAATTTTAGGAATCTTGACAAAGGTTCAGTTAAATAATATGTACTCGTAGGCTGTGGTTATTTGAATGTGACAGTGGTTAAAATTATGGAAAAAATGAAATAGAGGGGAGAGCTTTAAATGTTATAACCAATAAAACGGAGGAAATAAAAGAGTGAAATTGCAATTCATTGAGTAAAATGTAACATTTAGAAAAAAATAAAAACTAAGCTAAAACAAATAACTTATTGCTTAAAGAATTCATTTAAGTATATTAATACAATAAAACAGACCAAATGCTAAAATTGTCCAGTGCATTCAATCCAATTTGTTCAAGGGACCTGGCATAAAACAACAAAGCAGCAGAACAGCCAAACAATCGACTGTCTGTAAAAAATTATGCAGCACAGCATCTACAAAAATATGATCAAATCCACAGCATTTAGGGGAAAAAGTTGTATTTTATCGATTTTGTTTTTGTTTCATTTTTGAAGACTAATAACGACACTCCAAAATGACAAATTATTCAGTTAAATCCATGAATCTGGCATCTTTTAAGGCACTACATATTGCTTGTGGCTGTCTTTAGGAGTGAGAGTCTTGTAGTAGTTGACCTTCAGGTGGTTATGGCTCAGGCTGGAACACTTGCAGGTAAAGAAAGACACATAGGCCAACACAACACATGCCTACACAGTCCTGTCATCATAGTCAGACGTCATGAGCCTTTCATTCACATAGTCGAGTAGGCAGGACTCTACCACCTTTCTACGACACAAAGGCTTAAAACACGTGCAATAAATCACGTGCAGGGTCAATCTTTGGCCCGAGCCAGTAAACTGGCGAGGGACATTGTTCTTCGTCGGTTTCTTTCTCTTTTTATTGTAAACTGGCATTGAAAAAACATAATTTTTTTTTTAATGCAGTGTGAGCACAAATGAATGATACAAACTTGAGAGGACTACTGGTACCCTAAATATTATATATTGTTATATTATTATATAATATAACAATATTATATAATAAATTCATAATGCTCTTAGTATATAGACAATTGTTCTATATTTTTCATTTCTTTTTCTTTTTTGTAACCATTTGTTTAATCTATAAATCATCAGCTTTTTGGTGTAATTGACTAGAGCCAAAAAGTAACTGTCTATAAAGTCTGCCGTGTTTTTGGCAGCAGTGCAAAAGAGATATTTTAGTCAAAACAATGTTAAAGTAAACAAAAGCGCGGTGGAACAATCCGCTGGTAAATACATTTATCACACTATAAACAGGTTGAATAACCACATTTACTGATGACACAATGCTGAGGATTAGAATCGTCATAGCCTTCTCTGTCAATGAGAAACACTGGACAACATCAATTCTAGAAATGATACTTCATCAAATGTAATAATGTGTGTCTTACCCAAAGTGCCAAGCACCATGAAGAGGCCCTGGGAAAATAGGTAAAAAGTAATAGTTAGAAAACAGGACTAAATGACTGTACAGAAGGTTGCAGTTACAATGAGTTGGAATTACCTGCGGTCAGAAGTATTCCGTGCATGTTGCTGTGTGGATAAATCAATCAATCAATCAATCAATCAATCAATCAATCAATCAATCAATCAATCAATCAATCATTCAATCTCCAACTCAAGAGCAAGGACTCATGGGGACTTGATCCACTCCTTTTAAAGAAATATAAGGATGTTTTAGCAGCACCGATTACATATATAATCAATCAGTCATTTCAAAAATGTGTATTTCCCTCCTCCTTTAAAACCGCAGTGGTAACGCCCATTTTTAAAGCAGGAAACAGCAAAGACATTAAGAATTATAGACCAGTTAGTATACTCCCAGTGGTCTCTAAAATCATCGAAAAAATTGTCTCTGAACAGCTAACTGAACACCTCGAAAATGGAAATATGTTAAACCCCTTGCAATTTGGCTTTCGATCAAAACATTCCACTGACACAGCATGCTGTTATTTCCTAGAAGTGATCAAAACCAGTCTCGACAAAGGAGGGGTGGTTGGAGCCGTTTTTCTGGATCTGCGTAAGGCATTCGAAGCTGTTAACCATTCTGTACTGCTCACCAAGATGCAAAATTTTCATTTTTCAGCAAATACTATGAATTGGTTTTAATCATACCTAGTGGGCCGTTACCAATGCGTAAAAATAAAAGATAAAACCTCACCATTTATAAACTGTACTACAGGTGTGCCCCAAGGGTCCATTCTGGGACCGCTGCTGTTCAGCCTATACATTAATGACCTGCCATCCATCTGCAGCGATGTAGAAGTCTTAATGTATGCTGATGATGCAGTCCTTTTTGTGCATGGTTCTGATGCAGATTCTGTTGCAGTTAAGTTATCCATAACAATGACAAAAGTACTAGAGTGACATAACAACTCTTGCCTTGTACTGAACACTGAGAAAACGGTCTCCATGTATTTCTCGAACAAAAAAACTCAAAGTGTCTTCCCAAACATTTATGTCAATAATCGCATGATTGAAAACATTGAAGAAGTTAAATACTTAGGTGTCATTCTGGACCCTACACTCAACTTTGTAATATCTTGAAGTTTAACACTGCAAACTTTCCTCATATTAGAAATATGCTATCACTAGAAGCTGCAAAATCGTACTTCAATGCCATGATTATATCTCATATTCTCTATTGTATATCATCAAGCTAACCCAACAGCTCTCAAACCTCTTAGATCCTTGCACAATCAGGCCCTGAAAATTCTTGACAGAAAGCCAAGGCGCTACCACCACTGCCATATTCTAGAAAAATTCAAAATACTACGTTTCAACAATTTGATCAGGTACTCTGATATCTGCCTGGTGCATAAAATTCTACATGACGCCGCCCCGCCTCCTCTTAAGACCTACATACAGCCTCGCTCTCAACTCACAAGTAGAGCGTTAAGATCTGTGTCTAGAGGTGATTGTAATATTCCTAAAAGAAAGTCTGCCTTTTCCCAATCAGCCTTTTCTTACAAAGCCACCAAGGAATGGAATGGGCTGCCAGACAATCTCAAGAATTTGACCGATTTCTACTGCTTCTCTTGGGTCGTCAAAAACTGGATTCTGGAGCACCAAACTTGCTCACACTAACAATACCAAGCGGGTATCTTGCCATCAGATGTTACCCTTGTGGGTATCACCTGATGGCCACCAGATTACCAGACCAATAGTGTAATAATACTACCTCGTTCATTGGCAACACCATCAGGTATAGAGCTATCAGATGTTACCCTCGTGGGTATCATCTGATAGCTGTATTTCTGCATTTTAAATACTATTGCACACTGCACTTCAATTATACCAGGTACTGTAATGTTGTAAATATGTATTTTTATGTTGTTTGTTTTTAAATGTTGTAAATATGTATTTTTATGTTGTTTGTTTTTAAATGTTGTAAATATGTATTTTTATGTTGTTTTCTTTTTAAATGTTGTAAATATGTATTTTTATGTTGCTTGTTTTTAAATGTTGTAAATATGTATTTTTATGTTGTTTGTTTTTAAATGTTGTAAATATGTATTTTTATGTTTGCTTTTACTTGACAAGGACTACAGATGGAAATTAGCTTTTTTTGCTAAATCTGGTGCAGCCATCCTTTAATGTAACTGCACATTGTCCTTTAAATAAATAAATTCAATTCAATTAAAATCAATAGTTGTTGGTGTTTGTAGATTAATGTGCACAAAAAGGCAAATAAATAATTTCCTGTAAACGTTGATCACTTCCAGTTTAACCTTAATACATTCCATTCTAAAATGTTGTGACGCAAATGAAAAGAAACAGGATTGATCTTACTCATAATTACAGTTTGCAAATGATTCTGATTCATGTAATTGATTCTGCTGGTATTAGGCTGACCAACAAGTTTGACCAACATTCCTGCACTTCTTTGACACGAGCTTCAGGCATTGTCTGAGCTGATTTGCAAATGTGATACTGAACACATCCAGATTAAAACTGCAACATTTAAAATTAACACAATTAGCCAGTTTCAGCCCAATTATTCCTTTTAAATTTAAAGGATTGTATGAGGACATTTGCCCTTTAATATTTTGCCATTTAAAAGATGTAATGTGTACCTTTGTCAAATCAGGAATGAATCCATGAATAGCCAGTTAAAGCTTGAGTACCTGATTTTCACCCAGCGGAAAGAGAAAATATTAAAATGTGTTTAAAAGTCTATAGCTCTCAACCGTTTAGCACTATGTTAATATCCACATGCATTCCTTTTCGGCTCGTGCACAGTTTTAGAAGAGCTTTTCTCAGATAGAGAAGAGAAATTGGGGTGGAGTATTGTTTTCAGCTCTTACTTCCAGATTGACAAAAAATAAAATACTCCAATTCTACTATGGTCAAAGGGCTGAACATCCCACATGTGCTAATGCTATTATAGACAGACATGGATTAAAATGAGTGAAATAATATACTCACATCAGAAAGTAGCAGCTCCGAGGACAAACTGAGCTGTTGGTTGAATTGGGCTGAATTTATACGCAAATCCAACCAATTATTAGATTTGACCAGAGAATTAGAGACAAAAGTGTATTGTTTGTTTAGGTCTGTCGGCACGAGAATGTTTTTTCATTGCAATAAATAAATAAAGTAACTATTTTGAGTATTTAATTGTGGAATTTTTTTTAACAAGGCGTTTTTTTTTTATTGATTATGCAAGTCACAGTAAGACACTTCTTTGTTTATTTTACTCGTGGTCACTATTCAATTTCAATTTATTTTATTAGGAGGATAAGCCCCTTGAGATGAACCATCTCGTTTTCAAGGGGGTCACTTACTTCATGAAAATATGTCTCTAAAGCAGGTCATTAACTGAACACAAGAGGTTTCTGATTTCATTTTACAATAGCATAAAAGAGGGCATAACCTAATAACTTGACCAATTATTTTGCAACTAATAATTAGAATTATTTATCAAGGAAATACTATGGCTAATTACTGAACACAGACGTCATGACATCGTACATTTACCAGAATAGGATCAATTTACCAGGATCAATTACCCCTCCTTTGTGCCACTCCTGTCATAAAAACATGTGTATAAATTCAGTCCAATTCAACCAACAGCTCAGTTCGTCCTCGGGGCTGCTGCCTTCTGATGTGAGTATATTATTTCACTCATTTTAATCCATGTCTGTCTATGTGGGATGTTTAACATAGTAGAGTTTTAAGTCCTTATGACCTGCCTTCGATACATATTTTCCTGCAGTCAGTGACCAATAGTGACCACGAGTAAAGCTGACTATGAAGTGTCTTACTGTGACTCGCATAATCAATTAAAAAATCAAATTTGCAAAAAAATAAAATAAAATCCACAGTAAAATACTCAAAACAGTTATAAAATTATGTTTACTTTATGTATTTGATGCAGTGGAAAAAACACTGGTGACGACAGAAATTATCTGCTTGAACAACAAACAACACACTTACACACTTGTGTCTCTAATTCTCTGGTCAAATCTATAGTTACCAGCTGAATCTCAAATCTGTGCAAAACTAATTTTATCTTTCCTACCTTTTCTGATTTTATTCACGTTGGTTAACTTGTGCTGTCTTGAGAGAATATAGCACTATGACATTTACAGTAGCTCAGTTGTGTTTGATTGGCTTTAAACAGTAAACGCTATTTTGCAGCTTTGTGTTCTAATAAAGCAGCATTCAACATTTTGATTTATAATAATTTTACTGGCATTTCTACTCAATAAAACAAATATTCCACTGATATGCATAAACTTTATAAAACAATATTTGGTTAACAGATTAAACTATATTACTATTACAAATAAAACAACTTAAAAAAAACTGAGAACAAACCCCAGCATTTGAACATTTGATCACCAGTTAATTTTGATTATGGAAAGCCGCAGCAAAGGCAGGATGTTTTGAAGACCAGACCTGCAGGACATGACTGGAGTTTAGCAACACCATGATCACAGTTATAATAGGTTTTGTTGTCCGCTGGGTTTGCATGAACTCCACTTTCTCCGTTGCAGATGTTTGATGAGGGGGGGTCGGTGCCAGAATTGGAACTGGCACCGGAGTTGGTACCTAAAGGAGACAAAAAATGAGTATTAACACAAAAGTATCCATCTGTTGACCATTAGCCAGTTATATATCAATACACTCCAAAACTCTAAACTATCCACAGTTGGTTGCAAGGCAGCTTAAATTAATTCCGACAAAGCTTTCAGTTTCCTGTTTTCATGCAAGATTTTGAAGACTTTTTCTATTCAAAAGATGTAACATTTAGTTGAAAGTGCATATTACAACGTTAGACCAAAACGTAGTAAACTGGCGAGGGCCATTGTTCTTCGTTGGTTTCTTTTTATAATTTTTTTCGGCCCATTTTTCGCCTAGTAAACATGCACGAAAAGTCTGACATAAGGGTATTGTCGCGACCAGGCCGGCGAAAAATTTAACAAAACGTGCATCCCAAACATGTCCGACCCGACCCGAATGAACAGCACCGGCCCGAATCGGACCCCTATGGGAATGGGACGAGCAAAAATAGCCCGACGCGCACGAAACTCGGAGCAGTGAGTAAAACATGGCATTGGAGCGCGGCCCTCGGACCAAGCGCACGGCGGCCATATTGGATCGAAGTCGCCACGCCAGTTTGACTTTTTGTTTTTGAGCTAACAGCAGGCCTAGGGTTTTGGTCCGACATGGGTCTGGCATACACGTACGCGATCTACATATTCAATAGTTATTCACTTTTTTTTCGGATATCTCGAATGGTTTTGCCGCAGTTCGCCATCGAAGAACGCCTTTGTTTCTTGTTTTTAGTCTAAGCCAAGCCAAGCCAAGACTAAAAAAGTGAGGTTTTGTTTTATTCATTCACTTTTTATTGAGTAGTGTGCATAAGACCGTCAAAAGCATTATTTAGATCAATGAAAACACCCAAGGCATTCTTTCTTGGCATTCATACTGTCTCCCTCTTATAATTTATTTGTATTTATTGTGCTCCGAAAATTGGAGTAGAGAGACTGGTCTACACTTTACATTTACATACAACATTATCTCCTTTTTTGTAAAGTGGAATTAAGTTTTACAATTTCCATCTTGTCCAAGAATGTTCCATTTAGAAATGAAATATTGCAAATATATCTGTCAAGGGCTTAATAAATACCATCAATTACATCTTTAACTGCTGTATCTCAATGTCATGTCATCTCAACTTTGCTTGAAGGGGAAAAAAAATTTGTGTTTAGATTTCAATAGGTTTCATTTTATTTCCTGGAACTTGTTTCTGGATATTTTTTTCCCCATCAGGTCTGGATCTATCTATTTATTAATTAACAAATAAGTCCTCAAAATTGTTTACAATGTTAGGCATGTCTCCTTTCAACCATTCAACAAAATAATTAAGGTTTGTGTTCTTTAACATTATGTTCAGCCATCCATCATTCTGACACTGAACAAGCAGAAGCCTTTTTCATAGCTACATACCTGTACAGATATGTTTTTAGTTTATCTTTTAAAACTTCCATCAATGTCATTAATACTGATTGCATTTTCAACTTCAAATGAAGAGGACAAATCTCGATGAGCTCATACGTACTTGAAATCGTGATTTTATCTTTTCTATTTAAGTGACATTGACTGTTATCAGCTGCTGTGCACAAATTGCTCAGAAAAAAAAAAAATGAATGAATTCTTACTTCCTTCAGAAATGTCACCAACTTGAACTTGGCAGAACAAAAGACAAGTTCTTACTGTCACAGCTGTAAAAATTAACAACAAAGACTGGTCAACCATTTACCTGAGCACCATAAAACATAAAAGTGGGTTTGTAAAAGTTAAAAAAAGATTTACAGGAAGGGTCGCAATAAAGACTGATAGACTGGATTTATGAGTGTTGTTAGTAAACTAGTATAATACACTAGTATAATATAGTATAATAGATCTCACAAGGACTGATTTCTTTCAATACCTAGGATCCATGTAAAAATATTTTATATCAAGGAATGTTTTACCAATTTTCAGCTGATGTATTATTGACTAAAGGTTGGAGACTTGACATAGAGGCACTTTGTCCTTAGTGGGACATCAAGAGTGCTCCGCTTTGTTTGGTTCACGTGTGTTGTAATAATTAACTTGAGTTGTGTCAAATTAATCACTCCTATGATGCTTTCGTGTTTTCCCAACAATCTTCACTCAGCCTTATAAATACAGTCAGTCTGAGCGAACAAAGATTTGAAGAACTGCAGTGTAAGTAACAACCAGATTTGTGAAATTTGCAGATTGATTTGTGCAACTAATTTTAACTTGTTTTGTAGGAAAGGCATTACAGAAGAAATGGGGAAGTTTGGAGTATTATTTCTGTCTTTAAGTTTGCTGATTACTACAGGTTGTGCTTCAGGTAAAAATTAAAAATTCTGCTGCACTTCTACACAAATGTTTTCAAAGAATGAATTTTTGAATGCGATATATTGTTTATTTCACATTGGAGAAACACACTTGTTAAGACTCTTGCATCATTGTATCATTATTATTTTATTTACATTTTTGGCATTTGTTAACTGGCAGATGTAAATATTATAAGTAATTTTGAGAGGGATCCAGATTTCAATTTTAAAGGATTCAATTTCTGTACAATGTTAGATGTGTAGACCAAGTGCGGTATAGTGCTTTTACTCAATAAAATGAGGAAAAGGATTTTTTTTTATTAATTAATTAATTTATTTATTACATATATATAGAATAAAGGCATGAGTGATAAATTCCCAAAGATCTCCCAAAGGAGCTTTTGAATGTTTTTAAATGTAATTGGAATAACAATACAATACATTAACCTCTGTGTATGTTGTGTCAACCAGGTTCAAACAACACAGTTCTACCCACGGCTCCGGGTTCTTCTCCAACTCACTTCATCACCCCCACCACCACCCCTGCAGGGAACACGACCATTCCAGAGTACAATGGTTCTAGCATACCTTCGCCAACTCCAATTGATACCACAGCGCGAACTGATATCACCTCTAGGACAACACCTGTCTTCACCTCCACCACCCCTGCAGGGAACACGACCATTCCAGAGTACAACAGCACAGGAGTGGAGGGCGAGGTGCGCCTGGCCAATGGAGGGAACAGCTCGTGCTCTGGACGAGTGGAGATCTTCCACCAGGGGCAATGGGGCACTGTGTGTGATGACTCCTGGGACACTCTGGATGCCCAGGTTGTGTGCAGGCAGCTGGGCTGTGGCAGGGTGCTCTCTGCTCCTTCATCCGCTCGTTTTGGACAGGGCACCGGCCCCATCTGGATGGACGATGTGGTATGTACAGGAGAGGAGACTGCGCTATCTCAGTGTCGTCACAGAGGTTTTGGGAACCACGACTGTAGCCACGGGGAGGACACCGGTGTGGTCTGTGAAGGTAATGTAGAGACTTTAATAGGCCACTGATTTTGGACCCATTGATCATGTGTCAATATGTAAACAGTACCTTACGTATCTCTGATGTTAACACAGTTTGGTTGTCCCCTCAGCTCTGTCTCCGGTGCGGCTGGTGAACTCTGCAGATCGCTGTTCGGGCAGAGTGGAGGTGTACCATAACGGACACTGGGGCACAGTGTGTGACGATTCCTGGGACCTGAATGATGCCAATGTGGTGTGCAGGCAACTGGGCTGTGGCACGGCACGAGCTGCATTTTCAAATGCAGCTTCTGGACAAGGCACAGGTCCCATCTGGATGGACGATGTCAACTGTTTTGGATCTGAGCCTTCAATAACAGACTGTCGCCACAATGGATTTGGAAATCACAACTGTGCTCATGTTGAAGATGCTGGTGTATCGTGTGAAGGTAAATCGTCTGCTGGTCTGTATTGTTAATGTTGATTGCTTAAGTGTCATGAAGTGCAATTCATGTTACACAAGTATCCTCAAGGCTCCATGCCATTCAGTCTTGAAACTGTTAAAACTGTTAAAAAATTAAGTCAAATTGGATAGCCAATTTGTGTAAAAATCACAATGTGTTATCATTTTTGTTTTGTTATTTCTTTTTTATTATTACGTATATATAGAATAAAGGCATGAGTGATCAATTCCCAAAGATCTCCCAAAGGAGATAATTGTATCATATGATAAAAATTTCTCAATCAAAATTTTATATGCTTTTGAATGTTTTTAAATGTAATTGGAATAACAATACAATACTTTAACCTCTGTGTATGTTGTGTCAACCTGGTTCAAACAACACAGTTCTACCCACGGCTCCGGGTCCTTCTCCAACTCACTTCTTCACCACCACCACCACCCCTGCAGGGAACACGACCATTCCAGAGTACAACAGCACAGGAGTGGAGGGCGAGGTGCGCCTGGCCAATGGAGGGAACAGCTCGTGCTCTGGACGAGTGGAGATCTTCCACCAGGGGCAATGGGGCACTGTGTGTGATGACGCCTGGGACACTCTGGATGCCCAGGTTGTGTGCAGGCAGCTGGGCTGTGGCAGGGTGCTCTCTGCTCCTATGTCTGCTCGTTTTGGACAGGGCACCGGCCCCATCTGGATGGACGATGTGGTATGTACAGGAGAGGAGACAGAGCTATCTCAGTGTCGTCACAGAGGCTTTGGGATCCACGACTGTAACCACGGGGAGGACGCCGGTGTGGTCTGTGAAGGTAATGTAGAGACTTTAATAGGCCACTGATTTTGGATTTTGGATTGATCATGTGTCAATATGTAAACAGTACCTTACGTATCTCTGATGTTAACACAGTCTGGTTGTCTCCTCAGCTCTGTCTCCGGTGCGGCTGGTGAACTCTGCAGACCGCTGTTCAGGCAGAGTGGAGGTGTACCATAACGGACACTGGGGCACAGTGTGTGACGATTCCTGGGACCTGAATGATGCCAATGTGGTGTGCAGGCAACTGGGCTGTGGCACGGCACGAGATGCACCTCAAAATGCAGCTTTTGGACAAGGCACAGGTCCGATCTGGATGGACGATGTCAACTGTTTTGGATCTGAACCCTCAATAACAGACTGTCGCCACAGTGGATTTGGAAATCACAACTGTGGTCACCACGAAGACGCAAGTGTTGTCTGTGAATGTAAGCCTTCAAGATTTTGTTTGTGAATATTATTTCCTTTTATCCTGCCCTCATAATGTTTATACCTCTATTTGTCTTGCAGTGCATGACCCAGAAATCCAAGTCTACCAGCTCATCTGTGGACAAGATAAAATCCACGTTACACTGAACATAGCAACTGTGTCCTCCTCTGGTCTGGACCCCCTGTCTGGTCACCTGGTGGACCGCAACTGCAGCCGATCCAGAGTAGAGAATAACATTGTGTATTATGAGGTTGAGCCACGAGAAGGAGTCTGTGGAAACACCAGAAGGGTAAAGGCTTTTAGCTGTACAGTTATAAATGGTTAATATTAGTGCTGCTTGTGATTTCATTTATTGCTGTGTTTTTCAGACCAACCGCACACACGTCATCTACACTAACAGCTTATTCCTCTATGGCCACAACAACTCCTTCCATGTCCCTGCAAGTCTCCCCTTCTCATGTGTATATCCACTGGAAATAGACACCAGTCTCAATGCTGCTCTCAGACCCTTAGCGTAAGTCGGTGTAAGTCCACAAAAATCAAGTATGCATATCTGTAAAATGAATTAATAAATGTCTTTTAATCTTTGCAGACCAAGTGGTGGCATCATTGCATCAGGTGGAGCCCCAAGTGCACTTATGTCTCTATATAGGGACCCAAGCTACTCCAGCACTTACCCGCCCGGCACAGTGAGTCTGCCGGTGGGCCAGCCGCTGTACGTTGGTGTCTCTGTGGAGGAAAACGATCTTAGTTTTGTGACTGTTCTGGACAACTGCTACGTAACATACACCTCCAACCCAAATGACCCAATGAGACACCCCCTAATCCAAAACAAGTACGTCTATCTATAATAACTATAATATCACAGGTGTAGAACCATGTGTGTTGTTCAGCATACAACAGCATTCATATGTCAAAGACAGGGCAATTGTTTCTTTCCTTCTTTTTTTTTTTTTTAGGAGTTGTACTTTTTGAGTGCTTATACTAATAGGAAGCGTTAATGATGACTGTTATTTTCACTGCTGGTAATTACTAACTACAAAAGTAAAAGTACTATGTTTACTAAGTAAAATGTACAGTACTAGTAATGTTTAGGTATCTGTACATTTTACCGTGGATACTTGTTACTTTTACCTCATTACAACTGAGAGCACAGATCTGTACTTTCTACTCCACTTTTTGAATTGGACTGACAAGTAAAAAGTACTTTTTGTGTGGTTATTTTGGCACATTTATGGTGACATCCAGTCCAAAGGCTTTGAGTAAACAAAAATATCCAGGAAAAAAAACATTGGAAAAAAAAAGAGAATCCCTTTTCACACTTAACTATACATGAAGTACTATAAGTTTTTTTTTTTACTCCAAAAGTAACATTTTAAACATGTACTTCAGTACTTTTCTGTTGTTTTGTACTTTTACTCAAGTAACAAAATGCAGTACTTATTCCACTACTGGTAATTGAAAATAATATGGAAAGCAGTTTTAGTGGTGGAAGGAAAAAGCTTAACCGAAAGATTAATAACATCATCTGTGGTAGAAGTAAATAATTACCGATAACCTTTATCTACATTTCACTACTTATACTCTTGTGTTCTGTTACTTACACTTGAGTTTGTGCAAAAGTTAAATACTTCTTCCAAATGCAACTATGTTGTGTTTTTTCTCCTGTAGGTGTTCCTTCGACCCACAGCAGGTGTCAGTGGTTGAGAGCGGGACGTCCCTTCGAGCTCGTTTCGCTGCTCTCTTCTTTGTACCTGAGGGTCAGTACAGGACGGTCTACCTTCACTGCCACCTCAATCTGTGCAGCCCCGGCCCCTGTGTCCCCGTAAGTCTCTTCACTAGTCCATTACATAGTCACAATCTATAGATACAGTTGGCAACTATCTTGGGAGAAACTACAGTTATTTCATTGCGAAACAAAACTTTTTCTGTCTTTTAAGAAGTTTCCAGGTGGATTATGTGGATTTTTAACACAATCAGTTGACATGTCTTTATACCACGGGAGGCACTAGCATTGCGGTCGTATGTACATCAGTTATTATTATTAGCATTAGCATTAGATATTTATTCAAATTTGGTCCGATGGACTTCTACACTGTGCCTTTGCATCTGTATTTTGTAAAATACAGTGTATATCAAAAAGTCTCTGTTTGCTCTTGTAGTTATTGAACTGTGGGGAGGTAGAACATTACAATGAATGGTTTGTTTTCTTCCATGCAGGTATTTGAACCTTCTAGTGAGGGTTTCCCTTATCCACCAACTGTATCTATATTTTCAAACTGTGGCACTCAGGACTATTTTGTTGCTTTGTTGATTGAAATGAGTTTAGACTTTTTTGGCCCCTCATGTCTTGCTCTAAATTGTATATTCTGTTGTTGTGGAGTTGAGTAATGCCTCTTTTTTGTTGACTGTGAAATATTTTAATCTATAGTGGTAAATATGCAATGTGCCTGAATCATGGTTGTTTCTTTTTTTGAACAGGTTTGCTCGGGTAGGGCCCGTCGCTCAGTTTCTGAGGGTGTAGCAATACAGCCACTTACCATTGGACCCATCACATGTAAGTAACACAGTACTTCTTTACTGATACCGGTGTTACACATCACATTTTAAACATTCTTCTATCTACAGGGGGAACTAACTGAAAGTTTTCTATGCTTTCTGTAAATATGTCTAAATGTAACAAGTTACATGATGTTGCAAAGGCTCAGAGCAGCTAAAACAATAACAGACTAGAATTGAATGCAATATTTGATTTTATTGTTCTTTAATAAATATTTGAACTTTGTATGTGAGGCTGAAAATGATTAATGATTGTATCCCTTTTGTTCTTTTTTTTCTTTTTTAATCTTGGACAAAAATAACAAAGAGTGTCTTTGATGTATATTGTATGACTAAGTTTTCCTGCTTTATAATAAACAATGCTGTTATATATTGTTATACTATTGTGTATATAGCCTTTTTGTTTTCTTCCTCTTTTATCTGACTTTCAGCTGCTCATGTTGTGGATCTTTGTAGTAGAAAACAAACACATTTGGCAAAAATGTGTAAGTTCAAATCACTACTCGACTTAATGTACAATTTCTGTCTTGTAAACACAGGAGTGGAAAGTAACTACAAATACATGCTACATCTATTAGTTATAAGGTTATAAGGTAACAGAAGTCTGAATTGCTCAAATGCACGCTGGTCTCACTGCTTCTTTCAAACCTACAAACAAACCGACATTGCAACATTTAACTCAGAATATGTGACATAATTCAGAATCCTGCTGTTAAATTAATTCAGTTTTTTTTTCAGTTAATAAAAGACTGATCTAAAATGCTACTAAAATTACAATAAAACTTAACAAGCAACAACGTATAGTTTTACTTTTACTTAATTTTGGCTGCAGTACTTGTATTTCAGTGGCTTCTCCCATTACAGTTTCTAGTTTCATTTTGACCTCTTCTTTCTCTCTTGTTCTCATTATTTCAGTGTCTCTTAAACTGCTCTTTGAAAGCACTAGACAATCTTCAGTATCCTTATTAAAAGAGGATCCTGTTAAACTGAATGGCATCAACAACACTAAACTGCAGAGACTGTATAAAATGTCAGTCATCGTCCTTGAAAGGCTGAACATTGAGTGGGCCAGAACACACTTATTTTAGCACTCATGCACTTTATAAGACACTGCAGATTTATGGAGGACACACTTATTGGACAGGGCAGAGTGTTTGTGATGCTTAGGCCTGGTCAGGAATTCTAATGCACAAGTCTCTGATGTTTTTAAAAAGTCCGAATTACACTAATTAGTTGTATATTACTATTGTTTTTCCCAATTTTTCTCCAAAGATAATACTTCATACTTCAACATACTTCAACAGCAAGTTTTTCCAAAAATGGATCGCAATATATGCTTATTTTTATGAAAAGTCATCAAAGTTGTTACATTTTTGTTAAAGCGTCATCAGAGTTCAGAGAATTTTCCCAAAGCCGCTGGACTTTCATTCCTACACTTGATCTCCCTGTTTCAGATCATTTCCAAATTATGGTCAGCGGCTAAAGATTAGGGAGAGGGGAACACTTCCATAAAGTGTTAGGATCGGAAATCGACTGTTTTATGTAGCATTTACATTATTTATCCATTCAAAACAAACTCTATAATTACGAGAGTGCTCTGAACTTTGATGTTTTGCTAATACATTCCAGAAGAAATGTGTGACTTTCTTTTACAGTGTACGATAAGTAACTTGAGCTCTTATTGAAACAAAGGAGTGACTGATGGACGTCATTGCA
The DNA here is from genome assembly GCA_019453435.1 of Rhinogobius similis. Classification (NCBI taxonomy): domain Eukaryota; kingdom Metazoa; phylum Chordata; class Actinopteri; order Gobiiformes; family Gobiidae; genus Rhinogobius; species Rhinogobius similis. The sequence continues at coordinate 14,415,051 of CM033633.1, read as the reverse complement.
GAGAAGTGCAGGGGTGTGTCCAAACACTTCAAAATGTTTAAAATAATGCCTTACAGTACAGTTAACCACCTCTGGAAAATGAAGATGAATGACCCAGGGAGTGAAAAACAGCCTGGGGTCAAAGTTTGCACATCATTCTCACACACAGCCTGCATTGTCACTTCCTGATCCCATTTACAGTCCCAAGGCTGCACAGGGTGTACACAGACATATTACTGTAAAATGTTGACAGGTATTGCTCATATTAAGTTACCACAAAGCTCATATGTTTTATTGAATGGAGCATCATTGATGACAGTATGGTCTCTGTGGCATTTTAGACTCATCATGAGGTGTGTGTCGCAATGCTTAAAATAAATACTATAAAACATAATCATATCATATTCATACCATATAACAAGATGGAAACATTATAAACCATAAAGATTATTTCTTCAATAGAATATAAATTATTGTAAGCACGTTGTGAACATGAAAAAATATATCTATATCTTTGAATGCAAGTATGTCTTCTGTTTGTTTGTTTGTTTGATTGTATGTATTATCAACAGTAATTGACCATTTTACTAACTTTTCTTTTGCACTTGTCAATATTTCACTCACAAGTAATACCCAACATTTTTTCGGCTTTCCGAGCACCAACAACTCTGAACCTGGACTTTATTAGGCCTTAATTAGGGTTAAACAGTCTCATTTTAGTATAAATGAGACTTACCAAGTCTAAAAAAATAACTTACCAAGTCTAAAAAAATAACTTACCAGGTCTAAAATGGGACTAACCAGGTCTAAAGTTAGACTGACTTGATCTAAAATGGGACTAATCAGGTCTAAAATGAGACTGACCTGGTCTAAAAAGTGACTAACCCGATCTAAAATGTGACTAACCAGGTCTAAAGAAAGACTAACCTGGTCTAAAGTGAGACTGGCCTGGTCTAAAGTGAGACTGACCTGGTCTAAAATGAGACTGACCTGGTCTAAAATGTGACTGACCAGGTCTAAAATGTGACTGACCAGGTCTAAAATGTGACTGACCAGGTCTAAAATGGGACTAACCAGGTCGAAAAAGTGATTGAGATGGGACTGACCTGGTCTAAAATGGCATTAACCTGGTCTAAAATGTGACTAACCAGGTCCACAGTGAGACTGACCAGGTCTAAAATTAGACTGACCAGGTCTAAAATGTGACTAACCAGGTCTAAAATGGGACTAACCAGGTCGAAAAAGTGATTGAGATGGGACTGACCTGGTCTAAAATGGCATTAACCTGGTCTAAAATGGGACTAACCAGTTCCACAGTGAGACTGACCAGGTCTAAAATTGGACTGACCAGGTCTAAAATGTGACTAACCAGGTCTAAAGTCAGACTAAATAGGTCTAAAATGTAACTGACCAGGTCTAAAATGTCACTGACCAGGTCTAAAATGTGACTAATCAGGTCTAAAATGAGACTGACCTGGTCTTAAATGTGACTAACCAGGTCTAAAATGAGACTGGCCTGGTCTAAAATGAGACTGGCCTGGTCTAAAATGAGACTGACCGGGTCTAAAATGTGACTGACCAGGTCTAAAATGAGACTGACCAGGTCTAAAATGTGATTGACCAGGTCTAAAGTGGGACTAACCAGGTCGAAAAAATGATTGAGATGGGACTAACCTGGTCTAAAATGGCATTAACCTGGTCTAAAATGGGACTAACTGGGTCTAAAATGAGACTGTCAGGGTCCAAATGAGACCAAATAAGGGATAAGGTATCACAATTAACCCAGAGGAGGACAGAAAAGTGTGCAGATTTGTGTAAAACAAATACTCAAAATGCAGAGTGCCTTATATACCACCAGAGACAGCCCTACAGTTTGAGAAACACTGGCTTATTTCTTCAGTGGAAAACACCTGCTATGACAAACAGAATGACTCTATATTACCTTATAGTTTTCCTTGTGCGTCCAGAGAAAGGCTAAATAATGCATGCGCTATATTGTTGTTGTAAGAGAATAATTCTGCGAGTCACTGCTTTTGGAGTTGACAGGAGTTGGTTTGTCAGCGGGGTCGCAAGGGACGATAAGTGCTTACGTCTGCTGTGTGGCTCTGAACCTGTCTGAAAACATATTGCCACTGCTCTATGCGTCGGTTCAACATCACATTTACTTCAGTGGGACTCACCACACAGACTGTTCGAATAGATAAGAATACAGAGGAAGTTTGTGACGAGTCTATGGGTGGAATGTAAAACTCAAGGGTGCATGTTTTGTTCGTGTTTGAGGAATCTGTTTGGCTGTGCATATGGAAATGATTCTTTGCACTCTTTTCTTTTAAAAAACACACTCTTTCTTTTAAGGTTTATAATGATTATTACTTGTTTGTATTGTGATTTTAATGCACGTTTCCTTGTTCTGTAAATAACTTTGAATTACTTTGTGCCTTGCAAATAAACTTGCCTTACTCTTCTTATTTCTTCCAGGTCAAATTTTGCGTTTGTAGTAGAAAATGTGACAATCTGTATGTGTCAATATCAGCCCTGCAACTTGCTGACCAAATGTTTTTGCTATTATGCTTTTAACAAGCCTTATCCTACTTTTATAAAAACGTGAGTATTTTGGTAACTTAAAGACGCATTGCCGCTAAAGGAGGAAATCTTTTGCAAATCACGTATTCAGTATTCACGTGCATAAACTATCGGTGCATGCACAGCTTTAGAACTGCCTTTTCAGTCGCCAAAGTAAAGCAGGAGCGGACCACCAACATTCTTCAACACTGTCTTCCAAGTTTGAGATAGAAATAATAAAATATTATGAAGGACAGTTGTTATGCATTACGTATATTGTTACTGGCCTTTAAACATTCTCTTCTTTACTTTGGCATCTCATTTCTCTTAATTAAATGTTTTTACAAAACACAATTCAGAGTCACTTAGCCTAGGTTCCATCTACTGGCTGTAAAGGGAATTACACAAATTTTAAATACACATTACTTGTTAATGCTGGCCGTGTTCCTTGATATTCCTGCAGTTGTTATGATTGTGATTTGACTGCAGAAAAGCACTAAAAACAGGGGATTTTCTCAGCCACCTCAGACATAGAGAAAATGTGAATTTGCAGAAGTTTTTGATGGGCGGAGGGGAGACAATATTCTAACCTCCAACTCCAGGTGTGTGTATGATGACAGAACAATGTTAGAAGGGGTTAAAAGCTCCAAAAAGTAAAATTTGTATAAAAATAATATGCACATGACAGGTTAGACAACACATTTTACTAAAATTAAATTTTTTTGTGAAGTTTATAATTTTCCTAGGACAGGAGCAGCAGTTAGAGGTAATTCCACTGTATAAACATAAAACAATATAAACAAGCCCCAAATCCAGATAAATTACACAGTAGTTATGGTTCGATAAATAATAATACCTGATAACACCTTTATTTTGTGAAATGATTGTTTAAACCAGGGGTGGCCAACCAGTCAGAGACTAAGAGCCATATTTTTTACTGTGTTACCGCAAAGAGCTCGTCCTGTATTCACATACAGTGTTCCCCCAGGTTCACCTGTTTGGGGAGGCGGGCGTTGACTGTACGTGCACACGGACGCTAAACCACATGCTAACGTGCGCTGCATGGAGGAATATTGGCCTATAAGTTTATATTTCTTAGTAATCATAATTGCATTCCTTTTTTTAAATGTCCATGTTATTTAATGCTATTTAAAGGGATTAAATGTCTTTAAAAAGCCTTATAAACACATTTTATCATATCTGGGCTTTGGTAAGGCTACTTAAAGTTTGTTCTATTTGATGTCATATTCAGGCCTTATTTGCATGATTATTTCTCTCTCTCTCTCTCTCTCTACAACCCCATGCACAACTCAATTTACCTGTGGGGATAAAAAAAAAAAAAACAACTAACAGCTTTAAACTGGCAGGGTTATTTACTTTTCGTCAACTTCAAATGCCATTAAGCAGGAATAAACATACACAGTTTTACCATTCACACACACAGTTTGAGCTGGGACAGTTTTTGTCTCGTGGTTCATGTCGTGTTTGTTGCTGCTGAATGCACGGGGTGTCTTCTGATCCGTGGGTTTGTTCGGGACGATAAATCATTTAATTCTTTACATTTCGCGCGGCTAAATTCATTTCCTTGTACAGATCATTGCTCCGTCAATATGAAACTGACTTTAATAAAACAGTTTACCTTATGTAGTCTTGGCTTGATTTACATCAGACAAACATAAGAGAAAATAATGGCTATAAAGACAATAGTTTCTTATTGCAGACTTGTTTTGACGATAATTAGTGCTCTTAATGTGACTGACGCGCTGGGAGAGCTGTAGGGGGTGCTGGAGGAGCTGTATTCAAAGGCAGGGGAAACACGGACATAAGAGCCTCATGAAACCAGGCCAAGAGCCGCATGTGGCTCACGAGCCGCGGGTTGGCCACCCTTGGTTTAAACTGACAGGAAAATGTGTCAGTTGCTTTTAAATAGTCTCTGCCTTTTGATGGAATGTTTCTTATTAATAATGTAGAGAGATTATATTTTAGAACTCGGCACTGCAGTTTTCACCTTAATTAGAAAAACATGAGTCATGTGCACTTAAAACAATTTGCGTTAAATGGACTGCGTTGGTTTTACAGTGAATGGAAATCCTTTCTGCTGACACATGTGCAGTGGTTGCCGCGTTGCCAAGTGGCCGCTCTGATGATGATGACATATTGACAGAACCTCCACAGGGAACCTCCGAGGCCCTGTTGCTTTTGCCTGGGCCCGGGGTGAGAGGATCCCGCTTTGGGGAGATGTAGCCGGGACTGATGACGCCGGTGGGCCCCTGGATGAGGATGGATGAGGACATTCAGCTGTCAGCACCATGAGGCCGAGCTGGAGCTGTCAGGAGGAGAGGAAAGAGGAGAGAAAGACACTGAAGATCTCAACAGGCAAACGGAGAGTGCATTTTTATGTCACCTGAGACGCACGGACATTTGTGTGTAAGAGTTATCTGCCAGGATGTTACAGGAATTTTGGGCTGGATACAAGCTGGATATGTGTTGTGGGAACATTTTGGAAGAACGTCTCGGGAATGGTTTCAAGAGAATATCAGTCAAAATAATTGAAAAACACTGTTGTATTTATTAACAACAGTATGGCAGTATGGTAAAAGTGTTAAAACGAACAGTGCCTTTTGCCAACAGATAGAAACTCAGTCTTCTAATATCTTCTCTGAGTAGAAATTATTTACTATACTTTTTAGAGAATAGCACATTTAAAAAAAAAAACAGACTATTTATGCAAACACACAATTCAAATGTTTAAAGTGGTCTTGCAGTTATGGCCCAAAGGTTTGGTCCCTGCAGATAAACTAGACATGAGACATACATTCTCCAACGAAGTGGTCATTTTCCATGTTAAAAATCCTTTTATTTAAAGAATGTGAAAAAAACATCATTGCTAATGTTGAATATAAGCTATAATGACATGTTTGTTGTTTTCTTGTCTAGATTGCAAGTATCAATTTAATGCAATTTCAAGAAAAGAAAAATCAATCATATCAAACAGCCTTTTCAACTCTCCCTGCTGAGTAACCAGTCGATTGAAAAATGCATCACATAACTTAGAATCACAAACCGGTCAATACACAAGAGCAACATCAAAGACCATGTTGTTGTGTCAATGATCAAATGTCTGCAATCTCAAAAGGGTTCTTACTGTATTCTTAAATCGATCTATGGATTTTATATTATGTAACATTCCCCGCTCCTTAGCCTGGCATGGATCTCATGGTCCACAAGGGAAATGTTTTGCTGACTATTACTTATTAATATTTATATGCACAACTTACTTACACAAGTGTATTCACTTTGTGTTAAACTTGCACACAGGAGTCTGTTGTCCTGGGCCTGGTCTTCTTTAGATTTGAGGCTTCTTGCTCCCGCAGATTTCAGTTGGCGCGCCTGCCTATACATCTCGTTTTCAGACACCATTACTCTTAGTTGTGTAAAATATTTGACATTATTCTTGAGTAAATGCTTTGGTCACTCTTCCAAATATTGTACAAGTAACAAAAGCTTTATGTTGACAATATTAAGGATATCATTTGACATTTGTGTTTCACTGCTTTTGTTTTTTTTGTGCTGTCCTTTAAATATATCATATTTTTTATTCGCTTTTTTATCCTTCTATTTACATTAAGGTGAATTTTAAAGATATCAATTTGAAACTTCTTTAGTAAGTTAGACACACAAATGTGAGCAAAATGTTTTTCATCATGTCATATTTTGTAGAAATAAGGCATTTTATGTGTACAAATTGCAAATATTTGAAGTTTTATATATATTTTAGTTTTTGAGTTATTTATTTATTTATTTATTTTGCTTCATTTTGTACACATATATAAAAATGTACAGAGGGGCTATTTTATTTAGTTTTTGATTAAACTAGATCTGATTGAAAATGTCCCTAAAAAATGTAATCTTGTCTATTTTTTTTAGATTTAATAAACCAGGCACAGAATTAGACATCAACAAATCCTTAAAACCCATAAAAATCTTGTAAGTACAAGACTGTAAAGTATATCTAAAAAAAAAAAAAACAACCTTTGAAGCCACAATGTCCCCAAGAAATCTGTGGATGAAGAGGATTCAATAAAAGGAAAAGGAGTTTTGCCTGTGGTGTCTTGCCTTAACTTCAAACCATAAAGCAGATTCTACATCCAGACAGTCACTTGAGTAATTTCTTGGTGCACTTGTTCTTTGTGACAGTATTCTGAAACAACAGTGCTCTTCCTGGCTACTCTATCACCTCTGTACATAACAGAACACATCTCATTCCTCTTCCGCTCGGCTGTGGGCACTTGGGAGCCACTTTAGATGATTGGAGGAGTTGATAAGGGCCCAGTGTGAGACAGCCATTGATTTCACTGTCTTTCTCTGCTGTTGTGCTCAGGCCTTAAGGCTGCAGCATCAGCTTGGAATCCTACCACAAACGCAGCGCGCTGGAATCCATGTCTTACAATAGCAATCAATATGAGCCTCTACTGGAGCGCCCACTCCCCCTCGGCCCGGCGGTTCTGACTGCCCTACAGGCCGCGCAGCCCATTGACTCGTGGAGCAAGAACAAGCTGCGCTCATTATGGACTGTTTTTTTCCCTGATAGCTGGAGGGGTGGTAGAAAAACATGCACACAGACGGTTCAGGCACTAGAGGGCACTAAACACCTGGATTCATTTTGCTTTACTTAAAGGTGTTTCACAGTATGGCAATAAACTTCTATCTTGCATTTGTTATTGTTTTTATCGCTGTAAACGTCATTGAAAAGCATGCATTCATATTGTTGAGCGGGGTTGTCTTTTCATAGATCTGAACTGCAGTTTGGGCTCCCTGTCTGCATGGAGAAACAGATTTAATGCTAACCTGTAGATTATTGGCTCTGTGCATTGAACGTCAGTTATTTTCAAATTGGGTAGCACATTGTACAACTGAGGACAACATGTCAAAGACTTTACAAAACAGGTGAATACTTCCATGCACCGCAAGCAAGTGGCATAGGCCTATACTATGCTTTGTATCTAAAGGAGGAGCTAACGAAACTGAAACTAACACAACCTGTTAACAGTAAGGGAGAATCTGTAGTTAATTATGTCTATTAAACTACTCTAAGCTGTGAATTGTCACTTGAGTCATATTTAGTTTAATCATCCATGCTGCTAAAGGGTTATCTTACTTGTAATTAGCTCCTCCCTTCCTTGAGGCAGTGACTCTCCAGTTCTAGGTGAAGCTTTTCGAATGAGCGGAAAAATGTATTATGTCTCTTAATGTTGACTTAATGTCCAGTTGACTGAATTAAATTTCTGTTTGCTATCATGCACATTTGCAAATGGGTCTTGTTGTTTATCAAAGTTAATGAATAATTGCTCGTGACTGATATTGTGGTGTTGTGGAGCGTAATAAGGAATGTCATTTTTTGTTAAACTGTACTTTTTTGTTAAGCATCTTCTACTGCTACTAGTTACCGTATATAAATCGATTTACAAAGCCATAGAGAATAAGCGCCAAAGAACCTTTATTTGTGTTGCAAGGTAGAGTTCAAGGAAAGGTAATAGAGAATGAATAAATAACTATTAAATGTATGTATAAGTGGCTCAGACTATTATGTACAGTGCAGCATAAATAGCGGTTGAAGTTGCTTTACTTTTGTTAATTGTACCAGTGAGGATGATTCACATTATGTTACCGTGCTGCACATGACACTATAACTGGTGGGGGAACCTCATTCAGAAAAGTCACATAGTGCACCTTCAAATATGAGTAAATTAGGCTGTTGTTTGTCACCTCCATCAACCCTCTGGCTTGTCACGCAGTTGTTGCCAGGGTGAGCCATTAAAATCCCTCGTTTTGCTGGATGGTGAAAAAGTGTATTTAATAAATGAATACGGCTCATGTGGGAACTGTTGCCTGGCACGTTGTCATTTGGTCCGACTGTGCACCTTTTCCTCTAATTGGGTTACGCGGGTCCAGAAAGGAAGTTGTCAAGCTTCAGGGGTTTTTACACACGCCTGGTCATCCAATCACAGCTCGGTGCTCTGACCCCTTTAGGTGATTCCCCCCAGAGGCCGTTGAAGGTACAGCTGTGCCATGAGTCAGGCCAGAAGCAACACTTCCCAGATTGTGAGGCGATAGGGCGACAAAAGGCAAAGGCCACACAGCTTGGTATTATTGCAGTTTTACAGCTTTTTCAAGAAAAAAAGATGGCAGTTATAAGGGTGCTGTATCTTCCACCTCAAAAGCTTCACTCACAGGAGACGATAAACAATGAGACTGATATATAAACTGTTTTTTTACCATTTGTGAATAAAAAGTGTATGCAAAGGGACAATATGAATGGTCTTGTAATAGTCTTGATTTCAAAGGATAACAGTCAACCACAAAAAAATTTCCACAAGCTTTCTGCTCCTATACTTCATATATTTGAACTATCACTTCTTCTGGTGCCAGGGCCAAGTACCAAGGACCCAGAACTACATGGAGGAGGAGCTTAAATAATATCACTTGTAGAATATTGAAATGTGTTGTTGTGTTTTGTCGAAGGAGCAATGGTTAAGGGCGTTTCTCATGAGTTGCTACTACTGTGGAGTTCAAATCTCCTCACTGACAGTTATCAAATATTTATTTCCTTTCTCTCTCATTTCACTCTGCGTCTGTCCTGTCAAATATGGTGAGCCTTCAGGTCACAAAATTATTCAAAACAAAAACTAAAACAAAAAAACTAGTGTTGTCCAAAGTGTAAAAAAAAAACAGATACTAATTTAACTAACTGAACATGTATCGATGTCGAATGAGGGATTACACCATGTCAATAATAAAAAATAGGTTAAAAAATAGGTAATGATTGGGCCTTTCCTGAATAGTTTTAGAATTATCTTGAATTGTATTCCTGTTTTTATCATAACTAGTATAAAACCAAACGGTAATGTAAATAAAGTGCTATTCTTTTGTGTTAAAATTAGTGGAAATAGTGTTTTTCATTATCACTGTGGTCAGTACAGAGTGTTAAGTTTATTCCGTACTATCCAAATCGACATTTTAGTATTATTGCAACACTAATTAGAACACAAGTTATATTATAGTTGAATGAATGAAGCTGCTGAAATGATCTTTAAATTCGTTGAGCTAAAGAATGTGTGTTTGATGGGAAATTAAACAGTTAAAGCAGCAGCCAGAACCATTTCTTTTATTTGTGACATTATGCAATAGATTCACTTTGACATATTTCTCGGGAGTCAGTTTTATATTTGTACATAAAATAGGCTTACAACCTCCAATGCGATTTAATGATTTTCAGGTTCTGCTGCTGCTATGGTGCATTGGAAAGTAAAACGCTTGGAAATGTATTGAGTCAAACGAAATAATCCACTTTGACATAGATTTTTCCGTCCAATTTTAAGCCAAGCATGAAGTAGTGTTGCTGCTGAAATGATAGGGCCACCCTGAACGCACAGATGTGGTCCACCTGCCGGGACCAGGACACTGACTTATGGGCCCTGGGTCAAAGCTGCTCTCTTTTAATCCTTAGTGATGGTGCCAAGGTGAACAGATGCTGATCAATGTCCGGACTTTATGACACAGGGTGTGTTCACACTTACATGGCGCTAAACTGAGCCTATTTTAGTCGTGAGGTGGACTTTGTTTGGTCCTATTCTTGTCCTTGTTTAGTCCATATCTAGCCCAGGTTTAGTTTCAGATTTAGTCCTGGTTTACTTCCGATTTTGATGCATTGAATGTGAACGTGTGAATGCACCAACAGATACACAAAGCTTGGGGAATAATGGTTTTCTAAGTCAGAACTAGAAAAACTCAATAAACTAAAATAATGCAAATAATATTAATTAAAGTCATGTCAAATAAATCCTAATCTTATGGTGATTTTCGTAGATTGGATATAATCACTTATTTGGTCATGTTTATTCAAAGTATTCTGATATTCTAGTTAGTTAGTTAGTTAGATTTAAGAAAGTTATATTTTTTTATAGTAAAAGTTTTATTCTCCTGCTGTTCCAACGCTACTATTTCCCCATTTTGGAAGGTCCTATATTATCTTCATATTTCTTTCTTTCTTTTTATAGTTTTGTTTGTTGGTCTACATCTGAGACAACTTGACAATGACAGATAAATTTGGTTTAAAAGATTACGTCTGAAAATGAAAAAAATAGCTAAACCTATACATGCTGCCTATACGTCTAGCTCCACCCTGCCTGTCTGTGCATGTTGTGCGTAATGTGTATCTAAAAGCAGCTACAGTCTGCAGTGACTCTCGGGGAATTGAAATTAATGAGTGTAATCAGAAGCAAACAGCGAGCCAGGCAAGGGCAATTAATAGAGGCGTGCGAGTGGAGCAGGCTGAGCAGGCAAGCTGGAGCTGGAGAGATGCAGGATTAAGATGCTTCCACAGCAGATGTCCACAGAGGAGAGGCGAGCGCGGGACGGCCTGGCATCCGCACTCATCCGCCCATCCACCAACTGGACCCTCGCTCAGCCGGGCACAGTCCAGGCTCCTGGCACGGCCCCGATAACACCCTCCCTCTGTTTGAATGTGTGGAGCAGACCCAGCACGACACATGCACTGCATATGAAAGAGCGCCGCGCCACACTGGAGCCTCTGTGAGCGAGACAGAAAGAGATAAAGAGGAAAGGAAGAGGTCATTGTGTGCCGTTCAAGAGCAGCTCAATACAAGGGATGAGGTAGAGCAAAATAATTTCCTTTACACACATTGTTCTTCTAACTATACTTTGACTTCTATTGAGTAAAATATACTTCAGACCCAATCAGATTCCAGATCAAGATTGCTGAAAGGTGCAAAATGTAACTTTTCTGGTGGTGCGAAACTTGCAATTCCATCCATCTTCTGCTCATCCAGGGCCGGGTTGCTGGGACAGCGGTCTAAGCAGTCTTCCCAGACTTCTCTCACCCCAGACACACATCCAGCTCCTCCAGGGGGATCCTGAGGTGTTCCTAGGCCACAGAGAGACAGACACAGCGTGTCCTGGGTCTTTCCCTGGGCCTCCCCTCGCGGGGGAAGCGTCCAGGAGGGTCTTGAACTGATGCCCGAGCCACCTCAGCTGGTTCCTCTCGACGTGGAGGAGCAGCGGCTCTACTCCGAGCTCCTCCCGTGTGACTGAGCTCTTCACCCTATCTCTAAGAGAGCAACAAGCCACCCTGCGGAGGAAACTAATTTCGACCGCTTGTGTCCGCGATCTTGTCCTTTCGGTCATTCTTCACAGCACATGCCTTGCATTTTTATGTTTTTAAGTGTTTCTTTAGCAAAATAAAAATAAAAATAAAGAAAAAATAAAGAATGAAATTATAATTATGAGATGACGTTCTCCTCTGCCAGCACTGCAGATGTGAAAGCTGACATCACTGCTCTCACTGAACATGAATGGACAGGGCGGCCATGACGGTGGCTGTGCTGACCTGACCGGTGTCTCCTTACACACGCATCATTATGTCCTGTAAACAGAGGAAACGTGAGAGTGGAGGGGGAGCGGACCATGTTCAGAGACAGGCTGAGAGAAGAGATCGCAGACAGTGACAATGTAGTTTAACATCAGTTAAAGCCAACAACAGGCTGCTTCAGAGCACAGCTGGGACCAATGTGTTTGTGTACACAAGCACAGATATATGTCATGTGCACGTACACTCCCAACCAAGCAAGCTTCAATCAGAGAACCACAGAACAACGCCAGGGCTAGAGAAACACAGCCAAAAACTGCACTCAAGCAAGAATTTTGTCTTAATTTGTTGGAAAAAAGTATTGGGTGATTGTAATATACTCAGACGGATAAAATATAATGACCACGTGTAAAAAAGTAGACAATGTTACTTCAGAAAGGTACTGAGATCACTCTTAGTTAGAAATATCTGCAGATAGCTGTTGCTGATCAATGAAGTGCTGTATCATGCAGGAAAATAATTATTATATTATATACTAAACATACAAGAAACACACATTTGCAAATGCACCACTTTTCACATCGTTTCTTAAGGTTTTGAGATCATTTCTTTTTGAGTGGCCAGAAACTACAGGGAAATGAAACATATAAAACTACTTGTAGTAGCACAAAGTATTTAACCTGTTAAAACCCACCGTCCCTGATCAGGGACAGTTTTCGAGTTTTTACATACATGCGTCATTCATTAAAAACAAATGTTTTCAATACAGACATGTTATATGTCATTTGAAAGCTTAGAGTCACCACTAAACGTCTAAAATGTTCAATCCTCACTAAATCACCTCACAAAATACTTGTAAGTTATCAAACTGTAACATAACCAAACTGTTCGTCTCGCATTTCTTACCTTTCGTTGGCTCCTCAAGACGCAAACAAAATCCAATCCAGAAGTGTGTGCACTCTTTCTGCCCATCACAGTCCACAAAATAAGAATATTCAGTTGTTATTTCAAATAATATAATCCATTTGTTGATATCCACCCGTAACGCATCTTCTTCATTTGACAGTAACACAAAAGCAATAAAAACATAACTTTTGCGCATCACTTTACACAGATATCTTCGGCTTGAGCGGTTCGGCTTGGGTATGGTCGTTTTCCACTCAGTCTTGGCTTCAAAACGAGCCTATCCGTGCAATTTTCCGTCGAGTACTTCCAGAGGGAGAGCCCTTTGAACAAAGCGAACGCATCCATTTTGACACGCGAGAGCGTCAGCTCCGGCGTGCGTAATGGCGTCACAGCCTGCAATGCCATTGGTGATTCAGTAAGTCAATCACATATTCTTCTAGCCAATCACCAGAGCTTTCAAAAGAGGGGCGGGACATGCCGGTTCATTGAGGCCAAGATCTGCTTTTTACGTGCGTAAAGAGACCAAGACATCATTTTACGCATCATTTACGCAGCGGAACGTCTGTACGCACGACCTGCCTTTGATTTGAGGAAGTTTATGAAAAAAATAATCTTATTTTTATAAATTATAGTCACCAAAATGACCAAATGTGGTTTTCAGGGTCATTAGAGTGGCAAAATGCATGAAAAGCAGTTTGGCACATTTGGCACAGAGAAGGACCTCTTGTTCGGATTAGGGTTATTTCATACAAAAAGCTGCTCAACATCAAAATGGTTGTATCTAGAAGTCTGAAATTTCACACAGTTGTTGTCAACAAGGTGGATAACTGCTGTGGGGAGTTTCAATAGCACAGCATGAAGTATGTCTTCAGGAAGACATTTTTATTTTCTCTTTTTTTTTTCGAGACCAAAAAATGACTTTTGGGGTGTGTTTGAACAGGTGTACTGCCAGTTGTATTTCACTCAGACAAATCTAATGCACAGATTCTGAAACTAGAAGGTCTTAGCTTTCAAATGACACATCATACAAGTCTATAGACTGTAAGTTTGCCATGCAATAAGCTTTTTCATTTGGGTATGTACTTTTCGAGAAAAACTGCCAAAATGAGGTGGGTCTTAAACAGATACAAAAGCCTAGATGTAACACATATTTTTCACTTTAACGGTAGCAGGGCCCACCGACAATAAGGAGAGGTTTTGCATTGATTCCAGAACAAAAGTGGTCAAATCCACTCCCATTAAGAAGTAAAAGTCCATTGAAATAAAAAGGGAGACATGAGTTTGTAGTTAAAGCTGACCTCAAGGCTGGCTTTGTGCTGTTAAACCTGCTTTGTCCTTGTGTAATATCCTTGAAATGTAAATGTTATTACTTCCATTTGCTGGCATCTTAAGGCAATGTACCTTTCCAGGAAACTACTTAGTGAATCTGAAGGTATCCCGGCCTGGGCTTCCACAACAAACAGATGTAAGGACACTCAGAACATAAGTGTCATTGCCAACAAGAGCTTTGCTAAAACAACAAACTTCTGTCGTGCATGTCTCTTCAAAACATATGGCTCCAACTGGAAATGCAATTCTGTTTACTTTGGCAAACAGAAAAAGAGAATATAGGCTAAAGTGCAACACTTTATGAGGAATTTCCAAGTCATCTACTAACTCTTGCTTCCAGTTGGAAAGTTCATGAAGTCATCCTAATACATAAAGGTTAGTGAGACGTGACGGGGCATTTCTGCAATAGTTTTTTCGTGAAAACAAATAACTACATCATCTTGACCCGTACTGTGTGTTGGTAGAAACAAGGATTTTGTCTAGAGAGCTGTACCATTCAGTTTTAATTAGATCTAAAGTCTTCCACTCATGTAGTGATTTGAATATATTAATTGAGGTAATAGTCACATACAGATCTATTCATTTGTGTTTCACTTGGTCTGTTGGATCAATGTAGGCCAATGAGTCATTTTGTGCAAGTTTATTGTTAAAAACCCCGGTACATAAACCCCAGCTGTTTATGTTTTAGCACCATTCCTCAAAGGTGTTAATCCTCAGTTTCTGTTCTTGGCAAATGAAACACTTCCAGGTCAAGTTCAACTCAACCAGTCACACTTTCAGTCATTTCTCCTCTGCCCGAATGTTTTTACCACCAGGAGAAATATGATTGCTTATTGACTGACTCTGTTGTTGTTCATAAATCCTGCTGTTTATCATCCACAAGGCCCAGATTGAGGCCGTCTCAAACACCTTCACAAGAACAAATGAATTACTGACACTTCAATAACAAGCTTTTGTGCTTATAAAACCCACTAACTTTAATGGAGGACAAATTTACACTGTTGTTAATGGATGGCTGGAAGTGCAACAAGATTAAATCATAGTCGCCTCAGATATTGATAACGTTTTCTCACTTTGTAGTTTTTAAAGGATTTCCCCAATGCTCTGGATCAAAGTCAATCATCATACGTGGTGTGGCTTGTCTGCCCTCTACTGGCTGACTTGGAAGTACAATACATTTGGGCAACTAATTAATAAAATGAAAGCATGGATAAAAAGCCATGCTTGTCCTGATAATAGACCTTCAAACAGTTTATACAACAACTACACATCTTTAATACAAGTTTTATTGTTACGACTCTACTACAGTGATAAAGCCTGGGCATGGTGGTAAAACTGAATGTTACAAATGGAGATGCGATGGCTTAATGACTCAATTACAATTAAAAGTACACTGTAAAATGTCATCACTCAGTTTATTAATCTAATCTTCCTTTCTGTACATCTTATGTTATCAGCTACTTTACTCAGAAAGCCCATATTTGCCAAAAACATGCTGTTATACTAAGAAATGAGTACTTTCTCGAGCATTAACTGTTGTGTAAAATCACTATTAATTGTCAGACAGTTAAATGCTTGAGTATTGTGGTCCTTAGCCCGCAGTAAACCAAAGTAAGTGGCTGTTAGGTTAACTGTAGGTGGGAAAATTGAAGCTGTATTTCCTGGTTGCCACCCATAAGCTGTTTCAAAGACATGTGAGCCTAAACTTTCCACACATTTTCTTATAAAAACCACTTTGCCATTAGAGAAAACAGGCCTCCACAGTCTAAACCATCACCAGACGTGGTATTTTTGAAAGTAGTGCGTCAGAGCAGAAGCCACTGCCAAACCACCTATTAAAAATGTAAAGAGGCCAAGTGCCATAAAGACAGGAGGGAGCAGCTTGTCATTATTCTTAGTGAAAGGTGAACAGACTGAGATCAATAGCTGCAGTGGTTTGGCTCTCACCACAACTATGGCACACTGGGCCTGGTGGCTCCGACCCGCACCAGCACTTATTAACTATTATAGAACTCTTTGAAATGGCTGCCAAGAATAATTTCCCACATGTAACATTTGCCACCAAAACCATAGTCAAAGCAGTTTTTCAGTGCCCCGGAAAACCATCCATAATAATCTATGACTCAATAGAATTCAAAATCCAGTTTTAATAATAAGAAACATTTTTTGCAAATGGAAGAACTGAATAAATAACACTATGTCCTGAACATAGTTTAATTAATAATATGTACTTTAGTAAGGGCTCAGAGTTCAATATTTAATTTACGGCTGAACGTGGAGCAACCAATATTTTTCTGTTTTCTAATTTGATAAAATGCTTTATCACTTAAGACATTACATTGAATCTCTAGTTTTTTTTAAAGCTAGGGCATTACAAAAATAAATTACATAAAATTAAATCAATTTAAACAAGATACATAGTCAAAAGCCAACATCATTTCCAAATTCTTGAGGACTCAGGGTCTCATCTAAATGCCATATAGTTCCACATTTACTGTATTGCATTACAAGTTTATCAAAAGTATTTAAATTTAAATATGCCCTGAGGACCATCAAATAATTAAATAAAAGTTCTTTCAAGATCCATGACACGAAAAGTTGTTTGTTTCACCATATTCTTGTAAAAAAAAACACTGTAGGCTTTGAAAATCAAATTATGTATGCAAATGTTTCTCTACTGCATGAGATCATCCATGATACTGCTGCTATTCCTCCACTAAAAGACTTTATTTCTCTGAGCTCTGAAACAATATCTCAAGTCACTTTATCAACTGTGCGAGGCGAGTGCCAAATTCCTAAACGCTAAGACAACATTTGAAAATGTATCTTTTTCTTTTGTCGCACATTTTTATGCCTGGCAAAACAATGACTCCTTTCAAACCAAGCTTGCCCTAAATGTGGACTAATGTTTGTTGAGTGTTGTGTGAATTGTTGTGTGAATGTTGTGAGTGTATGAGCTCTGGAGAGTCTGTGATGTTATAGAGCGAGTAAATGATGGATGTGAAAGATGATTTTATGCTGCTGAACGTATTGGATGAGAATGGTGTTACAGAACTGCTGGTCTGCTCAGTGTAGTGCCATTTACTTTGAATGTTTGATTTTGTGAACTTTACCACCAGTCTGCTCAGGAGCAGGAGCTAGGGGTGGAAATTGGCACTTGTGCTACAACATGGTACAATGTGTCTTTGCTGTCAAGGTTAATGTACAGTATATCGTGCGGTGTTAGAATAAGTAAATAATATGACATTCTTCAGCATATTATTTAAAAAATGTGGCTTTATTTAGAGTGCTTTAGTGCAACATTTTGTTAAAGGAATTATTTAAAATAGTAGACTTAGGTTCATACTGTATATGGAGTAATATATTCTCTATTATGTAACATATTTAAGGACATCTGATCTGTATAAAAAAATGCAACAGGCACTGTCCACCAAAAACTACATTTCTTGCATTACGACTAATTTCCCAAGCAAGCAAGGGTACTTAAATAAGGTTTTAAATGCACATAAATATAGAAGCAAGCAGAGAAATGTGAAGTAAACAGGGACTTAATAAATGAGAAATTAAATCATGAATCATTTTCAACTACAGAGACGCTGTAACTCAGTGGAGTTATATGTTAAAGCCGGAGCTGACACTTCTTTGTCACTGAGGGCATCTTGGCCATGGATCTTCAAGTTGATAAACTTTATTTTCCAGTTGTTGTCCAGTGGGGATTTAATAAGACCGAATATTTGCTCAAATATTCCCAGACAGGACGTGTGTCTGTGGATGGTCCCAGCCACAGCCACCAGCACCAGGCCGTGGGGCGACGACAGTGCTCTTAAACCATTGGCCTCCAGGTTTGGATTTAGCTGCAGGAGCTCCTCACGAGTCAAGGCCAAGAGACGAAGACTGACAAGATCTGCACCAGAAAACTCCTCCATCTGTTCTCCGCATGCTCTGGAAAAAAGTAAAAATAATTTTGGCTTGGTTTGCTGTTGTTTTTTCTCGTTTTTTTTTTTCAACATCGGTCCGAGTTACATCCCTCAAAAAACACCTGAGTGAAAGCATCGTAGAAAGGGTTTCAGAGGTTGTCATCCGAACGCCGTTTGAAGATCGAGACGTTTCGACTTTTATCCAAAAGTCATTGTCAATCAGAGAGCTGGTATGGGAACTTGGGCTTATATGCTACTCTAAGTAGTGGGAGTCCTGCCCCCAGGGAGGAGTCACTGAATACCTGTCTTTGTTTGGAAAATTGTTTGTTTGTCACCTGGGACTTGATTAATTGGTCTGTCTTGTTTGATTAATAGTTGGCCTCACCTAGTTTCACCTGTGACTAAGGTCTATTGTTCTATTCTCACTGCACAGCAGTGACAATTTTTGACAATTTTCCAAACAAAGACAGGTATTCAGTGACTCCTCCCTGGGGGCAGGACTCCCACTACTTAGAGTAGCATATAAGGCCAAGTTCCCATACCAGCTCTCTGATTGACAATGACTTTTGGATAAAAGTCGAAACGTCTCAATCTTCAAACGGCGTCCGGATGACAACCTCTGAAACCCTTTCTACGATGCACCACACCTGGACGAATGAGGGTTTATATCGACGAAACCTGAGTGAAAGGTCTATCCAACAGTAAAGTTATTCAAAACATTAGCCTTTGAAACGTGACACCCAAAAATATACTTTTAGTTGTCACTTAGTTTGCAAAATACCCAACAAGAAGACGAAGCAACAAGTTCCAGTTTTTACCTGGCGAGGAGACGAAGTTTGGCATCAGGCCAGAAGTGCTTAGGTCCCCATTCCTGAGGCTCTTGTTCCAGAGTCGGGTTCTGGCTGTTCAAAAGACCGAAGAACCATTGACAGAACTGCTGACCAAGTATTAGAGGATCAAAGCCTGGATCTGTTCCTGTGTGCTGTTCAGCTTGGCTGTGACTGGACTGTCGTTGAGGTTGATTCGCCTATAAGAAAAGTAAGTAAATTTTATTTTTAAAGCACCTTTCACAGACTCACAAAGTACTTTGTAGATTAAAATAATTTAAAAAACAACCAAAAAACAATAATAATAATAATTAAATACAAACAGTAATAGTAAGAAGAAACATAAAAGTCCCGTGTGAGTCTCAATGGTTTTCTATTTTGTTTGTGGAATCTCTAACAGGCCGTGATTAGCCAATCTTAATGGACGTGTTGAGGCTTGTCAGATCATATGCTAAACAGATCGCCAGTGGAGATTTGCAAAAACAGTGGTATCCTTACTGGATTTGGTCAGTAGCCTGGCTGCAGGATTTTTAACTAACTCTAGACAATCTAAGAGACACCTACTAATACCAAAAAACCACAGGGAGTTATAGTAATGCAGTCTTGACAAGACAAAGGCTCCTCAGCTTTGCAATAACTATCAACCTCACATTTAAAACAATATAAATCCTTCTTTTTGTGGCGCTATGTTCTTGTTCATTCAGCTTCCACTTTAAAGGCAATTATCATGGTAATATTGAGCTAAACATGTACAAAGAATGTAATTATACTGTACTATAATTAGAAAATACCAACAAACTTTGAAAGTTAAACCAGTGTGAACATACCCTTTTAGATGACCAAAGCTCAAGTGTCTTTTTAATAAGTACGTGTTTCTCACTTGTTGGAGGCATAGCTACCCCCTCTTTGGCAAGATATTTGAAAATCAGGTCACGATAAACCTTCCTTCTCTTCAGAAGTTCGTCTGCAGAATTGGTGAAAGACAGAATCGTTTCCATTGCCTCTGTAAAATGTAACAACAACGTAATAAGCTCCCAAAATTGTCCTAATCAAAACAACGTAAGGTAAGAAATTACATTTCATTATAAATTCTAATATATACATTTTCTGTTTTTTATTATTTTTATTTATATTATTATTTATATTATTATTTATATCTTTTCTACCGGTCTGATATCACAAGAAGGTAAATAAATAAAGTGCATGTGTAGAAGAAACTGACATGCAAATTAGTTAAGTTCTTCTGCAAGTGGGGAAATCGTACCTTTTTCACTCTCTACAACAATCATCTTATTCGTGACGGTGTCGCTGAGAGAAATTAAGTCTGTCTGTGTCATTTGGCTTAATATTTTTGAACATTCCAAACGCTCCGGTTGAGAAAGTCCAGTCATTTTCACGCTGTTACATGTAAACACTTCCCCCGTTTATTGATGGTCCTTCCGCCAAATCCGCCGTGCAGAAACATATACCTACGAAGAGTTCCGGGAACGTACAGCACAGTACCTGTAATTTTCCTTTATGACATGCATGGCGGATTTACATAAACGGTATTGATGTGATAAGAGCTCTTGAATAAATAAGCTTAAACTAATTATATATATGTCATTGTTGCAACATTTACATGACGGAAGCGTTGCACGCAGGATCTGTGTTTACGTACCGCCTCTGAACGCGCCTCCTGGTTACGCGCTGTGCCGCAGTGACGGTCAGCAGTAAGTGTGGATTATTTAGACACGAAGAGAAGCTCACGTTTTCTTGGTGTCATCTGTAATCCTTTTTATACCAACGGGACATGTTTTGAGCATTTTTTATTGCGTTGTACGGTCTGAGATCGTACTAGCAAACGCTGCAAGAAAGTGACACGCCACAAGGTAACCATGAACATTCTTATTCTAAATAGCTGGCATTCCCTTGAATTGGTTTTCAATATCCTTTTGTCTGTAAGAGAGCAAAGTTTCGCATCTCTACTGTGTATTACTTTCATTATGCAACTGTAAAATATGGCTGATCAAAATCCTTTTTAATTTCATTATCTTTACACTACACTATGAGCTTTGTGGTTGTGATATAATTTATGACACCGTTATCTCGCTTATGTACTTACTTTTTCATTAGAAGTAGGTTGTTAGCAGTTAACAGTTGTGTCATCAGGGAATGTATTTAGTAACTGACTGGAAATTGCAAAATATTGTGCAAAAGATTTCGACATATGTGGTTTTAGTTGTTAATTTTTAAACCAAGGCAAACACATTTACAAATTGAAATTACTTTCTTACTTTATATATTTGGACTGGAACGTTTCATGTAATAAAATGAATGAGCACAGATACGTTATAGGTACACTGCTCACTTGTGTCATCCTCTCTGCAGATGGAGGAGATGGAGAGCAGTCCTCCGGGCAGGGTGACAGTGTACTCTATCCTGGGCTGTCCTCACTGTGTGCAGGCCAAAGCCACCCTGGGGCGACTGGGCGTCCCAGTGTTTGATGTGGATGTGGGAAAACATCCAGAGCTGAGGGCCAAGGTGAAGGAGCTCACCGGCCGCACCACCGTCCCCCAAATATTTTTCAACAGTGTTCATATCGGGGGGAACGACGACCTGCAGAAAATGGTGAGGACGGGATACCTGATTTGAATATATGTTTTGCTATTCTCATTATATTATACATATATATTATACATAACGTTATGACACAATATTTATTTATTAAATACCGTCATGGCCGAAAGTGTTGGCACCCCTGGACTTTTTGCAGAAAATGCACCTTTTCTCCCTGAAAAATATTGCAAGTACATGTTTTGTTATAGTTACATATGTTTATTTCCTCTGTGTGCATTGAAATAACACAAAAAATGAGGAAAAAAGCCAAAAACTCAAATAGTACCATTACCTTATATTTGGTTACACACCCTATTTAAAAAAATACTGACGTCAATTACTTCCTATAACCATTACTTCCTATAACCATTCTTATTCTTCTTAACCGCTATTTTGGACCACTCTTCCTCTGCAAACAGCTCCAGTTCTCTTATATTGGAAGTACACCTTTTCTCAACAGCAATTTTAAGATCTCTCTACAGGTGTTCACTGGGATTGAGTTCAGGACTCACTATTGGCTACTTCAGAACTCTCCAGCACTTAGTTGCCATCCATTTCTGGGTGGTTTTTGGGGTCATTTTGCTACTGGAAGACCCATGATCCAGGACGCAAACCCAATTCTCTGACACTGGGCCCTAGATTGCAGCCCAAAATCCTTTGATTTCCTCAGATTTCTTGGCGCCTTGCACACAATCAAGGCACCCAGTGCCAGAGGCAGCAAAACAACCCCAAAACATCTTTGAACCTCCACCATATTTGACTGTAGGTACTGTGTTCTTTTCTTTGTAGGTCTCATTCTGTTTTTAGTAAACAGTAAAATGGTGTGCTTTACTAAAAAGCTCTATCTTGGTCTCATCTGTCCACAAGACGTTTCCCCAGAAAGATTTGCTTACTCACATACATTTTGACAAACAGTCTTGCTTTTTTATGTCTCGGTATCAGGAATGGGGTCCGCCTGGGTCTCCTTCCATAGCATTTCATTTCACTCAAATTTTCGCAGACACAGACACACAATGTGAAGACTGAGTAACTCTTCTCCTTTTTAGTCTACTTTCAGGTGTGATTTTTATATTGCCTACACCTGTTATTTGCCCCCAGGTGGGTTTAAACAAGCATCACATGCTTTAAACAAAGTTATTTATTTGAGTTTTGTGTGAAATTATGTGAAAAATGTTTTGTTTGTTTTTTTCTTTCTTTTTGTGTGTTGTTCCAATACACACAACGGAAACATGTGTATAGCAAAACAAGTGTAATTGTAATACTTTTCGGGGAGAAATACTTTGAGGGGTGTATTTGATTTGTTCAAAGAAAAAAAAAGATAAATAACCGAAATTGAATTGAAACAAGACAGTAATTTGAACAGGAATTTCTCTTAATAAATTGGACCTTTCTTGAAGTTTTAGAATGCTCTTTACAAGACAACATGGTAATATTTAGAAAAGTTGTTTAATTTTTTTAAATTGCATTCTATGGTGCAAAGAGTGGAGTGGAAATTGGTATTTAAGCTTTTTCTGATTCTGATAGAATTGAGTTTGAAATTTTAGAAGTGACAACACTAGTTAGTAATCAACTCTAACTAATGCTGTAGTAGTAACATGACCAAATGACAAGAACTTAATAATATTCTGCTGTCAATATCCAACCACAATATTAATGTACAGCGTATTCTCCTTGCCAGTTATTTATTACACAAAGAAGTAAATAAAATATTTGTAAATTAATATTTTGTATTTTAATCTCCACAGACTCCCACAGAGCTTGAGAGGTTGGTTAATCTGGTGACAAACGAGCCAGTTTCCGTAGACGCGCCGCCTTTACCTTTGGAAAGTCCCACTGAAGATACTTCAGCAGAGTCAGAAGGAGGTAAATCTGTAACATTTTAAATTTTGTTCTACTGTTTTGCTCTGTTTTATGATGTTTTTGTCCCCTTCTGATTAAAAAGTGGTGACACGCTGTGTGTAGTTGTGGGTAGAGTTGCTTAGTCATCTTTGTTTGAAGTGGAGATTAGAGAGGAGGCAGTGATGATGAAATGTTGCAGGTGGACAGCAGTGAAAGGGTTTGAAGCAGCAGGTGTGAGAGCGGGAGCTCAGAGTCACTAATGCCACAGAGACAGTTGATACAGAAACCTGAGCTGGATAAACCCTCAGCGCCCGGGCACAGAGTATTAGGCCTGAGCAAACACAACCTGGCTGTGTGCTGTCAAAAACAAGATATAAATAATACTAATATAATACTTTGACAGTATCCCAATAGCAATATTCAGACAATATTATGTCAGTCCAACAGAAATGTGTTAAAACATTTGTATGTATTAGTTGAGGTTGTGTTTCAGGCAAATGTGTAATGACCGAATGAGTGAAATATCACTTTATGCACTTGCATATTTAAACAATTTTAGCACATTTAAAATGTTCTTTTTTGTGGCATTTTTTATTACAAATGTATTATTTTTACATATTTTACAAATGCATATGGTATAGGTATGTTATGATTTTATCGCCTTTTCTTCATGTTGATGACAAGTAAAATTATTTTAAATTCAAATTTGATTGAAATTTGATCCTGCCGTAAAATCTGCCTCTTTTGAGATTCTAATGAACACGAATGATTTCTTTTTTCTATTTCTTCTGATTACTTAGTGTTATCCTAACCAGTCCTAGAGTTATAAAAAGAAGCTAAAGATCTGGATTTATGTGAGAAAAGTTTGTTTTATTTCTTACACGTCAGTACGGGACTTGGAAACATGAACACTCATCACATTGTGATAGTTCTGTCTATTCAAGGTGCTCTCTGCTTCCACACAAGGAGGTTTAAAACGGTTGACATTGTATAGATCACCAAGAAGGGGAGTTTTGAGACTAGCTGGTCTGGCATATTGATACGTACATAGCATAAAGCTTCTGTGAGACAAATTGACCAAGAAAACTGATACGTAAATGATAGAAGTAATTGTTCAAAGTAATTGGGATTTCAATTATGCACCACATAATTGTGATTTTTTTTTTATTTGCCATAACCAAGCAGCCCTACTAAAAGATAGGTGGATAGATAAGATCGAAATCGCAATCTGAATGGCCGCAATTAGCAAAACGCAAAAGCTGGAATTTTTGAAGTGCAATAATTTGCTCCACAAACAACAATATATCCAGTTTTATTCAACATAAAAACTGTTAAACCTGTAGATTAGATTTGTTTACACTATAAAATCAACTAAAAATGCAACTAAAACCGACACAAGTGCAACTAAAAGTGACCAAAATGTGACAAGAAGTGACTAAAATGTGACTAAAAGTGACATAAATGTGACAAAAAGCGACACAAGCGCAACTAAGTGACAAAAATGTGGATAAAAGCCACAAAAATATTCCGAAACACGTTCATCTTTTATTAGTTTGTCAGTTATATTTCAATCTTTTGTCAATTCTTATGGTTGTGTTTAAAATGTGAACTTTGAACAGAATTATATTATTAAAACATAAAACTAATCGCAATTGCAATACTGGTCAGAAAAATTGCAATTAGATATTTTTCCCACATCGTGTAGCTCTTCTATTTTAAGATTACACTTATTAGATTACACATATTTGAGTTAACCACAAATAAATGTAAAGAAACACTCTTGTCTTGTTTATGCCTGAAGAGAGAAAGTCACATGTCATTTGTTATATATTTGAATTTTGCATGGCTTACTTGTGCTCCCAGACTTTATGTGTGAGAGGGATGAGTTGGCAAACGTGGTGGAGGACTTCAAACATGGCAGTGTGATCGGGAATCACAGGAGAGGACTGACTGTGCACAAAAAGAGCTTCTCAGGTGACCAGTTGGTTAATTGGCTGCAGAAGGAAAAGGGCATGGGTAAGTTTAGGCTACTCTCTTTAGGTTGTCAACATGAAGACATTTAACGAGAAGGCTACTGATGATGTTTTGTGTGTTAGCTGGAGAAGAGGCGCTTAACACTGGCCAGGCTTTGTTGCAGAAGAAGTACATGGTGAGTGTGAAAAAGGAGGACAGTTTTGGAGAGGCTCTGTTTAGGTTACTGGAAGATGATCCCCACTCTGCCCTCAACACAGGACAAACCGCAGCCTGCAGCCCCATCCAGGGTAGGTCAGAACCAGGTAGACCAACTCGCCCAGGAAACAAACAAGCTTACAGTGTCGGCAAACGCTTTTTAACCCGCTCTGGTGATGGCGCTGCTTTGTGTGTAATCTTGGGTTGTTGGATGGCTTTGATTCAGTGTATGGCCTGTTAGTTGTGGTGGATTGTGAATGTTAGATGCTGGGTATTTTTGTCTGTCTGTCTGCATTTAAATGTCTTTGCCCCGTAACGACTAACAGTCGTTGGAATCGCTTACATGCTTGTTTTTTATCCCCAAATTAACACCATGCTCTGAAAATTTACATTTCCCTTACAACATATCTTGTTATGATACATTCTACTAAATATGAACTGCCTTCTATTATTATCGTTTAGCTGCTGAGCTCTCCTTGATTTTACGGGACCTGATCCTGAATCTGTTCTCTCAACATCTCTCCGCTGACGGCAAGGTACTGTTCTCGTGCACCAAAACGCTTATTATTTTATTGAATGGAGTATTTCATCTATTTATGTGTTAGTTCATGTGTTATATGTTTGCAGTGTAACCTACACAGTTGTATTCTCTCACATTTGAACTAGAGCACAGGGGTGCAGTGGGTTGAGTGTAAGCCCAGCTTGCAGATGGATGCGGTTCTAAAGCTCGCCTGTCTTCACTGTTCACTTCACTGTGTTTCTGGGCACTACACTCCACCCACATTACCCACTCAATGTAGGTTTGGTTGGACAGGAAGGAATCCAAATTGCAGCTGGTCAGCTGTAGCTATCTCAAATGAATATAATTATGAACTCAAAACATAAAACTTTCATGACTGATTCATATGACATATAAAGTTCAATTCATTAAGAGATTAAATATTACAATTGCATCATGTTTGTGTTGTGTTTTTCAGTTTGTGGACTACAAAGGCATGTCGGCTAACCCTGCGTTTGATCGATACTGTGACCTGGCCATTCAGTTGCAGAGAGTGGAGCTACTGTCTCTGAGTCGAGAGGAGAAGCTGGCCTTCTTCATCAACATCTACAACGCACTGGTCATTCACGGGTTCCTGCGCCTGGGGGCTCCCACCAACATGTGGCAGAGGTATAAGGTGAGGCAGCAAACTGCACTGTATTTCATTCATTTATGGCTTTAATGCACTTTTAACAATGGATATTTTACCATAGTTCTTCAACTATGTGAGCTATCTGATTGGAGGAGAGGTATTCACACTTCAGGACATTGAAAATGGAGTTCTGAGGGGGAACAGAAAGGGTATCGCACAACTACGTAGACCCTTCTCCAGAACAGACCCACGACTTCAGGTTTGCTACAGCTGAACAAAATGACATTCCTAACATTTCCTATGAAACGCATTAATGTAGTTTCTGTTCTTGTCTGCTAGATGGCGCTGCCAGAGGTTGAGCCTCTTATACACTTTGCCTTGAATTGTGGCGCAAAGGGCTGTCCACCAATTAAAACATACACCCCACAGGTACAGCAGCAAACCTATCCTCCTTGTGTCTAATTACCAGGTCTTTTACAAACAGAAAAACAAACTACAATAAAATGTATTTTCTCATCAGGATATTGACAACCAGCTCAGGACCGCTGCAGAGGCCTTCCTAGAAAATGATGATGCCTGTTTGGTGGATTCTGGGAAGAATGAAGTTCGGCTTAGTCAAATTTTTAAGTGGTACAAGGCCGACTTTGGAGGCACTGATGAGAAGGCAGGTTTGACATGAAAACTAAGACGTCTAACACGCAGGCATTTGCTTTCTGATTGACATTGTCTTTCGTCTTGTAGCTGCTGAACTGGGTGCTTGAGCACATGGCCGACTCGCCGAAGAAGTCCAGCCTGCAGGACGTCCTGTCCGCGGGGAAGACCAAAGTGAGCTACCTCCCCTACGACTGGACCAGCAACAGCAGCCACTGAGCACGCTGACGCACAAGTCACAGCCAGCTTTGCACACCTCCCTTTGTCTTATCCTCACTGTGGAGTCTGTTCCCATCAGATGAAATCAAGTGGTTCTCCACCATCACAATATTTATGCAATAATATCACAGTCCAGTGTAGTCACGTTTGTTATGTTTTAAGACACTCATTATCTATGTATTTCTGTTTCAACATAACAAATTATATTACCATTTACAGCAAGCAACTCAGGAGTCTTAAAGGCTATTCATCGTACATGTGGGGCATTATGGATCATTTGAGACATGCTGTGTAGGCAGTTATTTGACCTCAAGCATGTTGCCTTTGCCTTATGAAGCCATTCCTTAGTCAGCGATTTAACAGCTTCACTTTTGTTGCTCAGAAAAAAAAATTGTAAATGCCATTATTGGCATAATTTTCAGATTTACATGTATTAAAAGTTGTCGCTTTGATGCACGTTGGGCAATAATAATTTAACTTCAGATTTAATCAATTTATGAGGAAAAAAAGAGCTATGTCATTTTCTCCTAATCTTTTGACGTTTTTACTGAAGGTAGTACAAACTCAAGGTCTTCCATTTCTAAAATTTACTGTAAGTGCTACTAATGTTTTCTGGCAATTGTAAGCAATTATGGGGAAAAACACCTGGGTTTGCCTGTAATACACTTGCATGGTTTCAAACTGTTTTTAAAAAAAATATTTATACTGACAGCTTTGTAACAACCTTGGCCTTACTTGCTATGTTATTTGAGATTTTAATACTTAAGACGAACAGTAAACAAAGGAACCCCTCTTACAAAGACAATGCTGCATGTTTTTGAGTCCATTTCATTACAGCTGGAATGCATGAGCTGCATGAGTCACTGCACAACACAAATAACAGAGCGCCTAAATCTGCCATTATAAGAGACATAATTATGTAGTTGTTAATGTCGTAGCTCAAACTTTAGTTCAAGTTTGCATTGAGTTATTCAATAGACACAGTATGTAGCAAAGACATGTATGGCTAATTTCATGTGTAAATTGTGTCTTTGTTTGGAAATGTTCTGTGCCAGGCATGTGATGCAAAAACTTCAGCACCTCGGACTACACTTCCTGTTTTACAAGCAATATGACAGAACAATAGATATATGCAATGTTTACGTATTGATACTGTACTGTCTTTGTAACACTTCTTATCTTTATTAAACTGCTTCTGAAAATACATTAAATAATGTCAAATGTATTAAATTCATTTGTTTATTGAAACAAATCCAGCAGTTTTAAAGAAAAATAGATGGAATATTTTCAACTTTACAAATCCCGTCTATTCACATATTTACATAAATAAATAACCAAGGCAGGCAATTAAAAAAAAAAAAAAAAAACAAATTATCATACAAGTCAACCTCATGTATTATTTACATATGAACAAACTATTTTTTTTAACCCTACACATAAATGTTAAACGAAATAACACTGATTCTGGTTCTGGCACTGGTTAATTCATTAATTTGTGATTTGGTTTTTGCTGTATAGATGATAAGAAAATAAGAAGGCAGGTTAACAAAAATGAACATAATTTAAATGTTACAAAGTACTTTTTTCATGCATGTAGAATTGGTAATATTTCGCTACGTGTTTTTATGGATCACCTTGGTGCTGGAAGACTAAACAAAATCCTCATGCAAAAAAGTGAACACACAGGAGACTTGATCTTCAAATTACCAACAAAAATTATTGCAGCACATTTCAGTAATTCATAGTAACAACTGTCAGTTGTTAAAAGTAGTAATAAATCCATCTCATAGTTTTATGATGAACCTCAAGGCCCAGCAAGTTGTGATTTTTAGTTCATCGGTAGGTTTTAATAAAAATTGTAAATAAATGTATTTTTTGTTAAGTTTAGGCTCCTTGAGAAGAATTATGTATTCACTGAGATTTTTTTCTTTTTTTTCCTTTGATAGAAGTAGCAGAAAGAACTACTTCAAACAAACCAAACTAAAAAGATATTCTACCACCCACCAAACCCACAATCACATAGAAAGAAAAATTATGCAAAAAGTCTGTTGAGTAACTTGGAAGAGTGCAAGGACCACATCACTTGGTGCTTCAGGTTTCATCAACCTAAAAAGACAACGCCACAGAGTATTATATTAGTTCTCTTTATCAACACAACAGATTGTCGTTGAAAAAAGAAGTTGACTTACTTTCATCGTCTGAGTCAAAACCAAAAAGTGCGGAGCAAGTGTTGAGTGATTTGTGTTTCGTCAACTCCTCTGGGGAACCAAAAAAGGACAGACATTTGTCACAGCGGTGTCTAATCTTGGGCTCCGGTTCAGGTTTAGGTTTTGGCGTCTCCACTACGACATATTCCTTTTTCCGCTGATTCCACGGCACAGTCTTCTTCACCGGAGCAGGGGCAGTTTGTTCTACTTTCCTCTTGCGCATCGACAGCTCTGACTCTCTCATGTACATGGAGGGCGGGGGTCGCACTAGAGGGGCTTTGAAGAAGGCTTTGAGGGCGGGGTCAGTCGGTATAAATGCTCTGTGTTCTTCAATTAATGGTACCTCTGGGCCAGTGGGTTCACACACGGTCGCTATTGTGGTATTCTCTGAGCGGTTTTTTACATTGAGAGGGTCCTGTTCCAGTGGGATTTTCTTTTTCACAGGAGCTTGTTTGGGAGTAGGGGACACAGGGTCTGATTTTTCATAATATCCGTTAACCGTTTTAGCGTTGGCCTCGTCATTGCGTGTTCCTAAATCATCATTATGCTTAGAGTCATTTAATTCTTCTGTAGCAAATGGTTTCAAGTTGATTTCTTCTCTTGGAGTATTTTTATTCTGTAGCCACAACTCCTCAACCTTGACTCTCTGCTTCCAGGGGGCTTCCTCACTGTGCCGCTTGTGTTTGTTGGGGCCAGTTTCAAAGTCGCTTTTCAGAGGAGTGGGGATGTAGTGCCGCCACTCGTGGTCATTCAGTGCAAACATGTTGTTGAAGACGTTCTCGCAGGCTGAGTACGTGCACTGTGGTCTGAGGGGCGCGTGCTGGCTCTCGTGGTTCCGCAGCTCCTGAGGTGAAGCGAAGCGTTGCTCGCAGCTCTGATGGTAGCAGAAGTACTGCGGGTGCTCCAGGTGAAGCTTCATGTGCTCCTTGAAGTGTGGGAGAAGAGTGAAGTGCCTGGAACAGAGGAAGATGTTTTAGAGAGAGACAATGCAAACACTGAATAACAACAGTATTTTAATTAGGGCTGGGAATTATGACAAAAAAAAGAATCATATTTTCCTTCAACCACAGTTTTCAGTTTGATTTCAATTTGTTTTAATAAAAACACATTTAAATTGCTTTCAATATTAATAGTCTAAACATCTTGACTTTTTTCTGCTCTACTGGCACAGTCTATTTTTAAATTATCTTGATTTTTATTGCAGGTTTCTGTTCTCCTGCTGTTCTTTCACAATTTCCTGGCTGTGGGACAAATAAAGCTTGTCTTAAATTAAAAAGGCTCAATCCACATGCTTTTACTGACAGAGGATGGGCTGTTGGACCTCTTGATTAAGATCTCTGCTGATCACTGATTATTAGAAAGGACAGAATCTCAATTGATTAAAATGAAACTTAATTTAGCACATCTGATTTCATGAACTGTGAAGCAGACCATTATTGTTCCTCATAGAAGTAGACACTGACTGTTTTTAGTTGTCCGTGCAACCTACATATTTATATTTTAAACACAATCAGGGGAATTGACAAAAACACTGAAATATGAACTGACAAACTAATAAAAGAATCATGTGGTACGAAACTTTTTAGTTGCTTATACAGTGATCCCTCGTTTATCGCGGGAGTTGCGTTCCAAAAATAACACGCGAAAAGTGAAATCCGTGAAGTAGTAGTTTTATTATGTTACAATGCAATACTGAACTATGGAATGAAACAAAAAAACAAAACCTGTTTTAAAGCCCAAAATTAGTTTAAAACAATAATTTTAATATAGTAATACAAGGTTGGAAACATTGTCACTCGCGTATTTCACAGTCTGTGCCTCTTCGTCCTGACTCCGCTCCGCTGTAGCGTCTGTTTACTGTTAAACCATTCCTGTCTCGGTCCCCTGACCGTGGTCGGAGGACACAGGGGAGATTCTCTTCTCCAGGGCCGAAGGGTCGCTCGTCCTCCGGGGTTTAACTCCCTATTCTGAACCCCACGGTTGTCCAAAGTGTAGTGTGAGTGCAATGACGACCTCAGTTTGTTGCTCCAGAGTTAAGCTAAGCCCCGGTCGCCGTCCTCACCCAGGTACCCACACTTTCACACCCGCGCTTCGCGACTCACTCTCTGACGCGCGCATTGGCCGCGGCCTCTCTCACTCACGTACCCCTATGTCACACACAGAGCTATCTGCCAATAGGAGCTAGACATACATCTCACAACGCTACGTTGTCGGCGCAGAGCGTTTCTTCGACATTGTGGGTTTTGTCACAGAGAAAAAAATGCAAACGTAAAGTTGGCAGAATGTACAGAAACGAAAACTGTTGACAAGTGAAAAACCAATACAGTACAGCGTCAATATTTTATTTCTAGACAACAGTAAAGCCCCTGAGCCAATCAGGATTCAGAGCACAATGCACTGTAAAAATATCCGCACTGTAAAAAAAATCCGTGAAGCAGCGAAGCCGTGAAAGATGAAGCGCGATAGAGCGAGGGATCACTGTAGTAGCTTTTTGTCATTTTGAGTCACATTTTTGTTGCTATTAGTCATGTTTTTCTCGTTTTTAGATGTGTTTAGATGTTTTTGTCACCTTCAGTTGTGTTTGTCGCTATTAGACGCGTTTGTGATGCTTTTGGACACATTTTCCCGCTTTTAGACTCGTTTTTGTCACTTGTTTCAGAACAAATTAGAACAAATCCAAAATATTGGGTTGGCAGTTTTTAGGATATTTTGTTGTTTATGAAGGAAATTATTGCTAAAAAAAAAAATCGAAGCCTTTGCTAATCGCTAAGTGTGTTAATTAAAATGGCGATTTTGGTTTGATTAATTGTGCAACCCTAACCTGGACTATACCACAATGGCCATTTTGATTTTATACACATAAAAAATGTAATCTGTATGAGATTAAAATATGTATAAGTCTCAAAGTCAGCAAATGGACAGCAAACAGGTTGTTATATTCACCAAAGGCTACTGCTGTCTGGGGGACCATGGTATGAGCAGGTTCAACAACTGTTGCAGTGTTTTAGACCTTTTTGGTCTTTGAAATGCATGGCTGCTTGTTGTTTAATTCCTACTTTTGCCACCGTAGTCTCTCAACTAGATCTATGGGAAACACTGCACTTTCTCTGCTCAACATACACTTTACAGGAGAAAGGTTTCCAGCCAGTTTCACCAGCCTTTAGTTTAGAGTCATGACCACTTCTCAGGAGCATCAGTGTGGACCCTTCTACTGTGTGATAAGCTCTAGTTTTGCTAGCATTATTCTACCAAACCTGTGCCCATCTCCACACTTATCTCACATTATCAACCTGGACTATTTTGACCACATACAAAGTTTTCAAAGTAAAAGCTGTTACCTGAGGCAGAGGATGCATTTTTGTCGGGCCCACTTGAAGATGCTCTCCTGAACCTTCTCCTCGCTCAGGTGGTACTTCATGGCGTGTTTTGTCATGGTGTGGCCGATCTTGTAGAAGACTTTGTCGCAGCCCTCGCCAGGGCACAGGTAATACACCAGGTCTTTAGTGACAAACTGTGCTTCCACTTCTCCCTCCTTCTCCTTGCCTTCCGCTGCACCATCCTCTTCTTTCCCCTCAACTGGACACTCCTTCTGTTTCCCCTCTCCTTCTTTCTCAGACACGTTTTCTGCCTCGTCTGCGTTGTCCTCTTCTTTGTCCACTGATGCGTCCATTTTTTCGTTTTCCCCATTCAATCCGTCCTGTCGCATCGGTATGTTTTTCAGTATCACTAAATCGTCTTCAATCACCACCTGCTCCTCGCTGAATACAAAGTCCCGGGGTATAACGTTCTGGTTATATTTGCTGAACACATATCGCTTTTTGAAGAGATTACGAACATGTCTAGCAATCCGCTCCTCCCTTTTCAGTTCAGTGAATTTGAATCTCCACGGTTTGGGTTTGGAGGCTGGTTTGGGCTCGTCAGTTTCAGTTGGTTTTAGGTTCTCTTCTGCTTTTAGATTCTCGTCCACTTTTGGGTTCTCGGGAGGTACAGGGAGAGGCGGAGTTTCCGGGCCATTGGCTGCAAGCAACAGTTGAGATGTATCGCTGTCCTGTACTGGCTTTCTCTCCTCGTTGCTCTCATCACTCGGTTTGCCAACGTGATTTTCTTCTTGGCTCTCACTGGTTTTATTCTCATCGCTAGTTTTATCATCACTAGCTTTCTGTTTGCGCATTTCCTCAATGTGCTCCTTGACGTGTTTGCTCGCCACCGAAAACTCCCTAAAGCGCTGCCCACAGAGAATACAAAGTTTGCGTTTTTTCTTCATGTGCGAGAGGGCGTGTCTCAGCACATTCAAGCCCCGGTAGGTTTTATTGCAGAACTTGCACATGTGTATAATGTGGCTGTATTTTTGGGTTCGCAACAATTTCTCCTGCCATGAGCTCTTTCCTTTAGCCTGCAATGAGAAGCAGAAATTCAGTTGATTTAAAGCAGCTAAACAAATGTATTTGAAATGACATATAGACACATCTGAAAATAGTGACAGCATTGTAATCAATTTGTTCTTAGTATCTAGAATTTGATCCTTTTCAAAAATTAAACAGTTTTGCTAGCCTCATAGTGTAAATGCACAAGTAATTTATGAACAGAATGAGTGTTTGCCTCATTCTACTTTCCAGACTGTGCTGCATCTGTAGGTGCTGGAATCATTTTTACAGGCAAAAAACACTTGATGCTTGGGTTTTCTATATTCCCAAAAACCTTGAAAAATTACTTGGGCGGTTACGCTATGAGGTTAACAATGTGTGAACAATTTGATGGCGTTTCACTATTAAAATCAGTATCTGAAAAGTCCAAATGATTTAAATCTCTTACAAATGTTAAAACTTAAATGCTGTATAGTGTAGTTTTTCTGGAAGAAGGTCCAGCACCTGCTCGTCTCTGGAGATATCTCTTGCTCTGTAATGGGATTAAACTTAGCTCCGTGGAGACAAGCAGGTTGTGGACACCCCCACCAAAAAACTTACAAATAGTGCACATTTAATATACTTTACGTAACAATTCTGTGTGTTAAAAGTTATATATGCCTACCTCCTGTTCCGATGTTGTCTCCTGTATGTCCGCTGATAATTGTGTTTCGTCATTTTCATTGGGCTGTTCTGGTGCTTCAACGGACTCCTTAGATTTTGTGGCGTCTTTTGACTTTGTGCCGTCTTTAGACTTAGCGTACTCTTTTGATTTTGTCGTCCATTTCGGTTGTTCTTTCTCACCCTGAGCAGAGTTGGAGTTGAGGCAGTAATTATGAAAAACCTCCACGGCAGAATCCATCAATTCAAAAGTAGGCCCGTCCAGCTCAGGATCCCCCTCCACGGCTGGGACAAGAACCGGGACTTCTTCTGTAGCGGGACTGATTCCTGATACTGGTTGAGATTCCTCTGGTCCTCTGTCTTGAGCTGTATCCATTGCCTGGTTTGAATCATCATTTATGGACTGAATGTCTTCCTCTTCCGAAGTAACAATTATACTGTCTCCAGATTGTGTTTCAAGTACAAGCTGGATTTCATTGTCAGGATAACTAAGCTCAATTCTCAAATACGGTTTCCTTCCTCTTTTCTTGCCTTTATACAGAATCTGTTTGACTTTCAAATAATCTTCGCGGTCTATAGTCTGTACTCCCTGTAGCCACCTCTTGTGCCCTTTTCGAGTCAGGAGCTGGTTCTTCACACACCTGGTCAAATACTCTCGCTTTCGGTTCAACGGAAACTTAACAGGAGCGGCATTTTCTCTGTTTTTGTGGTTACGTCTGAGGGAATATGAGTCGGACTTGCTCCCGTATTTGGGTTTAATATTATAAACAACTTCCGGATCGTCTTCTACTTTAGCCTCCTCGTTAACGTTAACCGCTGTCTCCTTCCTAATTTCATCTTTTCTTCTCCTCCCTCTTCTTCTCTTTGGTACATTTTCTGTTTCGGTCAGAGGCTTAACTTTGTCACCGTCTGTGTTCTTCACTGGACCGTTTACATTGTCAGTGCGCTCGAATGGTTTAAGAGAGGCAGATTCTTCTACAGGGAACTCATCGACACAGTTGTAAGCTGCCTGAGCTTCACAATATTTCTCCTCTTCTTCGATTTCATTCAGGACCGCTGCCTGCATGTCTTTGTCACTGATCAACTCCACGCAATGAGTCCTCAGAGTCAGTAGGTTCCAAAACTCTGGGTCAAAACACAGATGCTCCTTTAGTTTCTGTGTAGAGAAATACAAGAAAGATAACATTATTTGCTAAACATAAAGAAGACTTAAACTAAAACATATGCAGATCATTATTTTACATTCTGTTGTTTGTAAACTGAAGTACTGATTTGAAATGGCTTAATAATATACAGGTTCATTGAATTTCTATTCAAAACTGCCAAAGTGAAATTTCACCGCGGCAAGCAGTGGACTTTCCTTTACTTGTTTTTATTGTTGAAAATAATAGGCAAGGCAAGTTTATTTGTAGAGCACAATTCGTACACAGGGCAATTCAAAGTGCTTTACATAAACAGGAAAAGTTGCATTAAAATCACAAAACACAAAAAAAGACACACAGAATCATTTTAAAATCATTTTAAAATCATTTTAAAATAAAGTGCTTTTAAAAGAGAAGAGTGCAGATAGATCTTTCAGTCATATGCACGTCTAAAGAGAACTGTTTTTAGCCTGGATTTAAACATTGTCAGAGTGGAGGCCTGTCTCACATCTTCAGGGAGACTGTTCCAGATTTTAGCTGCAAAAAACTGAAATGCTGATTCCCCATGTTTAGTCCTGACTCTAGGCACCAGCAGGAGGCCGGTCCCTGAGGTCCTCAGATTGCGAGATGGTTCATATGGCACTAACATATCAGAGATGTACTTTGGTGCTTGGTCGTGGAGAGACTTGAACACAAGCAGAGCTGCTTTAAAATCTATTCTCTGACCCACAGGAAGCCAGTGCAGAGACCTGAGCACAGGACTAATGTGATCGTACTTCCTGGTTCTAGTCAGGACTCGAGCAGCAGCATTCTGGATGTACTGCAGCTGTTTTACAGCTCGTTTGGAGAGGCCAGTGAACAGGCCGTTGCAGTAGTCTAACCTACTGGAGACAAATGCATGGATAAGTCTCTCCAAGTCTGGTTTAGACACTATACCTTTAATTTTGGCAATGTTTTTTAGATGGTAAAAGGCTGTTGATGTTATTGATTTGATGTGGCTGTTAAAATTCAGGTCTGAGTCCATTATTACCCCCAGATTTCTAACTTGATTTGTCGGTTTTAGAGCGAGAGACTGGAGGTGACCGCTGACACTTTCTCTCTGTTTCTGCGGCCCAAAAACGATGATTTCAGTCTTGTCTGAGTTTAGCTGAAGAAAATTGTTTTGCATCCACAAGCTGATCTGTTGGATGCAATGACAGAGTGAATCCACTGGTCCATATTCACCTGCCGTCAGTGAGACATAGATCTGAGTGTCGTCTGCGTAGTTGTGATAAGACACATTTGTGCTGAGTATCAACTGACCTAAGGGCAGCATATAGAGGTTGAACAGAAGGGGTCCCAGGATTGACCCTTGGGGCACCCCACAGGTCAAGCTCATGTGGTCTGAGACACAATCTCAACAAAGTACTCTCTGTCCTCAAGGTAGGACTTCAACCAATTTAGGGCGGTGCCAGTGATGCCCACCCAGTCCTCTAGTCTCTGTAGGAGGATCCCATGATCGACAGTGTCAAAAGCAGCGCTCAGATCTAACAGAATTAAGACTGAGGCTTTGCCCGCGTCAGTGTTCAGGCGGATGTCATTTGTCACCTTGATAAGAGCAGTCTCAGTGCTGTGATGAGGTCTAAAACCTGACTGGAAAACATCAAATGAGTTGTTTATTAAGAGGAAGTCAGTGAGCTGTTGGTAAACAACCTTTTCAAGGACTTTGCCTAAAAATGGCAGATTTGAGATGGGCCGATAATTTTTCAGTTCTGAGGCATCAAGACTGCTCTTCTTTAGGAGAGGCTTAATGACCGCAGTTTTCAAGGCCCTTGGGAATGTTCCAGATTGAAGCGACATGTTAACTATGTGCGTGAGTGGTGTTAACAAAGTGCTCAGAACAGACTTTAGAAATCTGGTGGGTAACACATCGAGGCAGCATGTACAAGAACTCAGACTGGTGATGATCTCTTGGACAGTTTTGTCAGTTACAGGTGCAAACTGAGTCAGCTCTAAATGTGTAGGTGGTTTTAAAGTTATTATTTGCACTGTGGAATTTATGGCATTTTTAATGCCCTGAACCTTGTCATTAAAGAATACTGCAAACTCATTGCACTTAGCTGTGGAAATTAGTTCTAATGGCAGCAGAATTGGAGGGTTTGTTAGTCTGTTTACTGTTGCAAACAGAGCACGTGAGTTATTACTGCAATTTCCAATTATTTCAGAAAAAAATCCTTCCCTTGTTTTACATAAAATGAGGTTGTACATGTACAACCTTTCTCTATAAATCTCTTTATGAATCTGGAGCTTTGACTTGCGCCATTTTCGCTCAGCCCTGCGGCACTCCCTTTTCTGTGCCCTGACTGTCTCATTATTCCTCCATGGCGCCTTCTGCTTATTTTTAACCATTTTAACCTTCATAGGAGCAATGGTGTCCAGAACATTCAAGATATTAGATGTAACAGAATTTAAAAAGTCGTCAACGTTTGAACATTAAGGATTTTCAAAGTTAATCATTTCCATGAAGAGCGCACTTGTGCTGTCATTTATGTGTCTCCTCCGAACAACTGCAGGACCAGTCGGTGATTTGGGAATAACCGACAGGTCAAAGAAAACACAGAAATGATCAGACAGTGCCACATCGACCACACTTACGTTTGAAATATTAACCCCTTTAGTAATTAGCAGGTCCAGAGTGTGCCCTCTGCTGTGAGTGGGGCCACTCACATGCTGAGTAAGACCAAAGGTTTCAAGGACAGCATCAAGCTCTTTAGCGTTTCTGTTGCAAACATTATCCACGTGAACATTGAAATCACCTGTAATGACCAAACCGTCAAAGTCTGTGCATATGACTGAAAGCATCTCAGTAAAATCATCAATAAAACCTTGGCAGTGCTGGGGAGGCTTGTACAGGACAATGTAGAGTATGGAGGGAGACTGTTTTAGCTCCATTTTAAAAGATAAATACTCAAATGATGAAAACACCCCAAAAGACAACCTCTGGGTAACTATTTTATCTCTAAAAACTGCACAGACACCTCCACCCTTTTTGTTGTCGCGTGTTTCAGATTCAAACTTGAAGCTCGGTGGAGTCGCTTCTATTAGAACTACATTACCCGTGTTTTTGTCAAGCCATGTTTCAGATAAAAACATAAAATCAAGATTATAAGAAGATATAAAATCATTAATTAAAAGTGATTTGTTACATAATGATCTGACATTAAGCACAGCAAGTTTCAGATTGGTTTCAATGTGACTGGACGTTATCTTTTCACAGGGAATATGAATTAAATTTCTAAGATTGGACAGTCTAACTGTCCTTCTGTTCTCCAGTCTGTGTGACGTGACTACAGATATAACACTGGGCCCGGGTTTTGTTTGACCATTTTCATGACCATAAGTCCCGGCAACGCTGAGACCCACTACATCCTAGCTATGGGAGATAACAGTTCTGGGGGGAGGTGGGGGAGGGCGGCGAAGGGGGAGACCTGGAGGAGGTTTGGGAGTGGGGAGAGCTGGAAGGGGTTTGGGTGATGGACCAGGTGAAAGGCGAGGGGGTGGAGGTGCAGGTCGTTTTTTTGGTGAAGCAGGAGAGTTGAAGCTCCTGGGTGGTATGGGGGGCACAGATTTGTACGGGGAAGAGTTCATCATTGTTGACATCAGAACTCTTGATCTTGCTAAATTAGGTGTGAGTGGAACCATCTTTACTCCTGATTTGATCAGACTTTCAAGATGGTTGGGAAGGTCCCTGGGTGAAGGTGGAGATGAAAAGGAGAGTGATGATTGAGTGGGAGTAGATGTTGCAGGGGGGACCCAGGACTGGTCTGAGGGTAGGGGTGGTGACAGGGCAGCTGCTGGGCCTGTCACTGACCGGTCCATGACCTGTGATGAGGACCCCGAGGGAGGGGGACGGATGTTGAGCTTGAACCCTTCACTGGGGCGGTGGAGATCGTTGTGGTGCTGCAGCTGATGAGCTCTTTACTGGAGGCAGTGGAGGTGATTTAGGAGCAGCTGGAGCTGAACCCTTTGCTGGGCCTGGTGGAGCTGCTGTTGATAAATCCTTTTGTGGAGTCGGCTGTTTTGTTACTGCTGATGTTGAAGCATTGACTTGGTCTCTGGCTGATTGATCCGGTGTTCTTCTCTCATTCCTCTCTTCTCGAACTATCTGTTCACGACCCTGTCCACGGCCATTCTGATGCCTGAGAGCGTGGAGGAGGTTCTCTGTCAGCGCCCTCACTCCACCTCTGCACAGATGTGGGCCCCTTCCCTTGAACAGGTCCTCTCGTTTCCAGAACAGATAGAAGTTCTCAATGTAGTGCAATCCTCTAGGTGCACACTCTTTGGACAGCCAAGTGTTCAATTGTAGCAGCCGGCTAAACTTGTTTATCTTCCTGTCAATATTTGGAAGAGGTCCACTGATGAATGTTTTGATTTCTACTTTATCAAGCTCCTCAAATAACTTCATGAAGTCTTTTTTCAAAACTTCAGTCTGCTCCTTTCGAATGTCCACTGCACCCACGTGTACAATCAGCTGTTTAACTCCTCTGTGTGTGGACAGTACTCTGGGAAGCAGTGACGTAATCTCAGAAACTGTGCCGCTGGGGAAGCTACATGTTTTCATTCTTCCATGTACGACTCCACTGATAGCACCGTCTCCTATCAAGAGTGTGTCACTGTCCTTGACGTTTGGCACAGACTGTCTGTCTTTCTGCTGCTTTTTATCAACATCATGGTGGCTACAGTTTTCTCGTTCTGTAAATTCAGCCTCTGATAGTGGCAAAAATCTGTTTGTAAGCTGTATAGCAGGCGACTTTACATTAGCTTTGTATCGTTTTGGTTTTGCACCGAGTTTGACCCAAGATGCAGCCGGCTGGTCTTTACCCAGTTTTGGGAAAGACACAGAGTCGCTCCGGTTTAAGTTGAAAGTAGCTTTTCTTGAAAGATATGTAGACTTCTTACCCCTCGGTGACACTGGAATTGTATCGTGAAGTCCTTTTTCAGATTCTAGAGCGAATATCCGTGCTTGTAGCTCAATTATTTCATGTTGATATTTCCGACAGCGTTCACAAGAGTTTGTTTGACTTCTCTCCCCGGACATGTCGCTGGCTCATCAGATAGTTTGTTAAAAATGGAAAAAAATTATCTTAAAATCCTTGGTTTCCTTCGAAAAGTCATAATCCAAGATTTATAGAGGAAAAAAATTGATTTAAAAGCAAAATAAATAAGAAAACAGCTGTAGCAAGCAGGAGCAGCAAGGAAAAGCGTCTGCACTCTTCAGTAACAGGAAGTAATACATGTATGACAGTTTGATTTTCATTTTTTAAATTTTATTTTCATAACAGCAAGTAAGTCAATTTTACCCAATATGTCCCCTTTAAACTACATTTTATAGTTAAACAAGAGGAATCCAATATTAACAAGCAAAAGCATATGCTTAAATTTTCCTGTTGTTGTATGTGAAATAAATTGTCACATGTATATTGTGTTTTTGGACCTCCATTGGGAACCACTCCCACAGTCACACACCAGTGGATACAAAAACTAGAAGCAAGGTGGTTTAAGTGTCTTAAGGACACATTAGGCGTGCCACGATAATTACTATATTGACTAGGGCTGAAATCGACTAAAGAAATCCTTGGTCGACAAAAGTCGTGTTCTGTCGACTAAAAGGGGGTGCTTAGCAAAATTTCTCAAAACTCCAGGATTTGAACTAAACAGCACTGACAAAACCATAGGAATTTAGGAAAAACAACTATGTCTAGAAAGATGTACAAATAAAAAAAATGTATTTGAAAGTTAAAAGGGAGCTGAAACTCACAATTCACTCCCAAAACCACCAAACTCAGGCTATACTTACTTACTTATGAATCTTTATAATGCCTCCCAAAACAATTGGTGGACTAATAAAATATTTAGTTCACTAAGAAACAATTGGCAAACTAATTGACTAATCAACTAAAAGGCGTAAAGTCTTAATTTTGACTTGTCATTCAGTAAATAATAGCTGGACGAATTTTTGGGGACTCAGAAAGTATAATCTCTCTCTTTCTTTTTATTTTTGTAGTAGGATACAATTTGAGCTGTATAGTGATAAATAAGTAACTTGCATACACCGAAACTCACAAAGAACTGTTATTTCTTGCAGATTATGAATTGAAACAATTTTGTACATTTAGAAAACAGTTTACTGGGTATAGCCTGCTGTAGGGTTAATGTGTCTGGACGGGTGCATAGAATAGTTTAAATATTCTTATTTTGTGACTGTAGCAATATATATTGTACTTCAAACTGTGTTATCGTAACAGTCCAAAGAAGCAACAATAAGTGCAGTATTGGGACTTGTGAGTGAACCTTCAATAATTGGAATAATGGACAACTGAGTTACTGTCGCCTCATGGCCTGCCAAAATAAAAAACAGCCTCACCTGTAGAATATGGAAGCGAATGCAGGTCCTGACAGGGCTGTTTTGTGGGTGCAGCTCGTCATCAGGATGCTTGTACAGAGAGCAGACCGTGCGATAGGCCTCCAGACTGCGCTCCTGACAGAACACCAGCAGGGCACAGGCTCGGCACATCTCCAGGTCATGAGGGAGCAGGAAGGCGATGGTCTT
This sequence comes from Rhinogobius similis, assembly GCA_019453435.1. Taxonomy (NCBI): domain Eukaryota; kingdom Metazoa; phylum Chordata; class Actinopteri; order Gobiiformes; family Gobiidae; genus Rhinogobius; species Rhinogobius similis. The sequence continues at coordinate 14,372,578 of CM033633.1, read as the reverse complement.
ACACACCAGAGACCGTGTTACTGCGTCTGAGTGCAGGTCACACAGCTGCAGGGCTCTGGCACACAGCTCCACACACACCTGAATCCCCTCATCTCCAAGCTTAAAGATGAGAATGCAACATTCAATTCAATTAGAACATTAGAAAATAGTGGTAACAAGTACAGGTTGAATTGCCATTAAAAACTGTACAGCACCGAGAAAAGCATTAAGTCATACTTCACCTCTGTATGGACGAGTTTGATGAAGGGGAAGATGGCTCTGACGTTAGTGGCAGAAGAAGACAGCCTCAAACACTCAGAGAGAAACTCGTGTCTCGACGGATGGGCTCTGAGGTACAACCTGCTCCAAACGAACACCAGGTCCCTGCAAAAAAATAACACACATTTCATCATCAAACCATTTGTGGTTTATAGAAGGCATATTCTGGAAAACAACTCACCAAATGTAGTACATGTCTCCATTATGTAGCTGCTGAGTAAGAAAAGTCTTACAGAGTGACAGCAGGAGCTCGTCCTTTTCCACACTCTCTGTATTACAGATGATCTCTACAGCGTCTCGCCCATCAATTTCTGCCATCTGAATATAAAAAAATACCACTAACATTACAAAAGGCACTAATGCAAGGAAGGCTTTGTCTCACCCTTCACTTACTTCTTTGAGAAGGGGTTCATGCAGTGATGACTTGTAGAGGCAAGTCAGGTAGGCCTGATGGAAGAATAAATGTTTTCCTATTTCCTGATTCTCCAGACAGCATTTACAAAGTGCCATGGCTTCTTGTAAACGCTCACAAGCCTGCAAATACCGAACTCGCAGCTCCAGGAGTATGGGCAACTCTGAGCTCAAATAGTCTTCAACTGCATGGCAAGAAAGAAGAGGAAATGAATGATGTAATTTACAAGGCATTTATCTTAAGTTACTTCAAAAACAATAATCCTACCTTCTTTTTGGAGGACATTGGCATCTTTCAGGATCCCCTGCAGGACAGGATTCTCCCATGGGCCTCCAGACTTGAGGGTCAACTTAACATGATGAAGATAAACATTTCTATGTCTCAAAAGTCGAGAGTGGCATTCCTACAAAACAATTGTTATTTGTGTTAAATATGGTAAAATAAACAGAGGTCATAAAATCTACATAAAGAAATAACAAGATGAGTTTAAGTTACCAGAAAAGAATCAAAAATGTCTTTTAGAGGCTGCTCTCCATATTCTTCTTTGCTGAAAAACAGCAACAATTCAAAGAAGCTCCTGCAAGAGACAATGTGGGAAGCCGTTAAAGACACACACAGTTGTACTGTCCTGATAAATACAACTATATTAACAAAATGCATCAGACTTACAAAGCCAGACTGCTGAGGACATAGTGAACGTGTTGGCAGTCATCGGGGAAGGCAGCAGTGGCTTTGGTAAAACTGCAGAGAGCGGTCCTGAGCACTTTCAGCTGAGGAAGAGGAACGTGCCATTGTCCAGTGTATTCTTCAACCAACTGTGGAGATATAAACAACACTAGTTGTAAAAACCATAGCTAGCAGCCTTTGGGGCAGAATGTGAAGAAGTTGCTTAATTTTTCTTACAAGAGCATTCTAAGGCAGGCTTCATTACTTACAGAGCTACTCTATCCTATTATAGATCAATATCAAAACTAATGCATCCTGTTGCATGTGCTGGTGTCAATGATTCGCAACAGATAATGTTAAAATCTGCCAAAATTAAGCTCTGCCATAAGATAACTCAAGTTCTCTGAAAGAAAAACGTGGCTATAGTTAGAATATAATGAAAATAAAAATCTAACGTTACACTACAAGAGTAGTTAAATGCATATTAACGAAGACAGGTGCTTTATACATTGATGGTTATATAGCCAAACCGGCTAACTTTCATCCTAAAACATCTCAGAGGAATCAGAAATGTCAACACAGCTCACGCAGAATACAACTAAAGGGATAAAGGTGTGCTCTTGTTGCACATTTTACACAGCAGCGCACAATCCGAAATGGTTTGGTTAAAACAATACAACAGAGGTAGCTAAACGAGAGGCTAACATTAGCATTGAGCTACAAACAGAGCTCTGTTCCGGTCGGAGTCAGAGGAAAGTGAGACTGTCGTACCTCACAAAACGCAGAACAGTATGTTTTACTGTTGAGAGACGCTTCATCCACACAATGTCTGGTACACAATGTTTCTAAGGCTGAATCCAGGCCGTCTGTCTCCAGATCACTCTCGCTGTCCGCCATACTGGACTCAGATTCAGGCGCATAGACCAGGCTGCCAGGTGCAAACCGCACTATCCTCCTTTCAGTGAGGGACACAAGCCACCAACATGGCAACCTCATGATTTAAAAGTGTTTTTTTTAAGCTGTTGGCAAAAAGTTTAAATAGGTATGGATTTTTTGCAATAGGAAATGTTTATGGGTTATGTATACAAACAGTCAAATGTATAATTGATGTGAGTGCTTTGAAAACTGGATATTTGCTGCTCGAGGCAAAATCGTCAATTGATGCCACTGGGTCCATAAAACCAACTAGTCGGACCAAGTACAGAGGGTGCATGAAACAGTAGCTCCAATTAAGCGTACTGTACTAATTTATGATGTTGTATTCATCAAAAACTTCGACAAAAAACTTAGCGTTGTCTTTAGATTGTTATTGGTCTTTAACGTAGAGTACAGCGCCACCTAGTGGAGGGTGGTGCAAGGGGCATAGCGCACTGGGAAAATGCGTACTAATATTGTACTTTATTATGCCAAGCAAATGGATCTGCTTGTGCAGCTCTTCAAATAGGCCGAGCCTGTTGCTCAAGAATGAAAGAACAGGTATGCGTACAATTTTCTTTTTCTTCAAAAGTCTATGAGGAGATACACATTCTCCACAAAGATCATGCCATTAGATGAGAGTTATGTGGCTTCAGTAATCTTAAAAATAGCTTTGCAGCTGGAGGGTCTAGAGTCAAAAACTGGGTTAAATGAGAAAATAATTTCCTTTCCGAATTTTGAAACTATTTTATTTATTTCATGTCATATAACAATATCTGCAGTGACATTATAGCAAACACAGAAAAAAGGAATGAAACGAAGCAGAATGAAGGGCAGTCTGTTATCTGCCCTTTTTGCAACGTGTACTTAACACTCTGATGGTTTAAAAACACAAGATACCAAAAGTTTTATTTAATTACACAATTTATTTAATGACGCTGTCTCTGAAACGTGATGGTGTTATCAAATTATTATGATGTGATACGTAGCCTGGCCTGATCTATTATTTTGTCTAAACAAGCTGTATTTCTCTTTTTATCCACAAGAGTGTGCCAATATACCAAGATGATGCTGGCATTTGCAAGAAGATGGAGACTCCAGACTGGTGACCCTCCAGATAACGCTTGTTTCTTCTACAAAGAATGTATGTGTTATTATAGGAAAAAATAAGACATAATGACAAAAACAATTTAAGACCATCATTAATTGTGAATTTAGTTTATTATTGATTATTTTAACAGCATAAGGACAAAAACAACAGTGTACAAATACTGGTCATATCTATCAAAGATGTACACCGGATAAATGGCACGCTTCATCTCATGGTAGAGATACACCCTCACACTTGACTCAGCCACAATGTTTTCATCAACATTTATGTGCCCTCTCGGAGGCAGTAAAGACATAGTAGTTCTATTCCAAGTACATGAGTAGGAGTGGTGTAATGAGGACCTCTCGCTGGTGGCTCTATCAGTCGTTGATGCTGATAGAAGGTGTGAGGGATGGTTACTTCATGGCTTCAAGATAAATCTATATATATTCAATTAGAAACTTAGTCAGTAATTATATATTCCTGAAAATCAATCTTAAGTTATACAAAATGACCCTTTAGATTTAGAATATTTTGAGCTTGTGGCATTGGTCAATTCAGTTAATTATTAAACATCTTTAAAGTAACACCGTTTTCTGGAAGTGGAATCACCTGCATGATTCCATGTCAAGAGAAAGTTATAACCATACTTTGGAACATGGAAATAGATATATATTATATGCCATATTGTGCAATATTATAGCCAAAGGAACAACATTTCCAAGCGGAAGCTACCCAAGGCTGTGTACAAGTTAGGTTTGTGGAAAATCAACAGCTCACAGTAAGAATGTATGTTTTTTAGTGCAATTGAAAAAAACAAACAAAAAAAAAACATGCTTTTCTTTTAGTCTATTTTTTTGTCTGAAAAGTTACATGGTGGGGCTTTAATAAATGTGACATTCAACATTCAAATTTTAAACCTGTAAAATGAAACATGACATAATAATGACGATTATAACGTAATGATCAAACAGATAAAATTGTCTGCACCGAAACCAAATGAAACACTTTTAACCATCATACTGACAGTTATTTAAAATATTGCACCCGCCCATCACATTCTCATTGTGGTGTATTTTACAGATGTACTTAGCTGTGTGGCCTATATAGAACCAGGGTCAGTTGGAACAGTCGTATTGGTTTTAGCTATTTCAAGACATAAAATGGGGCTGATGGCTAATGCTCAGAAGGCAGACCTCAGAAAAGGTCAGCCGTGGCCCCATTTTCTAAAAACCAACATGTCAGTGTGCCACAACACACAGCAATTAACATCAAGGAGATCAGGCTATGCTATTAATAGAAGGACTTAGATTGGCTAGTGTCAAGCTGATGCCATTTGGGCTGTTCAAGTGTCCAGAAATGGGTGTCAATCTGCTCCTTTATGAGATCATACTCTCTCAGAAATGATCCAACTGACAATTTCTGTCATTGCCATTAGTCTGTCCTTGCGAGTGGCCATGTCTCTGGAGGAAAATTGTCTAGCGTATATGACCATGCATAATTGTAACCATCAGAGATAATGGCTGCACCTAATAAGTCTTTGGAAAGCCTTTTTGAAGTCCTCGTTAAAGATGGTGTAGATGAGCGGGTTGATCAGAGAATTGATGTAACCCAGCCACGTCAAAAATGCTTCCATCTCCATCGAAATACTGCATGAGCCGCACGTGTTGACAACCACTTCCTTGACAAAGAACGGCAACCAGCAAATCACAAAAGCCCCGATTATCAACCCTAGTGTAGACGCCGCCTTGCGCTCCCTCGCTCCCGAGATCCGTGGTCCTTGGGAGAGCTGACTCCGCCTGGATTCGTTCCTTGACTCGCTTCGTGATTCGAGTCGGCGAGACTTGAAATGGGAAGCCTTGACGGACACTCGTACTCTTGGGGGTTCCTCTGTTGATGGTTCAGAAATAGACTTTTCTGCTGGGCTTATTGGCTCCGGACTTTGCGCTCCTATCTCTCCGGCGCCCTCTCCTGACGGGTAGGTTGACGGTATCATGCTGCCATTGGTCATACATGAATGACGACTTGCCCTGCTAGCTTCCCTTCTCATGTACAAGGTCTGGGCGGCTCGGTAGATCTTATAGTACAGGATTAGTATCAGTAGCAAAGGTATGTAGAATGCTCCGAATGTTGTGTACAATGTGAATGTGATGTGGTGATGCGTGATGATGCACTGATCTTTGTGTTCGGCATCCCCACTGTAGTAGCGCCATAAAATCGGGGGAAGAGATATGAGGATGGACAGAAGCCAAACAACAGCGACCATAGCTCCTGCTCTTGCGCCGGTGCGCTTGCGAGAATACTCCACCGCATCTGTAATTGCCCTGTAGCGGTCGATAGCAATTGCAGCCAGGTGTAGGATCGAGCATGTGCAACAGGTGATGTCTACACTTAACCAAATCGTGCACACCGCCTGACCCATGACCCAGCGCTCCTTTTGGATGTACATAATACTGAAGGGCATGACGAGAACTGCTACAAACAGGTCGGTCACGGCCAAGGAGCAGATGAGGTAGTTGGCCGGGTGGTGGAGCTTGCGCGTGACACCGATTGCAGTGATGACCAGGCAGTTGAAGAAGGTGGTCAGGATTGCCAGGATGGAGAGGGTGATGGTCAGCAGGATCTTACTGGTGGGGACGATGGGAGTTTCCAGTGATTCGTAGTCACTGGTGCTTGTGGAGAACTCCCCCTCGGTCCAGTTGGCAAAATCCATTCTAAAAATAAAGAGAGAAAGAACTGCATTAGAGACAGAAATACAGCTGGTCTTTCAAGGGCCTCTTCATATATGAAAAAAAAAAAATACTTAGCACACTCCAGAACGTTGTTGTTGTTGTTTTTTTCTGTCTGGCATAGTCATAGTTATTGTTTCACATGGTTAGGCCTGCACAATGAATTTAAAATCGCAATTTGAATGGACACTATAAACAAATCGCAAGGCTGCAGTTATTGAGCTACCATAATTTCCTCCACAAACAATAAGGTATTGTGTTTCATTCTGTGCTTTTTTCTGTTGAGCTTGCCTGCCCCCTGGAAAAATGGTGGCGATCACGCAACTTCCGGAATGTGAATCAAATATAAATAGCAAATCTAATCACAAATTATATATATATATTTATATTTATATTTATAAATCTGAGGTTATAAATCTTGGCCCTAAACGCAAATTTGTGACCTCAACTGTGGCTGGAGCCAAACACTATGGGTGACGTCACACTCCAATAATTCACTGCTTTCACAGTCTATGAATCCACCATATACTGTATGTTATAATGGTATAATTCTGTCCCATCTTTCCATTATTGGAATTGTATTTTCACTTCATCTATAAAACAAGTTAATGTGGATTAAAAAGGAACGTTTTCACCCAAATGCCTTTCTGAAGATAAAACACCTCGGCAGCACGCATCACAGTCTTGAAAATGTATTAAACTTTAAAAATCTTTCAATAATGAGAGTATGAAAGTGTACCTGTCAGGGTTTGAGTGTGTGCGATGGCTTCAGTGAGCAGCAGATTGGTCGGTGCAGTCGGTGAGGTCTGCCATCACATCACTGTGGTCGCTCATCAACACCTGAAAGACACGCAAAGAAAAAACGGGGTGAGAAAGGAGACCTTTAAAAGTGTTAAGAGAGAGAAGACACTTTGTTACAACCATTCTGCTTTTGCACTAAAGAAAATGTGCAGGGCTGAACATGTGATATAATACAGTACAACATTGATTTTTTTTTTTCTTCTTATAATTGCATTGTGCTAATCAGATGCTTCTAAATGTGCCAAGAACTGCATATTGATTTCTACAGAAATGTCTAGCCCAGCACCACAAATGTTTCTACTTTGGGAATGTCATCACAACCAAACTGATGGATTCATCATAAAATTTCAATGAAAAACAAGCTTATGGATGAGGGGTACAATAATTAATTGACTAATTGTGACTGGTTGATTATGTAAAAAATGTAATTGTATTTTGGTTATTGTAATCATTATCTGGACTATAAAGAATCTAAAACATGTATGGAAAGACAGTGGGATTATTAAATAAAAATGTCAAAAAAGAAAAAAAAAAACGATTTTCTTCAATAACAAATTGTATACGTAAAAATTCCAAATTCACCATGTTTCAATCTTTTTCTGGTTGATAATGTATTTTAAAAGTATAAAAGTATTTGATTTGACTAGTCGACTATAAAAATAATCATTAGTGGCAGCCCTGTAGACAACAATACGTTTTTTTTTTTTGTTTTTTTTTTGTTTGTTTGTTTGTTTGTTGGAGCACAGTCCTACATTTGTAAATAAATTGTAAGAAATGTATATCTCCTCCTTGTAAAAAGACACAGTGGTTTGGACCATTTGGGTATCCATGCAGAGCTACACCTCCTCATGATGCTGGATCAGAGCCAGGCAGTAAGAGGTTCAGGACATGCACCTCTCACAGAGCTCTTCCCAGGAGCAGAGTTAAATAAACATCAACAACTCGCTCCACTCTGAAACGCAACAGCTGAGATGTTGTGGAGACGTGAAGGGCAAAGCGCTGTCTTCTGTAGTAAATCAAAACTTCATTAAAGATATGAGTTTTTTGTCTACAAGCTTCAGCTACCTCGATTTTATAGTATGTTGACAGTGATAAATGGAGACGGGGGGTGAACTTATATAGGTCCTCTATTCTTAACTGTCTTTTTCTATAAATATTTAGACCTGTTGAGTCATAAGTTATATAATATGCCACCCTGCATTTTCAGTAGAACAATGGCATATGCCCTGGCTCAAGCTGAACATGAGCAACAAAAGACTTGTGTAGAGTAGTGCGCAGCCTGGTTCTTGTATTTACATTCTATCCCATTCATTTTAACGGACTAGCAAATAAAAAACTCACATTTTATTGTTTGTTGGTAACACAGACACATAGTTGTTATTTCTATGCTCATCACATTTGCAGAATAACTATCAATATCTATCTTCAAGTAGATATTGATTTCTAAACTGTAATCATTACTGAAGATTTGTGGTGCAACAAAAATGTTCTTGTCAGTTATGTTTTTGGTGCATTATTGTCCAGAATAACATTATAGCTTTTTATACTTGGTTGAACATGAGCAGCAGATATTCGCCTTATTCTGTAAGTTGCCGTGGGCGCTGCCATCTTTTCTTTTTGCTGTTAATGTTTACATGGGGCGGGCGAGGTCAACAGAAAATAAATTCTACACGGACTATAAAGCCATTTTCAGGCCGTCCAGGATATCGGTGCATTGTGACTTGTTGTTATGCATGTACATTAAACATTTTATACAAATCAATCTACTTTATCTAATATTTTAGTGGCGAGACTTCTCCCTTGGTCCCCACTTGCATTAACAGAGTTCCCGCCCAAACCGGAAATGCCATTACGTTGGAAATGCTGTGGCAAAAAGAGGCAAAAGTGGGCAGGGTGGAATAAGGTGAATAGGTAAATAATTCCACAACTGTTACTTAACATAAAATATAACATAACATAACATAAACATATACATTACACAATAGTTATGATTTGACAAATAGCTCATAACACTTATTGTTTAAAAAGTCAGAAAATCGTGTCAGTTGTGTGTAAATTGTCCCTGCATTTTCGATGGAATCTTGCTTATGGATGACATCACAGAGGGATTCTTTTTTCAAACTCAGCTCTTCTTTTATTTTTCTATTTTTCTTCATAAACGTTTATTTTTTCATATGAACAATGTCCAAAATTCGAATTCTGCTTACTTATAATAATGCAATATATTATGAACATCTGTCTGGTAGTTTCTTCAATCTTATCGTGCGGTCAGTTTGGATATGAAGACCATTCTAAAACTATTCAAGAAATGTCCAACTTTGTCCAGTGTATTTTGTGTTTTTCAGTTGGTCTGTTGACACCTTGACATGTTTCGAAGTTTCTGAATTATCATACTTGCTATTGATGATACAAAAAAAGATGGATTTTTGTTTTTTGGTTTCTAAAAGTATCCCTTTCAGTTTAAATTCATTTAATTCACTATTGACCAACAACACCTCCTGCTGTTAATAGTTATCAAACTATTAACCCATGGAGGTCACTGAATCATCATGTCCAGGTAAGACCATCACTGAGGCTCTTCTGCGCTCTGCCATTTCCTGAAGACTGAAGAATGGGAACTGTTGCTATAGAAACACAGGAGTACAGTTAGTTAATGTGGTTATGGAGCAGAGGCAGCCAAACTCATGTGCAGAGGGTCTAACTGGATTCCCCCAGTGTGAGGCGCCAGGGCTATGCCAGAAGGTACGGGCAACTGAGGGGGTACTGTCTGTGTCAATAAAAGAAAAACTATATTTGACAAATATTATGTATTCACGTTTGCAGAAAATCACACTTTTTACAATATCGCAATCTGACTTAACTCGCCAGCATATAAGGTTAACAAAAGGAAAGATTTGAGGCTTTGTTTAAACACTTTAGTGCAGCATTGACTTCAGTCCTCCAGAAGGAGGTGCTGCAGTAAATGTGGCTACACTGCTGCTTTTGAGGTTTGCAGTGAAATAACACACACACACACACACACACACACACACACACACACACACACATATATATGTATATATGTATATGTGTATATATATGTATATGTATATATATATATATATATATAGTCTATTTTATTCTTAATTTTTATGCATGCCTTTTTATATATTTTTTATATTTTACTCATTGCTTTATGTTGCACCTACGCCGAAGCAAATTCCTATGTTTGTGAATTCACTGACAATGGCAATAAACCGCTTCTGATTCTGATTCTGATTCTGATATATACACACATATATATATATATATATATATATGTGTGTGTGTGTGTGTGTGTGTGCGTGTGTGTGTGTGTTATATGTTTGCACTTTTTTAGCATATTGGCCTCGGTCTTGATTCGCCATAAACTGATGTGAAGGACCAAGGACATCACACTTTGGTGTTTGTAAAATATGAGTGTAGATTAGTATAGAGTATAGATGTAGGTTTGTTGCACAACATATACTTGATATAAAATGATCAAAATCAGCCCTACATCCATTTGCCCATTGCTCAAGTTTTTAAACTATTGGTCATGAAAAACCCATATCAATGGATTGTAATTCTGTGATAATAGGAGTCATCTTTGCAGATTGGTCCAGCAACTGCTCAAAGTCATAATCGGCACCACATTGGTCAACTACTATTCACCTTATTCAGCCCCGCCCACTTTTGCCTCTTTTCACCACAGATCCGCACTCCTGTAATAAACGCACTTAAGGTTTGATGAGAACCCCGTTCACGCAAATGGAGAATGAGGGAAAAGTTTCACCGCTAAAATATTATATAAAGTAGATTGGTTTGTGTAAAATGTTTAATGTACACGTGCAACAACAAGTCACAATACACTGATTTCTTGTGGCCTGAAAACGGCTTTGTAGTCGAGATTGCCCCCTGTAAACTAATACAATGGAAAAAAAATTAGAGGAATAAGGTGAATACAATAAATCATTTTGTTTAACTATTAGATTCTCTGTGCCGCTCAGTGGTTGAGTGGATAGCACACATGCCTGCCATGTGGTCACAGTGTTGAGAGTTCAAATCTGGCTCCAACAAACTGCTATTTCCTTCCTCAGTCTGATCCCACTTTCATGCTGCACTGCCCTGTCCTGCAGAAGTAAAAAAAAAAAAAAAAAAACTATTTGATTTTACTTTTTGGGTTTCCATGGAAAATCATAGCTATGTTGCTGTTTCGTACTATTGGATGATGGACATCATTATGGGTTTGTTATGAGCAGTCTTGCCTCACAGCAGGACTTGGGTCTAATTCCCAGACTGGAGCCTTTTGTGTGAGTCTGTTCATCGGTGGCTACATTTACATTACACAGCAATTATCTGATCCTTATCTGATTTCTGAGTTATCAAAATTACGAAAAGTCTTGTACAGCTGACATGAATATTCTTATTTCTTTCTGTTTGTTCATGCAAAAAAGTCAAACAAATAAAGTAAAGACAAAAATGAGGTTTTGAGAGTTATTTCAAAACTCATTGTTCTTTGTCTTCCAAAAACAACAGTTTCTCTAAAAATTCATTGATTATCTGATAAATACCACCAGGTGTTTTTTGTCTCATTTGCTTTTAAACGCACACCAAAATCATATGTAATTACTGTTATCTGATTTTTCCTGGCCATGTAAAGGTGGCAGTGCATGTGGTTGGCTCCTCTGTTCTATAATGACAAATGCGCTCTTTAATTATGATAACTAATGTACACTTCTCGTCCACTGCAGCCACAGATCACAGAGTACAATGTATTGAAATGCAAATGTGGTGTGTTGGTTCCTGTTGTGTAATATGCAGAGGCTATTAATGATTTCTTTCTCTGACCATAATCACTACATAACTCCTCCTGGGGGCAGTTTTTGAATCGGAAAAAACTACAAGACCAGTGCGGCTATATATTGTATTTCACAACAGATGTTATCACAATATTAACACCGTTGCGAGGTTATGGCTCCGAGCGCCGGAGCTGTGGCACTTGGGACAATATGCTACGCTGGACAAAATGACGTTCTTATTACATTTACGGTTCGGACTTACCAAATAGCAATAAGAAGTATTCATAGAATATTTGGAGCAAAACAAACATGTTTAGAGATGAGGATGTTTATATCTTTAAATATTTATATCTTTAAATTATACTATTGCTCATTAATTTGGCAACAAAAATTCAATTGTGTGTGCATTTTCTGTCAGTCCCAAGATTGATGAAAAGGGTTGCATCCGGAAGGGCATCAAGCTCAAAAAAAAAAAAAAAGCCAAATTAATATGCAAATCACCACCTTGTCTAGGAAGCAGATTTTCTCTGGCAAACGCAAAGCCAAACAGAGAGAAGATTAAGAGTTTCACAATTATTTGTTTATACTTTTGCTCACTGTCTTGCTGTGTTTTGAAGTTTATTCTCAGTCACGCTCTGTCAACGCTTTTTCACAAGTAATTAACTCCCAATTTCTTGATTTCTGTTGCCTTTTTTCCTTCTCGGTCTCGTAGTATGAATACCACGGTCTTGTCATCCATAAGCTCCTGCACTGAAATTGATTTTTCAAGCTTACCAGAAGAAAATTACTCCCAAAATGTTATATCCAAAGACCTGGATATAGCTGACACATTGTTATGAAGCTTTTGGTACACTTCATTACGTCGCCTTTGCGCCCAATCACATTTGAAGTGCACTACTTTTCTTTACGCTTGCACCACTTTTCTGGGCCAAATTGGTTCACTCCAATAAAATGAGCCGATGAGGACTATTTAGTTTTTTCACAAGACTAACTTTGGTCTTAAAAATAAAATTGCTTCCTTTTGCGTTGGAAGGCATTCTATTCCCCATACCAGAAATAGGTTCAATGCAGTACTTAAAATGCAAATCAGTGTTTTTGTGGAAAGATACAAGGCAATTACAGCTTTTTTCAGTCGTATAAAAGCTAGTCTTCTTGTTTTGTATTATGTGAAGCTACAGTAAATTCATCCCAGACCATAGACTATATATATAATATTCTGTAAGTTTTGCATTCAAATGTAAAGTTCTGGTGACTCAATGATTCTTGGAAGTGTCCATCAAAACACATCCCCATCTCTCTGACAGCTAAGAGTCCAATTTGAAAGATACAACAAAACAACACTAATATATATATATATATATATATATATATATATATATATATATAGACCCAAGACCCTTAACGCTACTGCCTACCTCATACAATGATGAGTGACAATGAAACGCATGAGATGCCGGCTCAGACGTCGCCCGGCCAAACAAGGTCTGCGTCAGGTGCAGGGGAACCAGTGCACCTTGATGACAAATGGGCTACTGGAACAAGGCACAGATGGGCGAGATGCGAGAACAAGGCTCTGTTGGAATGCTACTACTCAAGTAACCCTAGTCAGAGGGGTTACATGCAAGGAGGAGTGGTTACAACAGATCCCTGGAGGAACATCAGACATCTCAGTCCAGAAGAGTGCAGTGCTAGGAACAGCTAAGATACTGCGCCGAACCCTCAAGCTCCCTGGCCCCTGGTAGAGGACCCGAGCTCAGAGATGGATGTGACCACCCGCGGAGGGTGAGCAGGGAATTATTATGTATTGTGTTTCAATTATTGTGAGAAAAAACATCACAAATGAATGATTATTCATGACTACTGAGGCCATGACCAAACAACTGTGAAATCTCTAATCCTCTTGCATTTAAAAAATGTTGCTTATTGTGACCAGCTTTATAAAATCACTTTTTGAATGACAAAATACTTTAGGTTTATTTTACTTATTTTACTAATTTAAAAAGACATAATTTTGCTTCTAAAATTGTCAGAAGTATTATTTTCTTAATATTATGATTAGCGAAAGAATCTTGACATCCCTTGCTGCTACTTGGGGGCCTTTATTAAAGAGGACAGATGTAAATGTGGCAGCTTTTAGCAGCACTGAAGGATGAGTCACATGCATAGGACATATTTCTTTACGGGGACAATAACATGTAACCTTACCAGCATGACGAATTCTTGTGATTACTGTAAGTTTACGAACATCTTGTTAGGCTCAATTCATCACTCAATCAACATGAAGTGAGCAAGTTTAAAAAGTAGTAATCGAATAATAAAGCATTAACCATTATAACTATGTTCTCTCATCCTTATCTTACTCAAAGTGTATTCAGATTAAGCCGTTGTAGATTAATATTGCGGTTTACAATTAACAAAAAGTATAGTTGAATACTAAATACCCAGGGTGAGTATAACATCTCCTTTATTTCTCCTTTATTAATGCATAAATAATTCTAACATGGAAAAGTAAAATCATTTCTACAGTTCATTTCATGCTACACAGTGGTTAAATGCAAATGAGTTTCTATACAGAGACGCATAATAATTACAGCTGCACATCTGCTGAGCTCTGCCACTCTAACCATGTATTCTCCAGTTAGCATGGGGAAATTATTTGAATATGAATCGTAACATACAGTTGTATTGTACGGTGTGCGGCTGCAAGTGTGAAGAGATCTGCTGCTATGATTGACAGCGTATGTTTACCAAGTCAGCCCTCTCATTACATTGTATTTGTATCAGATATGCAGTTTCAATAGCTTTAATCTTGGGTACAAAGCAATCAGAGACATTAAATCGCTCATTATGTTAACTATTTGCCCGCAGAGGTTAAAACTGTTATAAAATGGCATTTACATGATTCATATATCATACTGTGAGCTGTATAAAGTCACAAAAGTGCTGCATGTAGACCCCAAGGGGAAAAAAGAGGACAAAGCAAGACTAGTGGTGTTGTCGATGCTCTGTCTGTTCAATAAATAATGAAGGCAAGCTCGGAAGGAATATGCTGAAAGTTTGAGGAATCAGAAATGTAACTTTGCTGGGACACACGCTTGGTCAATACGGCAAAAGTCAGCCAGAGATGCAATAATGTGAGATGTGTCTGTCAGGCATTTACTTTAGGTTGTCAATATGGAATACATTTTCAGGGTATGAATGTTGGCTGGTTGTGGGAAGAGGCTAATAATATGCACCAATTTAGAGACTTAAAATACTGTTTTGAATAACTTTTTCATTGTGATAATTACATTTGCTATTTATGTTTTGAAAGATTTCTGTGCAAAGTTCCTCTATTCCAAATACATCCAGTAATATTAACGTTTGAAACACAAAAAACACAAACTGATACCTCATACAGGAATCCAATTCATTTCAGAATAATTGCAGACTTTACAGCCCAATATATAACTATTATTATTCAGTCACTGTGCTAACAAATGCTGATGACAATTCATTCAGTCACTTACACTACCTGGCTCAAGAATCTACAAGAAAATATCTTGGAAGACCAATACGTCACAAGAAGATTACACAATATCTCATTCCAGATTTGGCATTCAAAAATAGCTTGAAACTAACATTGTTCTATACCATACGTGGGATGTATGAACAAAATATACAATTATGTATTTATCACATTTGTCTTTTGTTCCACCTCAACAATCATCCCACTCAGTCAATGAATTAACAACCTTGAATTTAACTATATGTTAAGAATCAATGAGGCTTCAAACAGTCGCTCTTTGTGAACGTATAATATACCTGCAATCAATGCTGCAACTGCAGTTTGTAAAATATTAAGAATTGTGTGTGGAACCATCCTGTGTAACTATAGATTACACAAGATACCAGGAACGAGAGCTGATTTACTTCTGTAAATAGTGAAAAATGTGCAATTAACAGTCCAAAAGTAATCATTGGAGCCCAGCCCTTTGCTAAGAATTGATAATAATTAATTAATCTCGCCTGACTTGTGCAGATTCACATCATTAGAATGTTTAATTATCCAAATGTTAAATCAATACAAATTTTGATTTTGTGCGCTTTTGTTTACTTTACTTTACCTTTAATATTGACTGGCTAATGGACATTTTGCACTACTGCCAGAAGACATGGTGCATTTTGTCAAGAACGGTTGTTTTTGGCGCCTGAGCTCTATATCATAGGTCAAATTATTACTAATATGAATAATAAATAGAGAAATGAAAAGTGTATTTCCTAGCACATATGCCAATTGAGTTTGTTGGCACAATGCAGCATAATTTCCTGTGGGAGTAACAGTAATTGCCATTACAGTCGGTGTATCCAGACTCCAGATAACTCAGGCTGACGAAGCACAAAGCCACAGCTGAAGAGCAGATGATAGATTAGTCCACTTCACTCATGGATCACAAAAGCATGTCTAAGACACACACACACGCACGCACGCACGCACACAGACACACATACACACACACACACACACACACACACGCGCACACACACACACACACACACACACAGAGAAGATAAAGGACAGAAGGTGAAAATATCTGAGCTTATACTGTATTTATACAAGAACTATTTTATTTTCTACGTTACCTTTAAGTTATTGTTCCTCTATTACATCATCATCCCCCACTACCACGGCGGCACTCGGGGCGCACTCCTCTTGTGTGCAAATGCATAATACAAAAGTATTTCAGCCTTTATTAAAATGTTTGTATTGCACACAGCAAGAGAAGATGCATGGACAGCACCCAGAGATCACCAGCTGCGCTTTTTGAGTTCTAATCTGACTTGCTTTGAGCCCAGTTTTGTTCCAGTCCTGGTTTAGTCATGGTATAGCCCCAGTTTAATCCCAGTTTTGATGGGATGTATGTATGTAAAGACATATCTTATTATAGTCCTGCTCCTCAGAAAAAACGTGGGTTGTGTTCAGCGAGGTTGCCGGTTTTTGGTTAAACACGCTTTAGATGTAAATAACCACATACACACGTCACGCATGTCATGTAATTATGTATTGTTTCATTCAACATGTCCCTTCATTAGAGATTATTTACACTTTACTTAACTTTTGACACATCTAAATAGAGCCACTGAAAACCAAGACTGACTGCATAAACTACCTCCGCAATCAAGGTAATTATTGACTGCTGTTGTCCTCACACGTATATTAAAATAATAAAGTTTTGTGTCATCTTATTCCAGTCATTATGAGCTCATCTAAAGTAATGCTGACTATATGGGACACTAAAGATGTATTTTCACTGTCTCCATGTTTTTAAGGCTCTATCTGCTTTACAACTCCTCAAAAGACCACTCAGTTGACCATCCTCATACACCCAGAGAAGCACCACACTTTATTGACCCAAATATTGAACTATAGTGAGCAGTGTTGATATTACACCAACAAGACTGGATCACTGGATTTAGGCCCCAGACTGAAGAGAAGCAGAATGCCAAGCTGTGTGGTCAGGCATAAACTGACGATTGGCCTTTGAGGCAGGCTGAATAAAATTGATGCCAGAACAAATTACCATATTTGGAAGAAAAAAAAAAACACACACACACACACACACACACAAACATGCCTGCCGTCTCTGAAGCTAATGAAGGTAACCATTCCTCTTATCGGCTAGAATAAGGCACACTTTATAGGCAAATTTGTCCTCTGCATTGAATAGTGTGCCACTGCATCCATAAAACAATTTCACAATCTGAAATACCAGTTCCAAACACTATTATGGTCATGTACATTCACACAACTCACACATTTGTAACAGGAAAAAAAATAAACTCATAATAATTCATAAAAAAGTTCATGGTTAACATGACCCTCACACGAATTGCTTTGAATGTGAAGTCATGCCAAACAGTAATTACAAGAGGTCTTAAAAATTCAACAATAAAATAAAAATAAATCTCTTCGAAAACATGAAGGGCACAAGCACTTCTGGTTTTCTCTATTAAATAGCTAAAAGCTCTCACCCATCGCACACACAGTAAAATACCAGTTCATATCAACAAAAGCTTCATTATCAGCCAGAGCCAAACTCTATCTGAGCTCAATTTGGAAGTGAATAATTGTTATGCTCATGTACAAACAAAAACCGTCATCCCTTTGAAGAATACTTAACAAATATTCAAGTATTCAAAACCAAAAAAGTCTTCTCTAAATAATTGAATCAGATATCACTCTTGTTTAAAACTACACTAAATAATGAGTAAGCGCACAACAGTGACTACACACAAAATATATTATTATGGAGGATTCACTGTGTTGAGAGTCACAGTGCAGAGAAGCGCTGGGTATAATGGAAAATGAGTTTTATCTCAAATGTTAGGTATCCAGAGCTAGAAGTTTATAATCAGACGCTTGTTCACGTTGATAAGTACAGCTAGTGCCACAAATACAGATGTCACAATATCAACTTTTAATGAGAAGATACATCACTATTATTCACGATTATTGGCACTGTGGTCAAAACAATTAATGAAAAAGTATTGATATCGGTACAGCAAGTACTTTAAACGTAGCTGGTCTTTTGTGGCTTCCTTCCCATCGTTGCTTCCTACGATTCATTATTTTTTCTTACATATTGACATTAGGACTTGAATAATTACAACTACCGATTAACTGAATAATTCTGACATCCTTCTTTAGACCTGTAAACCGCAAGTATTGTTGAGGAGATTATTTATCTTGTCAGGTTTTTGATGTGTTCATTGTCTCAGCAAGATGTTTTAAAATGTAATGGTAAGGAATTTAGGGGAATTTATACAAGGACAAAAATACAAACTGCAAACACAGTGGAGTGGCTCGCTCTGCTACTGTTTCATCACTGAAGAATGGGTCAAATGTAGAGGACAAACATTCTACAGAGACAGTAAAATATACCTTACCTTTACAAGAGGTCAACAGAGACACACATTACTTTTTCTTTATGCTTGTACAATGTTGGAATAAGAGTTAGTTTGGTGTATTTGTATAGCATTGAGCAAAAAATAAAATGCTTTACGATTATATACTTGGGTTGGTGTCGTTTTGAGGTTTCTGACCTCTGGGAAATTGGATCATGTCAACAAATGTGTTACTGCTGTTTATAAAAAAGAAAACTTAAACCCTTTTATACATAGAGTTACAGAGTGCAATTCAGTTGGCAATATTTATCCAATTGAACACTACACTTCTGGTATATTTCATGTTGTTTAGTGGTTTCACCTGTTGTTTGTAGATGCATGATTTCTCATAAAGAAAGCGCTCACTTCCTGGATGGTGCATATTGAGTTTGTTTGGCAGTTTAACTGTGTTAACATACTGCACAGAGTCAACATGCAGTGTAGAAGCCCATATGAAGACTTTAATACGATTGCACACACATTTATATGGACGCATCAATCAACCCTGTATGAGATGAAGCCAGTGCACATGAGGCTCAGTCAATGATTCATGTTATAATTTATTTTCCGTGAGAGTTCGGAGTGGAGCTTGCATGTTCTCTTATCATTCTGGGTCTTGCTCTTTTTTTGCTTTGTTTTACAGAACTCCACCAAAATGCAGAAAGTATGAAAATTACCCAGCCAAAGAATGTAGGAGGAGTATAAATGGTTCACGGGACGGTTGGGGAAAAACTCAAAATCCTGAATTAGGCTGTGACCTCCTATTGTTGTTGTTGGTGCCCCTTTTACTCAGTGTATAGCTTGTAAAGGGGGATTTTCTCCCATTGACGGCTCGTTATATCCAAATGACAGTCTGTGAATACACAAGATGTTTTGAATGCTCTGCAGTGAGCTGAACAAATACAGCTCAGCCTCAGTGCTTTATTTACAGAGGTCTGTTCCTGTAATGGCCATTTCAATATGGATTATAGAAATCACACAATTGACCTCTTCTGAAAAGTAGCACTCATGAACGATCAGGTGTAACAACAGTGTGCAAGCTGCAGCTATGTAGTTTAATGCCATACTGTGGAACACTCCAGGCAAAGCACCAGGATCTCCATGGAGACAAGCAGACCTTGCACCAGAAAATATATATAGTGCACTTTAATTGTTTGCACAGTTCTTTGCTACAGCGTTGGACGCACAAATCCCTTAAGACAACATTAGACTTGTAAAAGCCAGAAGCCATGAATAATTGAGCATCTCAGGAAGGGCATCTGGCTTTAGACTGAAAGTACAAAAAATAATTGCACTGCACATGGACAAATGACCAAAACCAAAAAAGAGATGCAGTTGAACCACAAGTTGAAACACAACGGAAGAATACGAAGAGGATCCAGAGGTTTTGTGTAACTGGATGTTTATTCTAAGCAGAGGTTAAAGAGAAACGACCATTTACAAGTTAATGAGAGCGTTTATTTAAATATTTCCCTGTGCAGCTGTATCTTCATATCATTAGTGTCCTGCCTGCTAGTTAAGTATTAGACGGCGATTAGGAATTTTAATGGGGCGATCAAAGCACAAATGTGTGTTTGTCAAAACAGACTCGATGGAGAAGTCAAACCCACCTTAAGATAAGAAGATACTAAGCTGTGGGTCTCAGCATTTCCTGTTTTGAATATGCACCCAGCAGTTTTAGACTTGATTTAATTTCTGTTTTCTTACTCGCTGAAGAGGAAATATAACAAGTCTAGCTTCATGCTCAACAGGTCCATAGATAGTTTGTGTCATTTGTCTGGTGGTGTGACTTGGATGAAGTGAGGAAAGATTTGGCTGTGTTGTTAGAAAGCTGTTCTATTCTTTCTCTCATTTGTAAGAACAAAAGGAGCAAAGAACTAATTGGCTCGAACACCGTGCTGAATTTGTACGGCTGGGTGAACCCTGTCCCCATAACTGCTTCCAGTGATTTCTTACCCACTTTTATGGACTCAAGAGAATAATTCTACAAAGTCTTTTACTTTATGAACAGACTAAATTGATAAACGGCCTGTGTTGAGTTTGTTGCGGTCTCTAATGGAAATAGCAAATCATATTTGTCAAAGTACTGAGGCTAAAGTTTGGCAAAGAAAACACAAACAGTTATGAATGGTTTTGAGTGTAGTTCTATGTTATTTCATTTGATATAGACAAATTATCAAGCTGTCTAATTATAGGTGCTAGGGGTAACTTATTTGGTTCGGGGCATTGAACTTATCTTTATTTTTCAATTACAGGTGTTTTTATTGATAAGAAATACCAAGTAAAACATGCATTTTTATTCTCTTCTTACTGGGCTTGCCTCTCCACTGATCTGACCTGTAACTTGGCCTGCTGGGGTCACTTGCTTGTTCAATGGAAATAATAAAGCTTAGTACCACCAGGAACATTCTAGGCAAAGCAGTAACATCTCACTGGTTGCAAACTCTCTACCAGAAATGTTACATTGTGCATTGGTAAGCACAGGGTTGTTTTGGGAGGTAAATTAAGAATAAATCAAAAAAATATATTAAAAAAAAACAGCAATGGGAATGTTGAGTGATCCTTTTGTCTGTCTGATATAAAGTCACCTGTATGGTATTTTGACTATTAATATAAATTTCTTCTGTTTATGCCTGGGTGTAGTGTGGTATCAGAACTAAGGCTCCAAACACACTGGCTCCCACAGTGTTTACGCACCGGAGCTCACAAAACCACTGCATCAACACAAGGACGACCACAACACAAGCAGTACGTCTGTGCATGACACTGGCTCTGTGTTTTTCAATGGGTAAGTCATTTAAACTTGTCTGTGCATGTATGACACTTGTAACAGTGAGAATATTTAAAGGTCCCATATTCTGCTATTTTGCCCTTTACACAGTCTATTCTAAGGGCTTTGTTGATAAATTTTTGCGTTGTGCAATATCCATAACATAACAGTTTCCAAAAAACACCCATTTCTTGGACTGGCCCCCCTCCTTGCAAAAGCAAACGGCTCACTCTGAGATCTGACCCCCCGTACAGAGAGCAGGCTGCCTCCCCGCCCAACTCGCACGCCACCCCCACCCAACTCGTGCCGAAGCCTAGAGCAGAGATAGTGCGCATGCGCCGTGTGCTCCGGTAAACAGCGATACACAAACACGGGAATAAACCTTTTATCCGTCCTGACGGTGCGTCGTGCTGAGTCCTACGTCCTGGATCTGACCTGGAGTTTGACGTGCTCCAGTACCTCGACGACGGACGTTGCCGTTTGGTAAATAACAAGCTAACTCTTCGATCTGTCGTATCCATCGTGTAGTAATTACTGTGTAGCATTAGCATTAGCTGTTTTTATTCTGCGGCTGCGCGCTTCCCGGAGGCGTGGCTTAAACACCGCGTCATCCTTGAGAAGCGCGTCATCCTTGTGAGGAGCCCCCGTCTGCCTGCTCAGCCGAGGGGGACGGAAAAGACAGTTCTCTAGCGAAAGCATGCGGGAATCAATCAAAAAACCACTTTGGGCACACATACGAGGCCCAAATAGCCTCGTAACCTTTTCAGAGGTTAAAACCTCTGAAAAGTCGATTTTGCATGTTATGGGACCTTTAAGGCTTGTATTTTCCGTTTGGTATCCTGGTCACGGCAAACATGAGGTTTTCAAAAGTAAATATGAATGCACAGATTGACAGCCTTTCTGAACCTGGACTTCTTTAAAGATACAGTAACAGTCAATGTGTTGTGCTGCTGGTGTTTGAACAAATATAACAACAGACCCATGTCCTGTATATACTTTGAATGGGATACGCGCCTATGTTCATGTCAGGCGTCAAAAAAAAGGTTTGATTCTATTTTCAGAAATCTATTCCGCACAAGTATGACGTGCTGCTTCCTACACGCTACAGGCTTGTGCAGACGGTGTGTCCCTTTTCATTCACTTTTAAAACCTGCAGAAGGCGAAATACACATGCAGTATGTCCTGTGCCTACATAGAAAAATCATTTTCGCATAGTATATCCACAAAGAACATTCAATCTTTGGAAAGGGGGAAGCGGATGTATACATCACCAATCACCAGGACTGTCAGGCACAGAGCCAGTTTGGAGTCGGAAAACCATTCATGGAAGAAAAACACATTAGTGGTGAGGATTAGGTGGCTATCTAATACAACGTAATGAAACTTGAGGTGTGGTAGGGCCTATAATTGAGGTGCCATTGCTTAATGCTAAAGCTAAATTAATTGTATTGAGTTTTACCTGATGTGCACTTCCTCACAGCAGCGGGGGTTAATAGGTTTGCTAATGCATTTCCTTCAGGGTAGACATCAACTCATTTAAGACAGCTTCAAACAGTCAACAGGAGTCTTTCAAATACATTTCCTTTTTATAGACCGCGGCCGTTATGGCAGTGGTGGAAGAAGCATGCCATTTTGTTACGTAAGTACAGATACAGGGAGAAGTATAAACATAGTGCAGATCAGAAGCAGCTGATGAATGGAGAGGCGTCCGGCTGCAGACCTTCCAGAGTCCCCCACCCACGGGCGTAAAATACGGGGGGGATAGGGGGGTTACAACCCCCCCCAATATTTTGATCTAGTACATTCAACCCCCCCAATATTTCAGACCATTTTTAATATTAAATCATATACTATATGTTATTTGTTAAAAAGAAATCTCCAGGAGTAGTTAAAACAATTAAATCAACAACAAAAACATTACTTTTTGACTAGGCACCCCCCTCTCAGCTGTAGACGTGGTATCGCCCACACGAGGCCGCGCTCTCTCACCCCTCCCTCTCCTGTCTCTGTCAGTGCGGCGTATGTCTGTCGTCAGTCAGTTTAACAAGTTGATAGTTTTGACCATGTTTTGACTGCTATGAGGTGAGGGCGTAGTGCTTCACTGAGTCAAAGGACTTCACAATATTCTCTCGCATTTGGAGACCAATGTTGCAACAGCGTTTGGCGTTCACAAACAGTTTTATCAAACTAGAATTCTACAGTGACACACACCTCTCCTCGCCTGTAGAGGCGCTGCATAACAGAATTGCACAGTGAAACATCGAGGAAGAGACTCGACTTCTCCGTTGGCCTGGTTGGCTTCTGCATGATCCGCGTCACAGCTAAACAAATACGAAGCGGGGCTGCAGCGTTGTTGGACTTTATATAGTTTTTGTTTTTATGGATCTATCCCAAGACCAACCCCACATGTGTGGGCTCAGTGTGAGCGACAGAGAGATAATCAGTGGTCCACAACCTTTTTATCACCGCGGACCGGTCAACGCTTGACAATTTTACTGCGGCTCGGAAGGGGAGGGGGCGTTTATCATAATAAACGTGAATCCACTGTGTACCTGCGTTTTTCTTTAAAAATAGTCCAGGGGCTTGTCTTTTAATCCAGGGGGCTTGGTCTCTAAGTGAAGCAGCTTTGAAGGCTTCATTGCCTCATTAGAGCCGTAGGATTCACGTAGGATTCACGTAGGATTCACGTAGGATTCACGTAGGACTCCTGGTATTGTCTTGTTTCTGACTCGTTTTGTTGCTTGTGGGTTAAATTTTAGCTCAAGTGACCGAGATGTAACCATCATCGGGCCAAAAATTCAAGCCCGACCCGCTGAGCCCGCGCGCGTACTGTCCGAGCCCGAGTCATTTGCTGCAAGATTCGACCCGAACCCGACCCGGGACCGCGCGGATACTGTCCGAACCGACCCGGGTCCGCGCACGTGTAAAAGCGGAGTTACGTAAACTCTGAGTTCCTGCAGAGTTTTATTGGCAGAATAAGCGCCTGACAGGACTTCAAGTGTTTAGTGTTCTACCTGCACCAACGGGACGCGCCTGTTCCTCCGCTGACCCTGGCCCACATGAGCTCTCCCCTCGCTCCTTTCTCTCTCTCTCTCTCTCCTCCGCTCGTGCAGCAGCCGCGCTTTCATTAACGTCTTTTCTCACGTCACATATTTTGACCACTTTATTCGAGGATGAGGAGGAGCATCACAGCACTGGCTGCTCACGCGCTCTTTCGCCGTGGAGCGCATGTTACGCACGTACGCGTCTCTGCCCCCTGGGCCGCCCGACTCAGCCCGACAGCAGAGCGGAAAATGTGGACCCGAACCGGCCCGAATTGCGGGTCGGCCCGGTCCAAATTGATCCACGGACCGGCCCGGGACCACTGAGATAGATGACATAGAAAGGAATGTTTTGTCCGATACACAGCCATTTGCCTGTAGCCTCTCGACCCCCCCAAAGTTGAAGCCAAAGTTACGCCCTTGCCCCCACCCCACAGACCTTAACCAGGAAGCGCCCACGTGAGTTACCTTAGGCCCGGATATGTCCAAATGAACCATTTCAACATTTCAGCACCACACTAAGAAGAAACTATATCAACACGCACGGCACGGTAACGTTTTAATTACGTCATTCCTTTTTTTGTTACATAGACATTGATTATAAATTTGACTATTTGCTGATTAATCTTAACAAAATATAATGATGTGATTACAGTTTGTACCGTGTTGTGAAATATAGGTATTTAGATGATGCCATGCCATATATCTTTTTTCTTCTCAGTTCTCAGACCAGCTGACTGATTGAAAATGACTTCTTGGTGGAAGTTAAAACCTCTTGATTTCCAAAACAGCGTTCAAATGATGACCTTTGAAACCTTTTCCGCAAAATAAAGACAGGTTTACGGATCAGAATTTAGTGGATCAGAAGTTTGGGAGATTTACTGTTAATGAAAGAACTATCTCTGGTTACAGAGGCCCAGACATCTGAAATTATGACGTCAGCGCCACGGTATGGCTTTAAAACAATTCTCATGTTATCAATATTTCTATAAACTGTGAATGTTTCATTCAGTTTGAATGTTTTCTAATTGTTTTAAACATATTTTACTGACCTCTTAGTTAATAAAAAATGCATTAATGTTTTTTGGGGGGTTTTTTTCGTCTTCTTCTGGCCCTGTGGGTTAAGGCGCCTCCTGGTTTAGGTCTGAAGGCAGGGAACTCTGGATTAAAGTCTGCAGCCAGACTCTCATGGATTTTCTTGGTCAGTATTTTGTTTGCTTCAGTTGTTGACTTCAACTCAATAACTTCCGGAAAGGGGTCTCCATATATGCGCTTAATGCTATAATAAAATATGTTTACTTTTCAATCTAGTTTAAAAATGTAGTAGAGCGTTCAGTTATCTGGTTTCAGTAGATGTGAAATGAAAGTAAAATGTATTGACTGTAAATTACTGATACTAGATTTACTAGAATTACTAGATACCTAACAAAAAGGGCATATTAGGAAATCATTTGAGAAAAACACAGTTATGAAAGACCAAGTTTGGCCAGTTTAAATGTTCTAATATGCAAATAAGGCACTGTGTTCTCAAAAGTGTGCCCATTTGCATAAATCTCAAAATCTGAAAATGTTATGTCTAATATAAAATTCTGATTTGCTAACATAATTTCAGAGTTTTATTCTGCTTATTTCGTGTTTGAGTTGATTTTTGATAAAACTATCTTAATGATTGATTTTCAGAATTCACTCAAATAATACTGGTAATCAAATATCAACACATCTTCTACACAACTGAGACACAAACGTGAGGTGTTTTTGGTGGTACGATCGTGAGGGGACAAACGAGAGCTAAACGTGCCTTTGATGTTCCGCTGTGTCGAACGGCTGCTCCACTGGAAACAGCTGATTAAGATGTAGGTGCGGCAAAGTCTCAAAGCAGCAGAAAGTAACTCAAACTTAAAACAAAATGCTCACCATAGACAAACCGTGTGTGTCGCTGTAGGGGCTGAATACATTACAAACGGGGCACACTCTGAAGGAACTTTTCAGATTTTGTGCTTTGGAAACTGTTTGTTGCGGCCGACACAGAGCTGAGCAGAACCCCTCACCCCCAATCCATTAGGCTTCACTCCGCGCGCCGCCGCTCCAACTCAAATTGCACGCAGCAGATAATAAAGAGAAGAAACATTGATGAAAAGTCAGTGGTGCATCGCTGCTTTTGCTCTCACTTGGCATCAGAATAAAGACGACACATCTCGACAAGACAACAGAACAGGAATAGGGAATTTCCTTCAGCGTGTACCAATCTTGCACCGGCAGGGCTTGCACCACAAAACAAAACACTTTGTTATTTTCAGACCAGATCGGCCCTGACTCACAGACACTGATTAGTATAATTTAATTATCAAGTGTGTGCTTAAATTGGTTGGTTGGCTGCATTTAACTGTTTCTCTCAGCAAAGGATATTGATCAGTTAATCGGACTTTAGATTGGCCGAACTGGTCTTGTTTAGGGGATTTTGCTAGATTAAAAGAAAGAAAGAAAGAAAGAAAGAAAATCCCAGTCTGTGTTTATAGCCCTTGTGCTCTCTTCGTTTGAGCTGTGCATCTTCTATATTCTTTTTCATATCAGAAAAAAAGTATCACATTTAAAATTGTAATGTAATTGTTTTAATGATTTGTGTGCTGCTATATTTTTGACTTTGCCCCAGGTCACCCTTGAAAAAGAGGTATCAGTCTCAATGGGTTCTTACTTGGTTAAATGTTATTTAGAGGTGAGCAATATATAAAAAAAGAAATAACATTTTTTTTCTCTAACACTGATCGATCACATTTTTTGTATTCTGTTTTTGACATATTGGTCATGTCTCTTTTTGCTCTTTGCCTCTTCCACTGTCAAATCCTTCATCATAGTTGCTGCATTTGTGTGCGGTTGCCAGTGGGGCCATGCAATTAATCAAATTTGAATCAAGATCGAGATTCAGTCATTTTAGATTTTCAGTCATTGGCGATGATAAACTTGGGTCACAGTCCATCTGCTGTCATCTGTTTGTACTTTGGAAGAAACTGAATTTTTATTAGTACATTTTTAAAAGGCCACTATTAAAGCTTTATCTTGACTGGCTTCAGGAAATCAATGTCCAAAGCATTTTTATTTGTTCATGAGAAGAAATGTTTTAATAAAAAATCATGGTTGATCAAAAGGAGAAGCCTATAGCATCTATAGTTGTAATTATGAGATCCTCCATCTTTCAACAATAGTCAGAAAGTCATTGTTAGATGGAAGCTGTGGAGAAAGGGAGCAGTCACTGGAACAATTTAAATGTCAAATGTCAAACGCTTTACTGACCTCACCAGGCTTTTATTGTAATGTGCACATTTACGCCAATACGTTTCGAGTTTCAAGCCTTTTCTTTGTATCTGCACAACCATAATTTAACAACAACAACCATAATCTAAATTCAGTTCAGTATCAAACACTATTTTCTTGCCTTCCAACTCAGATGACCATTGCTTTTGGCCATTTTCTGGTTTTCTGTAGCAACAAGAGAAAGTGGTGGGCGTCTACTGTCTCTGCAACAGTTATTTATGGACATTTCATTGCACTCTCTTATTCGACTGGCTGTTCAACTCCGAATGTTCAGAGGCAAAAGCAGCCAAGAAAAAAATCAACAATTAACCACAACGTCACATAAAGCAATGAAGGGGGGGGGGGGGGGGTAGTAAATATTTATCAGATTTGTTGTGAAGCTTGTGAAGATTTTACTGAAAAAAGCTGAAAATTACAAGAAGTAACGCTAAAAATATCAATGCACATTAAAATGCAGAAATTGGGGGAGGGAGACATCAGTGACGTGCAGTGAGGTTTACAGTTACAAACACTGAATCTCAGTGCAGTATTTTGTGTGTTCACAAAGGAAGAAGAAAAAAAAACCAAAAAACTAAATATCCAATCCGAAGATTTGATTTAGGCTTGTTTGTTCCACAGTCGGATGTCTAATCAACAGAGCTACATGCCCCCTTATTCCCCTAAACATTAACAGTATCATCTTCTCTCCTATCTTATCTGTGAACCGAATCAACACTAGTATAGGCCTATGCTCAATAAAACATTTACTTGTAGCCTAATTACTTCTTTTTAAATTGTTGTAAAAGGTTCAGTGAAACCGTGTATTGTGTAATGTGTATTGACAAATACAGGGAGATTTCACTATTTAAAACCACAAAACTAATCATAAGAAATCACCTATAAAGAATCAGTAACTAAAAATATACAAATACATAATGTATGTATTTAGTTTTTTAGACATTAAGGCATTTTTTCCTTCCCAGATGACTGGGCCAGGCCTCACCTGCCTCCCCCGACCGCACGTCGCTGGTTTCTTTTAATGGCGGACTGTGTTTCCGTGCAGGACCTGGTTTACTGAGGTTCACCGTTTTATTAGTAAATAAAATCAAAATCAGTCCTCAATAATACTTTTTCTTCATGCAGCCAATCTTAGTGATTCACAAAAAGATTTGGGGAGCTGTGAGACGTGACTAAAGCTATGTAAACAAAACACAGCTTCCGGTTGATTGTCAGCTTTTTCTGCATCTATTTCACTCAAATACAAACAGAACACAGCTGATGCCAACACATGCTAGCTTTGTTTTGCTTAGTCTGTTTGTTCAGCAAATAAATATCCAGAATCTCTGGAAATACAGCGGTTTATCACAAGATTACGTCAGTGTTTGGTGAGGTTTTATTATTTTGTCTTTATATCTGCTTTTTGCAGTTTTTGTTATCACTTGAGTTTGCGTTCTCTTTTGTCCAGTCATCTCTTCGGGCCTAAAGCGATCCAGCACCCTCTGGAAACTAGTACCTCTCACAGCCCCCCTTGAACCCCTCAAACAGGGTGGAAGCACGGACCGCACCACTCGTATGGAAACGACCCAAAATGTAATGATTCATTCTCAAAATTAGGGGAACTTTAAGCATTATTAACAAAATCTTAACCTTAATTAAGTTGAGTGTATTTTAGTGAGCATAAACTTGTCATCTGTCTTACTTTTAGCGGTAAGTAAAGAGCTGTTTTTTTCTGACTTGTGGTGGTTAAACCCGCCTGACTCCAAATTGACAAACTGTCACATGGTCACATCCCGATTAACTTTTGTTTTCTTATATCTCCCATACCTAAAATGAAAGCAAAATTGCAAACTGAACCCTCCAAATTGAATTTCTGGGATAGATAGATACTTTATTGATCCCGAAGGAAACTTAAAGCTCAGCGGCAGCAAATCAAAAAAGCACAAAGCAGATAATCTTTTAAATGTTCTAGCGTAAAAATGGCAAGGCTATTTATTTGTATTCACATGATAATAAATCATGATTTTGTCCTATTTGAATCTGAGAGAACAGTAAATATGTTGTCCATAAAGAAACATGTATACCTCGTGTCAGTGTGCCTTTTGGGCATCAACAGCAGATCGAACATGTATCAAATCCTCCTACATATAAACATGCGCGCTGTACTGCAGACTCGGAGTAACGCTCAAAAGGCTGAGAACCTTTGACTTAAAAACAATTCTTCTGCGCTCTTTTCTAGCTCAGCAGATATAACATTTCATTGTTCAGAAATTAGGAGCTGAGAGGGAACATTCTGTAGACAATTGAAGTGAAAAGAGAAGATTTAAGCCAAACTAAATGCAAAAAGTAAGATGGTGAGATTTAGTGAAAGATACTTGGGTTCTTGGGGTGCTGATTGTCGTAAAAGAAAAATCCTTTTACATGCACATCTTATTTTTCTTATTATTTAATACATCGCCGAGCGTACATCACGGACACTTCAAACTGACCTTATAACGGCCATCAAACTTTTTAATTTCTGCAGAGGCTTAACTATTTGTGGGCTTGTCTCAAAAGGTTAAATATTAAACCTTGTCTAAATGTCAGCTTCCGCAATAAACTGCATGATGTTTTGTATCGACAAATTTGAGATCTCTCATCAAAAACTGCAGAGAAGACCTCGGAAGCCACTGGAATTATGATTTTTATCGCTATGAAAGCTTGCTTTACTGACATTCTCTGAGTATGAGGTATCCAAGGCTGTTGCTGTGCAGAGGAAATGAACTGGAGTTGAATTTTACTGAAAGGTATTGTGTGTTTATCAGTAAAATGAAAATGCGGATTTTTAAGTGTGAGTGCGTCATTCATTTTAACAAGGTGGTCCTCATCAGAAAACCATCAGAGTGTAATCTGATCCCATGCATGTGTTAGTATTTTCAAGACTTTTTGGCATTTCTTCATTTTTACACTGCCAGCTCTCAGCACAAGGGTTTGCAAATTCGACTTTATAACTAGAAGATGGCAGAAAAAGCTGTACTGCATTATGTTTTTCAGCACTGAGTCTTGTACAACAAACTGTGCTTGTAGATTATATCTGGAGTTCATCTACTATTATATTGTTTTTATTTTCTTTTTTAAAAATATATATGTTCTCAAGGCTTATCCCGCCTATAGAAATTAGAAGACACAAAAGTAGGTAAGACACATTTGATTTAACCGCACAGAAGATAAAAAAAAAGGGGGGGGTAAGGAAGATAAAATCAGCTGATGCTTTGTTTGACATTTTTTAATCCTCAGTTTTGGATGTGAAGGCAATAAAGAAAAAGCAAAAATGATTTTAGAGATGCCTGATGCAAGTTAACACACAATGTATGATTTTAAAACCAAATATCCATAGGTTTGGAGGGAGGTATGTTGGTGAAATGTGTCATGTTTCAAAATGCTCACTGTTCAAAGGGAATACTAACTGCTGGGGAAACTGTGATTGCCATGTGGCTCTCATCATTACAGTGTATTTTAGGACTGTCCTATTGTTCAGATGCATTGGACTGAGATAAATAAAGCTCTTTTACATCCCCATCCCACTCCATGTCAGAACTATGTATTAAAGGGGTTTTACCTAGAGGGACCGAAACCTTCTTTTCTGCACTGAGATGTTGTTTTACCTGAAATGCTCCATTTATAGGCAAACATTTTAGGCTAAGCAATAACATTTTTGTGAGACAAGCATGTGACGTACCCTCCTCTAGAATAGTGGTTCTCAAACTTTTTCAGTCGCGACCCCAAAAATAACAATAGTTCATGTTTGCGACATCCAAACACAAAAAATAGGCAACACGCAAAGTGATAAATTAGCATCATATCTAATGTTTGATTTTATTTTGAGAATATAGAACTAGAAAAATGACTTTAATAGGCCAACAAATAGGAATCTACATTTACCACTGCATTTGAAGGGCGTCAACCCTTGTTTAACACTATTGTATCCGTTTTTCCCATCATCTGGGGACCCCTGGAAATCATTTCGTGACCCTCATTGGGGACCCGACCCCTAGTTTGAGAACCACTGCTCTAGAAAACTTACATAGTGCACCTTTAACAGGATCTGAATCCAAGACTAAGCCAGATGTAAACCAGATTTTAAGACTTCAGTGGAAACCAGTGTCCAGTCAGACCAAAGCCTCAGTAAAGTCATAGCATTATCACAACATACTTTAAACGTCAATCTTGCATTTTCTTGTTTTACTAAATATAATATACTGTATCAGGAGCTGCTTTTAGTCTGGTCCCATTATGGTCCCATTTGGTAAGAGCCCCTCGAGGGGACATTTCTCAGAGCTGGCCTCTCTGTTAGACAGCCCCGGCTGATGGATGTGCTCTGCTTTAGCCCCTGCAGGTTATTCAGAGGTAAGGGCTACGGCTTTCACCTTTGTATGGGCCATTTAACCTGCAGAATGAATGTCTACCTGACCAAAGTGGACCCTTTTGCCATTCTCCTGTGTCCACTGTGGTGGGAAGTGCCTGTGAGTATATTAGTGTATAATCTACTTTTTAAATGTATGTATGTGACACGGAAAATGCAGTCAACTCCTGTCCCTGGTTGGGCTTTTCCCAGTTCAAAACATTGTAAAAGCACAACTCATATTCACACAGTGCAGTTTAACATTTTAGACATTCCCACATTCAACACATACACACAGATTTAAATACTTGAACCTCAAGGTGAACAATGTATGCTCTGGTTACACAGTTTACAGCTCTTAAATGAAAAGGCTGACTATCCAAACGTAGTTCTGCACTGGGGGATTGTGGTTATTGTGCGGTTATTACAGTGGCTCTGGTGCCAGATTTTATGCCTTTGAATATTAATTTAAGAGAGTATAATTTACAAAAAGCTTCTGAAACGTAACAAATTATACTTGTTAAAATTGCAGTTAGTTGGTGGTAGCGGATTTGTGTTTTAGCCATGATCTTTGTTGTTTAATAGTAAAATGAATCACTGTGCTTAGTGGCTGATGAAGCTGCTGGAGCACATACTGTATAAAATATGGGAAACCATGCCATTCATGCTCAGCACAACAGCCTGGTTTGGGATGTAATGTCTGATCAAATTGACACAGTTGAGACTGTTTTGTATGGATTTGGAAATGTTCTATATATGTTTGTCAAATTTTAGTTGGGGATCTAAAACCAGTGAGAAGTAGTAGTAGTTCTAGCAGTAGTACAGGGCCAGTGTAATTACTCAAGGGTGAATGGAAACATGGATAAAAATGTACACTCATTTGAGAAAACCCTGGAGCTGCAGAGGGAATACCTGCAGCCGACTAACTGTGACTAAACACTTTATTTTTAGTCACGGTTAGTCGCAGTCATAGCTAAGTGGCTGATGTTTGCGACTTTATGACGTGACTCTTGAAAAAAAGACTTCTCGATTCATTATCTCCAGCACAGTGCGTCAAAACGGCGTCTATAGGAGCTTTCATTCAGCCGTGCTGTGTGCAGTTCAAAGACCTGTGCGGCTACTGACATATTGCACTCGTACAGTAAAAAAACTACAACAGAAAAGTGCTGCGTTAACAACACCGGTCAAACGATTATTGACCACGATTATATAAATAAATAATATGTGTGTGTTTATTAATAATTATTTATATTCTGTCTTTCTTTTTATTTACTTTCTTATGCATCTTGCTTGTAACTTTCTATGACATTATGATTTCTAAATATATTAGAGCAAAAATGGCCTAAAGTGCTGTACAGAAAACAATACCATATACATGTTCTGCTCAGCTTGTGTTAAAAGCCTCTGCAAACAAGTGTGTTTTCAGTAAAGACTTAAAAATACTCAGAGACCAAAGCGAAACATAAATAATGTGACATAAATAAGAGATGAAAATACAGCAGCCAAAATACTGTAACAATTGTCAAAATGTTGCCAAAATAAAGTTGTTTGTGGAATACATTCATTTCTCTACTTGAGTAATTCAAAATGACAGTACTTTGACTACATGTTTACCTTTTCAGTAACAATAATAAAAGAAATCCTGTTTAAAGAGGTTGGTTTCTATGCAATCTTGGTTCTGAAGCCCTGTCATTTTCAAAGATGCACCAAAACAACAAAAGCCAGCTTGTCATTACCATACTTTTGGACACTTCTGTTGGCACAAGAGGCACTCATTTGAATGCTCATCTGTCATGGATTGGTGACAATTAATTAAACATTGGTTACTGAAAGGCTATGGGCTTCTTAAGATTGCAACGCTGATTTATTGTGTTATTTCTACAACTGTCAACACTTACAGGCAAATAAAGGACGCAGAAAGCCTCGAAATACATGTTTTGATTCTCGGGGTTGAATAAATAAAACACATGCAGTCAGAATTTGATTGAAGCTCTTGTCTTTTTTGACATTTGGGTGAAAAGCAGAGCTGCAGATATCTGTCGGAGCCTTGTTAAAAGCCAGGGGCATAAAAACAGGGAGAACGAACAAACTTGTTTAGAGGGCTAAGCTTGGGTGTCTTATGCAACTTTTCAAACAATAACTTCATCTTGTGACTGTAAATTGTTATCCACTTGGAGTAAGACAACATTTGGACTGGTGCCCAAACTTCCACCGGATCTTTAAAGTGCACTGCTTTAAACGTTTCCTGTTCCATTACGTGTTTGTCTCATTAGAATGTAATTGCTTTGCCAGTAAAGTTCTGTAAATTATCAATCTTTTATTAATTCAAATCCAGGCATTTTTGTTCTCAGAGAATATTAGTTTTGGTGGAGGTCACTTGCCTGTCTCCTTGGGGATTTCTGAAAACAACAATGTCACCTTGAAGAATAGATCATTTTGGAAACTCCGCCTAAAAACGTGCATAGTGCAACTTTAAACAACTAGCCAATTATGAGAATGGAAGGGAAACTTGATTATTATTTATGTTTGCTTTTTATTAATTAAAATGTCAAAATGTTTTTTCTTTTTTTTTGTACTTTTAAAACATGTTATTTTACCACCCAAGGTAAAACACACAGACTGACAACTTCTATAAAGAGAATTTATCAAACTGAAGCAGTATTTGTCTTGAGTTATTTGCCTGCTACTGTGTGAGAGTATATATAACTCTACAAAGTCTGATTTACTCATTTGGATTCTGTCTGACTTCAATTTAGACTGACTGGGACAGTATATAGTGACTTTATAACTGACACACGTAAAAAAAAAAAGTAAAAATAAATAACATTCTTACTTGACTAATTTGAAAGACTTCAGATGAAATGGGACGTCTTTGTTGGACTGAATAAGCCTTTTTTAGATGTCTTCTGTTGACTTTCTATTTCTAAATTTTCCTTTTTTATACTTAATGTGCTCCCTCTGCTTTTGTTATGTTGATTTATTCATTTGTGTTTTTGTCATGCTTGAAATTTTGAAAAATAAAAAAAGAACATCCAGAGCAAACCTGAACATCTTTCGACGTCTGAAACTGTGGCTGAAATTAGGGCGGAACTGAAATGCATGTTGTCATTGTTAATATTGTTTACAGTGATCCCTCGTTTATCGCGGGAGTTGCGTTCCAAAAATAACACGCGAAAAGTGAAATCCGTGAAGTAGTCACAGCTTTATTTTTTATTATTTTACAATGCAATACTGAACTATGGAATGAAACCAAAAACCAAAACCTGTTTTAAAGCCCAAAATTTGTTTAAGACAATAATTTTAATATAGTAATTGTTGGAAACATTGTCACTCGCGTATTTCACGCGTATGTCCCAGCTGTGCCTCTTGGTCCTGACTCCGCTCCGCTGTGGCGTCTGTCTCTACTGAAGGCGCAGGTTAGGGGTAGTTGTTGGCGCTCTTTCTTTTTCTGAGCAAGAAGATTTCTATAAACAGATATGCCACCTTCGATTATATTTGAGAACTGCAATGAACGACTCGTCAAAGAGTCCCGTTCTTGTGCGTGCGCTGAAGTTCAGTGGATGCACTGTAAAAATATCCGCACTGTAAAAAAAATCCGTGAAGCAGCGAAGCCGTGAAAGATGAAGCGCGATACAGCGAGGGATCACTGTACTTAACAACGCATACAATTTCCAACGCTGCTCAATTATGGGAAAATAATATTCCCAATCATTTAAATCATACTTGACATCAAGATTTTCAGACTATTATTTGCACATGGGGCCCAAGTGGTGCATCAATGCAGGTAAAGTTAATGAAATGAACAGATTATATGAAACATGCATGTAATGTGAATTGTATAGTGCTCCAAATTATGAGCAGCTTTTCCACTCACAGAAACACTGACATACACACGCAATCAGAAGTTTGTGTCATTTTTTTCTCATTTATATCATTTTGTAATCACTGGGTGCAGTAATTGTGATCAATTGATAAATCACAGAGCCCCGCCCACTGCTATTTCCAGATTCAATTTATACTTAAATTGATAACTTTGAATACTTGGGTTTGACTTATATATTGTCCTTACATGAACCTAAAGCTCAAAATCTGTCCCTCATCCACTGTTCCTGACAGTTTGTCCCCGCGACAAACAGGATGTCAAGATTTCACATTTTACTGTTATGATTATTTGGAGAAAAAACATCACAAATTAACGATTATTCACTATTAATGAGAACATGACCAAACAATAATGAAATCTTTTTTCTTCCCTTTATCTAAAACATCGCTATTCCTCAAGTTTATCACCAGCTTTATGAAATAAATGCGACAAAAACAACTAGATTAAAAAGTACTTTACATTTAGGTCTATTTTTGGACCTTAAATAAGACATAATTTTGCTTCTAAAATTGTCTCAATTTATATTTTTTGGTTCTTATGATTATATTGTGACCTGAATAATCACAATGATCAATCTACCGAACAATCTTGATATCCTTACATACAGTAGATACAGTTGGCATATGAGGGAACGTCCACAAACGGATCTCCGTGGGGGAAGCAATCCATTCATTTTAATGTGTCAGAGCTACTTTTTCACTAACTGTTCAACAGCTAAAGAGGAAACGGCAATTTTAGGAGTTATATTGAGCCAAATACAGACACAAATGCATGGAGAAGAATAAAGTGGTCCAAGAACGCTAAGTTTAGCTGCAGACTATGCTACAGCGACGCTACCGCCACCTGCTCTAATTTAAAATCTACAGAACAATCGGTTAACTTTTCTGAGGAAACGTCAGGCCAGTAATGTCTGTTAAGACTCACTTGACTTGAATTAGTTGTGCTTAAAATACACATAATTCATTGAGAAATGTATTAGAATAGTGTCCCATTGAATCAATGTAAAGTTTTCCCATGGTTTCCCCCACAGCAGACCACGCCCCCTGATATGATGTTGCCACTGTATCTATACAGGGAGAAAATAAATGACTTTATCCTAACTCTTTGCCTTGTTTTATGTACTGTGAATGTGAACAGTGTAGCAGCTGCATTAATAAAGAAACAAGCCCAGAAGCTCGATCGAAACTATTGAGCTGTGTCCTTATCTGAATTGACTCAAAGGAACTCATGATGTAACTCATGATACTGTGAAACTATTTGTGCACTTTCAAATCAATGACCATCAGTCCAAATCACAACAAAACAAATCAGAGACAAGGTGGGTTCAATAAGACTGTAAAAACAGCTGAATACTTGAAATAATGTCACTTTATAACACCATGACCATTTAGATTCAGATTTTACATTTACATTCAAGTCAGTGTACTTTTAATCCACAGTTTATTGCCTCGTACGTAAAAGATACTTCTCCGCAGAGGATTTGTCAGCCTCACAGTTTCCCATTTAGCCCTGTCCTCCAGAGTCACTGAGGTGCAAATATTGAGATCATATGCCGATTTAACCAAGTTTTAAATACTCTTCTACTGTTCTGCATGAGAGATTTATCACTGGAGGCATAAACCGGCTTTTCATTTATTTGGAATTTACTTTGTTTGTGTGCTTATGTTGATGCCACCAGAGAAAAAATAATAGCGTTAGAACTAGATACTAATATTAAAGAGTACTGATTCTAAAAAAAATGAATGAATATGATCTTGAACTTTATCAGAACAGGAACAAGACCACAAGAAAATGCTA
Source organism: Rhinogobius similis (assembly GCA_019453435.1). NCBI lineage: Eukaryota > Metazoa > Chordata > Actinopteri > Gobiiformes > Gobiidae > Rhinogobius > Rhinogobius similis. The sequence continues at coordinate 14,334,827 of CM033633.1, read as the reverse complement.
TTATTTTGTACAATCTTGTTGCCAGCAGTGGATTACTCTGAGATAGATAAGATGATCTGTGTTTATAAAGGAACTAAGTATTAGGGGAAACTCAATAATGCTGAGATACTATGAGAAAATACTAAATTCAACCACTAGAGGTCTGTAAAGTAGCAAAGTTTTAGTCCATTTTAAATGTAGGGGATTCTTTGCTGCACTGAACTGGAAGGCAATATAAATAAGAGCGAGGCGTGTTGAGCACAATATGAACAGCAGTAAGCAGCCTGTCACAGAGGTGTCCTGAATATAAATAGGGCACTGAACTATTTGAGCTTAGTATTAACATTTCTTCTTAGAGTTCGGAGGTGATGCGTGACCACCGCTGTCTCGTCATGTGAGCATAAATTAATATTCTAGGAGTATGCACGACTGCTAATGTCTGAAAATGGTAAAAAGACCAATCAGGAGGTGAAATTAATTTAGACTGTGAGAGACGTCCACTTCGAGCGAGCGGTTCAAATGAGAAATGTCAACCCAGTGCTGCACTCTGGCCCTCGTATCTTCAACTACCACTGTGTGTCCTTGACTTCACTCTGCTCCTCCTCACCAGGGTTCATTTTATTATTATATTCAGATAACTGCTCCCCGGTAATTAAGAAACATGAATGGGATTACTATAACCACACGTGCCGCCACTAAAATTGGGTGTCACAAGATAGTTGCTGTCATTGTATGAGCAGATGCTATGTGCGTAAATGAACAATTAACACTGTGTTAAGATGACAGTGTGCATCCAGACATTATTTTAGACTGTATCGTGTATCTATCAACTGCTAGGAACTATCAAGTATGCTGCAGAGAGATGATTAAAAATGTTGTAAACTTTCAAATAAGGGTATTGATATCTGCACTTCCATAGCTCATTTTACAGTCATTTCACATTGCCTGGTACTTAAACTTGTTTTTGTTTTTTTTTCGTTTTCCCCTAAATTTGAACAACAAAACATGAAACGCAGAAGAACCTGACCAGAGAGAGAGAGAAATAATACAGAAATATATATGTGGCACAAGACATGTATAATAAAAACATGAAAGCTGACAGCATAAATAATCCAAAGTATTTCAAACAAGTCCATATTAAAATTAAGAACAAAAGTTATTTAGTCAGTTTTTTCGAATCAGTTACTATGTCGACCCAGTCCTTAATCGTTGGTGTTATTTTTTTAATGCCTTCTTCCCTGTGTAGGTATCCCTTGATTGCCATGGCTGGTGTTTTGAGGCCCAAATACAAAGTTCTGAACTTGAGAGGGATGGAGTTGTCAAAGAAAAAGTCTGGAGTGCTTTGTTAATTCTCGGTCCAATATTTACTTAAGCCTAAGTTAATACATTTTCAACAAATTTGTGGCTTCTTTTGGCATACTCTTAAAATATATTGAGATCATTTCTGTCAGTATCGCCCACCCCAATGTACTAAGTTATAGTATGCCTTGTGTCAATTTATGTCTGGATAAAAACATAAAAACAGTTATGTCCGAAAATGCTTCTAATACAACATAAATAGAATGGTTTTGAGTAAGTTTAGTCTTAGAAATATCCATATTGACCACATACAGTATAATGCAAAATAATTCTCTAGAAACAAATGCTATTATTGTGTTGAAATGTAAAATTACAAAATACCAACTATCAGGCAGAATCAAATCTAAAACTAAAACAGACAACACCACCCACAACAAAGAATGTAATATACTTTCCCAGAATAGACTGTTCTTTGCAAAGCGTTGTCCCTGAGTAGTTCCCTCACTTGGGGCTGTCTAAAAAGCAAACATTGCCAAGTGTTCAATTAGCAGTGGGTTTGGTGTCCACCAAGCCTCTGATTCCTGATGTTTTCCGGCTCATCAGAGGAACTATCAGAGAGCTAGTGCTGTCATTGTGTGCGTTTACTCCAGTTCATAAAAGACCCTTGTGATCCTAAAGTGAAGCAGGGACCCTGGTTTGATTGCCTTTAAATTCAGGATCCTCGGATGATTGGCAGGTTTAGTGCAGCAGACAGAGGTAAGTTTAAAACAAAGGAAGAATTTCACAAAAACAAAATATGTATATAAATAGAACCAGGTTAAGGCAATAAAAGAAAGATGAAAATAAATAGATGTGAGGAAATAAGTGTGAGGAAATAGTATCAAATTTTAGTTATGCAATGCAAAGTGTGATATCGCCAGAATCCAGATGCCACCACATTGGAAAACACATGGCCAAAAATCACTCAAAAATATTTATATTGCCAGACATTACACGAGAGCATCTGTCGCTTGATTTCGAGCCCAATTTGGCTCTCTACGAGTTTGAGAGGACGTAGGCCTGAGTAGCACTTCTCGCAAGCAATCATTTGTTGTGGCACTCCTCATGTGCGGTTAGAGGGAAATCGTAAAGTTCCAACATGTAAGATATTTACAATAGTTTCTTATCAACTTTACAACAACCAATCAGAGAGGCCAGACAGCGCCAGGCTCCACTGACAAGACACAACTCTTAAATTGTAGAAACAGCGGAGGACACTCATAATTTTTCATTTATCATCACCACTTCAATGACCGTAACATCCTTACCTCCAGTGAATATGCTGCTTCATTTATCATAAGAGTTCCACAAGGGTGTGTACTTGCCGCTGTAAATACTCCTTCTTCACCTTCAACTGCAAACCAGTGTCGGACTCCAATTCCACATAAAGTTTGCAGACAACACCACTTTCATCTACAACAGTGACTGCAAATCATGTACAAATGAGATTGTTAATCTAAGTGTGTTTTTGACCTGGTTAAATACAAATAAAAAGCTGATAAAATGCAGTTGAAGGGGATGGCTATCAGGCAAGCCCCCAGCTTTAAATTCCATGGGACAAGTCAGAGGACCACTGGACCTGTTCTGGACCACTAACATCTGTGGAATATGGTCAGAAACACACAGCAGTGCTCCTTCTTTTTGAGGACCCTGAGGAAGAACCTGTCCCTGTCCTCTGCTATCCTGATACACTTCTACTGCTCTGTGATAAAGCACACTGACAAACTATATGTCTGGTATGGGAACTGTACTGTGGCTGAGGGCAAATCACTACAGTGGGTGGTGTCAGGCGCATCATAGTGACTCCTCTCACGGCCCTTGAGAACATTTAGTGCAAGCAATCTCTGCGTAGAGCACAAAACATTATAAAGGACTCCTCTCAGCCTGCCCACAGACTATTGATGCTCCTGCTTTCCAGCAGGCGTTACACAAGCCTCTGCAGGACCAGCAGACTGAGGGACAGCTTCTTCCCCAGGCTGTCAAAACCCTTGAACTCTCACTTTATTTAATGCACTTTAAAACTGCACCATCATTGTGGTGTCAAAAGTCAATTTGTTAATTATGCTGTAGCTCATATGGATATTACAAATTATAAATTCCAGTGACATAGTTTTTTTTTTTCACAGTATTTGCTTGACTGAGGAGAGGGGGATGTCCCAAATCATGACTATGATGGGCCTACCCTTCACCCGCTCCACAATGTGCTGGTCAGCTCCAAGAGCTCGTTCAGCAGCAGACTGTTACTGCCGCTGCTCCACTGAGACACACAGGGATTCATTCTTGCTGTTGCCATCATACTGCTGAACTCTCCTGTCAAATCCTCTTTGTTATGTCATTGTGCAGTATTCAGCTCACTTATAAGGCTGTACAAGAACATGTAAATAAGCAAATATGTTGTGAGGGTACTATATATTTACTTTTACTATATTATATATTTACTATTTATATTTACTATATATAGTTATACTGGTCGGTTGAATGTCTGTAACAAAAATAATTTCCCTCGTACTTGTGTTCTATTGGTAATTGGAAAAGTGCAATGACAATAAAGTTGAATCTAATCATTTATCAAAATGCACCTATAGTCTTAAAATGAAGTGAATCTGATGAATACTATCTAATTTCTATTGGCTGGCTCTGTTGTCCCAAAGGGATTAGAAAATACAGATATATGGATTATTTAAGCTTTATTGTTTTTTGCGAGGCTTAGTTACCCCAATTAACAAGAGAAATTATGCAAATCACCTGCAATCTTGATCCCAGTCCAGGAGGCACACAGATTCAAAGAGAAATGTGATCCAAAACCACCCACAGTCATCCCTCATTAGGCTTCTCCTGTTTCCCGCTCTGAATTTTTTTTTAGGAACTTATTTACCATGATATTTTCATTTTGTCAGACGATAGCGCACACTCTGTCATGCTATTGACTCCTGACCCTTAAAATCCCCTCTTGGCCCTTGTTGTCATGAACCCTGTTGCACAAAGACTAAGCCCTCCTGTCTCTGATATGATATAATGGTGCAGCTTTGATCCTTGGGGGGCAAACTTGAAAAGGTTACTCAATCTGATGTTTTGAAGTTGACAAGACAGGTAGGTCCCAACAGGTATTTTGGGGAAAGATGCCAACTTTTAAATTAATACAAGGATTTCATGCTTGACAGAAAAGGCAGTGCCCATTAACGCACATAGCAGTCAAAATAGTAATAGTATAATCTACAAAGCTCTCAAATGTATTTGGATTTCTAACACACGCCGATTCTGTCTCGGTCAATACAAGTCACCACTCCATCACCTGCCATCCTTGCGTCTTTCACTCTTACATAATCTTAGCCTCCCTCATCAGGATGTACAGTTTTAATCACTGCAAAGGTGTTGGGAAGTAACTGGATACATATACCGAAAATACATATTCAGAATGCGTATCTTGAGTAATTATTCTGGTACATGCAGTTATTCTTTCATATTCAGAACGGTTACTATGCTAAAATCAGAGGAATACATTGTGGTAATTGATCATGAAATTTAGGATTTAAATTTGAATAAATCAATGAGAAAAATAGGAAACACAGCTCTTATAGTGAGAGCATGTGCAATTTTTCCTTCCCTAACTTGTGATAAAGGTTCTCTTATCATATATTGGCTAAATAAATGCATAGCAAACTGTGAAACACAAACAAAATTCCATTTTAATCTTGTATCGTGTTTTCACACTATGATATAATGCAATTCAATATGAAAGTATAATAAGTCAGAATACAGTACTCTGTATTTGACCAAATAACGGATTATGTTACACAATACATTTGAATGCAGGTATTCAGCATTCTGTAACTAAATACATTTACAAAGTATTCTTCCCAACACTATGTACAACATGTAAGAAATAAAACTTTTGATAGCCAACTTATGGAGAGAAATAAAGATTTAAGCGTGTTCAGGAAGGGCTTAGACTGTGCACTTAATTTAGTTTCGCATAAAATAGTTTGGGGGGGCTGATATTTTGCATATAAAGAGGACGTTTTGGGCGAATAAACGCACGCGCCATGATGTGCCAAATCCAACCAAAACCACACCCAATTAATAAGCAAGAATAAAATACGAACACGTGAAAATGACACATGCGTAATGTGTTAGACCCGTCTCCAAACTACTTCCATCTCTTAATTGAAAAGCTTCGGTCAAATTGCCAATCGCCAAACAGGAAAATGAACTTACCAGACTTGGGCAGTAATGAATAAATCACCGTCGAAAGCAGCCGGAGAGCGAAGAATATTACAATCCCTATTAATGTCCATGCAGAGCACAGATGCGTTCACGCCGACACCCGTTTACTGTTTCGACTGAGGAGCGGCGACGCGCACATTCGGGAGCGCGCGTCTTCTTGGCCGTAGACGGAAAACCGGGGAGAGGTGCGTCAGTCAGGAGGAGGTGTGAAGACAAGATAAGAGGAAGAATAATAACAGCTCTACGTTAACCGGGGCTAATAAGAAGACAAGCGGTTTCCATGAAGGCTCGGAGACGCGTCCTGCTGTTGTACAAGACGATAATAGGCTGTTGCGCACCGGTTCCAAACGCAGTCTTGATAGTCAAATGCTTCTGCGGTGACTTTATCCTTGTCACTATATAATTGATGTCACCCAAATCGGGATCCCATATGGCGTGAGAGTGAACGGTGGGAGCCAAGGACCATGGGTACAAAGAGAATATTCAGAGGAGTTCATAAAAGTTTAAAATATCATAGCTGATATAGACTCGACTCAAAGAAACATCTGTCCACGCGACTCCTCTGGGACATTAGTGAACAGACTTACAACTTGACATGAGCTGAAAGCATAGATATACATAGACATGACGTGACATTAATTAGGGTGACCACGTCAAGTGTAGAAAAAGAAAGACACAAATGTGGTGGGACATGGAGGGACGGAATAATAGCCTAACTCAGAATCTGTCTGAATTTTTATTGTCAATGTCAGTGAACAAAATTCACAATAGGATTGTGCTTCGGCCATAGAAGCAACATAAAACAATGCATAATTATAGTAAAATATAAACTATTATTAATAAGGCATGCATATTAAAAAAAAAAAATTGATTCTAGACTGCAATAACGCCATTTGATTTCCAGTTGTTCACAATCATAATGCACAGAGTGAAATTGGAAATTGGAATGACAATGGCATATTGTAATAAGTCTTGATTTCTTTAAGAGAGAAAAAAATGTTAAAAGTTCTTTGTAAATCTTATTATTTTGTAGAATTCACGTGGCAGGAATGAAAAAGAGACATTCCCTAAATAAGTGGGACAAGAGACAAGAGTCTAACTGGCTCAACAAAAGGTGGTCACCTTAACATTGATATCATTTGCATATCAACACCTTTATGTTCCAATATAAGTATTTATTTGCTGAAGTGATAATTGTGATAATTTGACATCTAAACATATCTACACCTCCTTTGCCCCTTGAACAGAGTTTGAACAGAGGTGGGTTGTGTTTACTTGGGTTTATATATTTATTGACTTGCACATGGGGGGGCCCGGGTTCGAATCCCCCAGGGGACGAACGGTAGAATGAGCAATTACCATCATCCAGTGTGGGTCCTTAGGCAAGACCCTTCATGCTACTGCCTACCTCATACCATGATGAGTGACAATAAAGCACATGAGATGCTCAGACGTCGCCCGGCCAAACAAGGTCTGCTTCAGGTGCAGGGGAACCTGTGAACCTTGATGACAAATGGGCTACTGGAACAAGACACAGATGGGCGAGATGCGAGAAGAGCTGGAGAAGGCCTGGAAGGTACAGGCCAAAGTGGTGCCCTTGATGATCGGAGCACTTGGGGGCAGTAACCCCCAAACTGGAGGGGCTACAGCAGATCCCTGGAGGAACATCAGACGTCTCAGTCCAGAAGAGTGCAGTGCTAGGAATAGCTAAGATACTGCGCCGAACCCTCAAGCTCCCTGGCCCCTGGTAGAGGACCCGAGCTCAGAGATGGATGAGACCACCCGCGGAGGGGGAGAAGGGAATTTTTATTTTTTTATATATAAAATGGTATTTCGGAGTATTTTTCAGATACCAACTGCTTTTTAACAGCCTTTTTTTTACATTCTAACAGTACTCATCCTTGAGTAAAAGTTTTAGTTACTTTTCTCACTGTTAGTTACAAAATTGCTACTTTTTGTGATATCCTTTGAAAATACCAGATTTTGGGCATTATTTAATGTTTTTCTTCCAGAAGTTCAAAAATGACTAAATCTGGTGTTGCATCCCGTAACATTAACGTTAACTGATCCTTTTACGAAGTAGTAGCTTCCCCAAAAACAGCTCTGGTTGTGAAGTTTCTAGAAGTCACTGTATGTTCCAGCATTGATTTCATATTTGATTGGAGCTAAATTGCCCTGCAGGGAGCTGCTGACGAGGTGGTGTGAATGTATAACTGTTAAGAGTGTAAAGAACCTCGCAGCATGCAGCACATAAAGTTTCAAGTATAATGTGAGAAATCTGTTCAACAGCCATTAAGAGGTGAAGGACGATCAGCAGAACTTATATACTGTTAAAGTAAAATGTGTGAGTGTGAACTCAAATGAATGGGGTAAATTGGTCTTTGGCTTATCGACTTAATGCTGTGTGTTATCAAAGAAGCAATTTGATGTGCCAAAATTTACCTGACATTATATATTGAGTAGAAGGCAGAATTTTCAGCAAATTTATTTGACAAACAATAGTTTCTGTTCAAGTTTTTGCCAATTTGAGTGACTAGACATTTTTATGTGCCAAGCCAAATACAAAAAGGCAGAAAATAACAAAAGGAATAATTGTTGCATCTTCAGACTTTTATTCTTTTTTCACTTGAATGTTTTGTAACTTTATGTAAAGGCAGGCAATAGAAACATCTCAGAAATGCACAAATACAGGATAGTTTGAAATCCCTGCTAATCAAAGCTGCACATTAGATCTACTGGTCATACGGGCAAATATATGAAAACCACAGGGCACACAGTTAATTAGATGAATTAATGAATCATAGGATTTATATGACATCTTTCATGACACTCAAAGCACTTTACAGTGCAATGTGTATTCACTCCACACTCGGTGGTGGAAAACTACTTCTGTAGCCACAGCTGGGGCAGGCTGATAGAAGTGTGGCTGCCAATCTGTGCCATCAGTCGCTCCAACCACCAATCACTCATCAGAGTCACACAAGGCAATGTGGTGAAGTGTCTTGCTATGACAGTTTGCCCTAGAACCACAGCCAGCAAAGCAGCGTGGACCCCTCATGGGTTTAGAGCTGAGCCCTGACTGGGTTTGTCTGTGGTTTAGTGTCCCTGCCTGGGTTGGCTCATGTGGGCTTTAAGTGTGTTCTGAATGGGTTACACATGGGGCCCAAGTGGGTTAATCACATGAGACCCACATTGACCCATACTTTTGCCCACACGGGATCCCACTGTGGCCCCTGGTGTTCCAGCAGTCTCCCATCCAAGTAATAACCAGGCCCTGTCATGCTTAGCTTTTGGCAGGATCAGGCCTTGAGCAGGTATGGTCACATTCATTTTATTTTGTTACAAAGCTGTGCCTGCAACACAAAAATAAAGCAGCTTCAGTTTAGTCACTTGTAGGAACCAAATGTCCATCGAGTGCCCAGATCTACAACAGCCTTTACAAAACATTGGAAAAAGCAAGACATCGTGACTCATGTATGTAGGAACATCCAAATGCCACAGCTTCAAGTCCAGAGCAGGTTTGAAACACTGGTACCCGCCATGGCAGCATCTTGACACGGGTTGTATTGTGCCTAAAATACACTGGCTGTTCTTGCTCCCCGGTGGACAGTAGTGGGAGTTGAGAGTCCTTATCTTCTCTTGGAGAGTTTTTCATTGACTTTTAGTAAAGTACCATATAATAGTTTGATGAGAGGGCTGTGTGGAGAGCGTAAGAAATATTGAGTCCCTATTTATTTGCAAAGATGTTGACAAAAATATCCAAATGTATCCAAGAAAAAGCTATTTGTTTTAGTTTCCTGTAGAGTTTTATACTCTCAGACCAAATAAGGCCTCATTAATTTTCAGTGCGCTCTAGCTATATTACAAAGACTATTGTTATTCAAAAACATTTCTGTGTGGGGCTTTTCTATGATAATAAACTGAATGCTGAAATAAATAAGAACAAATAAACTGTTTTAATAAATTATGTCACTTTTTTTTCAGACTGCAGATTTAAAAGATAAGTTAATTTAAATGTGCATCAAGTACGGGGTCCATACTTGTCTCTATGGCGATGTTATTGCTTTGCCTTTAATGCGCTAATCATACCTATCTTGCTTTCTAAATATTCTGAAAAACATTTTTAACTGTGAGCTAACTTGTAGCAGCAATAACGTCCTACCAGAAAAGTCACACGCAGGGAGACATTTCTTTGGAATGGGGGCAGCTCAAAACATCAACACAAACACAAACAAGAATCACACAGAATCACACAATCAAAAACACCAGACACCGCAGTCACAGTGAAACATAAAAAAAAAAACAAAGAGAAATCATCTCCTTTGTTTATTCTCCGGTTCAGGTACAAAAGACTTCCTGTATCGGTTGTGATTGCATAGAAAAGTCCTGTTCCTTACCCCGAGTGCATGAGCGTGTTCTCAGAAAGTAGGATGTGCAGCAGAATCCTCTGAGCCTGGATGATGATAGATTATAATTCATATTCACAGTGCAATTTTTAATGTAAACTATTTCAACAGAAAAGGGTAAAAGGTAAAAAAAAGATAAATATTTCATAAATGTATTGTTACCCACAGAAAACAGGGACATCTTTGGAAAAAGAACAATCAGTTTTTCTTCTGTTTACCTAGTAAGTATTAATCAAAATACCATCAAGAGTGTATTGGGTTTTTATGCAGATTTTTTAATGGTATTTAACCATAGCATGTCATCTCTGAGAAAATGGTGGCATTAGCTAGACAAATGCTGATAGATTCTGACTACTAAAACATTGATATAACATTGATACATCACCACCATAGTCAGAGTAGCTTAGTCTGTACTTATTCTACTGCCAGATTTTTTGTTTACTATGACCCCTAGAATCGATTTCAACCTGCTTTTTTGATTATTATACACTGAAACATTATTCTTTGTGGCAGATTAACAAAGAGTAGCTATAGGCACCAGTGAGTAAACAAGTTAATATAAAGCCTTACACAACATGTTGACTTTCTTCTGGAATATTCAGAGCTAATACCATTTCACACAATCATTTGCATACTTGTTTTGGCTTGGATTTTACACTGGATGCCCTCCCTGACGCAAATCACCTCATATATTTAGCGCCGAACCTGTGATAGTACAAGAGTGCACTGATTGGAATTGGAAATGCAAGACCTGTTATTGCCAACCACAAATTTGCCTCTTTTGATTTGAAGAAAAGAGAACATCAGAACCAGGGGAAATGCTTAATCCACAAAAGAAAAATGTTGACGGGTCCAATTTTTATTGAAGCGGATTCTTTGCTATCTCAAGACTCAAGAGTGACACAGAGGTTTTCGCACAGAAACTGAAAAAGTAGCATTTCAATTCAATCAAGATTTTGGAAACTAAAAGAAATTATTCCAACAGAGCTATCAAAATGAATGCTAAAAGCTTTGGAAATTGAATCAATGGTTTGTAGCTGTTTTTTGGAACAAATTATTAGATTTGTCTAAAGTGATGTTATGACTGAGCTGCACTGCTGTCTTGACCATGTACTCACATGAAAATAAAAGAAAGTCATCTCAATGGGACAGTCCTGTACTGTAAACCAAGATAAATTTAACCAGACGAGAAGATTAGAATTAGATTAGATTAGAGAAGATTCAATGGTCCTTATTGGAATATAGTTAAACGTATAGCACACACACACAAAGGTTAAAGGACACATATTCTGCAACAGTGACTTTTTTGAGCTTTTAACCATGTTCTAACAATGTTCCGTCATCAAAAACATATCTGAAGTAGCATTCAGTTACATTCACGCCGTTTTTAAGAATGTTCATTAAAAAATCCTCCCCCCTCCAAGCGTCAAACACACTTCCTGCTAAACTTCATTGTTCTGGGACGTATTTTCAGATTTCAGACGTCACTTATGCAAGAATCTGCCACTGTTTCACGTCCTTAAAATCTACTGTCTGGATGTAAGTGTCATTTCACACAGGCTGATAAATCCATTTAATGAATAATAAACCTTTTTTTTGTTGCTGGAATATTTAATGTGTCCAAGAGCATGATTAAAGGCTAATAACAATATGAAAAATGCATAATATTTTTCCTTTAAAGGTGCACTATGTAATTTTTCAGAGTGTCTGACACCTGCTTGTCTCTATGAAGATGCTTTGCCCGGAATGTTATGAAATCTGGCATTAAACTCATCTCTTATCATATAGTGTTTTAAGTGTTTATATGGCTCATAGATGCCTTGAAAAGCACACATTCTTACTGTATATGGAGTCAGATCTGACCTGTAACTTTGCACCTTTATGTCTTCATAGTGACACAGTAAGTGTAATGGCTATATTGTGAAACGTTCTGGGAAAAGCAATAATTTCTCCAAACAGGTGGCAAATCTTCCACCAGACAGACAGACAGACACTGACAAACAAGTAGGAAAAAATGATTTACTGACAAAAGATACGATTTGGTGCTTAAAGTGCATATAACAGATTAAACATTTCACATTTTAAACCTAGTGAACATGATTATATTTAAGATTGTACCTAACATTTTTCCTATTTTCCCCTCAGTTTGACAGTTTTGGTGACGTTTATAATAATAAAATAATAATAGTAATATATTTTTGTCTAACATTGTCTAAATTGCACAATAGAGCAAGTGTTAGTCAAATAACAATGAATGACATCTCCATTAGTTTGGTAAACGATTGTTTAAACGGTCAGAAAATTGTGTCTGTTGCGTGTGAATTGTCTCTTTTCAATGGATTGTCTTTAGATTTTTTAATATATTTTTTTCCTTTTTTCTGACAAACTTGATTGATTTCAAACTATGATAAATACTCACTATAGGTTCTAGCCTCCCAAACTAAGTCATAATTAGAAAAAACATATGCACTTTAGACAGCACTTATTGTGTCGAGTACTATTGTCAGGGAGGATATTTCCCCAATGGCAACCATGGAGAGGAGGAAAGGATGTGAATGGCTGACGTTTTTGGCCGATGTGGAGGAGGAGATGAGTCGGAGGACGGTTAGGACAGATGTAAGGGCCGAGAGTGGCGTGTAGGTGAGTGATTGATAGACAAAAGTAACCGGCTGTGATTGGCTGACAGCAACGGAACAGAGTTTGAAATACAGTCTTCCTGGTTAATTTTATGCATCTGCCTGACTTGAGAAAATCTTTTGTCTAGATTCACGCGGAATGAGATGCAAATTTATGCCATTTTTTAAAATTACTGCACAGTACAACAATCAGCAGTTCTTCCTGTTGGACCCATGTATAGTATCTCACCTAAAGTAAAAGTTTATGAATTCTGACTGACTTCATCTATATTGGTCCAACTTTTCCTTCAAAAATCGACTGGCCAATTCAGTTCAGAACAGAGCTCTCATTTGCAGCCTTTGAGACGTGCAGCTGTTAAAATGATGATGGCAGGGGCAGCGTCCAGGGCGGTTTGAAAAGGCTGCGGCTTCAGGAAGTATGCAGGGGCACTGTTGGAGTCCAGTTCAACGCCGAATTTACCCACTTTACCGCGGCACTATGAACTAAACTTGAAAGAGCCTATTGAATTACTATTTAGCTGCAGTTTTCTCTTGGCAGACACATTTCATCCATCATTTCTCATTCCAATAATCCCCGCACAATCTTCGTGGCTTCCCCAGCACTGTACAGGCTTTCTGCTGCTCACATTTGCAACGTCGCATAATTAGTCTCTCCTAATTGGGAAATTAGTCAGGCCGTTAAGCAATGACTAATGTTTCTTAGCTTGTCACTTTTGAGGATTAAATGGCTAAATGAATGCACTGTGATCACAGTTTGCCTTGTGTCTGTCCCTTTCTTGCACTCAGCCAAATAGCTTTTTATATTTTCCGATGCTTTGTCTTAAAGATTAATGGTCAATACAACAGTACAATACACAATAATTAGTCATTAATTTGCTGCACTGATCAGTCACTTCAATTGTATCAGTATTTTGTGTTTTACTGTAACCATTATTTAAAGCGAAATCCGAGCCGAACTTTCAAAGATGTATAATGTCTGTAAAGCTGCCAATTATTCAACAATAGAGAAAGCCTGCACTCCTACGGCTGCAAATCCTGTTGTATTCACTTCTATGTTGTCATGCAAGTTATATAACAAGGTCAGCCGATCGACCATTCAAAGCAGTGTGTTGCTAGACTATAAATTGTCTGTATTGTGCATTGGCAATTCATTTGACTAAGATAGTTTCCAAACAAGTCAGGACAGTGGCGGGTTACATCAGATGGCCTTTTCTCTGTGGAGCTAATGTTTTATTCAGTGTTGTTTGGTGGATTCACAATGGATTGGTGTTGTGCAGCAGGTTAACGCAAGCGTGGATTTAAACTGGTGCAGTTATGTGGCAGAGGAAGGCCGTTTAAGGTAATGGTAGATTATCCAATAGCTGTTACAGCCAGCTTAATTTGAGAATCCAATACAACAAATGGGATGTTTGTGAGTTATTTTAAAACGGAAAAATAATTAAATAAAAAATACATAAAAAATACAATGGCAAAATAAAAATGGGTGTTCTATCCAGCTTTAGGCCACTAATATAATGATATTCAATGGTGTAACACTAAGCCATTGATGTTTTATGTATTTGTATGTAAATCAAGGAAGTCAAGTTTTATCATTTTGAATAATATAAACAACAAATTAATAATCCAATATGTTTGTCCAACATGTGGCAGATTAAAAGGACTTTCTAGTTTTTAAACACTGGCTTATTTTTAGTTGCACACCAAGATCTGATTACCTGATTTATTATGAGGTTCCATTTGTGTCAAAAATAAGTCGATGGTCGTTGCGTCTATGTTGATGGTCGTTACTGCCATATGTCATATGGTTATGCCCACATGTCGTCCTGTTGTGTCGTCCTCCCACATGTCGTCCCTCCCCACATGTCGCCCTTCCTACATGTCGCCCCCTCCCTCATGTCGCCCTGTTGTGTAGTCGCCCTCCCTAATGTCGTCCTTTTGTGTCGTCCTCCCTCATGTCGTCCTGTTGTGTCGTCCTCCCACATGTCGTTTGTATTACATCGCCCTCCTCATGTCGCCCTGTTGTGTCGTCCTCCCTCATGTCGCCCTGTTGTGTCGCCCTCCCACATGCGTCGCTAGATTACATGCCCCTCCCCTCATGTCGCCCTGTTGTGTCGCTCCTCCCACATGTCGCCCTGTTGTGTCGCCCTCCCACATGTCGCCCTGTTGTGTCGTCCTCCCACATGTCGCCCCTCCTACATGTCGCCCTGTTGTGTCGCCCTCCCACATGTCGCCCTGTTGTCGCCCTCCCCACATGTCGCCCTGTTGTAGTCGCCCTCCCACATGTCGCCTCGCCTAACCCGTTAAATTTACTTCAGGCATTTAAGTGGAGTCTTGGAAATAACCCCAATAGGCTATATGCACGCATTCGATGTCAGATGGCACCGAACTTCCGCTAGCGGTGTGGACGATTTCGGTAGAATGTCAGATTGCATCGTAAACCTTCGATAATGGCGGACACTAGCATATGACCCTGTTCAATCTCCGAAAACCCTCAGCAATTATTTTACTTTTAAGTTTCATTTTCATCGCAATAACAGTGCGCTCCGCTAGCGTCTCTCCGTGCCGAAGTTCCGGTGCCACCTGACATCGGATGCGGAAGGGATGACACCGTAAAGGTATGTCTCCGCCTTACTTTTGTTTTATTTCAGGTTGGTACAGTCCCATCAAGCATAAAACTGACTCATATGAAGTCCCTAACAATAAAACGGTTGTTATACGATTTGCTAGTTTGAGCTGAACGCGAGAACTGTGGTGTATTTTGATGAAGACTAATTAGCTCAGCAAAGCTAACTCCAGCGCTAGCGCTTAGCCTAGAAGATACGGTATATGGCCTGACCTTGCTATTTCTCGTCCGGCTCTTTATTTTAAATTGTATTGTGGTCATCCTCAGCCACACGTTTAGGTGTTTTGTTGCACTGTATGATTTTTTTAAAGAATATTATGTTAAAAAGGATTTTATTCCAAAAGGTAAAATTACAGAAAGTGAAGTCATGCATAAATACTGCGTTGCCAGATTAGTATCATTTATGACATATCTAGGTCTTATAACACTAAAACTAAGAATACACATATACTATTGTATAGACATTGGTTTATTGACAACATTAAAAACAGTTGTGTTACTATGATTGTGCCTGTTTTATGTCCTGATGTTTCCATCAACCTGCCAATGGGACTACAGATGAAAATTAGCCTGCATGGCTAACTCTGGCGCATGTTCATTAATGTGTACTGTCCCATCTTAAATAAAAATAAACATAAAAGTATTGTAATTACAGAGAGAAATGTGAATTGTAAAGTAAAATTCACTGTCCTTGTACAAATGAAAGTTATTCGGCAGCAGCAGAAAGACAAAAACAACACGAAATTTATGTCTCACTTTGCTTTGTTTCAGCTGTCGATTCTCCACAGAAAATATCTTAAACTGTTGGAGGTGATTGAACTGTCTGATACCTGCTACAATTTAACACTGCACAGTGGTGGTAAACAGTATAAATCACATGTCCTTGTGAGGACTGTTAATTTACGTTTATGGTCACGCTCAAAATGCATGTGTGCTATAAATGGCAGTAAGCATGTACTTATGTCCACATGCAACTGTAAAGCGCTCAGTAACGCTAGTACACCATTTACATAAATGCAATTCTTGCATTATAGACATTTATAGAGGTTATGCAGATGACATTATTGGTTTTATTTTATTTTAGTTTTCTTCACTGTATTGCTTTTATTCATCCCCTCGAGGACCGATTCTTATTTTTGAAGTCAACGATACTTTTTCACTCGTGTTTACTACTGTATCCACCTAATAATTGTCAGTTTAGACATTAAAATTCTTGGTTTTGCAGCTGAGTGTTATATACAGTTTTTGTGTTGCCACATGTTTTTATAAAGTAGAAATAAACATTATTATTACAATCCTACCTATTCACATGGCTATGCAGTTAATTAGCTGTACTGAATTATTACATTTTCTAAAGCATTGAAATGGTTAATAGTTTAACTGGCTAATTTTCTACAAAAAAAAATCTTCGTGATAAAATGTTATTGTTAATAAATAATGACATTGTTGTTTTGTAGGCTACGATGCTGCATTTTGTCCAGCCGGAAGCCTGTGACCAATGCCCAGACTTTGATTGCAGAACCTCATTAATGTCAATAACAACGTGGTAACAACTTATTGCGTCACTAAAATGTCAAACTATATTTTTGATACTAAGGCTTGATACTGTGGTCATATGGTTTTATAATCATTTCGAAAAAGCTGAGGATGATTACACTAAAGTAATAAGATGGGAAATATATGCTTTTTCTTGCAACAGTATAGCCTCAAGTTGTGTTGTAGATGGACTATAATTCTCTCCCTTCATAGGAGTGTTATTACATTGAAATAAATGTATTTGAATGAATTTGAGGAGACACCAGGAAGAGCAGCAACCGGTATGCCAGGAGCTAATGGGGATCTTAATAAACTAAATTGTTCTAATCTTGTTCATAGTCTGCTAGCTACTGCTGAAATTGCAAGGCAGTGCCTTTTCCACTCCCAATTAATAAAACTGAACTTGAGCCAAAATGTTTACTGTGCTCTAGGATTCAACTAATTAAGCATAAGGTAACTAGATCACAATTGATCATTCTCTATTACAGCTTCAGCTTATCATCATTTAGTAGTCCAGTTTTTGGGAGAGGTGTCTGTAAAGCCTTTTTGACTTCTACCGCCCCATGCACATTGTATACTGTTGTATACGACGCTGATTTTTTAAAAAATTGTTTGATCGTCCCCACGTTTTATTCTATTTAGCGCTAAATCAATAATTTACAAAATAAAAACAGTTTAGACACCTCATCAGCCACTGCCACTGCTTCCACTATTGTGGTCCGATTGTCCTTTGCACCATCTTTAACTACGACCAGTCCTTGGTGTCCAAGGCATTGTTATCTCATTTGTTCTGTCTGCAAGCACCAAAGATGTTTAATTTACTGTTTGCTCTTGTGTGTGATTCTTTCAGGTTGAATTTGTGGGGTTGCAGTTGCGCATGCCATTCTGCTTGGGAGATGTCCTGAGGAGCATCCTGTCGTCGAGTCCAGTGTGCTCCCTTTATTGAGACCTCAGCAGCACCATCCACGGCAATCATATAGTCTAATGATACAAAAATATTGTTTACAGGTTAAATGGCAATATTTATGGCTATACTACATCAAGTACATAAAGTATTATTTGTTTTAGCTATTTTTGGTACAGTTAATTCTGAATTCTGAGGGTAACACAAGAGATGGATTTTTAACATACCTTTTTTTTCAGATGAATAAAAGTAATTCCGATGTTACTGTTCCATTCTGATTTCATCTTTCTCAGATCCACATGCTGACATATTTACTTGTGAGATTTTTAAACTTGTACTTGTAATTGAGTAAAGTTTATCATGTAATTGGTTACCTTCACTCCTGTATCTGATTCTATCCACACTTATGGTAATGACAGCACTGCATCGCCTGCTCTGATTGGACAGTGCTCAGAGGATTTGTGGATCTAAAATACAAAATGTTTCATGTGTACTTTTTACTTATATTTTGAGTATAATTTTGGCAGCTCTACTTCACATTATTGGCCACTTTTACTTGGGTCTTCTTTCTCACAGCTGCACACATTCCTATGGCATATCTTTCTTTAATCCATGCATCCAAATTAATCTGTGATTGAAGTTACATTTGATATTATTTTCACTGACAAGCTCAAGGTAGGGTGTTTGTCTTTGAAAGAATGCATTGTAAATACCATATGAATTCTGCTGTACCGCTTTATGTGAAAAATAAATATCCTGAAAACAACAGCTGGCAAAAAGTAATTCCTCAATTTGCCATCAAAATCAGACATGCTTTCTGATAATATGCAAAAAGTTCATAGAGATGCATTGTAAAAGCAAAAAAGTCATATAAAATATATGACTTTATAGAGTCAGAATATGTAATGATCAACATTTAGTATTTGACATTAAAATTCCCATTGGTTTAACATTAGCCTGACAACCTCCATATCTCTGTTTTACACACTGCATCCGATGTCAGGTGGCACCGGAACTTCCGGCACGGAGAGACGCTAGCGGAGCGCACTGTTATTGCGATGAAAATGAAACTTAAAAGTAAAATAATTGCTCATGGTTTTCGGAGATTGAACAGGGTCATATGCTAGTGTCCGCCATTACCGAAAGTTACGATGCAATCTGACATTCTACCGAAATACGCTCACACCGCTCTGTGCATATAGCCTATAACAGTGCGCTCCACAGTCGGAAGTTCCGGTGCCATCTGACATCGAATGCGTGCATATAGCCTATTGGGGTTATTTCCAAGACTCCACTTAAATGCCTGAAGTAAATTTAACGGGTTAGACGAGACGACATGTGGGAGGACGACATGTGGGAGGACGACACAACAGGACGACATGTGGGAGGACGACACAACAGGACGACATGTGGGAGAACGACGTAATACAACGACATGTGGGAGGACGACACAACAAGTCGACATGTGGGAGGACGACATGTGGGCGGGACGACATGTGGGAGGACGACATGTGGGAGGACGACATGTGGGAGGACGATGTAATACAACGACATGTGGGAGGGCGACACTTGTAGCTGTCCCCACATGTCGTCCTGTTAACAGGACGACATGTGGGAGGACGACACAACAGGACGACATGTGGGAGGACGACATGTGGGAGGACGATGTAATACAACGACATGTGGGAGGACGACACAACAGGACGACATGTGGGACGATGACATGTGGGACGATGACATGTGGGACGATGACATGTGGGAGGACGACACAACAGGACGACATGTGGGAGGACGACATGTGGGACGATGACATGTGGGACGATGACATGTGGGAGGACGACATGTAGGAGGACGACATGTGGGAGGACGACACAACAGGACGACATGTGGGCATAACCATATGACATATGGCAGTAACGACCATCAACATAGACGCAACGACCATCAACATAGACGCAACGACCATCGACTTATTTTTGGCACAAATGGAACCTCATAATTTATGACATTAAGATACTGTACTGTTGACATGTCGGAGTTACAACCTCACAACCCAGAGTTTGTTTTCTTACCTAGCTATAGTTACGATTGCTTTTTTGGCACTGTCTTCCCTCCAGCAGAGGCAGGACCACAGTGCCATCTGACTTCTTTAGAGCAGTATCCCAAGTGTGGGACAGTAAAAAGACCCTCCCGTCCTGGTTAATCGTCCTGTGAGTTCTCAGTCAAAACAACAACAACAACAAAAAAGAACCTTTCAAATACAATAAGGTCAAAACATGTTTCAATCTAAGAGCAAACTTCAACCAGCCCATTTCAACCGATCGTAAAACATAACAGAATAATTTCCATAACAGTTTGACAGTTCAGCTTTTATCTCAGTCTCCAGTCTATGTATATACTGGTCCTCCATGTTTATTATGGGTTTATTCCAGCTTCCGCCCACCATCAAGAAATTTCTGTATGTGCAAGGCCGAATAGTGAATCTAAATTGACCTTACGATTGTTCGAGACGATGGCAGCTTATCATTTTACAGCGTGTCCATCTGTCAACCCTGCAACTAACTGGCTATTGTCTCGCCTGGACCCTGCGTAAAGGGCGTAATTACCCAAGCCACAGTATAGACATAGACGCGTTGTTAAACCACAGTGGTTTTAGATTGCGTGGGCTGTAAACATATCGCGGAGCAGTATAAGATGCTTAAGTTGTAATGACACCCCTGCAGAGATGCCATCCTCCCGTGAGTTACATGGACGCGTTTGTGATTGACGTTTGTTTTAATAATCAGTAAGCGTCTGTCACAGCTAAACCATAATAGAAAACGCATTGTGCTGCCAAATTTTACATTGATTTAATTGCTGCATACCATGGTTGTAACAGAAAAATCTAATTGACGCTAAAACTTGAATCGAAATTAGAAACTGCTTAGCACAAGTATCGATGCTGAATAGTTTTAGAATGGTTATTTATTGCTGAAAAACGTATTTACTGAGCCCTTACTGTGAGCGAAGTCAGTAAACATGCCTGATTTTCCACGATAAGTTTGAGATTTATAAAGAGACAGCTTTACTAGAAAATGTGTTGTTCGATCCCAGTATTCTGAACTTTCGTGAGTTACAAGGAAAGAGTTTTAGGAGATTTGTGTTTTGTCCATATGTTTACTCCGAATTCTACGTAAAGTTTTATAAAGGAAATGTAAGTATAATGCATAGCGCTGTCACTAACACTGATTTTACAAGTCGACTAGTCAGGGATAATTTTCGACATAATTCAAAATTATTTCTATTGTAGGTTGATACTTTATCAACCAAATAAAGGTTGAAATATGGTGGCGAAGGGCTGCTTGGGTGTTTTATTAAGGAAAATCCTAGTTTAGTTTATACTTATTGGACGTTTTGGCTTTAATATTGTCTTTATTGTAAAAGGTTTTTTCATATGTGTTTTAGAGTTTGTTGAGTACAGAGAGCATTATGATGATCAAAATACAACTATTTTTCATTAATACTCGACTAGTCATACTGTGGATATTCAAAGTAGTAATATACAAATATGTTATCCAGTACACCTATAAATAATTGGCTGATTTCCATTTTTAATTATATTTCAATAATTGTATCGTTAGTACTGTGACATCACTACTAATAAAATGAAGAATTGAGTATTTTGCCGGATCAATGACTATTATTTCCAAAACAAATGAGCTATTTCACCGCCCACACGACCGCATATAAAGAGCAGGACACATAATTCAAACCAAATGTTCGATGGAGAGTGTGGGAACAGTAGTGAAGAGTAGACCGTCTTAACACTTTATATAATAGAAAATATCTCTTTTTATGCCATGAGCTGTTAGTCAGTGGTGCGAGGCATGGTGTTGTTGTGGATATTATTACACAATCGTTATCAAAGTAGATTCTAGCTGGAATTTAGGGAAATGTACGGATTCTTATTAGTTACGCTCCATCACCCGGTACATGTGTAAGAAGCTGGGATCATGACAGATGACTAAGGAGTAGTGAGGAGGATGTTCTCTCCTGCTGCTGAATTGTTTTTCGCTTCAGGAAAACCTCAATTTCTCCCAGACAAAAAAGTCATAGTGCAGTTATAGCCACATACCATTGAATTGCAAATCCATTTTTTGCATTGGTTTTGGTATTAGTAAGATAGCTGTATAGAAGTAAAGAAGAAGTCAAATTGAGCACTTATTATACATTTTGTTGTTGGTTTTTTGTTGTTTTGCGTTTGGAAACTAAATCTGTTTAAAAAAAAAAAAAAAAGCTACATAAATAAAGTGGATTTGGAATTCCAATTTGTGTATTTATCCAATAATCCACACACAACAACCTGCAACTGACAAAATTCCGATGGTCTGTCAGAATATTATTTAATTTTCATTTTCAACACTTATTTTGAACATTATACCCTTATCAAGACCTTACTAAAACTAAAGGAAATGTATTTTGTTCTATTTATGTGATTTATAGATGCTCTTTCATGTGAGGATCTACTTTGACACCAGTTAGTATCAATTAGTATCTGTATTTTTTTTTTCTTTTTGACAACCCTAATGTGGACAAGACAAAAGGTATACAATGAACAGATCTGAACATAAAGGCACAGGAGACTGGATGCACTACACTGGACACTTCTCTGCTGCTGAAGTGAGTCCTACTTGCCGTATCTGTGACAACTCCCTGCATCTTGATCCAGAGGAGGCACAGACACTTGGTTTTTCTTCTGCTTTGTGGGTTGAGACTGCTCGGTAGATTTCCCAAAGGAGGTCACCAGCGTTCTCCGTCCTACTGGGACCCGGGATATCCTCTTACTTTCTCAGTTGTTTATTTTAGTACCGCTCAATTTGAACCTGGTGTTATTATGATACAGTATGTGGCGCCCACCAGGTCAACATCCATTCCAAGCCGGATAAATGAGAAAAGTTGTATCGAGAAAAGTAAATCACGTGGTTCACTTCCTGATAATTTGTCAAATGTCCTGCTCTCTCCTGATTTTGTGCAACAGCTGTCCCTGTTTATGAAAAGAAAAACTCAAAGAAAAGATGCTCAGACATGGGCCATGGCGCTAGAAAACCTTTTGAACGGACACTATGTAACATCCCTGGTTGTCACTTGCACTTGGAGATGTTAAAACATTGCCTGTAATGATCATTAAACTTATCTCTATTGGATTTATTGGATTACGGGTGACTTTCTTGGTCAAAAATACCTTGAAAATCCTACACTTACTGCGACAGGCTCTCAGATCTGACCTGTAACTCCCCCTCCGTGGAAACAAAGAGGTGTCGGACTCTGCACCTTTAAATGACGAGCCGTTTTGAGCCTAATAACCAAAGTCATGCTTGCACCTGATACCGTTATATCTTTGACTGTCCTGCGAGCAAAACAGAAATGGATTGAAATGGTAGCCCTCTGGGATCTGTATCCGGTAATGTCAGTATAATATAATTGATGATGATGATGATGATGATAGACCAGTCAAATGCTAATGAGGCAATCAGTAGTGAGGAGGGAGCAACAGCCAGCTATCAAGATAACAATAGACCTTTAGACACAGGTGAAACTAGGTGAGGCCAACCATTAATCAACAAGATAGACCAATTAATTAAATCCCAGGTGACAAACAAACAATCTTATAACAAAGACAGGAGTGCAGTGACTCCTCCCTGGGGGCTGGACTCCCACTACTTAGAGTAGCATATAAGGCCCAGGTTCCCATACCAGCTCTCTGATTGACAATGACTTTTGGATAAAAGTCGAAACGTCTCGATCTTTAAACGGCGTCCGGATGACAACCTCTGAACCCCTTTCTACGATATAATTGATGATGAACAACACATCGTCCTCCGCCTCCTCAAGGACAGGAAGTATATGATTGTAGTTGAATGTGTGATGACACTGTTGAATTGCGTAAAGTACAAGTAGTGAAGGACCTTTTGTGAACGGAGCAGAGAACAGCCTTGAACATTTTCTCTTCAGTTACCTTGTAAGAACATATATTATTACTATTGCATTAATTTGGAGTGATTGATTCTGTATTGATTTTCTATGTATCTTGTAGTTAGTTGTGGCACAAAATCTAAACCATACATGTATAATTCAACCCCAAATCAATTGCCATTAAGAAGACAAAGGACGGTGCACGGTGGCAGAGCGGCTAGAGCTTCTGCCTCTCAATAAGGAGATCGTGGGTTCGAATCCCAGACCACCCCAACATTGTGGTTTCGAATTCCGAACCACCCCAACATCACACGATCTCTCTGGGTGGAGTCTGCATGTCCTCCCTGCAGCACCGTGGGTTCTCTCCGGTTCTCCGGCTTCCTCCCACCGTCCAAAGACATGACTGTACAGGTTAATTGACAACTCTAAATTGTCCCTAGTGAATGAATGTGAGAGTGAATGGTTGTCTGTCCTTGTCTGTCTCTCTGTGTTAGCCCTGCAACGAGTTGGCCACTGTCCAGGGTGTACCCCGCCTAAGGCCCAAAGTCACTGGGATAGGCTCCAGTCACCCGCGACCCCTAACGGGAATAAGCGGTAGAAAATGAATGAATGAATGAATGAAGACAAAGGACAAAGATGTAAAACAGGACCATTGATTAAAAACAAAAACCTTTGGCCTGGTTTATTATTCAGTATGATAAATGTGTACAGTAGGTTGGTTGCTTTTCTGTTACTGGTACAGTGCAGGATATGTGTAATGTTTCCCAAAGGGATTTTTTTCTTACATTGGACCATCCATCCAATGTCACTGTCAGATGTTGAGCCAAAGTCCTGGTCCAGAATAGCTTAAAGGGACTGGCCAATGTGCATGCATATTTTAGGTTTATGAATCCCCTAGAGAAATAACTCCAAGAAAAAAAAAAAAAAAAAGTCCTGTTGAACACATTCAAACATTTTAAGAGTGAAGATATTTGCCACTCATCCAAGTGGTTTATTCCTCTGATAGAGACTGGTTAGTCCCTGCTTCATACAGTATATCTGTAACACAAAGTAGTGTCTGTTTAAAGGACATATATTCTGCTGCAGTGACTTTTTTGAGCTTTTAACCACGTTCTAATAATGTTTCGTCATCAAAAACATACCTGGAGTTGCATCAGCTTCATTCACGCTAATTTGAGGACTGTTGGCAAGAAAATCCTTTCCTCTCCGACAAAAACACTCTCGGCTGAACTCCCTCGATCGCTGACGTCTTTTCAGATTTCATACGTCACTTATCTGAGAATCTTCTGCTCTTTTAAGTCCTCAAATCGTTGCCACACTCGTTCTTAGCATTTTTGCCATTTAAACACAATCTCTGCTTCTACTAGCCTGCTTGTGGCATCTGTGTGATAACATAACTAAATTGTGAATAACGTTAGGCTCCATCTACTCGCTGCATAAATGTCAGGGCAGACAGAAGAGAAACGTGTTAATTTAGTGCATAATAAACATGAGATGGCAAATGTAAGGTAATGTTTAAAGGCTAATAAAAATAAATATAAAAATAAAAAAATCCATTATATTTCTCCTAAAGATAAGATAAGAAAAGAGAACCTTTATTTGTCCCACAGTGGGGAAATTCCAGTGTTGCAATGCACTAATCACAAATCAAGCGCAACTTACATCTTACACACAGGGTAGGTACAACTAAAAATAAAGACATGATTGTTTATTTAATTATCAAATGGCATGTCAGATATGTGTCTGAAAGTTCTTGTCAGATATGTGTCTGAAAGTTTTAGTGGTTTAAGGCGTTGGACATATGTGATTGCTGTCACCTCAGCGTTGTGTGTTTGTAAAACATTTAACGACTGAAACCATTTGCTGAATGTCTCCAATCTAAATTTCACGCTATAACTGTCCTGTCTAATACATCCTTCAGATCTGCAACAACAAAAAATGTGTCTGAATGTGTTGTTTTTTTATGGTCCAAATTTGACTTTGGTATCAAGCAGCTGAAAGCTCTGAATATCCGAGCCAGTGGACAGATTACATCGGAATGCCCCGGCGTTGGCTTCTTCTCACCCTCGCCGTGTGCAGCCAAACAGCTTAAAAGCACCGTCACGAGGTGCAACATGCAAAGGTGCAGCACTCAAATACAGATAGCACACTCACAGAAGATAGACACCAGCTTGTTCACAAACACACATCTACTTTAGTACAAGGATGATTCAATTGAAGAACAGTTAGTCATATCGTGTTTGGCGGCGCAGTGCAGATAAACTACTGGTATATATTTATGTACCAATCTATGTGATAAACAGCAGTGACAAACCACATGGCTCTTGGCTCTCGTCGTAAGTGCCAAAATGAGGGCATCTTTCACCATTGATCTCTAGACGTCCTAACAAAGAGGGGCACTGGGATAGATGGAGGGCTATAATTATATTCCACTACCTTCTACCACCTGGCCCCTTCTTGTTCGTAACTCTGGCTATTGGACGGGGAAGGTTTTCATAATGACAGGGTCTGAGTGGCTGAGGTCGGTGCCAAACTTCACTCAGCTCTTGGGCACACAGTCTTCCTGCAGCAAATAGATTAAATTGCTCATTGGAGCCTGTCATTGAATTAGAAAAAGTGAATCTACTTTGAAATTACATCTCTGTACTCCAGGGGAAATCTTTGCTAGTGTTTCAAGTAGAGATAAAGTTAAATGGTAAGTTTACTTAAATTATGGTAATGGATTTTATGAAGCACACTTAATCTTTGTAAAACTTTATTTTTGTCTTACTCAAGTACTATAGTACCAGTATTTGCAAAAAAAAACACCACACATTAGTTGTAACAGTTGTGGTTGTAACTTTGAGTAAATTTTAGGCCTAAAGTTGCAGTTAGTTAAGTTTTCTCATCTTGGTCTATTTAAAGGATTTGACAATTCAATTTATGATGAAATAACAACAGACAGACAGAAATGACCTGATGCTGCATCATTGTGCTGCTAAAGCGATACAGTCTTTGTTCTTTTCATCTGATGAGTGATGTTTCTGTTATTTACATCTGTAAAACACTTATTATTTTCACACGGATCACAACACCTCTCTCCACATTTAGGGATTCAACATGTCAATCTTGAACAAAAACAATGAATAAATAAAGAAATATTGAAAATAATTACTAAAATATGCAATATGTATCCTCTTAACCCTGTGTTGAAAAGTGATTGAATGAATGGATGTGATTGAAAGAATGGATGTGAGAGTCAATAATACCTTTCTTTCTTTCTTTCACTGGCTGGCATGCAAATCAAATTAAATACATACATTAATTAGAGCTATATCTTAAAAGTGGTGCAAAATGAAATCCAAGTAAATACATGTTTTTCACAGTAGGCTACTCTGTGCAATTAAAAGAGAGGCGGAAATTAGCAGAATCTTGCTGTAAGCATTGATTAGCACTAATATCCAGACTAATGTGCTAATGAGCGGCTTATCTAATTATTCTAACCTTTTTAATTTGCAATGCTGACTGTGCTCAATACATGTCTGCAAGACAACCTTCATTTTAACATGAAGAGACCCCGACCAAAACAAGGAACGAGCATAAGATGAGCAGAACATAATACAAAGATGACGATAGCAAGGACAGATAAGCACTGAAGATACGCTGTATGTTTTAGACTTACCAAACTGGAGCTTGCATACTGTCACATGATTTCAGGGAAATCACTTTGATATTGTTTCATTTTAAATTGTACTTTCTGCACGTTATCATTTTCTTTGACAGGATTGTGATCTGTAAATAAAAGCCGGGTCAGCTAAAAATTACACAAAAAAATATTTTCCTGTCAGTTTCAATATACATCAAATAACAACTGCACAGCATTGTCTGTTCAAAGCAGAACCTGGAGGGGTGGCTAGTTTGCTTTGTTCACTGGAAGCTGTTTCCTAAACATACTTTATTCTTAAACTGTGTGGCTCACATCTAATTGTAATTATATTCTCATTCCTATTTGCTTACTTTGTCACAGGATCTTCAATATTTCCATACCATTCACCTTATCAGTGACCAAATGAACTCTCATCAACAGAGCGTTATGATAATGTTTTCCGTGTTGGTTTAATTCCGATCCCTCTGGCAGGTTGGATGTGACCAGCAGGCAAACCAGCTTCACTTGCATAATTATAGCAGAGTATCGTGTATAGCAGAAGGAAATTATTGGTTCAGTGGAATGTGAAGAAGATGGTCTAAGCAACAGATTTTAATTAAATGTAACCATGAGGCAATAAAGTAACTGGCCTACAGTGACTGGATTGTGACTATTTTATTTTAAGTTCTGACCCAACCTTAAATTTAAGTAATTATCAACAATTAACGTCATATAGGCGGAGATTCCAAACAAATGCTTTTAATATTCTGTAAATCAAGCATTTGCAAATTATTTTTTTTGTCTGTAATAAAATAAAATCAGTTTTGCGCCAGATGTATTACAAGTTTGGGAATCAATTTTGTGTATGCCCTCAAAGATTCTCTTCCTGAAAATCAGATTATGGACTTGTTTTTTCACACTTCACACCTCTTTCACTGCAGGGCCAAGTGACTAAAACGTTATGCACCAGCACCAGCCTTTATTTAGACTGAAGTTTACCCGATGCAGACAAAATCCTTTCACAGCAATGGCATCCAGTGTCTATGATGATGAATACACTGCCCTGCGATACATAGCTTTACATTTCATGCGCTACTCGGCTTGAAAAATATGCATTGTGAACTTCCTCTGTGGTAAAGCTATATGCTCTGTTACAATAGCTTCAATAGCTACAAGAACTTCAGATAATTGCTGTAATTGTATCTGGATTGTCTCAACACAAGTGTGATTTAAGGCCCACAGTACAGTCTATATATATGTAAGGACAAAGTGCAGTTATTATTCATTATTAGAGGTGCCCAGGCTAGAGTGGGTTGTTTACAATATTGCTGAATTACAGTCCAGCAGCCACTATTTCCGAATGAAATGATCACAAAAAGCGAATCTTGAGTTCTACTATACAGTATGTCATTTGCCCCTTTTCACGTTGGATACTGAACATTGTCATTATATGTTTAATTGGAATTCACGCCGTAATTTCAAAGTGACCTTTTCTGAAGTGATATTTACAAGTAGAAAAGGTCCAGTGTGCATTAATGGCTATGTGTGAATCATGCTGGTTATGTAATCGGCCTGCCTGTATTGTAGAGTAACATCCTTCAAAGGCGCAGAGTGAAAGGAGCTTTATGTGGAATAGCATGAGTACAATCGATAAAAGACACCTACACACTTACACCCATTACTTCAAACTTGCAGATTTTATGAGGCTTTGGAATTTATGTTTACGATAATTACTTTTGAGTCAAACTTTTCCAGGTAAGAGTGGGCTGGATAATTGGAGGTCATTCAAGTTTGCATATTCACAGCTCAGACCAATTATCTGCAGAAATGAAAGTAACCACAAGATCTAACTAACAAACAACACTCACAACACCGCAAATTCAAAATATAGTTAAAGAACTTAAACAAGTTGCACTGTATAACTTTTCGTGGAGATGTTTGACAGTGTGACCTTACACTTATTCATCTTGATTCTGATCTTGCATTTATTCAGTTATTGGTGTTTAAAATCTTTTTTTATTTATTTAATGGCACATTTAGAGACTCTCAAGGTCACTTTACAAGTTAAAAATACATTAAATACAAGTTAAAAAGACATTAAAGCACAAAATACAAGACTCAACAATCCGAAGATATGCCAGGCGTTTTAGTACGAACGGCAGTAAACCGTCCTCGAGCGATTTTTTTGCTCTTGAGACTGCCCTACAAAAGCACAGGTCGATGGTGCTGTCGACCAAGATTTTCCACGAACAGTCTACAATGTCCCTCTTCCTATGAGCGCCTCACAAACCCCCTAAGAGCAACGCACAGTGTTTGTGTGTCAGAACTCATCCCATGTTCCTCCGCTGGCCTTGAGTGTTCCTTTAAGTTATTTTTTTTATCTCTTAAGTCAAAAGTTTTTTAGATATTGTAGACAGCTCAAAGGTCACAGTCACTTGCTTGTCTACATGGAGATAGATGCTATACTGTGGAAATCAACAAAGCAATCACATCTCACTGGAGAAAAGATACACAGTGAACCTTTAAAAATACTGCAGGGAAAGCTCCAAACTTACTTTTTCCTATGATGGTAACATATCGACAGTGAAAGCCTGATGAAAGGAGCAGAAACAAAAGTGTAACAGAATAGAAATTATTACACTTAAAGAAAATAAAGTGTCCAATTTGCGTTTGATGAAGAGGGAATGGAGACAGCTCAGATTTCACACAAACTCTTCTTCCAGATGCCATGTTGCAATCAAGCTTTCATAGATCTTTAATTTGAACTGAAGGGAGCACTTAAGTGGACAGGACAACTCTTAATTAACTGTATTATAATGCACATAATTATTGCTTTTTTTATTCATTCAATCCTCTATCTAACCAGGACATTTAGGTTGTTGTTAGAGCTAGAGCTAAAGTAACAATTATTTTAGTAGTAGACTTTTTAAGTACATTATAAAGCAAATAAATGTTGAAATTAGGTGACTGAAGGCTTCTAGATAGAGAATATTTATGAATGAAGTGTATTAGTGATTAAAATCAGAATTTGTTGTATGTTTGGATATTTTGAGATAATTGTGCCAATGTCTTTGTTATAAAAGGATTTTTGTACATATTTTGGAGCCTGCATTTAGTCCAGATATCAAATATGATCAAAATACCACAATTATTTCTTATAGTCGACTAGTCACAATTAGTCCATTAATTGTTGCAGCCCTAGACGTTGTAAAATTCCCTTGTGGCTCGATTGTCTTATTGCTGTTTTACGTGTGTATCTTACCATTAATCTATGATAAGTTTGAGCCTAACGTACACAGGTGGATTGATTCTGTCAGAATGCTTATCAAACATCACACATTGTCAGTTCAGCCTATGCACAACTGCACCTCTCAAATCCTGTCAGAATTCAATACGACGGAGCCACTGCATTGTAGAGGGATTAGCACCCTTCGATAGAGCTGACAAGCCTGTGTGTGTATCGGAGATGTCAGGTCAGTGTGCACACATCTGTAAAGACAGCAGACATCGCGTTTGAATATGTGGCTATTAACAATTTTTTTGTTTTAAAATCGCAGCTGATGGTTTTCACATTTGATTCATTGAGGTCTTATCTGGTATTGCGGGATTATCTTTGCCTGGGTGAATCTGCGTTCCTCCCACAGAAACACCAGTATTCATTTCCACACTGCTCGCTTGCAGCTGGAGAGAGTCATAGAAGCTGTAATTACAGAAAAAAAGGGTTATAAGCAATAGCGTTCTCACATTAAATTTGATTGTGGCGTAGAATTATTTGGGTCTGAGATTAGCAGCTAGGTCTAGGTCACAGTCTTTTTCATTTTGATTTTAAGCACATTCCATGTCGAACCAGAGCCGGACCAGAGTTAGTGTACACCAGGGGAGATTTTACCAATTATTGACATAATTTATCAATATACATATGTGTTAAATGTTTTATTGACTTGTGAAGATTGACTTGTGAAGATTAATTTTAAAACGTCCCTATAGAATTTATAATTGCCAATTATATAATCAGCTTAACTGGCTACAGCCTGAACAAAGATGACAGTATTACTGGCTTCAAGGTATTTTCAAATGTATTTATTTCAATTTGCCACCATATCTGAAAAGCTTTTTTGTTCAATATGCTTCAGCCTATTCCCTTTGACACTGCCAAGGTCTGTCTTTTACTGTCCCTCACATGCTCAAAGAGATCGGTTGGAGATCCTTCCATTTTGAGGCTCCTTTACACTGGAACAATCTGCCTCCATCTGAGATCCCTCACTTACCGAGGCACCTTTAGAGGATCTCTGTTAACGTACTTGAAAACTGATTGTCACTGTTTTTAATTGGAATGGTTACGTGGTTAAAAGCAGAATTGTCCTGCAATGTCTGACTATGTGGTTCGTGTTGTCTTCATGCCTTTTGTTGTAATGTGCTTTATTGTCCTATAATTTTCTGTTCCATGTTTTTGGTCCTCCATGAAAATGAGATGATGCATTAAGGGGCTTTCCATAAATAAATTCGATTCCTCTCCCTTCATAACTCCTGTCATGGGAAGTTTAGGCTGGACTGAGAGATTGCATCTTCTCTCTAATATTGTCAACAAGTGCCTCCAAATCTTCCACAATGTCCCATGGCTCCTTTATATCCTGCATCTCAGAAACCATGCCAAAGCACACTGGTCATTTGTCATATGTGATTTTTCACAATCTTCCTTTATTTATGCTTGGTTGCATCAAATTATCTATACTTCTCCTTTGCTTGGCCAAGAACACACATTTTTATTATACTCTACAAAGGTCTGGAACCATATCATCTCGCCCCATTTTCCGATGGGCGTGACTGACAGGCGGATTAATCAGAGAAATGCATGGTCCGCTCGTGTAAAACAAACATGGTGGTTTACGACAAAAAAAAAAAAAAAAAGAAAAAGAAAAGACAGAGTGGACTGAGAAACAGCACATATTTCAGCAAAATCAACAAGAAAAGCACTGTGGCTGTGTCCGAATGTCCACATGATTCCCTACATAGGACACTATTTAGGACACATGCCATTTTTAGTGCTGTCCAAATGTCCATTAAGTGAAAAAGTAATGCACTCAGAGACCTTGAAAATACTGGTCACTGGACAATACTGACCATAATGCATTGCAAGAGTCAGAAAAAAAAAACAGCGGACAGTGGCAGGCCTTGAACTGGACACAGCACGACTGACTGAAAGCAGAGAAGAGCTGTTTAAATGCACTGTTGTGATTTTAAATAAACCATTTAAGCTTGAGCTATGCAGAGATCATCGCAGCTGAACAGATGAATAATGCTGTGAGTTTGATGTCATTGTGCGATCCATGTTCAGTAAAACTTGTATGATGATTACTAGTCCATAAATATGTGAGTGTCAGACAAATTTGACCAATATTCATTACAGAAATTCAATAACGAAGTTTTGCGGACTCACGTCACGTTAGTAGTGAGCTGAGTGTCTGAATCGCTCTGTGAATGAGTGCACTTTAATGTAGTAAGTGAGGGGTTTTGGGCTTAAGTGAGGGTTTATGTAGTAAATGAGGGGTTAGGGAATAGTGTGGACATTCCGACACATATGAATTTGAAGTATGTTGTTCTTTTTCCTGAATGATACAAGATTATTCAAAAGGAGATGCCTTCTACTTCGACTTGCCAATCAGTCTTATTTAAATCAAATCAAATCAAATCAAAGTTTATTTATAAAGCGCTTTTATACAAAAATTGTAACACAAAGTGCTTTCCAATTTACATTAAAAACGATTCCCAGAACCCACCCCCACCCCGGCCCCACCATCCCTACATTAAAGCTTCCACGCAAACACACGTACGCACGCACACATTCACGCACACACGCACACATACATACACTAAGATAATGGGCATGAGGCTGAATGCAGGTGAACCAGCTGTGAGAGCACCATCAGAGGAGCCGTCTGCACCAGGAGCCGAGAGTCGCCTGCAGCCAGAGGACACAGACTCAAGACCCAGAGGAGAGATTAGGCACAGACCAACCTCCAGCAGGGGCCCATGAGCCAGTGCCCAGGGGCCACAGCCGACCACCGCTCCAAGTACAGAGGAAACACTGGAGAGTCTAAAATGAATAAAGGCATTCAGATAAAGGAGGATAAAGATAAAATATATAGTAAAGTAAAAACTAAGACCTAAGGTTGAAAGTAAAATACATAAAAACTAACCTCAATTATAAATAAAATAATAAATTATATTAAACACTGATGTAATTAATAAATATTAATCAAAGGCTAGGCTAAAAAGGTGGTCTTTAGGCATGTCCTTCCTCATATCACCCATTATTATTCCTCGAACGTCACAAATAGTAGGCTGACTTACGACCTTTTGCGGATAGATTATCTTTATTACCTTTCCGTAATCAAACTGTGATTAAAAAACCCTTTTGTTGTGAAGAAACTATTGATAGTGTGTGCTGTTCAAGACTATTAGCATTTAGCTTTTATCGTGCCTCATTAGCTTCTCAATAACAAAAGTGCATTCAGGTGTACTGTGAAGACTTCAGCCGGTTTAAATGTCAAGTGAACAGCCTGGTATTTCATGATGTCAGGTGGAGGCCAAAGGGAAAGAAGCTGCACATACAAATTTATGGTATTATGTTTTTTTTTTTTTTGCTGTATACAAGCCTACAGCAATGAAAACACACAGATAGTTTTAAAATAGATGAGTTCTTCCCATTCTAAGTGGAGTTCAATGCAAAATTTGTCTGGTTAGTGCGGATATTCATATTGAAACGTTGAACATAAATGATCTAGTTGTGATTCTTTACCAGGAAATACAGTAATTGGCCAAACATGTTGCGTGTCGGGGCTTAGAGGGTGAACTATAGCGGCTGTGGTTCGGTTGTTATCTCTGACATGTACTGTGTGGCTTCATTAGACAGCCAAAGGGAAGAATATATTGAGCAAATTTGACCACAACAGCAGACGTTTAAAGCTGGAGCGTTCCTTGTTTGTTTTTGAAAAAGATAATAAAACGTTGGTTGGTTGCATTATCATTAAAGTAGTGTAAAGCTTTTGGTAATTGGCTTGGTCTGTGTGGAGCTTTCTACAGCAGCTGAGGGGCTGGGGTGAGGTACATCTCAAAAAGGTAATCAAATAAATGTGCAAAAGCCTGTTTTTGGACATAAGAGGAGGTAGACATGCAGATTTCACTCAAAGAGACTTACAACCTCTTTTTGGTATTGATACAAATGCAAATGAAATATTAGTGCTAACATATCAGCCAAGGTGAACAGTAGCAAAGTATAAAATTAAAAGGGCTATAATTAGGTTCCAATCCAAAAGTCTTAGCACTTTACTTAAGTCAATTTCATGGTGGATACTTTTTACTTTTTAATACTTTACGTATTGCTTGAGGGGCTATTTTTCAGCACATTTCTGGTGACATCTTGTGTAAAGGTTTTGATTTTAAGTGTTGGCTTTAAGAAAACAAAATAGATCCTTTAAAAGTTTGTGAGTTTATAAACAAAAAACATTCTAAATTTGGAATGGAGGTAAAAGTAAAGTGCAATATAATGTGATTTCAGTGGACAAACTGGGATTAACCTCAGTATAGAGGATTTTGGAAAATGAAAAGCTCTCAGACACATGTGAGTGATGTCCTAGTTGCTTTAAACACATTTATTATTGTATTTTACATCATGTTTTAGGGAATTATGGTACACTCTTCGCATTTTTGATGAAGGAACAATCCAGATTTATAGGTTTTACTGGAAAAATACTCTAAAATACTGAGCCCACAATCTTTTTTCATTTTATTTAGAGATATATTAGTAACTATAACATAAATTAGATTTTTTTGAATCTAAAATACAGTTGTAGAAAATTGTATTTCTTTTGTCTGTTTGTTATGATCCTTTCTATCTTGGTTGCTTTTTCCCAACACAAATACTTAAAACCAGTAGAATTTAGATCTAATGTGAGCTAACCTTTGAAAAATGTACAGTCAACTTCATTTTGCCTCCAGTCGCCTCCGTTCTATGGGTCGATAGTCTAGAGCAGTGATTCCCAAAGAGGGGTCAGCTTACTTAATATATTTGCCTATAATATGTACTACTTTCAATGAATAGTAAGCCTACAGTCATTACTACTTTTATTTGTAAATTTAAAAAGAAAATAATTACATAGAGCAAATTATTACTGGGGGGCCCCGAGCGATCGTCGGGTATGGTCAATCAATCAACTTCTGCTGATGGGCGGGTCGATTCCAATATATCGATACTGACAGAAGTATTGAAAAGTATCAATTCATCCATTAAATGCTGACTATTAATACATTTTGTGTAAGCACATTGTTAATATGTTATGTTTTCTGCACATATGTTTACTTATAATGATAGTCAAGGTCAGACTGTTCATAGTTGAGGAGTTTCAATGCATTTTAGTACAAAACTCATTCGTATCGTATCAGATTGATATTGCGATATTAAACATAGTATTACTTGGTATCGGATCAAATCCAAAATCAATCGTATCACAATCACAATCAGATTCTTTTTCACGATCACCACATTTCATGCTTTAATAGATATCAAACATCAGGTTTTTACTTTTACTTGAGTCATTTTTTTGCTCCTGTATCTGTACTTTTACTTTAGTAACACATTTTAGTACTTCTTTCACCACCACAATCAACCAATCAAACAAACTTTATTCATTAATAAAGCGCTTTACATACATGTCTCCCATTTTCTGTCTCTGTTCCTTAATTGATACCCTACATCGGTACATTAACCTTAAACTCAAAGAAGAGTTCATGACTGATTAGTTTAGCGTTTGTATAGTTATTTAAAATATATTTTAAATTGAAGTGCACTGCTGTTTCAAGGTCTGTTGATGGGTTTGTTCAAACTACAGAGATTATTTAACACTCTATTCTTTTCTAAATCCACCATGGAGTGAAGGTATATAGACAAATTGACAGGACAATGGAGCAATTGTATAAAACATTACTTTCTGCAAAAACAATGATGCAAAAACACAAGCTTTCTTTACATTTTTTTTTTATATATAAAGAGTGAAATGGAAGTTTGATATTTGTAATGATAAACTTGCATTGTAGACGTTTGAGTATAAATTCCACAAATAAATTGACAAATAGGGGCAATAATTGTGGATTTATAAAGGCACATGATTCGTAGCAAAGGCAAGCATGCAAATCATTTATTTTCTTTACATGCTTTTTCTGTATTAGTTGTAGAACACCAGATATATTTCTTTGCCTCAGACTGTACATAGGCCCATATTATACATTAATCCTTCTATTTGTTCATTACATTGGCATTAGAGGCTTGGGCAGCACAAACATAATTTCTGTCAGCAAAGCCTCACACTGACCTTGTACACAACAGGACGCTGTCGTTTGTGATCTAGGGAGAAGTTCAGTGCGGTTCTTGCTGTCGGAGGTTGGTCGGTGCTGCTTTTGGACCCCTCTGAAGCGCGTTGCCATGGAGTTGTGAAGCTACAGACGTTTACTCGAGGAGAGCTGGGATTCATGAACCGGGATTACATCTTCACATGGCGCCAACGAAAGCAGCTGCTGGCACTGGCATCAGAGATATGACGTGTGCAGCAGAAACAAGCAGAACAGTTAGAACAAAGAAGTGATCTCAGTAAAAGTCCAATACACTGTGTGCACTTGGGCTCTAAAAGGCAGCAGGGGTTAAGTGCGTCACTCACCCACAAACCTGAAGGAATCCCAGCTTCAGCAGCGCATCGTGTTCTTTGGTATAACACTTCACCCGTCATGCCTGTGTGAATGTGGTGTGTGTGAGTCAATTGTGGTATAGTCAGAATGCCATTGCCCCACATCGGCCACCTCGTTTGCATCAGGGCAGCTGTGGCTATAAGTAGCTTTTCACCAGCGAATGTGACTGAATGAAACATGCACTGTAAAGTGATTTGAGCTGAAATGTGGAAATAGAAGGTATTATTTATTTTTAACGTACAAATAATAAAAATAAGAAAAAAACATAGGCCTATATATTTCTATATCTGTATCTATATCCATCTCTTTATCAATCTGTCTATAGAGAGGGGAGAGACATGGTCGATGATGGTCAAGGGGTGGAACTGAACCCCTTATCCACAGCGTCACCAGCAAGCAAAATATATACTTTTAAAGCATTTCCTACCTATATATATATATATATATATATACCTATATATACCTATATATATATACCTATATATATATACCTATATATATATACCTATATATATACCTATATATATATACCTATATATATACCTATATATATATACTATATATATATATATATATATATATATATATATATATATATATATATATATATATATATATATATATATATATATATATATATATATATATATATATATATATATATATATATATATATATATACA
Source organism: Rhinogobius similis (assembly GCA_019453435.1). NCBI lineage: Eukaryota > Metazoa > Chordata > Actinopteri > Gobiiformes > Gobiidae > Rhinogobius > Rhinogobius similis. The sequence continues at coordinate 14,297,183 of CM033633.1, read as the reverse complement.
CATATGCACATACATACACTTCCTCTGGAGTGTATTTTTATTTAATAAAAGGCTCTAGGTAAGAACATAATAAGGTGTAAAAGCTTTGAATCTTCACATACAAAAATTAACTAAATTCTCTGTTTCTAAGTCAATGCATGAAATTTGAAAGCAAAGCAGCAGAATTGACCACATTTGACCTGAGCAGTGAAGTGTCTACCTCATTTGACTCAGCCCCGCAGAGGGAACTGCTAGAGCATAGCCTTTTCTTCTGCCACGTCCAGCTGACATTCGCAAACACATAACTCAATACCACCAACTGTGCCATTACACCTTACAACATTACACAAACTATAAATAAACATCTGACATTATTGGCCTCAGCCCCTCAGGAATACGCCAGCTCACACATGATAAATGCAGAGCAGCAGTGCAGTTTTGCAGACTGCAAACATTGTAAGGGCCAGAAATGTTCAAAGTTGTGTTGGTCTAAAACATGAAACAGCTGGGTGTGATGGAGCCCGCTGAGAAATGCCAAGACGAATCTCCACACAGATGCTGATGTGTAACAAAACATGCCCACGGCACTGCAGTGTGTCCAGAGGGCTGTGATTTGAGAAGTTTAGTGGTTTATTTACATCAGATTTGATACAACACAATAACTTAGTATAATTTATATGTATAAAAGAGTGTAATAGGTAAGATTAACCACAGTAATTGCAAAAAACGACTTACAAAATCCTCCTGAAAAGGCACATTTCTGTCTTTTTTGTGCTAATGAGACCAGGGAAATGGCGAAATGTCGAACATCCCTCTAGCAAAAACATAAAACAGTGTTCTTTGGAAAACCACAAATTACAGTCATAAATTTGGAAAGCAAGAAATTGTTCAAAGATGAGCAAGAAGCAAATCAGGATGTAATTATTTGATCACCCTTTCGAGACAAAACCAAAATCTGTGCTATTACTTTGCACTTTGACTTTTGTCTTTTGTGTATTTTATTATTATTTTTTTTTTGTATAATGAAACTTTAAGTGTAATTAATAACTATAAATCATTTATTAATACAAAGCATGCTCCTCTGAAATAAAAGTTCAGTTATAAACATGTGTTCATCATGCGAAAAGTTTGTTTTAATTAGTCACCAACAAGTCGACAAGTCAGTGTTTTTTTTTTTCTACCAACAAATAGCCGACAAATCAGATTTCTTTGGACTTTTTGAGTTTTTAACCAACAGATGATTGAAATATGGTGACTGAAGACTTCCACATCAATGCTTACAACTAAGGAGTATTGATACAAAAGAGAAATTGTACATTCTTTTTTACATTTTTATTTAATTATGCCACTGTCTTTGTTATAAAAAAGTCTTTCCATTTGTATTTTAGAGCCAGTATAGTCCAGATTAAGTCATGATAATTTAATTCAGCGTTGCAGCCCTAATTTTACAGTAATTACATAAATGCTTATAATTTGTTTTCATTAATGGCAAGTGTTAACAAATAAAGTTGGCATAGACAGATTTGCTAAACGCTAACACAAGTCTCAATGGGGAGAACATTTTAGAATTAAGCAGCAGTGTAATTCATTAAGTTACTCTGGGGAATAATTAAATGTAAGTAAATGTATGAATGTAAATAGGATTTGCCTCGTCGTTCTCCAGGCTTCCACGCAGATGGTCTCCAGCAGATGGTCCAGGCTCAGATCAGAGATATAATAAGAAAATAATATTCCCATGGAGAGAGCAGCAGAAGACAGTGATAAATTAGAAATAGTGGAGCTGGAGTGACACTTTTTCTTATTGTCACATTTGAATTGAGGCTACAGACGGCTCAGCGAGCAGCATGACTTTGTGCATGTGTTCCTGCTCCAGCTGGGATGGGAATAGCTGGCACGCCGTCGACTCGGTTGGTGCCTGCCGCCAAACCGTCCGTGTTTTTAGTGCTAACTGTGAGCAATTTACACAGCGTGAAACTGGCAAGAGGTCACCTGACTGCAGAATAAATAGGCTTTTCTCTCACAAGCGTCTGACCTGGATGAAATTCAGAGGGAACTGACACAATTGCAAACTATTCACAGAAACAGACCCGATTTTTGCGTTCGTGCTGAGAAGTTGCTTCATCTTTGCATAATGTAGAGGGCATTTCTGCCAATATTCTTTCATAATTTTGCAAGTTAACTTTGTAATGTGTACTTTCTGCCTCAAAACCCACTTTTAAAACTTAATTTAATATTCAGCAAATGAAACACTCTACTTCTTTTAAAACCACTTCAACACAGACTTAATTTATGTTACTTTATTTTTGGGGGGAAATGTTATTATGGTTAAACATAGCTGGAGTAAAATTTTGTATGAGGAACTTGAAACAACAGTTGGTGGAGGAATGGTGCTAGATATTTGCATATAAAAGTATAGATACGCTAATTAGAAGTGAGTCATTATAGATACTCCAATCCTTCTCTTGTGTCTCTTCTGTTGACAATACAATATCCAGCTGTTGTAATAGCAGTGCTGCATTTAGAGTTTATGCAGATAACATCACATAATTCTGAATTCTGTCCTTAAATAACATCTTTCTGAGTTTGTGTGCTGAGAAAAATAATCGTTGTGCCGCAGTTGTAGTGTCCTAAATCTCCAACTGTCAATAAAACAATAAACAAACAATTACAATTAACCATAATAAAAAAAAATCTAGTTAAGCTCTACACAGACTGAGCAACAACTGAAAAAGTACTCTCTGCTGTATAAAGTTAATTTGAGCAAAACAAAACTCCATCGACAGAAATTTGACCAAAAAGCTCAAAGAAACTTCCTCGGTTGTGCTGCCCATTATTCTCAGTCTGAATGTTGAGGGGCATTTTTCAGATTAAAGAATGTCAGTGCATTCATGGGTTTCAAACAAATGATTCCTGTGTGATTTGAAGGACTTTGTGGGGACCTTTCCCATTCAAAAAATATAAAATTTTCATTAGATTCGCGCCATTGCTATGACAACGTAGGACTGTTGCCATGTCAAATCCTTCAAATCAGGAATGAATCCTCATGTCTGAAACCCATAAACAGGCAGCAATTAAACAATAAGGCAGTGGCTAATGTTTAGACGCTCACTCGCTGACAGCACACATAAAAGAGTCGCACTTGCAAAGTCACCTTGTGTGATGAATGCACTGTATCCTACTTAATTCAGATTGTCAAAACGGTGAAAGCCCCAAATTATCGCCAGTGATTCATCAAACTGTCAGCGCTGAACAGATGTCTTCAATCTTCACCAACTCTAAATATTTTTTCATCAAAATATCCAAAGTTTGAGATTTATTGTAAACCTAAACATGTTAGCCGCTCCAGGCAGAATCAGATGTTGGAAGTGCACTCATCTTGAAACCTGTATTTTGTACAGTGATAAGAGGCGGGTCTGATGCTGTCGTCACAAATGAAAAGCAGATTTTTCAAGGTTAGAGAGAAAAAGAAGGAAAGATGACAAAGACGACAGCTCTCTTTACTTTGCATGCCATTGTTACCGGAAAGACCTCCAGAAATCCAGTTCATTGTTAGACTTCTGCTGTACCCTAAGCTCAGACCTACCACCTACATCACTCTCCCAGGCCCAAAGGTCAAACTCAGAGCGACTGTGATATTCTCTACAACTGCACTGTGTCACCCTCTCATTTGCACCTCAGTTTTCACTTAAGGTGGCAGCCCAGGTTAAGAGCTATAACAGGCTTCCATGACGTCAGCAGATTTACTGTAGGCATGCAATGTGCGTTTGTCTCCAAAAGGTGTGTGTAGCACTTACTCATTCACAGATCTGTTCAATGTATGGAGCAGAGGCTGGTAATGAGTCTGTCATCTGGCACTTTGACTTATTCAGTATCATTAAGCACTAATACTGAATTGAACGGTGTAATCCTGAATAATTTATGATAGCAATAGTGACAAACAGTGAGTGCTGTTTATTTATTTATTATATTTATTTGGCAGGGACATTGCAGTCAGACATACGAAACAAAATCTGTAGCTGATGTGATGCACAGAGTTTATAGCAACTGTTAATTTTCAACCTCCGTCCCTGGGCTTTTCTACACTAACAACCATTACAATACAATACATTAAAGGACAAATATAACACATTATTTGTATTGTTATTAGCTTTTAACATGGCTCTTAAATACCTTTAGTCTAGCATCTCATGTTTTAGAACTACAAAAAAAACTAACATCTGTTTCTCTGCTGTTTCTATGGCACTAACTGAGTTTTGGCACCATCTACTGGCTGCAGAGGGAGTTATACAAGTTAAAAATAAACTTGAAAGTTCTCCGGGAGATGCCAGGTAGCCACGCAATTGTAATGATCATGATTTGATGGCAGAAATGCTCAGAACAAGTCCAACAATTATTTATGGCCTTAAAATCAGCACAGAACATCCTCACAGCCAGGTCATACATCACACATCGGGGAAATTCAGAACAGAGTGTTTTAGACGGTCAGAGGGGAGAGGACATTCTACCATGAATAAAGCTAAATGCAACTCCAGGTATGTTAAAAGCTCAAAAAAGTCAATTTATCATAATATGTGTCCTTTAACACACAATATGTGTCCTTTAACACACTTTTACAACTGTGCAGATTTACATATAATTAGCCCCATAGTATAACGGCCTAAGTTAAGTCTAAGGTTTTTGGGGAAAATATAAAACCCTTTACACTTTCACATGATCAGATGACTTACAGACATGAAGCTGTAAAAATCTTTCTTGACAGTGGATGGAGCCAGTGACACCTAAAGATGCAACAAGGTGAAGAGTAGAATAAGACAAAAAACAAATTTGGCCGTTATGCTATTTGAGGCCTTTAGATATTCTTTTGCCCTCACTCATTCACGTTCATACCATTTACCCATGAGTTTTGATTTGTTTTCAGCCAACACATGAAACGTTAACATGAAATGCTCTTAATTTCAGTGCATAGTTAGTTCCACACACTCTTATTGGAAAAGGCTGACTGTCCAAAAGACGTCCTGCACTGCGTGGGCTAACTGTATTTGCACTTTGAACAGTTGGACGTGAATGAACATGACACAGAGGTACAGTGATTAGGACTCTCACCTCACAGCAAGAAGTTTCTAGAAGTTTTATTCCTGGCCCAGATGTCTTTGTGTGTGGAGTTTGCCTGTTCTTCCGTGTCTTCTCCAAAAAACACAGATCATGTTGACCCAATACCGCGCAACAACACCTGTAAATAATGCATCTTCTAAGAAAGAAATGAAAATAATGTGCTGTATAATTGTGTTCCGTTTAATAATTTGCAGTATAATTGAGCAAAATGTGCAACTGGAGCTTTGAATGTACAAAGTTGTCTGTGTAAACTTTGTTCAAGTAGCCAAATAAAACTTATTGGTGCAAATGGGGTGAAAGTTTCATGCAGAAAATGATAAAACTTTCAAAATCCTAATTTATTTTTGCGTCAGTCATCTCATTAATGTTTGTGATATTTTGCTCTTCTCAGCACAAAAAATACATCAGAGGAATTTTTTTCTTATTTTTAAATTATCGCCGAGAGCAACAGTGACAACCTTTTCACTTCACTGTGAGACTTTGATCAGAGCCCGTCCTGATTGTCTGTCCTTCCTTATCGCCGAATCACTTCCCCCTCATGTTACATCAGCTCATTCCTTTTCTCCAATAACTCTGTCCAACATCCAAATACCTCCATGTCCTCCGATGACTCCTTTACACTTCAAAGGCCCTCTCTTCGTGGCTTATTCTCATTTTGTAGAGTGAGTGCTCTCCAATGTTTGGGCTCTTTGTCGCCGTCACAGATAAGCACAAAGCAACTCATGACTGACTCCAGCTCTGTTCATTACACACTTTCATTAAAACAGGATACACACAGTATGTTTGCAGTAAGACATGGACTGTTTGTTACAAGTATCAAACGTTGAATAATCACATTGGGTTATTAGTATGCAAATTCACAACTAACAATCTCAGTTTTACTTGTACTTCCTGTCCTTTAAAACAACCCAGCAAGTTATCTAAAATCACTTTCGTCAATGGTAATTTTTTTTACAACTGAAGCTAATCTTTGCTCGGCGAATGGGGTGAGATAAATTGACTGAAGGACACAAAAGAAACAGTGAAGAATTGATTGGTGCTCTGCCCAAAACCAGACAATAGACCCTAAACACGCTCTCATTTTTATTCCAGTATCTATATTTTCTTCGGTTTAACCCTGATTTTAATCTTCAAAATGGTTTGATTTATTTAAGAACTACATTTTCTTCCTCTTTGGAATAATGAAGTTTATTTTTTGAGGTCAAACCAAAACAGCACTTCCTCCTTTTGTGGTTTTAAAATTGCGTGGGGATCGTTCGTGTGTTAGGGTAGAGTGTTCCAGAACTTAGCTAGTTATAAAGAAAGAAAAGATAATTAATGACTTCCCTTTTTTATTTTGTGCCTGGGCAAATAAAATCTTTTCGATGCTTTCTTTTCTTCAAATTATAGTGTGAATCTGGATCTGAGCAGGTCTCCCCCAAGACAAACACATAATGCACTAAATAGCTCGGTGGAACCATCTCTGTAACTAGCATAACAGCAAATGTGGCGAAATACATAAGCGTAATTATACAGCCCAAAAACACCACAGTAAGGCTCTATACTTCCACATGTAATTATTCCCCACTGAAACTGTCAGAGAACACTTATTTCCCCAGGTGGAGAGAGACAGGGAAGCTTCCATTAGGGAAAGCAAAACAAAAGAAGAACAAGGTGGTCACAACAGACTGGTATGAAGCAATGTTTTATCACAGAACCAAAGGCCTTCAGAAGATGTACACAGATTTTACAGAAAAGAGTTGTAGATGGTCTGAAAACCGTCTTTATGCAAATGATGTGTAAATGTAAATTGTATTACTAAATGCACAGATAAATTTAATGTAATATCTGGCAGATATGTGTTTTCTGCTGTGACTTTCTCAGTCTAAAGCTGCGTTAACACTTGCAAACGTTGGGAAAACACTCTCAGGGCTCAATCTGAACTAGAATAGGACTAAACCAGGACTAGAACAGGATCCAACGCGTCTACATCAAGACTAAACAGTCACAGCTTATCAACTGGGATGTTTTTTTGAACATAAACGTCTACACTTGCAAGAGCCATGTTTGTCCAAATGATGCCAAGAGAGGATGTCGGACACATTCACATCTCGACTTATTTAAAGAGGCCATATAACGCATGCTGTCCAATTTTAAACCACAATAATGATCTAAAACGACTTAAGAACAGAAACTGATCCATTGACTTCTAGTTCAAAACTGCAAAGCTGATTCCCGTCTGCCCCTTCACGTAAATGCCATAACAATGAATGAAGCTATTGAACCATGTATCACTGTTAAATGATTAAGGAAAAAAAAAAAGTGAGAACATAGCGGGCTCCTGCAGATGAAATATGGAATTTGGAATATGTCTCAAATGCCGGACGATAAATATTTTCAAACCAAATCACAGTCTAAGTGATCGAAGAGAGGAAAACATGACATGTAAAAGGTCGTAAAATCAATTTTGCATAATATGTCACCATCACTGCTAATTAGTTCTGCGTATGTTGCCATATTCAATTAAAACACCACAACATCTGGCAAAGCAGCTATTTATAGACATAGTACTACTGCACTTTGGGTCACACACTGTTTCTCTCCTGTTGCTTTAGCTCAAAGCCACCCCTCAAAAACATAACACACATTAATCCAGGTCTGTGGCACCTCCAGCCATTGAGAGGTGTTTTTATTTTTCAGAGTCACTTTGAAGAATGCCCTGCATCGTCACACCTCAGCGGACAGTTCAGGTCACACAAGATTCATGAACATGGAAGTGTTTGGGCCAAAATGTCTCCAAACGACACACTGGGAAATTATTCGACCCACTCAAGTGTAGCAAGGGCTATGGCTCAGAAAACTGTTGTGTTGTGCAATATGTGAGCTATCAGACCAGTAGTGCACAGACCCAACTCTTTACAGCAGAAAAGTCAATCAATTGCTTAACGGTGGGGGACCTGACTATAGTTTAAATTAGTACATTTTGGTTTCCCCATAGCGCTTTGTGACTAAATGAAACTGATGCATGCAACACTGTACAACAACATTAATGTTTGCACAGCAATACCAACAATGCATCTTCTAGAAAGATTAGTTTCAGATGCGGATGCAGACTTGTTTATTGTGGATTCCCGCAATCAAGCTTTCACTATTGTTCCTGCAGTCAAATGAAATTAGAAAAAATACTTCCTATTGTTCATGATATACTTTTCATGCACTGACAAAAATACATTTTACTTATATAATTAAATCTTTTTTTTATTTATATAAATCTTTTATTATTTTCCTCTAACTCTATAAGTAAGAGTTATTAATGTTAATAATGTTATTAAAATAGCTATAGGTATGAATATAAGAGCCACTCATTTCATTTTATTAAAATATCTACTTCTTACTTTTTGAAAATTGGGTACTGCAGCTTAATTCTATTAGAGTCAGATACCTACATTGGTGCTATTTTCTAGAACCTCTTGTTGCGGCTACAATAACTTTGCTTGGATTTAAAAATTGTACATAGGATGTGTAATTAAAACAGAACGTAAAGACTGAAATGCTGATTATGACTAAAGACTCAAGTTAGTTAGTTAGTTAGTTTATTTTTCTTCGGTCCATAGAAATACAAAAACAAAACAAACAAAAAAAGCATATGAATGAAAGAAAACATTTTACAGACCGAAAGGGTTTAGGCTGAAGTTTAACACTTATTTTGCCTAACCCTAATAACTTAAAGTATGACGTGCCAGATAGCGACAGATGAACATAATAGAAATCTATATACACAGGCACATATAACACTTTTTATCTACATAAATATGTGTAATATAAACAGACAAAAACAGTTACTGAGCTGCACAAACACACTCACACACTCATTCTTTCGATTTCTTTATATTTTTTAATTACATTGGATCTAAATTTTGTTTTAAAAGTGTAAATACTTTTAGAGTCTTTTAATGTCTCCTCCAAATTGTTCCATAAATTAACTCCTCTTACAGAAATACATCTATTTTTTCCGTTAGTCCTTACATTTCCTTTCTGAAAGACACTCGCTCCTTTGAGGTTGTACCCGGTCTCTCTCAGTTTGAACTTCTCTTGGAGACAGTGAGGGAGCAAATGGTTATGTGCCTTATACATCACAATTGCAGTGTTAAGATCAACAAGATCATGCAATTTTAAGGTTTTTAATTTAATAAAAAGAGCATTTGTTGGGTCATAGTAATTAGCATAATTAACAATTCTAATGGCTTTCTTTTGTAGCAGAAAAATTGGTTGAATAATCTCTCATTTGGGTTCAGTGGTGGTGTTGACTGAATGTTCTTCCGTTGTTGGTGATGTTTTCTGTGAGTTAAAGTATGTGTGTTCTGCCACGGGAGACAATGAAGTATTATCTTATCATATAATGCTTCGACCAATTAATTAGAAATGACCATTGAAAATGTAATATTATTAGTCTAAGATCACTGTTCTCTTACAACAACGTCACTTGTTTCAATAAGTTATTCACTCGTTGATTTGTTGTTGTTGTTTTTTTTATAATCTTTGATGTAATTGACTTGCAAAGTAATTTACTTGCAAAGTAAATTAGATTAGCTACTTGTATTAATCTTTTAGAAATCACACATTGCTGGAGAAAACATGGTTGGATCAACCACCATTTAAAAATAATTAGGATTTTTCTTACGCTGTAGGGTTGCAGTTATCATTGATTTTCAGTCTTAAGCGTACTGACATTCACATTCAAAACTTCCTCATCATCGCTGAGCCATCTGCTGTTGCTATGGAGAGTCTTTAGTCACGTCCATAAAAGGTTTGTTTGTTTTCTCATTTATTCAAGTTTTATTAAATCCAAGTGGACCATTTAAACTGTGACTGTGACAAATGTTTCTACACTGAGATTTAAAAGAACTAGCAAATAAGAAACAATGACTAAACCTGCTTTGATTTGTATAATGTATATGTGCAGTATTAAGTCTTCAAACTGGGGAAGGTACACGTTGTAAAATGTGGCCAAAGGAACATTCATGATTTTTAAAACTGGTCCATTGTTAGTGTTAAAACGAAAATATATATATGCTGCATTCCACTTGTCCTCGGAGGTCAAGGTCGGAGGAAAAACTGTGAGCACTTCATGTACTGTAACGATTCAAATTAAGCAATAAAAACCATGAAAGTGCTCAAATTAACCAAAATATGGATCCAGTTAAGTTCATTTATTAACCTGGTTAATGTGATACATGTGTAAGCTATAAATCCCTCAGATAAACACAGGGTTCCAAGTAGGAATTCCAAGATGTGAAAGAGTTCCAGTGTGAAGTCAGAACTCGGAAAGACCAATCAAATTCTCTTTATTCTTGTTTACACCAAAAAAGTGCCATTTCGGGGATCTGAAACGTAACTTTTAGTCATCTATAACAGTTTCTGAAACATCTTTGCCTGGCCTGACCAGTCAAGACCACATGTTTGACAACAATTTACAAAGATGTTTTGATCTTGAATTATATTGAGTCGCTCTGATTTCAAAAGAGCATAACTGACAGGTGGATTAACCAACCATAAATGCATGGTCCGTTCGTGTCTAAGCAAACATGGCAGCTTATGAGGAAAAAAGAGAATAAAACACTTGACGACTGAGGGAGCGGAATTTTAGTAAATCTACAAGCAAAGTAACCTGGCCATGCCATATGAATTCTCGCAAGTTCACAAACTCTTGAGAATACATCTGGACGGTCTCCCGTTGTTGGTTTGAGCTGCTGTGTGCTGGACCAATCACAGCGCTGCATTGAGAGAGAGAGGGGGGGGGGGGGGGGGATGTTCCTCCAGAGATGTGCTGAAGCCACTCCTACAGTTTGGGGGTCAGTCACCACTTTGGCCTGTATATATATGTATGTATGTATGTGTGTGTGTGCGTGTGCGTGTGCGTGTGCGTGTGCGTGTATATATATATATATTTTTTTTTTTTTGCCACAATTTCCATTTAGCCGAGCCAACTACATGACTGGTCAAAAACAGACCAAATACTGGACTGCACAGTTTAATGTCCTAAATGATTACAGATAATGTTTCGGAAAATGGGTGTGAAAACCCCCTCCACGGATGATACACTTTGTTCAAAATTGCAGTAAATTTTGAAAAATAAGCTTTTAGCAGCATGCCACAGAGTACAGAGACCATATTTATCCTCCTCTGCTCTTTGCCAGACAATTAAGCATTACTTTCTTCCCTATGCCCATTTTTAGACATCCTGTGAAACTGTGTGGCGTAGGAGGGAGTCCCTTGTGCTTGTTTGTTGTTATGGAAATTAAAGAATGTAATTATATCCAATAGAAGAGCTAAAACAATGGGAAATTATATAATGCAGTTTTTATGGACGTCCACTGTGAGTAAGTCAATTTTGCCATAGGCCTTAAAGAAGAGCCATTATGGTTATGTCTGATATAGTTATAATCTATAGATACCTGCGAGGCATTATTTTATGTTTTGGGCATTTTAAATCACAATAATTATCTAAAATTACCTAATAAAGGAAACAAGTTGAAAACTGCATGGCTGATTTCCACCAACATATATATATATCATTTTTTTTCATGCCAAAATGGCTACAGGACGCTGCATCCTATGATGTTTATTTATGTGTTTGTAAAAATGTATTATCTGTTGATCTTTCCTTTGGTAAAAAACATACATATATATAAATATGTCATATTCACACCATCAGGCTGAGACTGGGGCACACCCCGACATCTGCACTTTCCAGATGGGCACATTTGAAAACATTTTTTTTTAAATCCCAACAAACAGAGATAATAAATCAATCAGTCAAACAATATTGTCCTACCTGATGTGTCTGAGAACCTTCGACCCAAAATCAATATGCTGCTTGAGCCTTAAGAAAAAAGAGGCAGTAAATGATTAGTGATGTGAGGGTTTTTCTGACCCGACCCGCCTGACACGAGTTAAAATCCAACCCAACCCACAAACAACCTGACCTGAAAAAAAAGGCTTACATTTTATGACCCACACCAACCCTAACTTGCGCACATTAAAAATTATAGCCTACACAGTATAAAATATATAAAAATAAATACTACTATACTACTATATAAATAAAAAATACTACTCGGAGAAGTAAAATTTGACTAAAAATCTATTCAGTTAAATGTACTTGTGTAATAGTTACTGAGAGTAATACACAACATGAACTTTTTTGGTTGAAAGAAAAAAAAAATATATATATATATATATATATATATATATATATATATATATATGTTATTTGGTTAATCTTGAGTACTTTTGATTGCTCTGCTGACTGAGAACACCCTGCAAGAGCTGCAGTTATTCACAACACACCTTATGAACTTGCTGATTTGTGTGATCAGCGCGCCATGGAAATACAGACACACAAAGGGTGCTTAAATTGATGGAAATTTATACATGAACCAGTATTGTGTTTGAATCGCACTGAAGGGAACAACTTGCATTGAGGAATCAAAAAAGAAATATTCAGAAAAAGGTGTTTATTCGTATTTTAAATTCAGTTCTGTTTAACCAACTTGTGCGCAAACAATGTTCTGGGAGTCTGCACCTGGTATCTTAATAGGACATTCACTGACACTTTTTTTTTAATTTGACATGATGAGGAGACACTAATGCTGAGTAGTTGAGTGCAATGGAAATGTTGATTCAATTCTTTAATCATGGTAATAATTATTAAAATACTTTCAATAGGATTTACAATATAGGGACACACAGGAGATTTGGCTACATTAGTTCAGGCTGATACTAAACTAATGAAAACAGGGAGATTGAGGAGGCAGAAGCTATGGGGTTGGAAAAGGGTTCCAGAAAATACTGCTGAAATTATAGGATTAAGGGCAGTAGATGCATTTATTAGACTGGTAAAAGATGATGTTGTGATGTCATGTCAACAAACAGCCATTTTGCTTCAGTGCTATGCAAATGTTTATTTTTTACAAAATCAGGTTAGGGCTGTGTGAGGATTGGAGTCAGGGTCTTGGCAGAACTGCACTGGAGGAATATATGACGTTTTTGGTGAAACAGCTGCTCCACCAGACGATGAATGGAAAACAACATGAACACTTACATATATTCATTTATATTATTTCAGTTAATCATTGTGGATAGTCAAATATTTTCTATCACAACTGTTGGTGAAGACAGGCAACTTCAGTAGTACTTCACAATACCACCCAAGGAGAAAGCATTACATCTCACTTGTCAGATCCAGTTGTTGCAGGAAGATCACAACTGAAGAAAAATTATGATTCCAGTAAGTAGCTCACAGTCTAGATCAGAGTTTCCCAACCAGGGGTACGGGAACCCCAGGGGGTACATGAGCAATTACCAGGGGGTACATAGAATGGTTTCAGGTTTTAAATTAAGATGAAATGTACTTTTATCTGAATAAAAAAGTGTTATTAGTTGTAAATTTAGTATATTTTTGAAGTAGTAATAATTGACAGTGCGTAATAAGTAAACCCATTATTTGCCCTAAACTCAAGATAAGGGGTTCTCAGAGTGTGAGACAAAGCTTAGGGGGTACTCGAGACAAGAAAGGTTGGGAACCACCGGTCTAGATTGTAAAGCATTGGAGAGGCATCTGACCTCCTCTACCCTACAGCCTCCTCCATGAGGGCCCTCACCTAACTTAACTTTATCCTTAGGTTCGTCAAAGAAAACAAATGTTAAACTAAATAAAATAAAGCACTTGAGTATAACTGAGAGCTATTATCATTGCTATCATGTAAAAGTGTTTTTATATTGTTAGATTATTTATCTGACAACTTTTAGAGATTTTTATAATGTAGCCTTCTGCGTGTGGAGATTGTGTTTTATTTATTTTGTACATAAGGTTATAAAAGTTAAGTTATTTACATTAAAGACAACAACAAACTCTTTTCTTAACCTTAAGCCTATTATACATGTAGGATAGGGAAAATCTATGCAGACACAGGGAGAACATTCAAGCTCCACACAAAAAGGCCCTGCACCACCCTGGAGTCAAACCCAGGTCCTTAGCTGTGAAGTGAGAGCCTGACCACTGCGCTACCGTGCCGCCCATAAATCTTTAAAAGATTATATAAAGTGTCAGTAAATCGCTTTTTGTAAACTAATGAAACATATTCAGGGTCCTGTGGGTCACATGAGGGCTCTCCTGGTAGAGGCAGGGGACTCTGGGTGGAGGTCTGCAGCCAGACACTCATGAAGTATTCATCTTTCCTTTGATCCACCCACACAGTGATAGTAATACATCTCTGTATATTTGCATACAAATGTTCCTTAGAGTATGTAGAAACTTTCCATGAAACAAGGAGATAAGATGTGCTTTATGTTTATATTAGCCCTGGGTGATTGTATATTAACTATGGGATTCAAATCCAATTTCCACAGCAGTAAAGTCAAAGTTTGCGAGGATCAACAGACCCCTGCAGTTTGATGTCAGCAGCTCAAGTATAAACTAACTATTGAGTTCTTTTCAAAGGCAGCGCAGTGGAGGTGGCCTTCAGGAAACTAAATGGAGGAACTGACTGTGACTAATATGAAAAGGACGGAAAAGGTGGGTAACTTTGCTAAAGGCATCAAGAAGAACTAAGCAAAATTATTTTAATAAAGTAAATAAAAACGGTATTACTTGCAACATATACTCATTTCAGCACTACTGCTAATTCTGAGCTCATACAGTATTTTGCCTGTGTCCACTTGGACTCTAGGATCCTTCTAATAATTGTCCTTTTTTTTTTAATGGATGAAAAAGAATATATATATATATAATATATATATATATATATATATTTATATATATATATATATAGATAGATATATATATATATATATATATATAGATAGATATATATAATAATCATGGCTTTTGTTTTAGAGTTGTTTCACTTTAACAGATTTTCATCAACCCATTTAGAAACTATTGTCATCTCTTTCTGCAACAATGTGTTCAACTCCTCTTACCAGCAGATAATAATAAATATTTGTATCATCAGCATATGTACACTCACTAGACACTGATGTTTTATCCAGAATCTCTGGCAGATCATTAAATATGACATAAAGAAGTGGCCCCAGACAACTGCCTTTAGGAACACCACATTTTCACATTTTAGAATTTTAACATCTGACAGACTGCCATTGAACAAGCACACACTTTTGCCTATTGGACAGATCATTTCCAACCCACTTGAAAGGAAAAATATCATGCATTTTTTCATATTGTTATTATCCTTTAAACATGCTCTCGAGTTCCTTAAATGTGCCATCTGATGTTTTGAAACACAAAAAAGTATTTCTCTGTTAGTGCATATACAATTATAGTAGTATACACAATTTAGTTATGTTAACACTGCTAGAGTAGCAGTAATCATGTTTGGATGGCAGATGATTTAAATTACTTAAAACAGCAGAAGATTCTCTGATAAGTGACATATGAAATCTGAAAATCATCACTGAGCAAGGGAGTTCAGCGGGAAGTGCTTTTGACGAAAGGAGGGGAGAGGATTTTCAAATGAACATTCCTCAAAACAGCGTGAATGCAGCTGAATGCAACTTCAGGTATGTTTTTGATGACAGGACATTGTTAGAACATGGTAAAAAGCTCAATAACGTGACTGCAGCAGAATGTGTTCTTTAAGAGCTGTTAATTTAAAACCATATCCAGATGATGTCATGATCAATAAAATCAAAGGCAGCAATAAAATCTAACAAAAATCGAACAACTGTGATGTCGCTCAGATCAGCAGAAAAATTGTGGAATTGTGTCAGAGTGTTGATAAAGATGCACTTTTGAGTGTTTGTGGACGACCCCAAAGCCTTGTGTGAAGTGAAGCTCATCACATCCCAGTGTCAGAGCCGCACATACTCTGGGCCAGAGCTCTGGGTACAGAGCGGAGCCACAGCAGAAGAGGTGCGCTCTGGGCCTGAAAGATCATGGAGAGTTTGTTTACTGCTTTGAGACCAAGAAGTCAGCAGCAGAGTTGTGATCACTGTCTGAGGGGAGCTTTCTGGCGGGGCTGCAGCATCAACATTGTTGCATGTTCTCAAAGCTTGATCCAGTTTGCTGCCACAATTCATTATTCCTCTTGTAAATCCTTCCAATGCAAGCAACTTCACATATTTCATTCCAGCAAATCTGACATTTTTGGACAAATTTGTATGTTTTTTAGATGTGTGTGGGGTTTTCTGCAAATGTGGTCCTTTTTTCTGGCAAATTTGTGTTTAAAATCTCATACATTTGCATGTGTAACCAAGCAGTTACCAAGGAGGAGCTGCCAAATGCCCCCACTTTAATCCAACTTTTATTTATCAGTACAAATCATGGATAAAGGAACAGAGTGGGTTGTTGTGTCATCAAAACGGGCAAAGGCAAAAGTAAGGTTTAAGCACATTTATTATTACACATGAAGTTCTTTTGGGGTTATTTTGGACAGGATACTAACTAAAGCTCAGAAAGCATTCACACAAACTACATAAAATGAACAATTCAGCAAAAATATCCAACAGTTTTAAACTCCTCTTCATCTATAAGTGTCTGTAATACACCTTCATATAGCTTACATCCAAAGAATTACAAAGGTACATTTTGTGAGTTAAAGAACTGAGGTTCTAAACCTACAATACTATTTTTTTTCTTATACAATCGGTACAAAATTGTATACAGATATAACACATAACTTAAACCAAGACCAACCAAAACAAATTAAAAAGTGTTCTGTACTACATCTCTGGTCATGTCATGCTCTTTCCCCTCTGGCACACCATTGTACCTCTGCAAAATAAAATAAATTAAAACTCAGATCCATCCACAGCTTTGTCTGGTTCTTGTCAGTCGCTGTGTAACGTCCTGTGCCCATCACTGTCAGCCTTTACCTCCATTTTACACCAGAACACTTTCATCTGCCACTCAAGAAGATGGAAGTGCAAATCATTTTAACTTTAAAAGTAAATCAGAACAGCTGTTACTTCGTGTTAGGTTAGTAAAATACTAGAGCATTTATGCATGATACTGTTCTGGGTGTGTTTCACATGTACCTGTGAACACACCCAGAAAAGTATGTAAACTCCATGCATAAACTGTTTACTCATCAACTGAAAACAAGCACATCCTCCTGAGCGATCCTGAACATGACTTTTCTGTGATTCAGATTGTGGCAAGACGAGCGGTTGGTGAAAGGGTTAAACAAACAATTAAACCAACTGACCCGTTGTAGTCACCTAATTGTTGAAAACCACCATCCTGTTTTGGTAAGGTCCAGGGAACCAGTATGAATTTACCCTGCTTTAAGGTCACACAGGTAAGTTATTGATAAAACGGGAGGCAAAGGTTCATAATAATTACATAGGCTTTATTTATAAATTATTTCTCTTAGCATTCTCTTTCAATTAAATTAGTGGTTTATTTAGAAGATTTCATTTGCAGTGACAATACGGGCTCAAAGCACACCACCAGCAAGCAGCAAGTCTATGACCAAGAGTGCCATTAGCGACCAATCACTGAATTAAGTAAGAAATATGAACACACAATTTGTACCTGTTTGCGCAGATGACGACACTCAAGCCACTCAGTGAAAAAGAGGTGCAACATGGTGCGGGGCTCGGGGCCACGCAGCGGCACTTACAGGAGTCGTGAGTGGATTCACGTTATGAATAATATTTTGGAATGCATGGATTTACCTGGACGCGAAGGATAGAGGGTGTGGAGACCACCAAAGTACCCAAGGAGGACAAAGGAAGCGAAGTCGTTTGAGGCGTGCCTATATACACTCTGGTACAGTGTCACCTAGTGTTAACTAAGGTGAATGCACGCACTACCACAAGATCAAAGATAAATGGAATGCCTCAAGTACTTACAGAATTTGATTATTACCATTTTCAAACTGTAGAAACCAACTTGTCAATTCTTAAAATGTAATGGTACAAACTCATTACTCATTCCCAACGGTGTTAATAACATCCACAAGGATGATTTAAACATGTTTCACAACTTTCAAGGGCACTGTTAAATTCAACTTTGCTGTATTTCACAAAGCCTATTTTTTGGACTGAACATAATAGACAAAAATATTATGAGATAAATGAATCATATAATTTTACTTCCTGGCCAACAGTAGGCTACAAGGCAACACTGTTGACCATCATAATGAACTGCAGGCAGTGCCGTGGTCTGGTTTTGACACTGTGAGCTGCTTTTACAAATACTGTACTCTACAACATGATACAAATCTGACAAAGGAGTTTTAAACAGAATTATTATGTTCTGGTCGGCCATGGACAATTAATGACATTTTCGTAGTATCAAGGTCCAATGGTTGTAATTTGAAAGGTATATTTGTTATACCTCCACTTGCCTCCACTTGTTTGATTTACTTGTCATTTCTAATGTGTTTTATCATTGCATTAATCTTAATTTGAATTCAGGCAATGCCATTGTTTATAGGCTACAAATAATTGCTAAGTTCTACCTCCTGCATTGTCTTAATCATAATTACTGTTAAAAGGCCTTCCTGCAGAGTCTGTATGCTATTTATATCATTGTTTACACAAGATATCACCCACTGTCACTTTCTTTTCTCTCTCTAATATTATGATATCAGTTTCACATATTCAGATGAAAGCTTCCATTCATTACTAAAGTAATTAGACAGGTGAGACAGTGAAAAGCTATCTGCATCCAATTGGACTGACCCGTCATTGTAAAAAAAAAAAGTAGAATAAAGTTTTAAAAAATTAAGAACTATCAACTGGATGATCCCACCACTGCCACCAGGGGAGGGACCAAGCAGTGAGGCAAAAGGACAAAGGCTTGAATGTCAGAAAAGGTATTATTGGCTGTTGACAAAAAGGCTGACAAAAGAGTTCAACAAAATGTAACTTTACAAAACGGAACATCAAAATAACAATAACACATACAACCTGCACTGATGCCTAAACCAAATTACAAATCTAGACTCACAGAGGAGAATTGGTATTAAACCAGGGCAAACAAAGTCTCTACACCTTGTCCCACCATCTGAGATGGTCTGATCTACGGCTCAAGTCACAGCCGGGATCGGCTGTAGCCCCTCCTCAGTTTAGGGGTCACGGCCTCGAGTGCTCTCATCACCACGGGCACCTTCTCTGAGCCCGTGGTATTTCTCTAGTTTCTCGTGTTCCTTTCTCCTGATGTTGCCATCACTTGCCACGTCAATCACAATGGCCCTTCTTTGCTGTTTATCCGCCACCGCGATGTCTGGTTGGTTTGCCATTACTGTTCTGTCAATCTGTATCTGGAGGTCCCACAGGACCTTCGCTCGCTCATTCTCTACCATCTTTGGAGGTGTTTCCCATTTTGACCTTGGGGTTTCCAGTCCATACTCCGCACAGATGTTTCTGAACACAATGCAGGATACATGTAACCTCTCTGACAAGGGCTACTAGAGTTGTAGAAGGATAGAAGGACAGCACGGAGGCACCAGATCTGAGCACCAGAGCAATAGAGGCTCAGATCTACCACACCAGACAAGACCTAAGGTGTAGGCTGTGCAAAGAAGCTCCTTTAAAAGACACAAACATTCAGGAAATTTCTTAAAAGAGAAAAAAGAAGTTCTATTTCCTATTGAATCAACAAAGAGAATTCATCCATGCCACACCATGCCCCCATGACGTGTTGCCAGATATCCTTATTCTAGCTCAGATTTACAGAGTTTAGTAGTCGTTGTTTCTCAGTCCTATGTGTTATTTTTCCTTCCTTCCAATATTATGACCCACTCTCAATAAAAGGCAATAAATCTCTCATCTTTCATTGAAAACATAGATAACTAATATAGAGACCTTTTATTATTAGACTTTTAACAGCCAAAATTTGCATAGACCCTATAAAATATCAACAGAGGAAAAGTGTTTGGTTTTTTTCCCTTAAAGAGACATCGAACTGAAAATTCAAATCAAACTGCAGTAACCAGGATACATGTTAAATAATGTACCACAGGCATCAGAGCGAGCTTGCACAATAATTTGGCTGGGAAATCTCATCATTAAAAATTCTGTCCGAGTTTTCTACTTTTCCAAGCCAAAAACTTCTGTGCTTCTGCAAAACTGAGAAGACTGCATTCACAGCAAAGTCTGTTTCAGTGCCATTGTATAAGTTCCTGTCTTTGCCTTTCTGTTCTCTTCGTTGGTTACTTCTTTGTCAGATTGCCCTGTGTTGTATTAGTTAAGCTTGTCTCCTGGCACTGATCTACCTGTGACTCTGCAGTCCGTTCCTGTTTGTTGGCCAGTGACACTTCTCTTTGTGAGATATAAAAGCAGGAGTCCAGACAGAACACAGAGAGACAGGTGTGTTTGTGTGCCTGAAAAAAGGAAATCCACCTCTTCTTTCACCCAGAATCCTCACTTTCTTGGTATTTGTGGACATAGTTATAATACTTACTTGTCACGGTTCTTTCTTCTTTATTGAGACCGGGATTGTGTCGCACCTTTCCAGCATAAGAAGTCTGTGTGCTTTTATGTCGGTTTGAGCGACACAGGGGAGAGATAGAGTGTGGGCGAGACACAAGCCTGGCCCGTGGAGGTGGAGCACGGCCCCGGAGGTGGAGACCGATGGAGAGGCAGCGCAAACTCACCTCTGCTGCGGCGATCTGTCCCGGTGCTTGCTACGATCCCTCCTGTGCCTCTCTGCTTCTTTTTATTGCAGTCTGTGTAGCGCTGTTAAGTCCAATTTTGTGAAAAAAATATTCTGAAGTTTTAATGAGTCTGCAAGGTGAAGTTTTGGTGAAAACAACAAAACGCTTTCCACTTTCAACATAAAGCACCATTGTTAATCATTTGCAGAAAGGGCCTTATTGTGAAAAGTCTAGACAACGAGGCAACACACCCTTGTGCAAACAACAGAAAGTCAAAGAACAACTGACTGCCCAGCCGGTTGAAAAAATGTGCCCTGAAGCGACTCAAGGCAGCAGTAAACTTGTAACCATGGAGACTTATGGACGGCATTGCATTGTAGCTGTAGATTTCATGGAAAATCGGACCCGAGCACTCAATTGAGTCGACAGGCTCAAAGGGGCAGTCATGGTGTGAGATTGTGAAAATGTCAGTCAACACATCAGTGTGAATGTAGAGTCATAAAAAAGTCAAATACATAGAAATACAGATCAAAAGTTCAATAAATGGCAAAAGTCACATTTTGCATGGTTGGATCTTCACAAGGTTCCAAGTAGAGCTTCAATAAGCACCAAGAAATGGGAGACAAAAAAAGTTTGAGTAAACATTTTATTGAAAATGACAATTAAATAGCAATTAGACAGCACCTTTAACTAAACAATAGTGATGTGTCTTCCTTGCACAAATCTGTTTCTTTTGTTGTGCAGACAACTGAAAGTAAAACCCTAAATGTAGTAATGTTTAGTCAAATAGGTCAAATGATTGATATGTGAATAACTCTGAATTTAGTTCTACACATTATCAATCTGGACAAGCTCTCGCCGAAAGCCATTGGGAAAATGTGTAATGTCAGGACGAAAATTTGAACTGATTGATCACAGCGTCTCAAAAGCGGAAAAAGACGAGAAATCAAGTTGAGAGAAAATCACCGACTTCTTCCCCGTCCTCACATTCACAAAGCACTTCTATGTGCACGTTTTCAAAAGCTAAAGAGTCCATAAATGTGTTGAAATAAGCTGAAGTCACCATTTTTGTATTTAGTACACCGCGGCTCAAACCCAACAGCGGCAGACCGTCCAGGTGGATTCTCAAGAATTACGAGAATTCATATGGTAGGCCCAGGTTAACATTTTTGTATAAAACAGACAGGATTTTGCCAATGACGAGAATTTATGTCAATCCAAAGTACTATTTCTTTTTGTTTTGTTCATGTGAGACATCACATAACTCAGTCACTCCAACACCATCATCCAGTTCTGTACTGTGGGTTTTATTCTGTTGTTTTTTTTTTTTTTTTCTTGTTTTCATGTACAGTGTCCTTGGGTGTTTTGAAAGGCGCTTATAAATAAAATGTATTATTATTATTATTATTATTACTAGGGGTGAATAGGAAAAAACGTTAAATTAAAGGATATCAATTTGAAATTTCTCCTGTAGTTTACTCACATAAATGTAAGCAAAAAAAATTATTGCAAATGTTTCATCGTGTAAAGTTTTCATTTAGAAAGAAGGCACTTTGTATATAAAAAATGGTCAAAATGTCACATATTTCGGACAATTAAATCTGAAAATTGGAAAGAAGCAGGTTTAATTTTTTTGGTTCATTTTGTATGCTTATTGGTTATAATAAAGGTACTGAGGTTATTTTGGATTTAGTTTTTGCGTAAACGAGATCTAACTGAAAAGATTCAAAAGATTCAAATTTTGCCATTTTTTTTGACTAAAATTTGAATATATCAGGCTTAGAAACAAAATTTTCTGTACATTCTATCAAAATCTTCTTTAGTACAAAATTGTAAAGTTTGGTCTGTGTGTATTGATTGACTCATGTCCCGTACAGGGTAAAAATGTATTTTAAGAAAACTGCAGAGAAATCTATGAATGGAGTGGATTCAGTGGAAGAATAAAACATCTTTAGGAGCAGATTGGACAAGTTTGTTGTTTCCACATGAAAGTCTATATGTCGGGAGAGAAAATACATGGATGAAAAGGAATTATTGTGATACTACGGAAACACAATTTTACATGCTATATACCTTCATCTGTTTACAGTTCAAATTCAGTTCAAATTTCTGTCATTTGGCCTAAATGAAAGTGCCACATGTAAATATCTCTTTCCAGACAACATCATATTTTCAGTTCTCCTCTACTCTCACCTTCTCGTGGAGTCAGTGACATTTGGGCTGCAGGTCTCATTCAGAGGTGCACAGCAGAGCGGACAGACGGGATAATGCTGGAGCTGCAGGAAATGGCTTGATAAGAGTACTTAGGCTGAATTAACTCGAGCGGTTAGAGGGAGATGAGTGGGGCCTCAGGTATCATCCACGGTCTGTCTAACAATAGAAAACATTTCATCTTATATATAGTTGTTTTATATATTGTAAATAATATTTTCATGGTGCGGTGAGTCAAATCGCAATTATACTTTTTATACTTCATTTTGTCTGATTAAATATTTACATTTAATCAGGGACAAGTTAAACATAGATTCAACAAAACGCACAGATTTGTAGTAAAGTCACCACAAAACTGTTTGTATAAACTAGATATTTGTGTTAAAATAATTTGATCAGATAAATAAACTTTTAAAATACCTATTTTTATGCACTACTAAAGTGGACATGTTTGTAGTTGTTCTAATTTATTTTATAAATAAATTTGATTTGATAATTTGATTTGAGAAATTAAATTTGTTTAATACTTTTTTCTTTTTCTTTGATTGATTGAACCATAAAAGATATTGGACCAAGTATGAAATATTTTAAAATATAGCCAAAAACACAAGCCACAAAGGTTCAGTTCTGTTCATTACTACATTGTTAGATACACAAATGCTATAGCTCCCGGTTTTATAGAATACCACCAGGGTGTCTAGCTGCATTGCAACTGTGAAACATTTTCTTGATATGTATAAAATATTCTAATAAGTTCCTTCTTTTAACATTAAACACTTTACAAAGCAAACCTGGTCTTCCTTTTTGAATGTGTCTTAGTGACTCAAGGCGGGCATAATATCCCAAGCTTACACACCATGTCTAAAATGCCTGAGGCTGCATGTTATCTTTTACAGCATGTGAACAGCTGCTGGTGAATGGACACATAACAAACATCAGGCGACAGACAGGAGCCTCACTGGACACTCCTGAGACGTGTTATTCCTGAACACCAGACTCTGACGCTGAGGACTGGAGTGTTACAGCAGGGACTATATTATCTCTGTGTAATGAACTGAGCAAGACGAGAAATATAGAAGTGATCTCACCACTAGTTTAGCTTAAAGGAGACATATTGTGGATTTTTTTTTTTTTTTTTTTGTGGGGGGGGGGGGGGATAGATATAGAAACAGATCCATTTACTTCCTGTTCAAAGTGGCAAAACTGATAAGCCCCACCTCTTTATAGTGACATTTCACTGTAACAAGCAGCAGATTGTCATTTCTATGTTTTTATTTTTGAAAAGTAGCTACGTGGCATATATCACTAAGAGATCACTGTTTTCTTTTTTTTGTTTTTCAAATAATCACAACTAAGTAAAGCGATGTGTGTGTGGATAAGGGGTGGGTGAAATAGGAATTTACTGAACGCTAAAGCCTCAAATGTAGTTCAAAACAGAATTCTCAAACATGCCTGAATCAAACAATACAATAGAGGTGTATTTAAATTGCAAGATGAGTTGCAATTTATTATTTCTAGCTGTAGTAAATATGAAATAGTAATGCACTTTCATATGTAATTCTGAATATCCTGTTTTAGCCTCTATGTATGTTTAACAGCTAAAATTAATGAGTAAAAATAAGTACTGATTGATACTAGAGTGAAGGTTGGAGTAGTTCCTAATGTGACCTGCTCTTTTCTCTTTCTCCGTTTTTAAGCTTGGGGCCTCAGTGAAGGTTCCAGGTTGTTTGGAAGCACTCTGGTGGTCAGGTGAGGCAACTGCACCATGTGATGTTCCATACTTCATGTTCATATGATTCACAGTTCAATTCAAGTGTCTTTATACAACCCTAATACACACACACACACACGCAAATATTTGAATGTTTATATTTCTGACCTTAAATGTGAATGTAAAATGTAAAAAAAAATCATCAAAATGACTGCATTTTGACTGTGATAAACACGACTGATAATGAGCTTTATGTGTTCCAGTGCATAAAGCCGTTTTGACCAGAATGAGCTTTGACCATTAGAAATTCAGCTCCAGCTTGACATCGCCCACTACAGATCATTATTGCATACTATTATGAGAACAAACACATGAACTTATTCAACCTCAAAACCAGAATGAATGTAATGTTTTTGTGGACCACGTTTGCATACTGAGATACTTATTTTACAGTGATAACTTTAAATTTCCTCTATGTATGTATTTATGTAGAATGTAACGTAATTGCACACATTTTAGAAATATTTAGTGTATTGAAATTCAGAATGTTTGACTGGAATGTGAAGTGAATGTTTTACTGATATATTGGTAGTGACAATTTTGTATAGGTTTATTATTGAAATAAATCAAATCTGACATATTTGCACCATTTAATTCAAAACTAAGCCTTTAACCCTAGTTTGTATGCAGCTAAACCAGCTATACAATTAGTGAAGGGCATTTGCATGCTTTTACGCACTACAACTGAATTAAATTATATCTATAAAATACATTTAATTTAGGGATAGCCATCAAGTGCAGCCAACGTCACCAAGCCCAGTCTGTATGTGTGCCGATGTACTTTCAAATGAACACATACGAATGATTAAACAACTAAAGTGCCAGTAACCTCACGTTAAATCTGCTGGGATTTTATTGAAGCTGGTGGATATTACAGTGAGTCAAAACAAATTACGTTTACATTTTACTTTGAAATAGCTTTTTTACTCAGGCAGAACTATCTCAATTTGTGTGTGGCATTGAGATGAGAACTCTGCGTGACACTGCGGCCACATTCATTTGCAGGACACCCTTAGGACCGAGCTCCTGTTCAGCAAATAATAAAAGTAAGATTGGAATTGTGTAATGCTTGAACAAGTTTGTCAGAAAGTCCAAAAAATATCACTGTGTACTTAACGGTTGTATGTGTTTAATTTCCTCTGGGGCTTTCTCCGGGGTCATCACAGATATCATCTTAGTCTGCCGTGATTCACCGACATTTTCAAGTCAGATGTTCTCCTTGATGCATCCTCCATTTATGTAGATAGAACTGAAAGAAAAGAACACAGTTTACATGCTGTCAAAAGTGTAATCGTAAAGGAAGAATAGTATATCATTGAGTTGTAATACTAACATGGCGCACAGATTCTTGCACTGTACGAGGGGCTTTTCTCTGGTCTAGTGGCATAAACAATCTAAGCATATCTTAAATGCACCTGAATAGAAGCCATGACATGATTTTTGGGGGTAGGACTCCCAAATACGTCTATTTCTAGCCGTAAAAAGAAAAATGTGGCCTGTTCCATCTGAGATCCTACATCACCAAACGAAACAAACCGTGGGCCACAAACAAATGCCTAGAGCTGGCCCTGGTTGTGAGGAAGAACCATACGAGCAAGAAAGCAAAAACAGAATTACCCTTAATAGTTAATGAAGTAAATAACTTCTTGTGATGTGTTCCCAATTGTGGTCAGTTTCTATCAATATCGACCCAAGAAACGAACAGCATGGGCCTGCTCTGTGGTCCCATCCAAAAAACCAACAACTGAAGGTAATATTTCTGTAAAAAAAATTCCAAATCAATTGTGAAATGAAGTTAGTTGTTGTATTTGAGATTATAGTTTAAGCCGTTATCATAATCCATTACAATAATAAGGTACTATAAATTTAAGGTTCCTGTTATATGCAACCTTTTGAAGACTTTAATCTATGGCACCGGTCATTATCTTATCTTATCTTCTAAAACCACATGGATAGACAGGTAAGATTTCTGTGCAGATTTCTTCTTGCAAGGGTGCATGAACTCAGTCAATTAGAGTTTTCTTTTAGATACGTCTTTCTAACATGTAATTGATAAAGAAAACAAACATAACATCAAAACATACTAGAAGGCCAGTCGTTTCAAATGGAGCTGGAGGGCAGGTAAGAATCTAATTGTAGAAGTTACTTTTAACTGTTGGATTGAGATTTGAGATTATAGTTCATATTTTGGGGTCTATCCACATGAAACACAACTGGGAGAAAAGTCCAAACTTTTATCTGCCAGCGCTAATTATTTACAGGATTAAAATTTTTTTTTTTTTTACAAAAGTTTCAGAAAAATATTAATAACCTAAACATTTGTTTGATTTTTAGTTTGGTTATCACCTTTATAAACAGTAAATCCCCCACAGAGTTGTATAGACCCTGCCCTCCACGTGACATTTTTCTAATTTCTATGTTCTCTATAACCCTAAGGTTATTTTGTCTGTTGCTAATTGTTGTATATGTGAAGCACTTTGAGCTACATTTTAAATGTATGAAAAGTGCTATACAAATAAAGTTTGATTGATTGATTGATTGATTATGGCGTCGTCTAAATTATGGCGCCATCTAATTCAAGAGCATGAACACAACCTTTTGCCTGAAATATTGTATGTTTTTGCGTGACTAAATGCATTAGCAAGACCTCGCTCTTACTCTGCAAACGATTGAACGTAAACTCATAAAGCTAGACTTTTTGCAGGAGTAAAAGCGGACCTGCCTTGCTGCCTTGTTGCTTGGATACCACCCACATCCATCCTGTGCCGGCTTATTTCTATTTTTTTCTCTCTCTCTTTCTGACAATGGCAAGAGATAAGTTGAATGAATCTGATTGCATCACATGTTGTCAACACATGTCCATTCTTTTGTTTTTTTCCTTCTCTGTATCTTCTGTATCTCGCTGAAGCCCACTCCGCCTCTCTGGGTTTGCAAATTCTTATTTTCTCTTTTTGCGTGACGTACCTTTACATGAGGCGCCGCACGTGTCAAGAGCAGGCGTGCTTTAAAGGGTTACTGGAGCATGGCACATTAGGTTAATGCAGTTGAACTTTATGTACGGAGACAGTTCATCTTTGAGGAGGCAGAAAACAATGCAAGATAGATTTGAAAAATGTCAAGAGGAAAGAGACACAGCGTGTACCATTCAAATATAAAAGAGGGCAATGGAAGGCCAAGATTTGTTATATTTTTTGTTATTTATGCTTGAGTTAAGAATCAGCTATCCCATCTACAATATAAATGGAACAGAATCATGAATTTCCAGAATATGAATTGATATTGTATTGAAACATTGATACATTGATTATAGAATGAACATTGTTTTCTAGTCAAGCGTTAACACCTCTGCTTTGAAGGTGCACTAGATCATCAATATCAACAAGCCACATTACATCAAAAATGCACTCAACGGACAAATTTTTTGACAGTTTAAACAATTTCAACAGTTTCAAAAGTTGAAATCTAATTGTATCAGTTGAGATGCTCATTAAAACAGATGAAACATGACATTCTTATTTGCAATTGCAGTTTTTATTTGCTTTGAACTGTGCATCAGTGCAGAGTTAGTTGGCCTTGAAAGACCTCCTCTGGTTCCAGCCTTTTCTGGACTCCTTGACTCTGCAGGACTGGTTCTGTTTGTAGTTGGTTTGGTACATTCCCCTCTTGTCTTTGTTGTCGTTCTTTCTGAAAGGTTTGTCTTGGAACCGTCTCCTCCTTGTCTCTCTCCTCTCAGAGCCTTGGTCAGAGCTCATATACTCTGCTCCACTTGGCGGCTGAATCCGGACCATCCTCTCCTGGACGTCCTGGGTGTGGACTTTGATGATCAAACCTTGCTTTTTGATCTGAACTGGCTTCTTCTTCTGGATTTTCTGGATCATGACCAGACATTTGTACCGTCTCTCTTCCATGCCTTCTTTGAGCTTCTCTTCGACAGTTTTAAGTATCCTTTTGGATCAAGTCCTGGAGGATGGGATCGTGCTGCTGGACATCAGCAGTCATGTTTTCCACGCAGCTCTGCACAGGCCAGAAAACCCTGTCATTTTTTTAGTACGGGGCAATCTGAAATTGTCATGTGTTAGTGTTACATCCCAGATAATATTTCCTCCATCATCTCTGCCATCTGGTTTTCACAGATTTGGCAGGTGGGACAGAGGTTGGCACTGCGCAGGGAGTTCCCCGGCTAAAACCACTCCTCAGTGGATGTTAGGAGTAGGATTTCTGAGACGAAGCCCTCTGACCTCTCCTCTCTCGCGCTGATGGCATTATTTTTTTATTTTATTTTTTTGCATTTAAATCAATAGAAGATAATTGCTATCCACAGATGGTGAAAATAAAATAAATAGATTAACACATAAAAAGGACACAGGTTCATTATATTGAAGGAGAAGACATGGCATGTTCCATTTACACTTCTTTTATTTAGCAAAGGGGTTTGATTTTTGATATTACTTAGCACGTTACCATAGTTGAAAACGTACCACTTTACTTTTGACATGCTTTTTTTTGCAATGTTGCAACATGTTGCAACATTGCAAAATGTTGCAACATGTTGCAATGTTGCAACATCAATTAACAATTTAAAACAAAATAACTGCATCTTTTGAAGGGGCAAAAGTTTTCAAATCTAGTGGGCGCTAGTGGTCCACTTTGATTAATGAACTGTGAGCACTTCCAAAATACTTCATGGGTTGCATGCAAGCCAATTGACTCATTTGATAAACCCAATGATGAGGGTTTTTAGTCATTTTAAGTTGAACAACCAAATATAGATCAGCTGGTTATAGATCCAACTTGTCATAAGTTTAATACTATACAGTGTGGAACATTTCAGGGAAAGCAATAACATCATGACAAGCCCTCATCAAGAAAAGTTACATGTTGCACCTTTATTTTAAGAATAAAAAAAAACTACATCAAAAAATAGAGAGAGAAGCCCAAAGAGCACAGCATTCATTCATTCAAAACAGATAGTAAAAGTGTTTTAGGAGACACAAACCAGAGAAAATACACTGTTTTGCACTAGAATTTTACCAAGGTACAATATGTTTAGTTTTTTACTTCTAAATAAGTACAAGTATTTGTACTGGGTTAAGAGCAACAATGGTGTAGTATATGAAAGAAAAAGTATATTTTACTATTTGTTGCTGCAGTAAAGTTGTATTTTACTGATGTGCATAGTATTTGACGTTAATGATTTGATTGTGGTGAGCAGCCGTGATCTGTGATGTTGACTATGTAAAGACAAAAGGCCCAGGCGTACCACAGATGTATATGGATGGTACAATAAAAGTCTCTTGAAACATTCAGCACACTGTGAAATAAATATATTTACAAGTCCAATAACGTTTGTGTCTCTTTGCAGAAGGAGCTCAGAGTCAGCGGGAAAGCAGCTCCAGATCGCTGAGGAGGAAAAATGAATACGGCAATCTCACAGTAGGTCCAAACTTCCAATGCATTTTATACCAGCAGCTTTGTTGATGTAGTGTAGATGTGTCTGTGCGCAATTCAAAACAGCAAGTCTGTGGACCGTCAGGCATGGAAAGAAGAAACTAGACAACTTGATTTAGTAAAGATGCCATGACATTTTAAAAACAAAAAAAAATGGTGGCACAAATATTAATTGCAGTAGCCAGTGGTGGAAAGTAACAAAGTACAAAGGTAAAAGTACTGTACTTCATTTTTAGATATCAGTCCTTCAGTAAATACTTATTTCTATTGTAAATTTAGACATTTTAAATACATTTTTAACCAATTAAAAGTTAGTTTATGGTCACTGAATGCTGCTAGATATAGAATATTTATGAATACAGTATATTATTAATTGCAAATCAGCAATTGTTTATCCTTTTTTGACCTTTTGGTTTAAAAATGTTGCTGTCTTTGGTCTGGACATGGGTCTTTGACATGTGTTTTAGAGTCTGTATAGTCCAGTTAATGATTACGGTCACCAGTCATTATAGCTCATCACTTTTTATAGTCGACTTGTCACGATTAGTCGATTAATTGTTGCAGCCTGACATCTGAGGCTTATCCAAATCTGTCTGAAATACATTAACCTTTTTTTACTCTAAAAGTACATTTTTAAAACGTACTTTAATCATTTAACTAAAATTGGTTTTCTTATGTGATACTTTTATTGAAGTAATTGAAGTAAAACCTGTACTTTTACATTACTTACATTGAGTACTTCTTCCACAATGATAGCAGTAGTCATGATCGCAAATGATAATTTCTTGTAAATGCAATAGTTGAAGAAGTGATGGTACCTTCACTTTATACTTTCCATTCTGTCAATCATTTCTTGGTGCATCTCTTATAATCTTTTGAAGTAAACTCTGTCCAGCATAAGGAACTTTTAAAACGATGTTGATATATAACTAACAGCATTTTTCACATGCTTTGTGTAAAACTGTGTAGGATGGTGAGAAGAGAAGACCTGCAGTGTGTCGAGCTCCAGGCTTTATTTACATAAGCTTAGGGTTAAATTAGTTCTGACATGCTTGTACCTTTTTGCTTTCATATTTTTTGCTTATACGTTGCAGTTAGTGTATGGATTTGTGTGCACACTTCAGGATCTTTGAGGTTTCACGAAAAGAACAACACCTAAAAGTGCTGATCTAGTGAAGAAATGTTAGATACAACAGAGGAAATTCAGTAATCATACAAAATCATGCAAAATACTATTAGAAGTTGAAGTGAGGAGCACAGTCTGGGTTGGGTTCGATTAGATTTAAGGCCCATTTATGTGGATTCTGCATGTGCTCCAACTTTACTTGCTCCAGGTTTCCCCTAACCACTCAAAACGTCCTTTTAACCATTAATTTGAGTGAGTTTTCTTTCTTCTAACACGTTATGTGGGCAAAGTTTAACCTCCAAAATGTCCGCTATTGTAGAATGCTGTCACAATTTACATCTGTCCAGAGAATGCACAGTGAGCAGCGATGTACATGACTGACCGCTGTAGCTGAGTGGACCGCTCTGTTTATTCATTTTTTATGGTTTTAAGGATTAGTTTTATTTAGCAGTAATATAAAATTGAGCACTTATTATGCCTTTCTAGGGCAGCAACTAATGATTATTTTGGTAATCGATTAGTACAGGGATTATTCTTTTGATTTGTCGATTAGTTGTTTAGAATGTGAAATGCCTGTGATTATGAGATTTTTACTTAATTTGACCCAAATAAAGTGAAGCCATTTGAGGACATCCTGGTCAAGAATATTTACGGACAAAAGGGTGATTTTAATCAAAAACACAAAATTGAAGCATTTCCAGGGTCATTTTTGTGTGGTTCCTGCCCTTTCTCTTCTCTGAGCTTATGACATGCTTCAGAGTCTGTGTATCAACTCGTGGCTTATTCAGTTACTTAGATTAGTTGTCTGTTTAATCGATTAGTCAGCCCTATACCCTTTGTTGTATTAGTTTTATGTCCGTGTAACAGTCGGAAACCGTTGTGTTTATAAAATGTGCTTTATAAATCAAGTAGATCTCGATTTCAAATGACATTGGTTGGTTTTTACCTTTTTTAAATGAATGACAGAAAGTCTTTTAACATTACATACATTTGTTGATTACTGAACGTTTTCCTGTTGCATGGTATTTTGTATTTCAATGGCTGTAAGTTGACCTTGAGTGTCTTGAAAGGCTTGTCAAATATGTCAGTATCAGAAGACTTGGTGAGTTTGTGACGTTTGAGGCCAGTATTACTCAGGTAAAGGTTTCAGCTTCATGTTTTTAGACACTGAGGCAGGAGGATCGGACCCCGGAAATAAATCAGAGCCCTTCTTCGCCCGGTGGCTGCTCTGCGCATGCGTTAAAAGAGCCGCTTAAAATACAACGCTAAATAAGCCATCATTGTTGGCTCTTTGCGAATGTGAATAATGTTATGTCCGACATCATGAATGTATTATGATATTTGAGTATTTTTATGAAAAAAATAAGCTAACGATTGAGACGCAGCTCCCTGCTGCATTCAAGGGAGAGTGGAACGGAGAGAATTTTCTCTGGTTAATCAAAAGTTGTGCGTGATTCCTTCTTTTCCTCTCACTATGTTAGATGCTAAATGAGTAAATAAAATCTACACTTAAAGTGCATATGACAGATTTCTATGATTTTCTAATTTTGACTTTATTTAGTGTATTAATATCTGTTGTAAATAGAAATTATAGTTTTACACCAATCAGGTCGCTGTTTGTGGAGAAAAGATGATAAACAAGTTGAAAAATACAGGAAGTAAACACACTGATGACATCACACTCGGGAGACAAAGGTTATGCATAATTTACACAAAAGAAACTACTTTTTTGACCATTTAAACATTAATTCAACAAAATAAAGGTGTTCATATTTATTTTTATTTGTCAAATCAAAATAATGTGACATTCGATGAGTTTTGGCCCAGTTTACAGTGTTGTTGCTATGGTAATCTCCTAGCGTGATGTCATCATTTACAACCAGGAAGTAAAATTAAAAAGCTAAAAATTGCACAAATGGTGTAAAATTTGCAAAGAATTTTAGCTAATTTTGAAATATGTTTATCTGAACTACATTTTGTTTAAATGAGTAGCCCAACCTGTCATGGGCCCTTTAACAAGACAACTTCTGTTGTCTGTATTATCATTATTCGGTCATGGTATAATCTCGGTATAATTAACCAGAGAAGATTCTCTCCGTTCCACTCTCCCTTGAACACAGCAGCTCCCTGTGGCTCAGCCATTAGCTTAAATTCATCATAAAAATACACAAATATTAATATAAATTGATGACTGGTGAAAATGATTTTGGATTTAACATTGTTAATATTCGTATAGACAATGACGACTTATTCATCATTGTATTTGAAGCCACTCCACTGACGCAAAGAAGGGGTCCAGTCCACCTGCCACAGTTTGCAGCCTTTAGCACCTTTGAAAAGTGTTGTGTATCAAATTGTTAATTGCTATGGCAACAATGCAGTTTTTTCATCACTTTGAGCACGTTTTTCATTAGTATTATAATTTTTTAATTATTAGTGTATTTGTGATATTTACAAGATCTGTTGATGATGTCCACTGTTGTCCAGTTTCCAATTACCCAACTAAGCTTTTATGTTCCGTGCATTTTTGCTGAATATGTTAATGAAATTAGAGTAGTGTAGCTGGTTGTGGTTGGGTTTGCTTTGCTTGTTGTTGGTCTGGTGGCAGATGGTGCATAGCGTTTTATATTCAACAGGAGATGTGACCTCTGCCTCTCTGCTTACAAACACCCAACAGACAGTTCATCCTCCTCAGCCATGCACAAAGAAAAAGCATGCACAAATTCAACACAGCAGCTGCAGATCGAGACTCAATCATCCTTATTTGCAATGATTTTAAGCTGTAAAACAAATGGCAGCAAAATGAAAAGAGGTCTTGGGCGCCTTAGTCAAGGTTATTTTGAAAGAGTGTTATGAGTATTAAAAGTGTGCACACCCACACAGAGCCGACCAACTTTCTTTCAAGTGGAGCTCAGGAAAAAACTTCAGCTCAAAAAATGTTGATGCTGACATGAGGAAGTTTTCAAAAGACCAAAAATCATGCAAACAACAAAGCAAATTCAGAAATGTTAAATTGCCAATAAACTACTGAACTGTATTCATTTTGGTAAAATTGGTAGTTTACTTTGTCATAGCTAAAAATGTGATTCCCCAATTTGAGTCGGTACCAAATTAACGTCAATATTAAATCTGCATTTGCCCAGATGCTTCTGCGTAAGTGCACGAATGTAGGTCTTTTACTACGGCAACACATAAGGATAAACTACATCTAACATGTCGAAACAAGTATTTTATTTGAATGTGAGTTCAATCCGTGAAAACACAACATTTAACTACTAAAAACCAAGCAAATAGATCAGAGCGGAGAAACATCGAGGCCAATTGAATTCAGTGTAATATTTCATGTTTTTATCCAAAATAAACATTATGAAACTCTCTCTGTTTAACGTAAGTGATTGGTGAACTAAGGCCACATATAACACTTTATAAGCAAACGTTTTAGGTGTTTTAAATGATAAAAATGTAGTCAAGCTAACGCATGATTGACTCAAATTCGGTAAATGACTCAAATTGGGGAATGACATTTGCATTTTTCTGACAAAAAGTTTTCAAGTGCAGCAGATCAATGAACTGAATCACTAAGGCTAACACTTACACACTTTGACACTTGAAACGTTTAGCTTTCACTTTAAACTCTGTTGTATGTGGTCTAATGTTTTTAGTAAAATAATCACTTTAAACTTGAGGTCAATGACTGTAGAACTTGAACTAGGCTACATTTATTTTATTTATTTATTTATTTATTTGAACAGGAACATGTACAATGACATTATGCTCGGGGGCAAAGATGATTGCACCAGATTGTAGCTATGCAAGCTAATTTCCATCTGCAGTCCTGGATCAGGGACGGGGGGAGTACAACGTGCATTATTTACAGAGCAACAGTTTTCATACAGTCTCTGACATTCGATCATTCACTCACACTTCATCATCATCAATATTATCTTAGCATTGAAGTTCATTGCAGACACCAGCACCTTAAAGTTAAGATTACAGTATTAGAATTACAATTTACACCTAGTAAAGCTAATACACTTTTAAATAAAAAGTGTATTGAACGTGAATGCAATACTCCATGTATTGCATTCACGT
Organism: Rhinogobius similis; assembly: GCA_019453435.1. Classification (NCBI taxonomy): domain Eukaryota; kingdom Metazoa; phylum Chordata; class Actinopteri; order Gobiiformes; family Gobiidae; genus Rhinogobius; species Rhinogobius similis. Next base: position 14,261,839 of record CM033633.1, on the reverse strand, counting down.
TCATTATGTAGCCTAGTATTTTGTATTCACCTCATTCAAGAACCACCGTCACCACTGTTTTCTGAGGCTTTTTTTTTTTCAACCGTGTGATGTTTCATTCAGGGCTGCCAGCAGATATACAGACCATTTTGAAGTCACCCAGAGAAATGGTGCACATGAACAGTGAACATGTCACACAAATCTATCTTTATGTAATATTTTAGCTAATAGACTTTTCTGTAGTTTTCTATTGAAATGAATTCCCTAAGTCTAAGTGGAAATGTGAACACACTTGAAGTACGGGTCAGTCAGGGGTAAATGTTGAATCCCCATGTCAAACAGCATGACTATAAGAAATTCAAAAAGCATCATCAAATTGCTGTGTGGGGCCTTTCTGTGTGACCCTAAATGTTTTATTCCCACAAACCGCTTTTGAATGTTCTCCTGAGGAACTTTTCACAGAGGAACTTATGAGTGCCGTTCACTGTGGCAATTTGACCTTTTGATTGATTGATTGATGGATTTTATTTCAGTGGTTAGCACACATATTTTCTTGTCAGGTTCTCATGCATAGCAGCAGTGAAAGAAGTGCAAACAATTACAAACAAGCATATATTTTTCTAATACAATTTCTCTTTAATAGAATATGTCTTTATAGGCATAAGTAAATAAACGTGTTAATTGACTTCTAACACATCCATGCTCCATCGCTTTTTCTTACATAAAAGAAATTTGACATGGACAACTTTTCCAATTAGCACCATGGCAAATACTGTAATTTATATGTAGTGTTAGAAGTGCTTTCTTGTTGCAACCTCGTGTGGTTTTAAGGTCAAGCTACTTTATAAAAGCTATACATATAAACAAATCAAATCAAATCAATTTATTTTTATAATGCCCAAAATCACAACAACAGTTGCCTCGATGGGCCACAGGTAAAAGCAGTTCAGATAACTGTCCCAGAATGCCCCTGTCCTTTGACCCTCCTTCGCGGCGAGGAAAAACTACAAAAAACCCCATGGGAAAAAGTAGAAACCTCGGGGAGAACCACAGTGAAGGAGAGATCCTACTCCCACGGACGGACAGGCTGCAGATGAACTAGGACTGACGCATCCACTTGGACTGTGGAGCCAGAACCACTCAAGAGGGAGGTGGCTTTAAAGAGTTCCTCCAGGCGGACGAGGAGCAGTCCACCAGTGTAGAGAGATCCTCCAGCAGGAGATGAGGAACAGTTCATCTAAAGTAGAAGGAGTTCGTCCAGGCAGACGAGGTGTGGCTAATCCAGCTGTCCAGGCGGGTGGCGCATAGATTGTCCAGTGTAGAGATCGATCCTCCAGACAGGTGGGGGTGGGGGGGTCGTCACTGGAGCAGCCGCCGCAGTGCCTGAAACAGTCTCCACTCCCCGGGGGAAGTGGAGAGAAAGAGAAACATGTGAACAGCAATGAACAGACTACAGTTGAAGTAATATTAAATATTGTTGATAGGTAAAGTAGGAAGAACCAGAGGATAGTGTTCACATTCAAGATAATCAGTATAATTTCACCACAGACATTTCCTTAGAAGCGCCGCTTGTTGCCTGAGTCCATCTGCTGCCGTGTGTGCACTGCTGTGATACCTGTGTGAATGTCCGCTCCCACTGTTCCCATACGACAGCAGCTGTGCACCTCTGTGGAGGGAACTAGAGAGGAAAAATCCAAGTTTAATCATTCAGCTTTTGAGTTGCAATGTTCCACTGTACGGCATTAAACGTGTGTGTTATGCATTTATGAATTTGATGGTCTTTTTATTGCATGCAGCTTGACCTGGTGGGCGCCGTGTGATTTTATTTAATTTTATTGCCATAGTGTACAGTGCTGGTCAAAGAAATTAGACCAGCACTACACCAGAAAAAGTTACATAGTGCACCTTTAAAGGGTTGCCACAGTAAACCTCTGATGTTGCAGGTACTGGCTGTATATCAGAAGCCATTTTTATCACGACCGGCCCGTGACTGGAGTGTTAAGTGATTAAGTATCATGCAGGGTTTGAACTGGATACACTCTGGTCGTGGGCAAACACTGAACTCACTGTCATCTATATTTAGACTTCAAAAGTGTTTCATGTATACAACATTATACCAAGAAAAAGAAAACTAAACAAATAATGAATAAGTATTTAATGTGATTTTCTGGATGTCATAAACACATCAGTTTCTTCTTCAGTGTGGGGAGTGTGATTTTCAAAGCATTTTCAGATGGAAAAGTGAAGCAGTGAGCTGCATCTTTGCACAGCTGATCAGCTGTCGTGCTGCACGGCTCTTTCTTAAGTTTCAATGGATAAAATGTATAAGAATTAGATGAAGACAGCATGTATTGATCAGATTTTTGTGACTTGCTTCTATAATATACTTTCTGGGGGACGACAGAATCTACTCATTTATTTATTGATCTATTTCTTTATTGGACCGGACAATAGGGGTGAGAGAGGGAAGGACATTCTGCAAAATGATGGAGCCGGCTGACATGTATTAAACAATTTGACACCAAGAGGCACAGAATTGACTACTTTATGGGAAAATTTGCTGGAAATCCTCATGTATTTAGTATTTAGTTTGTCAGTGTAAATGGGACAGTTGTTCTTGAATTGGACTTTATGTTTTGTGTGCTGCGTCTCATGTGAGAATTAAAAGTATACGCTGCAGTGCTGTGACTGGACGAGTGATGGATGCACAGGGGGCTGTGAGTGGAGAGGGGGGGCCGGCCCAGAGCAGGTGCTTCACTGGGGCCCTTTGACTCATGGTCTTTGGTGTAATTACATTGGGACAGGTATTGTCCATGTGTGTGTCTGTGTGAGAACTGCACCATGGGAAACGTGTACATTCACCATTCCCCCAGCCTCGTATTAACCTATACATTACATTATCTCACATGGTCAAATCCAGTGGGATCTTTCCTCTTTGAAAGCATTAGTCACAACTGTCTGCCACTTCATACGGTTCCTCAATTAATTTAGCAGACTACATTTTAAATTAACTTTATGGGAATGTAGGTTGTTATTATGCTTGTAGGATCATTGGAAACAACAATATTGGGTGTAACTTAAAAGTAAAAGTGTTGTTTTCAGTCCAAAAAAATGACATACTGATACATTTTGTTAAAGGTGTACTATGTATTTTGTTGGTAGATGGCCCCGCCTGCTTGTCCCAATGGAGATGTACATAGAACATTCCAAAATATGCCATTGAACTAATCTATCTCCACGGAGACAAGGAAGTGGTGCCAACAGTACAATTAAAACAAGTCAGATCTGTGGAGAATCAAGACAATCATACATGTCTCTCAGGGTATTTTTGGGCATCTGTACTGGAACTAATGCTACGTTTAATGCCATATTGTAGAGCTTTCCCGGCAAAGCAAAAATATCACCATGGAGACAAGCTGGTGGCAGGTGAATCGTCCACTACCACCAAGTAAAAAGTTGAAAATGAACATATTATTTGCGAGTTGGAGTCCTTAAAGTATTTATTTTTAAAGCTTCTTCGTGAGCTGAATTTAACACTGCCAAATATCAGGCTTTGAGCTGAGTTTGAACATTCACTCCTCACTGCTGCAACATCAAATTGATTTTAAACCTGGACCTTCTTCTCCTTTAATGACCTTGTATCACTCAATACAGCTGAAATGTTAAATGTCCACCAACTAAAAAGAACATCGACCAACTAAAAAGAACTCAGGACTCGGAGGTGTCCTGAGCTGAGAAAACTTTAAATGTTTAAATAGCACAAGGTCTCTTCTTACTTTAACTTTGTATGAGCGTTTTTCATTAGATGGATGGATCACTGTTGCTGCCTAGCCAATGGTGGCAGACAGGTTAGTGATTTCGCCTCTCTACAAGAAGGTTCGATTTCCAGACATGGCGGAAACTTTCTGTGCCCAGTTTGCTGGTTCTGAAGAGTCTAGGTTCACTAAGATCTAACCAGTAACTTACATCTACTGTGGAAATAAATAATAAGACAATAAAATAAAAACAACAAAACAGAAAACTTACATTGTGTACGTTGAATTTATTGTAAAATATCTCAGTCTTATGAATCAGTTTGAGGAATGTGTCTCGATGCCGTTGTTGTCAAATACCGCTCTCTCTTTTACTGTCCTTTTTGTGTTGTGTTGTATTATGCAGTGTGTTGCTTTTTCTGAACATTTTGTCGACTTCGTGCGGCTGTTCACTGTTTCACTGGTGACTCATCTCCTACAGCTCCAGCCTCTTGTCTACTTTCCATTTAAATTTAGTTTAGATATTTTTTTACAGTTCAACAAAAACAGGAATCTTGAAGGCGCACCACACACATTCAACCACTGTCAATTTTTGTCATTGAAAATCATTTAGAAGCCGCAACAGATGTCCCCAAGTCATTTTACAGCTGCTGGTTTTCCAAGGGATTGACAGTAAGAGTGACAGTTGTGTAAAAATCTAATAAGCCTTAAAAAAGGTGATCTGGTGAGTACAAAAATACTGCAGTTTTTTTTTCCAGCTGGGAGGATGGTCTTTAGCGTGGGTGCAGCTCCAATGGAAGAAGAGAGAACAATATTTTAAGAATTATTTTATTTTAACTCACAGCTTCAGACAATATTGTGTAAGACTGTGTTTTTGTTTAATATATGTCATATCTAAGCGGATAAATGGAAAGTTGAGTTACATTACATATCATAAAGGCTTTTCCTGACAAATTGGAGGGAATTCATGATGGCAGTGAACATAGATGTAAAAAAGAAAAAAAGCTTTAATTGTTAAACTATTATTTGCTTTGACTCCTCAAAATGATAATCATAAGTCCAGGAAATTATCCATTGCTTTGTTTATGATTAATTTGTCTTCACAGAAAACCTACAACTGCTGTTTATTTTGTATGTATTTCCCTGACATTTAATTACATTGCACTTTTATTCAAGACGATAAATTATGATATTGTCTACTATACTGTCAAAATCTATGACACCAGCGGATCAATATTTTATAATAATAATTGCACGATTATATATTTATTTTCAAAATCTCAAAATTGATCTGAAGAAGACTTAACGCGTTGATTTGCCCGTTTCGCCTGTTCCTTCAAGTCGTCACAACAAAGTGCTGCCAGTTCATGGTAGTTAAGCAGTGATGGTTTGTGGCTGTGATGCTGTTGAATCCTCCGTGTATCACCGATTAAGAAAAACAGACCAAGTGGGCGTGTGGGGGTTTGGGGGAATACAGGGATTTTACCGAGCATCGGCGTCATGAATGCAGGAGAGAAAAGATTACTCAAACATGCATGAATCACTTTGAATGCAGTGAGTGGGCAAATGAGAATGGAAAACCATTATGACACGGTTCAAAGCTCTTAAAGGTCAGTTTTTTTCCACAACTGTTCTTCTTTAATAATTTGCACCTAAACTTGCACCATCTAAACTTTGAACTGAGCTAAAAAAGTATATGTATATACTGTATGTTGGTTAAAATTAAACAAGGCCCCCTGGACACTATTATAGATCATGTTTTCACTGCACACAGCTCAGACTGCTGGAAACGCTTTATATCTTGTAAAACTAAAAGTGAAAGAAAAGAAAAAAAAATCTTTAACAGCTATTGTCAGCGGACTCTCAAACTCACAAGCTGCAGCGAGTTTAGTCGTGCCTGCCACCCACCACCTCTCTCTCTCTCTCTGTCCCTCTCTCTCTCTGTCCCTCTCTCTCTCTTTCTCTCCCAGCTGCTGCCCACCAACATCTCCAATAGTGTAGCAAAGCCGGGATGAACAAAACTTGAACAAAAAACAACAGCACATAGATTAACCTCCTGTTGAGACGCGTCCTCCTCACTTTATGGACACCTCTGAGACAACAAAACACAATACTCCGCTCTTCAGTCTCATTGTGAGCGAAAACACCGGGGGATCTGAGGCGTGCAGGTCAGGAAGTGAAAAGGCAGCGCTCAAAACAAAGGGGTCAAAGGAGACAGTGGAGGATAGCAGTGTTAGCGACAGTTGAATGAAGACAAATCCATTCACAATAGGTGCAATTAATCGGGTTTGAATGAAAGTTTACAGACATCCTTTTGGTTGTTTTCTTTTGGTTGTCTCTGTGATTAAGCTGCTGCACACATGTAGACAGACATTTACACTGCAGGACTTGACGACACAAATAAGATGTGACTCAAATCAGTATTCATGTGAACCCAAACAGCTCTAAAGTGACCTGATGTGGAGAAGAACAGAACAAAACCAGGTGCCCATGTGCTTGTGTCACATTATGAGACACACTATAATGAGGAAGCACCATTCAGTCTTATTTTTTGTCCTAAATTGGAAAAAGTTGATATTTTATCTTTGTCACAATTTACAAAACCAATTGAGTTAAAAATGTCACTTTCTTTGCACTTTTTGGCTTTGCTGCTGTTGTCCGATCTGTTTAATTCCTGTCTTTTCTAAGAAAAAAATAAATAAAACGTGGCACCAGTAACATTTCAGCGCTAGAAGACAGATTAATTTGATCTGCGTGTTCGGACAGCAGTCACTTTGTAAAAGATCAGATTCAGATCACATTTAGTACCACATGAAAATGACCTGGGTCGTGTTTGAAAAAATCTGATTTTGGTTGTTCACGCTGTCATGAAAAAAAGCTGACGTAGCCTCCCCTGCTCCCCACAAAAATGTTGTATTATTTCAATCAAACGTCTCACTTATGTTTGTGATGATTGCAAAATTAGGGTTTTAAATGTTTTTAAATTATTGGGTTTGCTGAAAGTCATATTTATAACAGAGAATGCAAAATGCAATGAAATACTTGAAACACTTCCCTTTTTGTACATTTTAATACATACAATTTCATCAACGTAACCAAATCCTTTCTCCTCACTGTTGTAATACATTGTCATTTACTTGTAATTAAAACCTTAAATGGTAGATTGCACTTCTGTCAAATACAACAGAAAGTTCACATTCCAAAAAGAGACCTGGAAAAACGGATAAGCTGGGGTGGCCCTGAGTTTGTTTTGCCGTGACATGTTAAGTGTTTGCCGCCACAGTTCAGCCCCTCAATCACAGAGAGAGATAGCAGGAGGAAGAGCGTGGCTGGATCGGGTTTCTGTGCAGCTCTGTTCCCTAATCCTGGCTTTGGGAGCGGGATAGGAGGCACACAGGTCAGGACAAACACCCGTGATCACTGCTCCGGTCTGGGATTGGTAAGAGCAAGGGCTGATGGGAAAAGCCGAGTGCATGAGTGGGGTATAAATACCTGCAGTAGAAAGGCCCACGAGATGCTGAGGCTGGGATTGGAGCATCACATAGACTGTGGGTAGGGGTTAAATTAGAACCTTTAGGGCTTGTTCAGTGAAGTCTTGTGTTGGTCCTTGTTTAGACCTGGTTTTTTGCAATTTCAGTCTTTTTTACACCTGGTTTTGGCACAGTTTTAGTCTTTGTTTACACCTGGTTTTGGCACAGTTTTAGTCTTTGTTTAGACCTGGTTTTGGCACCGTTTTATTCTTTATTTGGACGATAGGCATGATTTTTTTTGTGTCCTGGTTTAGCCCTGGTTTATTCCAGATTTGATCCATGAGTTAGACCCAGTTTTGATCTTGATTGCAGTGTTGGATTTATGATTTTGTGCTGTGTCAATCTTTACTTAAATTATTGTTTTAATTAGTTTAAGACCTGCATTAGTACGTGTTTAGCACAGACTTAGTCCTGGTTTAGTCCTAATTCATTCCCATTTTAGCTTTGTCTATAGTTAGTTAAAATTCTCTAGTATTTCCCTTTGGACACATGTTCATTATCGTATAGTTTCCCCTTTTTGTCTATTTAGAGACAAATCATTTAGTTAGTGTGAAAAGTTTGAGAACCATTGGCATAGACATTTAATGAGAGCAGCACAATGCATTGAACCGCAACTTGAGACTTAATACTATTTTTTTCCCGGGAAGTTTCGGCTGAGTGTAGCAGTGCCTAAAACTGTGAAGAACAGCAGCTGATGTGCTGACATCTAGTTTATTTCCTTCAACACAAAGAGCCAAAAAAAAGAAGGTAACCTATCGCACTTTCCTACCTGCAAATTCCCAAGGTACTGAACTGCGGCGATGCTTGACTGAGGCAGAAAGCAAAAGGACTGAAAAAGACAAGAAAAAGGGCAAACACAGAGGAGAGAAGGAAAGCTGAGACAAATTAGGTCAAAGTTTGGGATTAGGCCGAGTCAACAAAGCAACACAATGGAATGAACAGAGAGCAATCACAGTTTTAAAAGACGTCTGAAGTGTTAGTCCAGGTTTAGGCGAAGGAAGTGTCTGGGGAAAGCAGGCAGCAATGGCATGTCAGGCGTTCAGTGCAGACTCGTTCAATCCGCTGGTTCCGGAGTTGCCCATCCTGATGCACCACGCGTCCACCAGTGACTGCCTGTCCACCGGCTCTCACGCCCACTCCATGGTGTCTGCAGGTAAACAACAGCCACGCCACTGCAATAACAAACACACTTTCACACCGGGCCATGTGCTAAATCGGTACAGAGCTCGTGTTATTTGTGGGGGGGGGAGAAATGGGAAGTTTGAGGAGATGATACATTTACTCTGTGGCAGGATCTTAGGAAGTAAAATACCGTGTGCAGTTTAGTTCATTTAGGAGCATGCTTTCACTTTTAATCAAATCGAAAAATATAAGTAGTTATATTCTCGAAAAATTATGTGATGCCTTTTATCACCTCAGAAAAGCAAAGTGTAGTAATTATCTTGCAATCCAAACTTTTGGTGTGGTTTGTTTTGTTTTATTTTGTTTTCTTAATGGTGCACTTTACCAGATTGTCTCAGGAAAATGTTGTTTCTTTGCCTTTATTTTTCAACAGTAAACTCTAGAATTAATTAATTCAATTACTGCTTCAAGTATTCAAGTATTTTATTGCAAAACATACTTTTCAACATTCCATTCCATGCAAAAGACTTGGACTCATCACCAAAAAATGTAGTTAGTTTGATTTATTATGAAAAAATAACTAATAACCTTGGGGACTTCTGAGATTTATATGTATCAAAAATGTTTTTTTTTAAAGTCTGCTCTAATGTATTTTACTTTATATTTTACTGATAAATAACATGTCCAAAAGGTTTAAAGTGTGATAGTAGTAGTAGAAGTAGTAGTAGTAGTACTAATAATAACACTTACTTATACTCTAGGGCCATATTTTAGTTGGATGAGAACTTTCCCTCTGAACGCACGTGGGCTGTGAATTACATTTGTACGAGTGATTCAGAAATAAACTTATTCCAATGCAGATCTTATTATGTAAATGCATGTAATCAGCTGGTCTGCTTCAGCTGTGTGTGAGAAGTGGATAATTAAACTTTCTGAGGCCCTTCCTATCATGAGGCATTGTGGGTAAAATTTCCTGAATCTGTTCTGTGCTTGTGCTATTGTTGCCGTTCAGAATACACTGGGAATTATGAGCGAGCTTAAAATAGTTTGTGACGGAATATTATAATAACCCTTTGTGAGAGCGTTTGACACGGGGCGACAAGGAAGTAGAGTTATCTAAAGTATCATTATCCAGACCAAGTGTCAAAGCTGGAAAAATATGAAATAGGGCAGATTAGGACTATTTACTAAAACCGCAACTAGTATTAGACCACATGATTAAAAAATAATAATAATCATGTTTGAAATTTTTGTATCATGGCAACAAAGAAAAACTAAAAGATTAAATAAAAGTATAATGTGAAAATAATATTGAAAATACTAAAGACACTGTTATCACTACCACTGCAACTGCATTTCAATTGTACATGGGTTTCAGAGTAATATCTGTTGCCCTAGATATCAACTATTCAAAACTAAATATTCTAAATACTGAATTGTGAAAAGTCCTCAGTAGTAATTAAACTTAATTTGCTACGACTAATATCAGTTTTGTTACCATCTCGCTGCTACTTACTGCTATTGTGTTTTCTTTTGAATCCAAATGTCTTTATTGATGTAGCCTTGAAACCTTTGCTTTACTGAAAGAAATCTTTTTTTTTTTCACTCAATCCACCCAAACCGAATTAATGGTACATCATTTAAAACTAAATTCAATAGAAATAGTGCTTACATTCTCAAAATGATGTAACTTCGCTCTGTACAATTAATTTGAGTATTCTCCAAATGTCCGCTCCAAAATGTCGCTTACTTGTTAATGTCCATTTTAAACATAAATGAATGAAGTGCTGAATTAAAAATAGACTGAAATGCATTGATGGCAAGAGCAGGCACTTAGCCCATGTTTTAAATGGAAAATGCCAAACAGTGTTCTCCAAATGTGTCATCTTTCAGCACTAATTGGCTTCCATTATTGCATTCATCAGCCATCTCTATCTGCCATCCCCAAGTATAAGAGTGTTTTTTTTTTTTAATTCACGATGTTTCAATAGAATATATGCATATCTACTCACCGTTGGACATTATTTATGACCTATATATGAGCGCCGTTATTGTAAATCTTTGCAGTGGCAGGATTAAGAAAAATGAAGGTGCTTGAATCAACATTACAATCACATCTCAGTGCACCGGTCCCATGCTGTCACATTAGCTTGATAAAGGCTTCCTATAATAAATGACACATTATATACCAACAGCATAAACAGCATTAGCCACCTCTCCAACACAATAATTTTTCAAGAGTAAAGAATTTTTGTATTGACAGAAGGAATAACATATACAATGTGTGGATGGGTGCAATTTATATGATAATGAAGATTTAGATCAGTGCACCCTGTGATTGTCCTCTGCTGTGATTATATGTTGGTTCAGATGCTAGATAAAAATGTGTTTATTCACGGAACATATGGCTGAAAGTGAGGATACACCGACACTGGCATCAGGTCTTAGAAAAGAAAACATAACTAAAATATTAAATTCTGGATGTTGTTGAATAAATGCTGGTCATGTTTTTAGTGAAAGAAATGCTTTTTTATGTTAGTTTACAGAGCTACCAGTTGATTTTGGGTGTCAGCCAATAAAGACACAATCAATATTGGAACTGATAAAGAAACTTTAAAAAATGTCTAGTTAAAATAAGACAGTTGAAGGGTTAATTTTGCTTCCATATATGTAAAAATACTACGTATCATTACAGAAATATATTAGTTCTTTACCAAATACAAATATGTACATATATACAAAACAAATAAAAACAGATGTCCATAAAACATAAAACTGAAATTAAATGAATAAACACATTCATAAAAGGTGAACTGCATTCATATTTTATACATTTTTTATGATAATTGTAAGAAGAAACAGCACAATTTTAAAATAATCCACAATTGTTGCCATTATGGCCAAAAAACAGTTGCATTTTTATTGTCTAAACATTCTTTAAGTATGTGACCAGTTTTATGAAACTTTCTGAATTTTATTAAACTTTCTGAATGATATTGTAATGGTGCTTGAGAAAAAAACAGGTGTACTTTTTTGAGGATACAGATCGAAATGTGATGATTGTATTGTGAGCTGAATAATTGTTATTATCTATTTACCAAATAATATTGACATCCCTGTTAGAATATGTTAAAGAAATATATCTGTAGAACTTTACGAGTGTGAATTTTACTCATTTTTTAAGACTAAATTTTACAGTTTTTTTCTTTTTCTTTCAGTTTCGTCTGGACTGTCCCTGGGTCAGTCGTCCAAACGCTCCCACATGCACCTCTCCACCGCACCCCTCGGAAACGCACCCCCGAGCCTACACTACCCAGTCACCCCCTGTCACTATGGCAACCAGCAGGCCTACGGCATGATGACAGGTGAGGCGCACATGGACAAGTGACAGTGGCCTACTCTCTTGTACCTGTGGATGGCAGAGGTGGAGAGGATAATCACATGTCATTACTACATTTGTGCAGCTCAGGAGATGCTCTCGGCCAGTATTTCACAGACTCGGATCCTCCAGACCTGCACCGTGCCTCACCCCAACGTGGTCAGCACCACCAACCCACTGCAAGGTAAACATCCACACACACAACTGAGCTGATACGGTCAGTTCAGACAATGTTTTTCACTATTTATACAGTAAATCCAAACTTCATTATTGGCGCTACTTACATTTTATTTATTTTACTGCAGACTTTATGGGTATGGTTCAAATTGGAAGTCCAGACTTTTGGAGCTGGATGAATGAAGTTTCTTAGCAGTCTTTGTTTACACCTGGTTTTGGTACAGTTTCAGTCTTTGCTTACACTTCGTTTTGGTATTGTTTTAGACTTTGTTTAAACCTGGTTTTGGTCTGGTTTTAGTCTTTGTTTACGCTTTGTTTGGTACAGTTTTAGACTTTCTTTACACCTGATTCTGGTACAGTTTTAGTCTTTATTTACACCTGGTTCTGGTGCAGTATTAGTCTTTATTTACACCTGGTTCTTGTACAGTTTTAGTCTTTATTTACACCTGGTTTTGGTACAGTTTTAGTCTTTATTTACACCTGGTTTTGGTGCAGTTTTAGTCTTTATTTACACCTGGTTTTGGTGCAGTTTAGTCTTTGTTTACATCTGGTTTTTCCCTGGTTCAGTCCTGGTTCAGTCCAGATTTGATTCACGAGTTAGTCTTGGTTTTGATTGGTTTAAAGTCAAATGGAATGTCGATGTCGAAGTCGGCAGTGCCTCGTTAATAGAAAGGCAGTCCCAAAACACATGATGCAATTTTATTTAGTGACAGCTCCAGTTTCTCCAGTAGTAGTAAGTATTTCCCTGTGAATAGTGTGCACTTTGACATGGTGATAAATTTTTCCAAAAGAATTCAGGCTGCTGCTCGTCATTGATGTTGCTGGTGAGGGTTGGTGAACTTTTTAAAGACAAATTGAACTATTTAATTGAACCATCTTGCAATAGAATCCCAGATATGTGGAATATGTATTACTTCCTTTAAATAAAAATTGTTCCTTCACTGGCGTCTTGTGATGGGAGTTAGTATCGCTGACCATTTTGCATCAATAGATATATTAAAAAAACAAAAAAAACTTGAGTTCATGTGTTGAATCCTGAAAGATAAACCCACTAATTTTGCATATGATCTAGCATCACTGTAATTAATGGAATGGCAGTATACATTTTTGGTTTGATTTTAACTTTGCTGTTCCAAATCTTTGCACCAAATCCAACTAAGACTACTGGATGCACACGGTCAGCAAAGCGGGAATGAGTCACAAGTTGTAGGTGTTGTTTTGGACGCTGCATATAGACTCCATAGACCTGCGTGAGATCACACTGAGCACACAGAGAGTGGTCAAGAACAACAGAGCTTATAATAAGAGCCATGGACTTATACCAATGAGAGGCGTGCATGTACAGCCAAACAGGGAGAAGAAATACAAAGAGATTTATCAAACTGGTTCAGTAATCCAGTTTTACATTGTTTCATTCAACAAATACGATTTCAATTTAATGTGAATAAGTCAGGTGCTTTAACACATTAAAATTGTGACTAAACAGGGACTAAACCCAGTACTTAACCTAAACTCAGGGCGTAACAAGACAAAAAATAATTTTAAAAATTAAAAATGCTTTTATTCATCATATCAATCAATATCAATATTTGTTTGTTTTTTGACATATTAGAAAACAATTAAAAATGACCTTTAATATACAGTTCCTGAACAGAAAAAAAACATACTTGCAATCAGTGTCATATTTCTTCTTCCAAAGACTGAAATGTGCTCCAAACCAGATGTTTTACAAAGCTTTTTATTGTGCCCCAAGATTATTGCTGACATTTAGAAATGGCTGAACATTTTATCTCAATTAAAATCCATTTAATGGACCTACCCAGACAGACCAGGACCAAACCAAGACTAGAACAGGACCAAGCCAAGACTAGACCAGGACCAACCCAAGACTAGAACAGGACCAAGCCAAGACTAGAACAGGACCAAACCAAGACTAGAACAGGACCAAACCAAGACTAGAACAGGACCAAACCAAGACTAGAACAGGACCAAACCAAGACTAGAACAGGACCAAACCAAGACTAGACCAGGACCAAACCAAGACTAGAACAGGACCAAACCAAGACAAGAACAGGACCAAGCCAAGACTAGAACAGGACCAAACCAAGACTACAACAGGACCAAACCAAGACTAGAACAGGACCAAGACTAGAACAGGACCAAACCAAGACTACAACAGGACCAAACCAAGACTAGAACAGGACCAAACCAAGACTAGAACAGGACCAAGCCAAGACTAGAACAGGACCAAACCAAGACTAGACCAGGACCAAACCAAGACTAGACCAGGGCCAAACCAAGACTAGAACAGGACCAAACCAAGACTAGACCAGGACCAAACCAAGACTAGACCAGGGCCAAACCAAGACTAGAACAGGACCAAACCAAGACTAGAACAGGACCAAACCAAATCTTCATTAAAGGGCTCAAACTGGACCCAAAAAGGACAAGTGAATGCACTCACATTTGTTGAACAATATATTTGACTGATTATCTTTTCTTATAATTTTGGCTTTTTGCTTCATTTATCTCACAATGTCTCACCTTTCGACATTATCAACAATGTTTATTTCTAAATAATGACATTAAATAAAGTGAACAATTAAACTGAAACCAAAAACTATACACAAATACCTGTGGCAGCTAGCCCAGTGTAACTTGTACAATGTTTGAAGGAAAAGTATTGTTATTAGCCTTTAAACATGCTCCTGAGAACCTTAAGTTTGGCATCTCATGTTTTGGAACTAAAATTAACTAAATTATCATGTTTCTCTGCTGTCTGGCCTGACACTTATTAAGTGTATACAGCCAGTAGATGGTGCCTAACGCTTACACAATTTTGTTATGTTATCACTTTAAGGGAATGTGATGATCCGGTTAGCAGTACCAGTGAACAGCAAAAATACTCTGAGATTAGTCTGGCCATGATTTAAGGACTTAAACCACAGAAGATTCTCAAATAAGTGACGTCTAAAATCTGAATAAATGTAATTGATCGAGAGAGTTCAGCAGGTAGTGTTTTTGATGGTTGGAAGAAAGAGGATTTTCAAACCAACATTCCTCAAAACAGTGAATTCAGCCAAGTGCAACACCAGGTATGTTTTTGATGACAGAGCATTGTTAGAACAAGGTTAAAAGGTCAAAAAAAAAGGCGGTGTAGCAGAATATAAGTCCTCAAAAGAGACAAACAATCCCACAGTGCAACAAATGAAGTCAGTGTTAGACATTGTCAGTGAAGCGGGGAATGTGAAGAACCAGGCCTGAACTTGTTATCGAGAAGGTCATCTGCTCAGGGGTATTTTCTTGATCCATTTACAGTAATACAAAACCATTATGTTACAGAATACGCTGGATCTGGACATTTTTGGACCATATCAAACGACTAACTAACTAACCCAAAAACAACAACTTCTTATGCCCAATTTAACTTTAAAAACATAACAAAAATACAATTGTCATCAACAAACCAAATCACAAATTCAAACTATCATTGGCAGCACAGTCGTTTTATCTGCCTCTCTCATTACATAAGCGGTTATAGCAGTTCCTCCAAACACATTCTGCCATCACTGCCGCCTTTATTTCAGCTTGATCCAATTAACATTTGCACCTGTTAAATGAAAAAGTCGTCAGATTATAGACTCTCTGTTGTAGAGGCTTTAATGAAACAGTGAGGTGTCCAAAGCTCTGATCCTTTTAAATTAAAGAGCGTTCTGGGGTAATAGCATTGAAGGGTACTTTGGATAACATGGATTGTCAGGCAGAGGTGAAAGAATTACTTGTAATCTTAATGAACTAAATGCTATTGTAACTTTGGGATTTGTCGTCTCAAATTTCTGTCTGCCGAATGTAAAACCAATGGAGATTTTAAGATGCTCAATACTAAACTTAGCCGACAATCCAAAGTGTTTGGACGGATTGACCATTGTAGTGACTCAACAGCTTTTCTGGTTGCTTTTTTGTTTACCTTTTTATATTCTTTTTTGCTAATGCCTGTGTATGGCACATTCTGAAAGTTTGACATTTGATCCTAAACTCTATACTCAACCAGACAAAAGAAAAATCTACAAACACACAAATTAACTTTACAGAGATGGAAGAGAGTGGGGCTGTTGTCGACGAAAGAACGTTTTGTCGACTAAAATGGCATGTGGGAAAAACTATGAAAACTATTTATTATCTCCATGTATCTAACCTAAACTGCTCTCAAAAGACCACAACTTCCCAGGAGTTTAAACAAAAACACTTAATTACACAGAAAAGTACTAGGAAACAGTGTATTTATATGTTAGAGATCATGGTTCACTCCAAAATCTTCAGCTAACTCTCTGCTTGCCTTCTCTCTTTTTTTTAACTTTTGTTCCATATAAATCTTTTTGATCTAAATAAATAAAAACTAATAAAAATGTTGGTCGACTAAGTCATCATCGACCGATTAATCGCCTAAACGACTAAAGGATTACAGCCGTAGAAGAGAGTTGTGTTACTTGGAATCAATTAAAACATCTGGCCAAATCATCATAGAAATCAACTTCGAAGCATGCAGTTTACATTTAATAAATAAAGATGTCAAAAATATATGAAAAATGAGAGTGGAGGAATTAAAATCTATGGTCTGATTTAGTTCGGTTAAGGCTTGAGTGTCAGGGACGAAGGGAAAAAAAAAAAAAAAAAAAAAAGCGTACTAACCTGATCTCATTTTATGCAATAAAATAAAACATAAAGCAATCAGAAATATATCAGTTTAGGTCACAAGTTAACATATTACCATGGCAACCAGATCACTTCCATCCCTTTACTTCCTATCCATGGGTTTCAGAATGATGAAAAAATGACTATTTAAAACAAAGTATACTATCTTTTGAATGGTGAAAAGTTCTCAAACTGTTGCCTATTACAGAAAGCAAAAATACCATTATAAATTTAGAGATAATTTACTCACAATGTTTACTCACAAGCACTTGAGTAAAAGTATGTTTAGTTTACTTTACGGGACAATTTTAATCTAAGACAGTAAAAATGGGAAGAATCTATAATTTATCAATAAAATCTATAGATAAATTAAAATGATGATTTGGTAAATGACTGCAGTGAATGGATGCATGTTTTACATAATCAGGGGCTGAGGTTGCAACAGAACAGCAGTAATTACCACAGTCAGACAGGAGCAGGTCATAGGAGATATTACCTCCTTCATTTTTAAAGACGCTCTCAAAGTTTTTAATGAACCGGGTCTCACTGTGTCAACTGTACGACAATGAATAATCCTGCAGTTCACCGACCTGCTCAAGTGTGGCCTGTGCGTCATGGTTTCCATGGTACGGAGGATTTGTGACGGTACAGAACAAAATGAACAAAAAAGATTAGATACTGCAATATTTATAACATTATTTTTGGAGTTGCAAAGGAATCATTTGTATTGGCTGTAGAGAAGCAGAAGAATTTTAAAGAGAGGTTCAGTGTTGTAAAACTGCAGGAAATATTTTCATTTATATTCCATTCAAAAGCAGTAAATTAAATAGAGTGAATAAAAAGGAGAATGAACCAGCCTATTTGCTCAACAAAAGCTTGGAATGTAACTTTTCGTAGAAAGTTCCACAGTGTGAGATTAAAATATTTTTATTGCACAAAAATATCTTGAAAATGTGCACTCTTACTGTGAGCAGACCCGACTCTCCACAGATCTGACCTGTAATTTGGCCTGGTGGCAGCCCCTGCTGTCTCCATAGAGATCGTTTAAGTTTCAGATAAAATGCATATTTGTTTGACGTTTGCTTTATTCTAACTAATTTTGGTCTGTGGTGCGATTAACGTGCTCAAATGTATTTTCCTTTTCCATTTTGTTGTATCAAGTTGTTTCTCTGTTGTTGCTTGGATCGTGCAGAGCTTGTTGGGAGATCACCTCGGCCCATTCATTTCCTCAACGCACGGATTCAAGAACAGCTTATTTAAAGAGAGAAATGTAAATCAGTTTAACTCTGTGTGACCCTAAAGCCTTTATCAATAATACATGTCTGAAGATGGCAAAATCACAGTAGTTTTATTCTGTTGCCACTGCACTTTCTTTTCTTCTGTCAGAATTTATTTTATTTATTTATTTATTTTAAGGAAAAGGGGGAACAATGCATATTAATGAACATTTACACAAATGTAAACATGCCAGATTATAGCCCACGGCTAATTTCCATCTGCAGACCCCCTGGCAGGTTAACAGAAAGATAAGAACATACAGTACACTTCAGTTAATCAGTGACAGGAAAACAAGATTTTGTCGTGTTAGTACAACTACAAACATTCAACAGAACAAGTCGAAGAGTCACAGACAACAATTAAGACACATCTGTATTGCACAAGCCCTTCTACTGCAGAGTCCTATTGCACACACCCTTAATTGCACTGATCCCTATTGCACACATGCACAGAAGTCAACTAAATATTAATAATTAGAGTTGTAGACTTTTGTGTTTGTTTGTTGACTTGACTTGAGCAGTGCTTTCACATTTCAGATGTGTTTTGAGCTCTTTCAGGCACAGTTTTCATAACTCACAACCACTGACATTTCAACTTCCTGTTTGTAGGTGATATTTTGTGGATTATTTGTGGCCCATTCAAATGATAGAACAGGCCTATTATGTTTTGTAGTGTTGTCACGATACTAAAATTTCAAACTCCAATTTTAAGGTAAGGTTTTCGAAAATAGCCTAACATTTTCAACACTAAATAGTACTTTCTTTATAAAACACTGCGGTCTTATACTTGTTCTGATCAAGCTCAAGATTGTTTTAAAGCTGTTCACGAAAGGTCAAATTATGTTCTGTAAAAGTGTTTTTTTTTTTTTTGTATTGATACTTGCTCAACATAGTATTTGGTTTGACTTTAGTTTTGATTAGTGTCTGATTTCCGTTTCTTTTGACAATCCGAATTGCTATGGCAACAGAGCTAGTTTTTCCTCACTCTGAAAAACATTACTAAAAAGCATGTGTAGAGCCACAAGTGAGTAATGAGTAATACTTCCCCCTATTTAGATGCTCCTTCATATACTGCATTTGTATATTTTACTCCACTGCATTCATACCCACACACACTGGCCAAAGTGTCCCTGCTCCACTCTAAGCTCCGGGATGCATTCACAAACCCCTTGTCTTAGCCCACGATTGTTTGGAAAAGGGTTGTGCATATCTGCCCTCCATAAACAAACAAACAAAGGCTGTGTGCACTGCAGTATCCTACATGCACAGAGGCTTTATTTGCTTTTCTGTGGGAAGAACAATCATTTTACCCCTAAATAAACATGGATGCATTGAAGAGTTGTCTGAAACTGAATAAATGAAGCTATTGAACTTAACAGCAGATTTTAAACTGGGTTGTTGCTCATGTCTAACGTACAGTATGTATATTTATGTATCGCTGCAGCTGCTTTGTTGCTTTTTGTTGGTTGTTTTTTTGTAAATCAAATCAATCTATTTGTTTTGTATGTAATTAACAGTGCATATGTTGGCATGTTATGGTTACTATTGTGAGTAACTATTGCTACATTAAGTTGCTGCCACTGTAAATTTATTTCAAATGTAGGTTTAAAGTAAATGAAGTGCCTCCGCTGATCATGTGCGTTTGACAAAAACTCCTTTCAACACTAATTGTTCCTATTCGATCATATTCGTCTTGTCTTCTTAGTAAAATAGATCCATCCATATCAGACAATGATTAAGAGATGATGATCGAAGTGCATCATTAAACTACTACATTAAACTCGTCCTGTGATTGCAGTCTGTTTAGTGCACGGCTAAAAGGAAAACTGGAGAATGTGCAAAATGTACATCCCTGGTTTTACAGAGCGTGTGTTGCACAGGGGCAGACACAAGGGGGAGATGTTGCATTTACAGAATGGTATTACAGTAGAATGTTACAGTAGCCTTGGTTGGGTAACAGCAATGTTCCTGTCTGTATAGAATAAATGGAAGGTCACTTTTGGATTTATTTTTTTCCTCTCTCTCTCACTCTCTTTTTATACCTATGAATCAAAACTTCACCTTCAACTCTGTCAAGCTTAGTATTTGTGAAGCTTTGTTTTTTTTTTCATATAACCTCTAGTTTGAGATTGATTTACTGATTTATTTATTAGTTAGTTATTCATATTACAAACCACTATATGGGACATTTGTTTAATTAGATTTGAAACTAATGTTATCACAATACTAAAATTAATTATATTTTCTATTCTAAGAAAAAAGTTTGATAATTCATACCAATATCAAACAGGTCTCTTACAATGGAATATAAATGTCTTTGTCGTCGTGTTTTTTTCACTATCAATACTTTTGATTGAATAATTTAAACAGTAGCTTTAGTATCGATTAGTGTCTGGGTAGTAGTTTGTTGATACTAACATTGATGGACCACGTCTTCAAGGCAAACTGGCATATTTTCCAACATTCAAAACACTTCTAGAAAGAATGTAGCGAGGCACATTAAATCCACATTTTAGTAAACACTCAAAACAGTAGAAGCGCTAATACGTTTACAAGAAAAGTCTGCTTGACTTTTTCAACAGATTTAAATTTCAAAGAACAAAGACTCCTCGTAAGTTGACAGCCAAAGATTAGCGACTAATTATTGAGGTTATATGCAAAAACTCACTGAACCTTGGCCATGTTTTTTTTCCATTAGAGAGAGCTAAGATCAAGGCTAACGCTGCGTCTGTGTTTGACTTCATGAGCTGTGGTCTGCTGACTGATCCATTATATTGAACATGAAGATGTCTGATTACATTGTAAAGTCAAATTAATTATGTGCGGGGCCTTATCTGTCGCTGCAGCTGTGTAGAGCCGAGATGCTATGGAAAGTATTAGACGCCAAAATACAATTAAAGCCATCTGCCATTGTGGCTCTAATCAGATCAAGTCATGTATGTGAATAAAGTAGAGCAATTAGCAGACAAAAACTGTGTTGAATGAAACTGCAAACAAGATTTAGATGTTGGAAAATGTGGACATCTCCTTTTAAATGCATGTGTAGTGATCCAGAGGTGGGCAGTGTCAGCTGAGGCTTGTGATGTGAAGAAAGTGAAGAAACATTGAAAGTAAAACGCATCTAAAGATAAGAGGGTTACACAAGGAGACGTCTGAAGGAGTGTTTGTTCCGAGTAAAGATGTTTTGAGCTATTATATCTTTTTGTAAGGTGGTACTTGGTTTGTAAGGTTTCAGTTTCACCTTGGATTACTAGAATATACCTTAAAAATACATGTTTTAAAGTGGAATGCTATTCAGTCTGTCATAATCATAACGTCTCATAACTATAGTGCTCCACTTTGAAGTGCACGTCAGGTGTCTGCAATAAAAAAGAAAGTTTGGTTTATATAGGACTTAATATAACAAGACTTGAAGAAATTAAATTGTTACTGAATGGCGTAATGCGCTTTTATTATAATTAACTATAATAGCCAATCAAAAGCCCTTTCAAATCAAAGAATTAATCAGATGTTTTCACAATTTCAGTCTAAAAGATAAGATAAGATAAGAATGATATATTTTGGATTTAACCACAACACTAAAAATGGAATATCTAGCCTTGCTTAAAATGAACTGAATTCTGAAAAATTTTCTTTTAATATTTTACAGAATTTAACAGAATTAAATGTTGTTGTTGTAGCTTGAAATAAGAAAATAATTTTGCCAGTGAATTAAGTAAAAATTCCTACCCACTGGTAAATATTTTGGTTTGAAATAACAAGAAATATACTGAAATAAGTCAGAATCACCCTTGAACAAGAAAAAATAAACCAAGGTCCATTCAGGAAATAAATCACAACTTTTCAAATGTATCGAAATTAACATTAATATTCTGAATTCAAGTCATTTTAACTTATCCTTTCTTTATTTTTTTTGTTTGTAAGTTAATCATTCAAGTGTGGCTGGTCAACAAAGTATCCCCTGGTCCTTGTGTGACTGAGGATGTGTCCATACTTGCACCAAAACTAGATTAAAATTGGGACTCTGCTTGGACTAAACCCAGAACCAAACCTGAACAAGGCCCAAACCGGCACCAAACAAGTACAAATGATCAAATAGTGCACCGAATCCCAGTGGTTTTGATTGTAACACAGTCCCACAGTGATTTGACAGTTTTACGTCTGATGCCCTCCAGGTCACAACCACTGGAGTTGAACGAGCTGAACTAATATCAGAACAGAGCCCGTTCATTCGCTCTGACAGTGTGTTGTCTCCCTTCACCTTTGCTCATTTTCCCTCGTCTCTCCCTCGTCTCTTTCTCCGCAGGATCGCTCACCTCTTGCCTCTACAAGTTTCCGGATCACGGCTTGAGCACCGGATCGTGTGCCCTGAGCCATGGTTTCTCCACTCTGCCGCCGGCGCTGCTCTCCTCTGATGAGACCTCCGGGGGCCTCTCTGCTGTGGGGGGGGAGCTGAAGGCGGACGTCCCTAGAAAGAGCATCCGCGAGCAGGACGACGCCCCCGCCATGGACTCCCCGCAGATCCGCGAGCTGGAGATGTTTGCCAACGACTTTAAGATCAGGAGGATCAAGCTGGGTTAGTAGTTTGAGTAAATGATCTTAAACATGTCCAGAAATGCTTGGCCCCTCTTCATCAAGTGAGACTTTTTCCATGACTTTTTTCTGTCGTGTTTCTTGAATTGTTTGTTGAATTGTTGTTTTGTTTTTTACGTGTGGTGGTTGGAAAGGTTCGCTTATTTGGGATGATAAGTGAACAATTTAAATTCATTTCGCATTCTGCAATAACTTTCTTGCTCTAAACAGTTTTAAACAGGGGGGTTTGGAGGTCGTTCCCCAGAAGAATATTTTAAAAATAACACCATATTTCCCGTATGTTGGTGGAGGGGTAACTTTATACATTATATTAATATTGAGAAAATAGCAACTGTTTCAGAACCTTGGCCTGTTGTCTAATGTTAAGTATGATCTTTTTTTTTTTTTTTTCGAGAAATGTAGGTTTAGGGTTAGTTATAAATAGTTTTAAGAGTAAATACATGCAGGCTCAAAATACTAGTCCAAACCAGCATGAAGAGGACAGTGACATAACAAACCCAGGGCACACATGTCATCATTTCAGATGGAGTGCAGGGGTCCCTAAAATTCACAGTTTTTGAATGAAATATCCAAAATATCCACTTACCAAATGATTTCTTATTCTTAAACAATCTTTCAACTGATAATCACATTTTTGGGGTTGAATGAAAGCCCTTTCTGAAGCTACTGTGTGGTTTATTTGACTTTTGTTTGTTAATGCTGACAGAGAAAATGTTTAACTTTGTGCTTCTTTTTGTTTCATGTAGATTGGAGTAGTAATTACAAAGATATTAATCATAAACAGGGTCTAAACATCTGTAATCTGCCAGCAAATTCTACCATAAAGAAGTCTTTCAACAATTTCAAAATGTAATCATTCTGTTTGAAATGAAATTACTTACTATTCCATGCTACTTTGTCTACACTGCATTTTTTCGAGTGAGTGGCAGTTATACCTGTAATACTTTAGAAGAGTTCTGTTCTTGTGCTTTCACAGCAGAATAGTACATCGCAAGGACAAGCACCTTCATATTACTGCACCTTCTGTCCCTTGAATATGAATAAATCTTTCTTCCAGGCTACACGCAGACCAACGTGGGAGAGGCGCTGGCAGCTGTGCACGGATCAGAGTTCAGTCAAACCACAATCTGCCGGTTCGAGAACCTTCAGCTCAGCTTCAAAAACGCCTGTAAACTCAAGGCCATCCTGGAGAAGTGGCTGGATGAGGCAGAGCTGGCTGGTGGTGAGATAAAAACACGCATAAAGATGTTTAATCCCACTTTAGAACACATTTTATACATAATCCCTGTTTAGATTAGGCATTGTTTTGGCAGAGTGTTTTAGCCAGCTGTCCATTTACTCATGCCAAACGTCTGTGTTAAAGATGCATGATTTTCCTTTGCAGCCCTGTACAGTGACAAAGTGGGGATGAACGAGCGGAAGAGGAAGCGACGAACAACTATCAGGTGTGTAATGTATGAGTGTACTATTTTAGGTTTGTACTCAACGAAACACTTGTCCACAATACTTTACTCAGTCTAAAGCTACTACCGATACTATTTCTGCTACTGCTGCAACTGCAACAAGTACATGGTCAGTGAAAAGAGGTTTAGTAGGTTTTTTTTGCTTGTATATGTTGAAGAAACCTACTGTAATTGAGTATAATTATACTCATGTAATTGTCTCAGTCTGGTCTCTGCCCCTTTCTAAACCATGCACCAAATGACACTGCATGGCCTGCTCTGATTGACCAGAGCTCAGAGAATGTGCAGATTGCATCTTATTTCCCACTAAACATGGGGATTAGAGTTTTATGCAGTTAAGATGTGGAACAGTCTCCAGAAGATGTGAGACAGGCCTCTTACAATGTTCAAATCTATGCCCATAACAGTTCTGTTTAGCTGTGCATATGACTGAAAGAATTGCATCTGCTCTTCTCTTTTGTAATATAATGTAATGATTTATACTGATTATTTATGCATCTGTCTGTTTTGGGATTTTAATTTTTTTCTGCTGTGTACCACTTTGAATTACCTTGTGTACGAATAGCGCTCGTCAAATAAACTTGCATGGCCTTAAAACAGCTTTAAAAGGTTTAATTCATTAAGTTTTATATAAAATACATCTAAAATGGAAAAAAAAAACTGCATAAAAGGTAACCAGTCACTAGAACTTTGAGTAGTATTTGTATATGTATTTAGTCTACCAAAACCCGTACTTGTAATTGAGCACATTTCAGTAGTGTAAGTGTACTTTACTTGAGCACAGTAAAGTCTTTCTAACACTGGTGTTTACATGCACCGAGAAAATCAGATCATCAACAACACAACATGTTCCAGTTTATCAATGGATTATTAGAATAACCATTGTATTTGGAATATTGACTTTTGTATTTTGTTCACAAGATGTCCCTTGAGATAAAAATTGATTTTTTGAGGACGACGTGGCCAAGACCTCAGAAGACAAAGTACAATGAGTTTGAAAATACCTCTTTCAATCTTGAACATTTTTGCTTTCATGTCAGTCCTCGTCACATTATTTTGTCCTCAGTTGTGTCATTTTTCTCGTTATCAGCTGCACAAAAGTGAACAAAGAGCAAGAAATCAGATTAATCACATCAGATCCAATTGTTTACACGACATTTCCAGAGCTCAAATACAAATCAGATTTTTGATGTGAATATAAACATCCACTGAGAACTTTCTAATGTGACTTCCACTACCACTACTGCTGTGTAAAAGTCTAAAAACAATCGCTGTTGTTACTAATACATCTACTGCTACGGGCATTGCCAAATTACTGCCACTAGTTTTACCATCGCAACAGTTACTAGTACAATTTCTGTTTATAATGACGTGCAGTTAGAAGGATAGGCAACCAGGATATTATACTGCTCCACGTGCCTGCTTTGTGTGTATAGTGTGTTTTAATTCAGTTTTTGCCTTTGTTGTTGTCTCATACAGTTTGGGAGCTAAGGAGGCTTTGGAGCGCAGTTTTGTGGAGAAGACTAAACCTTCGTCTCAGGAAATCGCTCGAATCGCCAAAGGACTCCACCTGGAGAAGGAGGTGGTCCGGGTCTGGTTCTGTAACAGGCGGCAGAGGGAGAAACGGGTCAAAACCAGTTTGAATCTGAGTCTGAGGATCAGTCCCAACTGCATCGCACAAATGAGCAAGATGCCACAATCAGTCACATAGAGGAACCCAGACAGACATTACAGCAGCAATACCACTTTAGAACTTTATTTATAAAACAGAGAAACATTTTTAAGCCATGAGAGTAATAATGGGGTCAATGTTTAAATGTGGCATTATCTATTATGTTGTTGTCTTTGTTTATAGTGTGAAAAATGTTTTTTTGTTTTTTTTTTACTTCACCTGTACACAATGAAAAGAGACAATTAATATATTAAAATGTTTCAATAAGGCAAAAGGGAAACTCCAAAATGATCCAGTATGCAGATAATATTGAGATATTTTATTTAAGTGAATAAATTAAATTATAAAAGCTTACTGTTCATGGAAACTATAAATCACCATGTAATGAAACTAAACCATTTGCATCCTGCTTCTAAGGCAAAAGTCACATTTATTTTATCTATTTATCTGTGTATCAAATTAATTGTATTAACAAGTAAAGCACAATCCAATACTAATTTATTGGTGAAGTCATAAATAATTTACTTAATTTAAAAGCTTGTCACGACTGCCTTAAGATGTACCTCAAATATACTGTAAGTTATTGTTTGTAAATTACCTTTCTTTGTGTTTTTGAATTAAGTTAAGGATTGATCAATTAATATATTCTGTTCCAACCTATTTATTTACAATGATGCCAGTGCTGATCTACTTTTCCGTGCACTGCCTCCTGATTGATGATACATGGACGTGAGCAGGCCGCGTGTTGTCAATTTGTCATTTTTCTCGTTGCTGATGTTGCTCGTCTCAAGTGTCATAGACCAAAGATTGATATAAAACGTCTCAGAGAAGATACATGTGAATTTGTATTTCCCTGCTTTTATTTTTGCATCAGATGTCACTAACCACTGCAGAGACCAATATAGATAAGTATGTCAAATAAATAAATAATCGCCGTTATGCATGTACAAAAGATAATGCAACTTTTTCCATGTGTCTTGGGTAATAAAGACCTGCATTTCATAATAAAAGTACTCTTTTTGTATCGTACATCTAAACCAAGGTGAGTTTGAAAAGGTTTTAGTGCTGTGTGTCCTTCAGATGCAATGAATAGTGTTGAATACAAAAGGTGCAGAAGACTTGAAACACCACAAACGCCAAAAAAGTACCTGAATTTACTTTATTTCTTATAAAAGCCACCCCCCTTTACAGAGTTTCAATGACAACGTTTGGACAATGAAAAACCTGTTTACCGATTAAAGTCTGGTGTTGTATGTATGACCTGACCTGATCAGCCAAAGCACTCTTGAAAGACATAACATTATGACCAATGACGCGCAAAGTAAAGCGGTGATGGAATAACCAAGTTTGTGTTTTAGAAAAATAGGGTCATTTGAAAGAATTAAATTGCAATGATTGAGACTAATTCAGAACTTTAATGAAGTCAAAAGAATAGAATTATTTTGAACCTATAAAGGGGAAATATGTTATTCCAAAAAGTTCAGGGGTGTTTGCTAATTTACCATTGCATATTAAGCAAATGGTCATAATGTTATGCCTAGTTTGTGTATTTTGGAAATGGTAGGGAAAAAAAACACATCTGATAATATGGGTTGATTTATGTTAATGAAAAAGCTGTTAAAACACCCACAAACAAATTGAGTTTTAAGGACAAAAATATTTCCGATCACAGTGTCCATTTTAGCAAAAAACACTCCACTGTCGAGTGTATTTGTGTATCAAGTGAGGCAGCTAAAAAATAACTAATTCCGGTAACTGCACAGCAGCTGAAATAGAGGAGGGACTGCTGGACATCCCACAATCCCTGTGTAAATCCCAGGTTTAATAAAAGAACCAGATAGACACACATCAACCCAAAAGAAAAAAAACATGAGTAATCAGTAGTAACAAAGACTTCGATATGACGGTATTGCATTATTCCTAATTCGTTTCATTTACATACAATCTGTACAGGGTTTAACTTCAGAGGTACAAAATCCAACTCTATTTTTTGGGTGCGTTTTCACTTGCACACAACAGAGGTGTAGTTGACGATTAATTGGTCTATGGTGTTAGTTGACCAACATTTTTATTCATCGTCTAATTATTTTATTAGGATTATAAGGATTTGTAAGCACAACAGCAGAAAGGAGAAGGTATAGAGTGAGTTGGCAGGAGTTTTTTTTACTAAAGAAGATGCTGTTACTAGTACTTTTCTGTGTATATATTACAGTTTGAGTATGAGATCCTGAATTTTGAGAGCTTTCGCCAGCACCACATCCCCTTTCAGTCAATTTATCATGTCTTAGTTTAGCTTAGTCAAACAAGAATTTCGTTAGTCAACTGAAGATCTAGCAGAAACCCTACATCAAAATAAGGCCTAAACTGGGACAAGGCCGGGAACTAAACCTGGACTAGACCAGGACTAAACCAGGTCTGCATCAGGACTAAACTGGACTCAAACAAAAATCAAACCAGGAAAAGTGTCAGCATATCCTTAATCTATCAAACCCATGCCATTTTTGAATATTTGCGCAGGCAAGTTTATACAGACACTTCCTGGTAAATTCTTTCTGTATATTTCTAGCATTCATGATGTTTTCAGACAATGCCACTCTTTAGAACAGTTTGCCTCAAAGCAGAAACATATTGCGATGCTGCAGCTCCCATCTGCTTTAAACCTTAGCCGCTTTGTTTACCATACACAGATTTCTAACTCTAAAGTGGATCTTGAGTTTTGAAAAGCAGAATAAACTCATTCATAATGTGACACTATATCAGCAGCTTCCTATAGACACTGTAGCCCTTTAAAAGGAGAGATAAAGAACAGTGCAAGTGGTTTAAGATTCTTGAGATTAAACTCTTGCCCACCTTCAGGCTGTGGCCATTCGCACGGCTTCCAAATAAATACATTGTTTGTATAAATAAATTTGAAGTGTATCCAAACTGATTCCAACTGGGCATTATACATTAAGTTATATTAAAACTGTCTGCAGGCCTTGGTATTAAATATCTTTAGAATAAAGAAGGAGGTGTAGAAGAAATTCTGGCATGGATGCATCACACTTTCAGTCACGGTAGGTGCTCTACGCCAGTGGTTCTCAAACTTTTTCACTCACAACCTCAAAAATAAAAATAGTTCACATTCGTGACCCCCAAACCCAAAAATAGGAGACACGCGAAGTGATAAATTAGCCTTATATCTAATGTTTGACTTTATTTTGAGAATATAGACCTAGAAAAATGAATGAAATGAAAATTTGATTGGCCGACAAATAGAAACCTACATTTACCACTGCATTTGAAGGGTATACATTTTTCCCCATCATCTGGAGACCCCCAGAAATCATTTTGCGACCCCCATTGGGGTCCCGACCCCTAGTTTGAGAACCACTGCTCTACGCAACTTTTCTGGTGGAGAGGCAACTGCCTAGTCAGCAATGTTCCACAGCATGGCAATAAACGTATCTATAGCTATCTCCATGGAGACAATCAAGTGAACTCAAAACGCCAAGTTAAAAGTAAGATCTGTGGAGAGAGGATACCACTAACAGTAAGAATGGATGTCTTTCCAATGCATTTTTGAGCCAGATAAAATACAAAAACAAAACAAAAAAAAAACAGTTGAATAAATGCATAGATAAATGATCAATAGCCATTTTAATCCATAAAGTCCAGCGAAAAGTAAAAGGAAGAAAAGCATGAATAGATTTCAGCCAGTTTTGTGACTGAATGAAGGAGCACTTACGCCTAAACTAGCCTTCTGACTTTCATTAAATTAAAATATGTTTGCATGAATAAGTTAACCCACAACATGTCAATCAAACCAAGAGTGTCTATCATAGATGTTGGCATGCCTTAGTGTAAAATGTAATTGTTTTGTGTTGCACCTGTCGTTAAACCTGTACCATCTTCAACAAACCAGGAGCGTCGCACACAGTCTGTTTCAATGCCTATTAATGTCTGTATAATTTGGACATTAATCTGGTGAACGGGTGTCATTAGTCGACTCCCAGAGCTCGGAGGTGCCTCTCGATCTCCTCGTCTGAAATTGTGTTTTTGGAAGAAGAGGCGGCGCTCGGGACACTCTTTCCTGCAGCTGGAGTCCGAGCCATCTGCCATCACACGCAAACAGAGCAAGAAATAAGAAATAGTGCAAACAAATGAAGTCCTGAATATGTATTAACCTTACTTGTGTATTCAGATTTCTAAATGTATTAAAAGATCAAGAGACAGAGAGAAAATAGTTTTTAAATATTCCGTGCAGATCCGTTTTGATCGACTCCAAAACAATTGAGTGAACTGATTAGTTCAGATCGGGGTCATTTGTTTTCAACATTTTGAATTTTAAATTACTTTTTGGGAGGAAAAATAGCAGAAAGTATTGGTGAAACTGATTATTATTAGAAGTGTCATTTTTGCTCAAACAATGTTGAAAATGTTTATTTTTTTGTATTTTATTTCACAAGAAGTTTCCTCAAATCATTCGAAATAAGAGAACAATGTTACACATAGTGGTGTCACTCTTTGTATTTAAAATGAATATCTAAAATTTGATTTATTTGTTGTTTTTGCAAGATATTTTCTTTCATCTGAAAAGAGTAAGTGTAAAAGCATGGGTTTAAAATGTAATGTCATATACCGTACAAACGTTTTACAATTGTACGATAAAAAAAAAATTGTACGATACATGTAGGCCTTCTTTGAGCAAAGATTGAACTGAAATTACTTATCTAGATTTCTGTTTATTTTTAGCTCTTACTAAACTTAGTTGTGATCAGCATAATCGAAACATAGTGAAACAAAGTCAAATGTAACCTACAAGTTTACAGTTTAGAGGCCTCCCTTTAATTAACAATAAAGTGCACATATGGAGGACTCACTGATAGTGAGCAGAGTTGTCTTTTAGCTGTGGGCTTAAGTACAGTTTTTATTGCATTTGTGCCAATAGTAAACTCTGGTCTGAACACGCTTCATCTCAAACGGCTCTGAGTGTTTGGTCTCTCCAGCTGTGGGTTCGTTTATGAGACAATTTGTGGCACAGTGCAGTGTGTAGTGAGAGGTAATAACTCATGCAAGCCCCCAGGGGGAGCCAGACACGCAGCAGATGGACAAGTGAGTGACTGTGTGGAGTGTAAGAGCTGAAGGCGAGCCCCACCATGTGGCAGCTGCTGCACATTAAACTCCAGCCTCTCAAACGCATTTAGGATTTATACACACTGTGTTTTAGAAGTGACTATATCCTCAGGCTGATATGGATGGACAACACTGTACTCAGTAAGTTTTTGTAAAAACTAAAAAAATAAAACTATTAGAGTTAATACAAGCATTACTCTTCATAATTAATCAATTTATTTTCACCTTTCTCACCAATGCTTTATGTGCAGTAATTTTTCATATCAACCTGGGAATATAGTCAGTTTTTATTGAACACTTTATTTTTTCATAACTCTTTAATCATAGTTTATATTATTAGTCGTAGTAGTAGTCGTAGTAGTAGTAGTCTTTCTACGATAGTAGCAGTAGTGTTATTATCATTTTGTGTTGCACAACATTGACAAAGTAAATTCCTTCTAATAAGAGATGTTCTGATTTTGAGAAGATTTCAAATATAAATCTAAAATTATGTATAGAGGTATGCAGTTAAAATGAATGTTTAATTAGACATATTTCATTTCAAAGTGATTCAAGTTTAAGTAAACGTAAAAGCAAATCAAAGCAATTACAAATCAATCTCAAATACTTTGGTTTTTTCGTACCTTTCCTGTGATCTCGATGCCGATTTCATCCAGGACCTGATCCACGATGCCCTGGCTTTCATCTTCGTCTCCAGATTCATCAAAGATGTCGTCCAAAGTGTCATTAACTGAACAGAAGAAAGACTTATGAGTACAATTTAGAGTCAAATGTATAGATACTTAGATAGTACTTTTAGAAGATCAAGAACAGAAACTAGATACATTTGAACAAGTATCAACTGAAAAATAATAATCACATAAACAGGACAAAATTGGATAATATGGTAACATTAAAGGGCCTGTACCTGATTTTGAGCTGTGAGGCAGGCCTATGTTTTTGGTTGAACCATTAGCACCACCCACATAGTCCTTTCTTTCACTCAATATTGCCCTATGTCTGGAATAGTCTTATGCAGTTGTTTCCATATAGTTTCTCTAACTCTCCTTACAATTGGCACTTTTGAAACTGCATCATGACAAAGAATCACAGTCTGGGACAGTGTCAAGCAGTTATTTTCCCATGATTCATAGTATACAACATGCCTGATTAGCTGAAAAGAGGTGACCCTGGCAAACGCTTCTGCACCAGCTCTTTCCTAACATAGTACGTTTAAATATGCACAGATTATACATTACAAACCCAATGTCTTTCCATGAAGTTGCTTCTATCAAACAATGTGTGATGTGAAGAGAATATATTTTAACTACAGTAAATAAAAATCCGGTACAGGCCCTTTAAAGAATGCACTACTGTATTATTTTGTCATAAAAAGTACATTATATTTTCATCATCACTGTGATAGAGGAGCTTTTCCTTGGTATCGAAATTAATAATTGTGACAGCACTAGTACAGATTAGATAACTATTCCAAAAAGGTAGTTTTAGTAAAAAAAAGACATTTACATTTTCCCAATGGCTCAATATTGACGGTTATAAAATATTATAGGAACAGACTTTACTTAATAACAGTACTTTGAAGACTGTAAGAAATGGAAGAAAATCAAATCTACCAAGTTTCTTTAAGTATTATCCCGTGCCCTCCACACAGACTGTTGCCTCTCCTTTAGCGCACAGTTACGTCATTTGTCCACACAACACAGAGCGGAAATCTTGACAGTCTGGTTTGTGCAGTTCTTAAAATACTTGTGTCTGTACGAGGTGTGTGTGAGTATAAATTGCTCTGAGAGGTTGTTTTTTTCTTACTCATGTCCTCGGTCATCTCCATTTTCATGTTTTCCTTCTGGAAGTCCTGCATGGTCTTCAGCGTCTTCTGTGGATCCATCTTTTTGTTCACGGCCTGCATTGTCTGTAGAACAATTAAAATAGATGAATGTAAAAACAAACATTTAATAATTCAGTGGTTTTCTTGGCTAAAATCAGCAGCTTTCACTGATACATTAGCATAACACAGACCATCTCACAAATAATAGATCTCCTTCCTGTCCTGGGTCAGCAGAAAAATGCCCTAGTTTTACAGCGACATCACAGACAAGATGAGCCCAGCATTTTTCATCTTCACCAGGCTCACCAGGCTATTATGTTTAATACTGATTCCCGTTTAAATTTAGATCTCCATCACTAACAGTATTTATTAGAATGATCAATTTTTCATTTAATTTAATGGATTAGCCATAACAAAAATGATTATATTTGAAAAGTTCATTCTGTCTTCTTGTAATTATTAACTTGTGAGGTTCTTCTAATAAGACAAGTTTGTAAATAGCTATAAGCTCAATTACCTTACATGTTTCGGCGGAAGTAATAATTTGTTGCATTATATATTATTATATTTTTAGCCCAATTGCTCTTCTATTTCCATTTTTACTCATTAGTCAGTCAACATCAGCCATTATCAATACCGGAACCGATACATCCTTAATGATTATTGTAATATTATCGTTACATGTTATTGTGACACAAAGCCTAAGAAGATGTAGCGTTTACAGAGGATAACAGCCAAACTCATTTATTCAATAGGGAAATTTAAAGGGAAAATACTATGCCTTTTTGTATTCTTATTAGCCTTTAAACATGCTCTTGAGTACCTTTAATTTGCCATCTCATGTTCTGGAAAAAAAAAAATCACTCAGGCTAGCAGTAGCAGTTATTGTGTTTAGGCGGCAGAAACGCTTAGAAAGAGACTGGTGATGATTTAAGGACTTAAAACAGAAGAAAATTCTCGGATAAGTGACCTACATAATTGGAAAAAACGGCAATGATCGAGGGAGTTCAGCAGGAAGTGTTTTTGACGCTCGAAGGGGAGAAGATTTTCTGACCAGCATGAATGCAGATAAACGCAACTGTAGGTATGTTTCTGATGACGGAACATTGTTAGCACATGGTTAAAAGCACAAAAAAAAATCACTACAGCAGAACATACGTGTCCTTTAAGTAAATTGTCGAAAGTCATTACAATTTTTGCCACAATAATAGTGGGTTTGACATCACAATTAGCACATTATCTCCACTCCATTAGTTTGCAGTCTAATTATATTTGACCTGTGTGTGAGCTGACCCTGATTCTTCACTTTGCGCTGCTTAAGGCTCTTTTACTACCTCGCACACTTCATTAACAAATCTGCCATAAGCAACGCACCGACCACAAAGAGAACATACATTAACATGATAACAGTAAAGTACTTAACACAGAAGTCACAGATAAACTCCAGAGACAGAGAGCTGTAATGCAACAAGGCAATGAGTCATGAACGTCACGCGTTTCAAGAGAGCGCAGTTAAATGATGTCGTCATTGTGGATTGTTGGTGTCAGGGAAAAAGTAGCAATAGTCAATAAAGTGTTAGATAAGACCGTCTGCCTGTTGCTCAATACAATCCATGACAAATCAATTCTGATTCTTCACTGTGTTGAAGGTTCTCTAGTGAAGGGTCAGAACTCCAAAATGTTCTGTAGAATGATAAGTTGAAAAGCTTGAAAGTATTGTTTTTAATGTCATGAACTAATGCATAGACGGCAGGAAATCATTTATAAAAGCAAGCAAGATATAAATAAATAAAAATAACATAAACAACTACTTCACTGAGAGTATATTTTATTCAATTTTTGTCCTCTTCCTTGACTAATTTTTTGTTAAAACTGCTACGGCAATGGTGTATTTCTGTTACTGTGACTTGGTTTAGCCTTTATTTAGATCTGGAATGATCCTATTAAAGACCTGATGTAGGTCTGGTAATACTCAGAAAGCCAAATCTTTTCTTTGGTGATACTTGATACAACATGTTTGAGAACCACAGATCTAGACAAAGGTAAGGTTGTGTTTGATTTTATAGTCCATATCTATAGCCATAAATTAGCCTATTTCTGATTGATTAGTAATGTAATAATTGTTATCGTAAGAATCCTCAAATTACTTGATGTTCTTTGTTGTGACAATCGTCCACTTTTAAAGTGAAACACTACAAGCCATAGATCTGGTATAAAACTTTGTTCACTGTAAAATTGGGTCAGAAAACCACTGGTCTCTGACTAAGAGGATTCAACCAGCACAAAATATTAAAAGCAGTGAGCTTTAAAGGATTTTACGCTTGCTTTCCCAACAAAGTATAAGTGTCACAGTCTATCCAATAGCAAACATTCACATCTTCATTTTTTGACTTTTAACATTACAAAAAATAATGTCCCTGTTAATGATCTGAATTTAGTAAAAGTCAGTTTTACAATTATTAATCACTCATTAGTTGCGATTAGTTGACGAACCCTCGCGCTCTCTTTGTTTGAGCAATGCACGTTTGGTCAAAGAACAATATACGGTTTCACATCAGGAAAAAAATCCTTATTTTTTATTGTTAGGTGATGTTTTTGGACCACCCATGAAAGTTTTATAGCAATGAAATAAAAAATAAAACAAAAAAATCTAGATGGGGACCTGAAGATAGCAGGAGGGATAACTTGTTGCAACCTAACTCTGGTTTCTCTAAATCGTTTTACATCCAAGTCTTGAGGTTGTGGCCCTTGCTATAAAAAGCACCTGTAACTGAATAAGTTCTCATGAAAGATGCCATACTGTGGCATATTCCAGAAGCGATAACCATTCTCCACCACAAAAGTTCCACAGTGCACCTTTAAATGTAAGACTGGTGTTCTCACCTTGGCTGTGGAGGACATTGCCCCAGCCATCTTCATCTGTGAGTTCATGAGTTTGGTTTGCGTGGACATGGAGGTGACTTTGGAGCTGACGGCGTACGTTCGGTTCTTCTGCTTCCTCAACTGAACCAGCTGCTTGGCCAGGATCTTACAGGCCTCTCGATTACCGCTCTTTGCCATTTTCTTTATCTCCGCCTCCTGAACAAGAGAAAACAAAATACAGGAAGTCATTTGGATGAAGACTTTGTTTAACCAAAGCAGTTGTGTGTACAGGTAGGTTGAGACCGATGAAATATCACTGTATTTGAATTACAATACAATACAATATGTTTCCGGATTCCTAACATTTATATTCCATCACTGAATCAGTCCAAAGCAATTTAACAAGGCTTTGGACCAGCATAAATAGTACAGTGGCAGAAAATATTTTACTCAACCAATTTCTACTACTGTGTGCTTGTCTAATGAAGATAAAAAATGTAAGGAATAAGAATAACAACTTTAACTTTTGCACTTTATAATCTTCTGTAACTCAAAAATTCAGTTACTTCTTCAGAGGTGCCACAGTTGTCCTGGGACTGATTGAGCGAAATATTGCTGAATTTTACACAGCTTTCTAGTAGTTTTTGTATTAAATATGTGTAATTCAGTGAACTCCTGTGATCTTCTATGCATAGTTTGGGTCAAATACTTTACTTTTGAACACTTTTTCCAGCGTCTCCACCTGATAGTCGAGTAATTGATGCACAAGACATGTCTTTAGTCAATCATGAATTTCTTTGGTTGACTACAGCCCTACTTTTTTATGGTTTAATTTATTATGATACACCCGTTTGTTTAATCAGTGGTACTTGCAATGACAACAACTAATACATTTGCAAATATAGACACAACTACAAGTCATTTGGTCGTGGTCGCCTTTTGTAACACAAGCCTTTAGTTTGGTAAACACAGAAAATGTGCCAAAAGGGATCCTGCTGCGGTGAGGTCCTCTCCAGAGACAGAGCTGCAGGTCACACTGAGGCAGAGCCAGCCCTCCCGGCGCTAACGGCACAGCCCCATCAGGAATTGTTTATGTCTCTGCACTGAATGCATCTACAGAAAGTAACATCAAATATTTATGCCTCGACTGGAAGAGCTATAGGTGCCACTACTTTTTTCTGCAAACAAACTATTTCTCTAATACTAACAACGGCGATGACAGAAGAGCACAGGCTGACGAGATTAATGTTTATTTGGAAGAACAATGTTTGCAATAAAGAGCGACGAGGACGATGAGAGCGGAGGGACTGTTGCTGATGTGGAGTAATGTCTTATTTACAGCGCTGTCAGGAAGAGACAAGAGGAAAGAGGAAAGTGAGGCCTGGAGCAGACAAAAACAAAAAGGAGAGGGACATGAGGCACTTGGAATATGAATGAATGTAGAAAACTATAGAGGGTGAAAGAAAATGTCACAAAAACCACGCAAACTCAAAGAACAAAGACAGATTTTTGTTATAAAAAGATACCAGATTGCCACTATCTCAAATCTAGAATAGATAATCTAGACTTTTTTTGGACAATTCCCATTCCCAATTGATAAAGAGGTTGTTATTCAATGACAGTACCTTCTAATCACTTGAGATCTTGAGTTCAGATCAATTTTTGAGCAATTTTCATAAGAGATTTATTTACTTTGATCAAGTGTTTTTTACTTTTTTTCTTAATCTTCTTTATTTGTATGTATTATTTTTATTATATGGCCTATAATTTAATGTTTCCGTTGTTTTTTACTTAATTAGTTGACCACTTGAGTAGCAATTTCTAACTCTAATGGACTTATTATAATAAAATAATATAATTTTTGTCCATTCATGTATCATCTCGTATGAAGAAAAACTACTTAATCCTACTTCCAAAGTGAAACAAATCTTTACTGATCACAAAATAGCATAACTCCTAAGATTTAAGTAACAGTCAGTGCTTTTTGGCCCATTATTGCCCTTCTCAACAGCGGAAATATCAATTATTCAAAGATTTCCTGCAATTCTAAATTGTACTCCTTCGAAAACAGACATTTTATGGACATTGCCAAAAACCCTTGAGTGAGACATAATTTCTCTGCATAACATTTTAGAATGTGACATTGCTCGCTGGGTTAATAATGATCTGTAAAATTACCAATTAAACTTGAGTGTGTCTGAGCGCCGCAGCCTCTTTCTCTGCTGCAGTTTGTGTGCGAGTCCTTGATTGTTCTTTCACACACCAAACTGAAGCTTGCCTCGACAGCAGCGATTGTGCTTAACGGCAAAATTAGGTCATTTCCAATTCACGGCGAAAGGAGTTTTTTATTCAAAATGTGCAACAAAGCTCGGAGAGGAGAGAAAAAAAAGCTCAACTAATTAGCGGAAAACATTAATGAGGAATAAAATCTGCTTCCCCGGGGAGGTAATTATGTCCTGTATTGTATTTACTTACTACAACAGAGGCTAGAGGACACTGCAGCGCTTTCATCTCACACTGTTCATCTATTTGTGCCTACGTAGGGACACTAAAGGGAGAAGCTCTTGCCCCGAGCCAAACCACCCAGCAAGCTCCATCAGCTCTACACATTTAGTCCCATTTAGCCCAAGATGCAGGAAATACACGCTGTCGGATCACAGCATTGATGCAATAAGGAAGAAATGAGGGAAAATGCTCCAGTTTTTCAAGCGTTTGTGTAAAGGCGGAACAATTTTGGATGAATATCTAACAGCGATTGAGTTTAGATTCGTGATATATGTTTAAGGTTTAGTATACAAATTTAGCACACAGTTTAGCGCAACAATGAATCGATTAATTATGACTGGTAAACAACAAAAAATAATTGTTATCTGGAGTATACAGACTCTAAAACATATTTTGATAACAAAGATGAGTTGCATAATTTAAATCAAAATGTCAAAAAAGAATAAAGAATTTTAGATTTTCATTAAAAAATGCATTTTATTCATAAATGCTCTCAATCTAGAAGCCTTCAATCACCATATTTCAACCTTCAAAAAGTTTCAATGTACACTAGAAATAATCGTTTGACTAGTCGACTGATCAATAAAATCATCTGTGACTAGTCAGAAACTTAAGTAATTGTTAGTTGCAGCTCTAACACTTGAAAGTAACACAAAATTGACACGCATTTCAGAACATTGCAAAGTCTTAGCGGATATAATATCACTACAATAATGGCAGACTTCGCGACTTGACCGTTTAGACTGATTTTGACTGCGAGGGAGCCGTTAGTTCTACTTTAACATGAGTGAAGCGTCTCACCAGCTGTTTCTCCTGCCTCTCCAGCGCCGTTCTGTCTCTGGTGATCTGTCGCTGAGTCCCGCGCAGCTCCTTCGACTGCTCCTTAATGACGTCTGAGGACGACAAGGGAAAGGTGTTATTATACTTTTGTACTTTAATTGTGGCTCTTTTATATTTCTACTGCTGACCTATTTGAATTTTTTCAATATCATACTTTTTAAAACATTAATAGAGTTGGCGATATGGCAAAAAAAATTCTTCTATATTTGTACTGAACAACCCCAATGTTTGATTTTTTTTTTTTTTTTTTTTTTTTTTAATAAAAATACATCCCAATATCAGTGCCATATAAAACAAAATTAGCCCAGTTTCTCTCTCCAGAATCTGAACTCTGCTCTTAGAAACATGCTTTTACTGCCAGAGGATTGGCTCTAGACCTCTCGGTTAAAATTGATGATTTGAAATAGTTGTATTTTGAGTTGATTAAAATTTGAGTACTTGCCCAGCGCTAAAACTATATCACATATCTTAACATATCAGAGTCAGTAATCGTAATTTATCAGCAAGGCTCAGTCAAGTCTAATCCTATTTCACGCAAGTGAATTTTACGATTAAAAGAGATACAAAAAGTAGAAAGAAGGTTTGCATAGAAAGAACTCATTATAAATTAAAAAAAGACTTAAAAAGTATAAATAGCAAAAATATTTCACAACTTTGTCATTGCATATTTTCCTACTCTTTTCTTAAAATACAGTAAAACCAATTCACAAGCACGGCATTATCAGGGGAAATCTTAGACAAACTCTTATAAATGCACATTAAAGTCTCAGCAAAAACTGTGTTAATTGATGGTTAATTGGTGAGGGTCTCCGATGAACAAAATGAGCGTTATACTAAGAGCAGCTGGAGCAGGTGTCCTCCTCAGAGATCAGATTCATTTAAGCTCTGGAGCGCAAGCAGCTGGAAAACAAAGGCTACCACACATCACCAAACTACTCTGTATCAATTCAGGGAGAGGTCACATGAGTTTTAAATGCCACAGTGATTTGTATCACACGTTCAAAATCCAAACTCTGAATTCACCCTGAGACATCCAGAAAACAACATCATGTGAAACAGATGAGTGACAAGAAACCACATTCAACTATTTCAACAAACTTCCCACAAAAATAGAGCGGAGGGAAGTGTGCAGCGGCCAAAACCTTGTAAAAGCAAATGTCCATGGGTTTTAGAGTGAGGAACAATTAGCACCGTTGCCATAGCAATTTAAACTAAATAAAAAATATATCTTTGAATGCTGATGAGTATTCAAAATGGGTCCATAAATGTAGATGAATCCCGTGAATAAATTCTGATTCAAATCCGTAGCAAAATAAGAGTTGAAATAAATTAAATTTAAAAAGTAATTTAAAAACAACAAAATATATTGAGTTTAATCTGTGTTGTTAAGCATAAATAAAAGCCAATTCCAAAAAGAAAAAAAGAAAAAGAAAAAAAAATGTTTATAAAGAAAACAAAAACAAATGTTTGTTAAAATATTCCAAGACAATGAATATGAAATGTAAATTATAAAAGAAATATTACAAAACTGTAAAATTAGTGAAGTGAATAAAAAAAAAAGTGAATAAAAGTGAAATAAAAAGAAATAAATATAAGCCTGAAGAAGTTTGAAGGGGGAAAAAAAGAAAAAAAATTGAGCCACCAAGTCAAACAGTTGCACAAACCCATCACAAGATTGACCAGGCTGGAAAATTGTTCTTTTATAAACTGAGCCAAAAAGTGTAAGAAATATCCAAGTATGACGATAGTACACGTAAAAGGTGACGTGACGCCAACGTTTCAATGTGGGAGGGATATCGTCCTACAAATAAGTGTGATCTCAAACCCCCCTTGAGTTCGTTTTTTCGCCGAATAACCACTTCGACCTGCTGATTCACCATGGACTTTACAACCCAAACAGACAAAATATAAAATCAATGAGAGAAAAGAAGATGCGATGGAGAGATGTCGAAAGATGTCATCGCTGAGAGGAGAGGCTTCAGCAGCAGCTTTCAGAGCACAGTAAGTTGGAGCGAGTGAAACTGGAATGACAATGATGGGAGGAGCAGGCAGGTGCTGTGGAAACACTGAGCTCAAACAAGCAAAAGGAAATATTTAAAATGACAAAACAATCTATATGAAGTCGGCCATTTTTTTTCTACTTCACAGCCAAGACTGCTTCAGGACTTAATCTAGACTTGAGCCATTTATTAAGTGCTCTGTTTGACCTTGTAATGGTGATGACTTCGCCTGGAGACACAGTAAAAAGATTTGGGCTGGTCTTTTAACATTTTGACAGCGCTGAAATGACCTACATTAACATACTTAGTTAGGCTG
Organism: Rhinogobius similis; assembly: GCA_019453435.1. Taxonomy (NCBI): domain Eukaryota; kingdom Metazoa; phylum Chordata; class Actinopteri; order Gobiiformes; family Gobiidae; genus Rhinogobius; species Rhinogobius similis. Next base: position 14,220,740 of record CM033633.1, on the reverse strand, counting down.
ACAGCAAGACAAATATGAGCAAACCTAAACTGGAAAGCCAATCCAAGACTGTGACAAATAAGAACAGATTTGCTCAATAAAGTAGATACTAATTTAGCAGACAGTTTTCATTTGAATTCAAACGGTAATGAACCAACATAGAAATTCGTCATTAATTAAAATTGTCGTTCATTTTGGCATTTTTACAAACATCCGGTGTTTCTTTTCGCCTATTTATAACATTACACCCTATTACTACTCCTCATTATACATTTTTCCTGAGAAGACAGATCTCGTCGACAGAAAGACTTGTTGCCGAGTTTCATGAAGAGAAAAACACGTTTAATATATGTTATTGACTTTGCTGTTTAGACATAACACAATAAATTCAGATCTTTTTGACTTAGCTTTAATCTAAGGAAGGTTTCAGTCTAGTTTTCAGCCAAGATTTGTTACAGCTGAGACAGACTAAAGCTAAAACAGGTCAGACAAGTTAAATAAAGCAGCATTACAATCATAGGAACAAGTCTGAATTCTGCCCACAATGCTAAAAACAACTCGGCTAGCTTTTTACGCAACGCAAACTCACCATCTACCGTCTTCTTCTTGAAAAGCGAAGCCATGGCTCTGTTAAATGTAAACCTAGTGAATAAATATCAAAGTATTCGCGGTCAGATCGAGGTAAAAGCAGAGTTTAGGGCTGAGATCGGGACGGTAGCTCGCTTTAGCCTCGGTTTCCTGGTTTACTTCTTTCGCCGTTCCTCCCTCAGCTGACGGGGCTGACGTCACGGCGCTGGCACTTTCACGGCGCGTTCAATAGACATTGTAAATTACACAATCATGACAATAAAAGTGGAATTAAGATTAGAAATTAATTACATTTTACGGTAGAAACCAATCTGCAATATCAAACTTTTGTCATTTTATAGGACACTGAAATAATTTTAATTAATGTGCTTTCTTTTCAGATCGGGTCTTAAATAATACCAATTTTCCGTTGGTTTGCTTAAAAGCGACACGCAAAAGCAAAAGGAGTAACAAGAAAGTAGTTTAGCTGGACAAAGACAGTTTGCACAGAATAAACGAGCAAATTATTTAAAAAGAAATAATTGAGTGAATGCATTTCATTTGAAGATTTTCTTTTTCATTGTCTTCTCATCAGCCTAGAAAAAAATTAAATTGGCTAAATTGAGAATATTAGATATGGAAACATGTATTTAGAAATAACATTATCAAATTATATCCTAAATAATTAGCCAACAGACTTAGCCAATTTATGAAAACTTAATGAATAGATAAAAATAGCGTGTGTATCGTGTGTTTCTATACATTTACACAATAATAAAATTAGTTTGGTCATTCTATATATTCCTTAATATAAAGTAAAACATATTTGAAATTATGTAGGACATGAAGCTTACACTTGAAAGTAACAAATCCTTGAGAGCGAGGCATTTTGCATATGGTCTTATTGTGGTAGCATCCGCTGGTGATTATATTTTATAGGCACAGAGCTATGCCGGATATCAGAGCAGATGTTCACTTCTTGTATTACTTCCTGGAACAAATAGCTGTCTATAAATTCCTTCCTTGGTTCCTAATATCACTCCCCACTCCACTATTTCCTCCTCATCCCTAAATCCCAGGAGGCTGAGGGTTTTATTGTCTATCATTGTTCATACATTAGTATTGTCTTGTTCCATCTTGCTGCCGACTTTATGTGGCACTATTGAACCGTGACCAACTCAATTTATTTGTGCACAGAGAGACAGGAGATAATCTTGGCCCCAAAATAACCAGACATTAGAAGTTGGGGAAAGACGTAAGGAGGTGACTTTGAGGATGGGTCGCCTGTAGCACTGGTTCGTCTCCATAGAGAGGAGTGCTCGGTCCTGAGGCGTAGTTCTTGTTAAGGTTATTAGGGAAGATGTTTGGCACTAATCAGAGGAGCACCTCAGGGACCTCCACTAAACGGTCTCATCATCACAGGGGCCCCCGCGGTGATAAATCTGCCCTGAAGCACCCACTGGGATCCAGGTACCAGGTCTGTCGCTGTTATGGCAGAGGCATGCATATTCTAATAGGGGCAGCAGACTGTGGTTTAATAGGCATTTATCATAACATAAGAGGAAATGTTGGGCATTAAGGCTCCTGTTATATCCATACATTCTACTAAGAGGACTGTATTTTCAAGTCAATATAAAATGAGCCAATTTACCTTTTTGTAATGTAAAAAGAAAAAAGTAACCATTAATTTTCAAATTATTCATGCAGAGTGAGATCACCATATGTCATTTCTAAATCTATGTCATATAATTTCTGAGCAATTAAAAAAAAAAAAAAAAAAGCCCAAAACACAATATTCTATCTTTTGAATGATCAAAAGTCCTCAAAAGTTGGTTCAGGATGCAGAATTAAAAGTGCTTTTGCACTTTTTTGTGTGCCAGGTTAAAGTAAAGCATATAATAATAGATTAATAATAATGATGATACATAATATGAGCCTATGTGCCATTAAATACAATTCCAAACAACTGCACATAGCAGTAACATTATTTTCTGTGGCGACACTAGAAATCAAAAGAAAACAAAAAACATTGTTTACGCTGTGTAATTGTCATCACATACTAGAAGAAAAAAAAATTCTTTTTATGTTAAAGCACGTCAATAAGTACCAAGAGACAAAATTGGAAAATATCACAGATATAAGGTCTCATCATTTCTTTTCCTGTACCTCCTCTTGTCGCAGCTCTCCTCTCGTGCCCCGGGGCACGTGGATGTGTAATGTTAGGGCACTAAGTACAGACTGGAGCTGAGCAGGACGTTCATGTGTGAAATGAGTTTGAGGTTCGATCAGTGGGAGTCCTGGCTGTAAAACACATGGAGCCTCTCAGCTTAGAGGTATCTTCTCCCAAATCGCACTAATCCCAACACTTACCCACAAAGTAACAACTGTTCCCCTCCTACTCTTCACAGACCAATGGACAGAGGACTAAAAGACTGAGGTGGCGTTTTTCACATTGGCTCTCATTGTGCATGATTGGCTTTTTTGTGATTGCGGTATATGGTCTTCCTTATTTGCAACATAACTCGAAATATTAGACCAGTTAGTTGAGTGAAGCAGTGGAAACTAGAAATAACCTCCCTTTTGAATCCCAAATCTTTAAATCAAAATCTAAAAAGTGTTCTGGGGGACTAATTTGCCTGGAATGTTCCACAGTATCAGTTTCCATGGAGACAAGCAGGTGGCCCCACCAAGCCCAAAGTCTGGGGTCTCATTTATAAAAAAAAAAAAAATCTCTCTCTCACACGGTTCAGAGATTTGGGACCAGACCGCTCATTTCCACATCAAGTTGTCTTTTTAACAGATCACAAACTCAATGTGAAAAGTGACATATGCAATATTTTTACATCCACACAGGCTTTAGGATCCCAGATGCGTTCCTATTCACTGTACAAAGTCTTCAGTTAGGTATTTATTAATGGTATTTTAAGTAATAAAAACAGACGTAATTGAACACATGTAAGATGACTTTAGCCAACATTCCAGGAAAGGTGCATGGCTAACTGAACAATTACATTAAAATGACATAATGTAGTATACCTACTTAAACTTGAAGTAGATTTAGTTTACAATTTAAAAATGTGTGTGAAATGATTCAATAAGGGATGTTTTGTCTTGACATAGATAGATAGCCAAAAATGATGAAGGGAAAATGTATTTATTTATTTGAGTTATAATATTTTGAAGTAAAAATTAATGTTTCATTACTTCCCTTTCAAAATCTGATTCTTTTCTGGAAGTCTCTTTCATATTTTGTTAGGGCCATGCAATAGTGATACAAATGTACATTATACTTGTGCCATCATCAGTACAAATTCTACATCAGTGTCACATCCAAACCCCTCAGGCCCACTTTGTTCATATATCTCCTCCCAGCCACATTCATCCAGCATAAATCTGACTCCTCATGTGATGATGGAGGCTGCAGCCCTGACATGTAACTATAGCTGAAATATGTGTATATGCAAACACGCTGCAGTGAAGAGGCTGTGATGGGCGAAGAGGGGATTTGATCGGCCCACTCCACTCTGATAGATGGATACTTCTGATCAGAGCTGCACAGATGGAGGGAGAGTGTCTACAAAAGCACAAAGATGAAAGACAAGGAACAGGTGACGAGAGGCAGGTGACAGGAGAGATGAAAAATGAGGAATTATTGAGTAGATTAGAGTTTGTGAGGACACTGGCCTGATTTTGTTTGGGTTTTTTTGGAAGATGAAACAGATGGACAAAAAGAACTACATTTTTCACTTAACGGTGGAATGTAGCTTTGGAGAATTCACCATCCGTTGGTAGTGTTGCATTAAACATACAGTATGTATATAGCATATTTTTCATTTGTCTGTTTATATTGCTAGACCTTGAAAAACCTGCGCTGTATGTTACTTATTGTCTCTGTCGCCTCTCCACATATCTGTGTTCTCATTTATAAAGTGTGCTTCTGTACAAATATGTTACATGTTTGATTTTCCACATTAAGTTTGTGAAGAGAACTTGAAGTGGAAATGAACTGTCCGGTCCTGAAACTGAACTGTTTTGTAGCTTTCAGAGGCGAGACAAATGGAGATTAGTGTTTTGTACATACCTACAATTTTAGCAGAATTCCATATAAAGTTTTATAATGAGACCCTACTGTGCAACATTCCAGGCAAAACAATTACATGTCCATGTACATGTTACGCAATGCATTTTTAAACTTTATACTTCAAGAAGTGGCACATATTTGTTATTTTATGTACTGTGGTTAGCGTTTCACTCATTATCTTAAAATGCTTCATGTAATGTAAAGCTCTTTTTGATCACATATAGGTCTGGAAGACACACAACTGTCAGGGCCATTGAAAGAATAATTTCTTAGTCATTTCGTAGCTTCCACCCCCATTTCAAACCTGGCAGATTTTCTGTTTGTACATGGTTGCTGTGAATCTGTCTGTGTTTTAAATAGTAGCATATGCAGGTTTGAAATTATAAAACAAAAACAGTCAGTCAGTTTTGCCTTTACAGTTTGCAGACCTGTTTTTGCTTTGGAGAGTTAAGCTGCACATGCCATTGTGTAAAGTTGTGATTTCTTTTGTTTCTAACAGCGGCCTCCTGTCCCTCAGACGACATATGGAAGCAGCAGGACTCTGTGCGAGACGTGACGATGGGTGAGAGCAGCAGGAGGAGCAGGTCTGGGATGGCTCCGAGACCGTCCAATAAATCGACTGAATGACTCCTCCTCCTCGCACTTCTGCCCGTGGGACGAATCCTGTCACACTCACCGGCAGCGCAGCACCAGGGACTTGTGGGTAATGAGAGATTATTCTGCCCCATAGTGTTTGCTCATCATCAGCACCATCCTCACCTCCCCAGCCTCCCACAGTGGTCCATATAACACACTCACACACACATAAGCACACACGGATACAGAGACATGCAGATGACGCTCAGAGGCAGGTGTTCGCTCGACACACACACAGTTGGTTTTGAGGTCAAACAGCAATATGTTATTGTTTAAATCTGCTGCTGGCGCCAATTTTGTGTGAGATAGACGCTCCCACACGGTTCAATGACACTGTGTTTTATCCACAGGTTTCTTTTGCCTGAGGAGACCAATCTGTCTGCGAGCACATCCTACGAGCACCGGAGCAGAACTGTGTGTGTGTGCTGGAGCCCCCCTCGCCCCGGGGCAGCTGTGACCACTGCACTGGGCGGGTGGTCTCAGCAGGGGAGCGGCGCACTCACTTTAACATGGGGGAATTAGAGTCATTACAACAGAAGGGCATCGGAGGACGAGTGCTTCGCCGACAGAGGAGGGACACATCAGATCAATCAGAGACACGTTTAATCAGACGCTTGTAAAACATTGTATTCAGAGTGAGGGCACAATTATACACTTCACACACATTATGTTACATCTGATTGTCATTGCCATCAGTGATAATTCCATGAGCACAGGTCAGTAATATGTGCCTTGGATTAGATTTATAGTGTAATTATCTCGTGCTTTAATCTTGATGGATGTCATTCATATGGATTTTAACTGTTTATTTTCTCAGTCCCAGTGTTCTGATGAATTTAAAGTGCATATGAGTGCATTATCTAATTATGACTTTTTCAGTGTGATAGAACCTGTCATGAGATTTAAAATAAAAGTTGAAATTTACAGGGACAGCGCTGAGTTTTAAAGCAGAGTGATGTCATCAATAAGCAATTTACACACAGCAGACACATTTTTCTGACTGTTTAAACTATCCATTTACCTGTAAGTAATACCTGATAACACTTTTTGTCAAAACATGTGTTGTGTGATTAAATGGATTTTGGTCCTTGTTTACAATATGTTTGCTTGTGAAATCACCTTTAAAATGTCACATCTGCAGCTCATGTCCAACCACAATCAAAACATTACCAAACAGCAGTAGATTCTTAATCATGTTCACTGTGGAATATGTAGTTTAATTGACATGCACTTTCAATTTCTGATATAGTCTCCTGATTAACTTTGATGAATTAAGTCATGGCAGTTTGGTTTATAGTTAATTGGCTTAATGTCCTATACTTGTTCATAATTAATGAACTGGGGAATTACCGATATTTCAATCCTCAAGATTTCATTTGATCCATTTCTTATTTCATATTGAGAAACATCTTGTATTCCCAGTGTGTTTATTGCTGAGTTGTAATGCCTGTCACAAGAGCGACAGAGGCAGCAATACAATATTTTATTGCTCGACGCCGAATGGGATTCAGGAGACACTGCACATCTTGTTTTATCATCTTTTTCTTTTTGTAGCACTTCCATAAAAATGAAACATGATATGATTGGATTTTTCTCCTGCTAACAACAATATATTCTGTACTTCAATTCAAGACTGCAGAATTTAATGACAACCAAAAGCTACTGTGCAAACAATGGAAGTTTCTAATTTACTCTGATTTTCTGTGGATGTTAAGAGTCAATTTAAGCTTGTTTTTTTGTTTTAAACCAAAATTATAACCCACATTGACCCCGTGAGGAGGTGATATATCTTGGTAAGTGGTTTCTCACATGTTTAAATGACCACGTCTTTGAGCTCTGTCAATTCATTAACTTCCTGCGCTGGACTCTTTTGCATTTCATTATCTTTAACAGAGCAGAGTTGAGCTAAAACCCAGACATTTAGGCATTAATTATATGCTTTTTGAATAAGGTTGGACAGCAAATAGGGGTGAATATCCACTTGTCATACATTAACCACCACACCACACAAAACTACTGCAAGTCTTCAGACAAGGCACTGGCCCTATCTTGGAACTATAAAGAAAAAGTGCTGATTCAGGAACAGTTCATCTTATTTTGATCTAAAATGCTTTTTCTTGATAAAAGAAAATCTTTGAGAGTCCAAAAAAGGGCTTTACAAGTTATTTTCACTATTAGTGTGTAAATAAATTGAAATGTGAAATGCAGTAGTTCATGCACCCACAGCAAAAAATATAAATCTATCCAAGCTTACACTGGCTTGAATGTATCATTAATATCTGTATTTCAGAAGTTTTGAAATGTAATTTTAAATTGTAAGTGCTGGTGTAATGCAGAATATTTTACTGGTTTCAAGATATTTTTGACTGATTATTCAAAAATTTAGCTTGAAATAATAAAATTAATTTGCCAGTAGAGCATTTAAACTCATCTAGAAATTCATTTTTTGCAGTGCCTGGTTTATTTACATGTAATAAAGTAAGATCGTTTTTTTCACCAGTACAGATACATTGTAAAAGCAGACAATCAATGCGGTGTTAGCATTCCAATGTGTGTAGCTTTAACATGATGACAAACTCGCTCTGGGCTCAGAAACTTGTGAAAAGTGCTTATAAACTCCTCGCGGTGAAGGTAAGTGTATGATACATGTGACTGCTGTAAAGACTTACAAAATAATTCTGTTTTTCAAGTTTCAAAACAGTAGATATCAGGTACAGTGCCTTTAAATATTTTAAGAATGTTCACATTTTACGTTGATAGAAAGCATTTAAGTCAGATCTACTTAACCTTTTTATTTGTTTCATTTCAACTCCCAAAGCTCTTAGTCAATGCAATTAAAAGTATGTGCACATCTATGGCCTGAACAATTAAAACTGAAGATTGGAGATCACAGCGATAATGAAAAAGCAGAAGGAGTGTTGCTTTTGTTCTGACAAATCACTTCTTCCTTGTGGCTGAAATGGAAATTTTACCCATTAACTTACAAATGAGAGTCTTTGTTTCATTAGACCAGCAGCACATAGCAAATGAACCCACCATCCATGTTGTTTTTGCCCCACTAAAATGAATAGAATAAGCGTGTAAATTAGGCACAAGTTTTATTATTGTACAGAAAAGAGTAAAATTATATTCATGTTGCATCACGCTGCTGAAGAAGCACTAATGGCACTTTAATTAGGCTTTAATGTGTGACCCCTCCCCCTCCGTGTTCCCTCTCTAAGCACTCGCGCACAGGATACATGGAAATTATGCTCAAATCATTTACAGTGAAAAATATTCAAGGAGCAATATTTCAGTCACTTCAGGTAAATTGAAAAAGTTAAATGACTCATGCAAATATGTTGTATGTTTTGTCAATTATTGTGACAGATCTGACATGGTTGAGAAAGCATGACAAAGAAAATGAACAATTAAAACAGACATGTTGATGTTGATTTAATAATTGTATGAAATTGTCCAAGTGTGAAAATGCAACATTTCCATTTGTTTGTCACATGTGTTTCAAGTGTATCTGACAGATTTTCATGTTTTCCTGACAGATTTTCATGTTTTTATGACTTTGTTTGGTGGGACAGTCCCTGTTATAAATATTTAAAATAGTTTTAAATCAAGTTGAAAATTACAGGAATTAGAGCCTCGTTCTAAAACACAATCTCTCTATGTTTTCAATAAGCGATATTCCAATCGAAAAAGCAAGGGCAATTTATACGCAACTGATATAATTTTCTGATAGTTTAAGCAATAATTTAACAGAATAAAGTTGTTATCAGGTATTATTAATAGTCAAATCATAACTATGTGTAATTTATATGGATTTTGGCCTTTGTTTACAGTATGGTTTCTAGGTAACAGTTGTGAAATGACCTACCTCTGCCACATCTGCTAAAATGATGTTACTAAAATTGTCATATTGTGGAACTTTTTATATGTATTTTTTAAATAAAATTAAAGCCGCGCGGCGATAAACGCCCTCACATCTTTTGCGACAGCGGAGTACACACCACCATGACGATCCCGCCTGCATCACCCCTCCCCCTATAGGTAGCCTCTATATACTACTCCATTCATTCCAATGAAGTTCAGACGTCGTCACCGCTGTACAGTTGGAGATAGAGATATGTCCTCATTGACTATTTTGTTCAGCGTGATGTACAGAATATATGTGTCAAATTTAAATTTTCTATGGCAATCTTTTTTTTTTTTTTCACCCCTTTCAAAATTTCTGTATTCTCTGTAAAAATCTCATGTATTTCAATGGAACATATTTCTCATTGCCACAGTAACATGATTGCAGATAAAGGTGTCGTCTCATTGGGTTTTTCGTTCATAGTGGTAAGAATTTAATTCTCCAGCAAACTAACATTTTTGATCCCATTCAGATTTACAAGGGGGCGCTGTACGGGAATTGTAGAACATAATTATATGTATTGTATACTGTTACGTTCAGTTCATCATTTGCATAAAAGTTATATTTGTGCCGGAAAAAAGGACGCTCCATGCCAGAGATACATAACTTTAAATACTTAGAAAAATGGCTGTTTTGAAATGTGGGTTGACCATACTCACATTTTTCAAGACTCAAAAATCAAATGAGTCATCTTTAATCACACAGGGGTGTAGGTCATTCTTACAAATGTTCAAGCCCACATGAATGAAAATCCACAGTGTAAAAATATAAAACGTGAAGTGTAAAATTTGTCAAAAATCAGGTTCTGCCCACAATGGCCGACACCCTGTAGGGGTTCGGGTGGGGCCATAATATATTTTTTTACTTGTCTTGACATGGGCTACCAAGTTTTATACGTCTGTGGAAAAATTGGCCTCTCATTGACATAATGTATTTTAATTTTTGAAGGGGCGTTAGCAAGTCTTGCGTCGACTTCAAGAAAACAAATTTTTCACCGACCTTGAATTTTAGGTCAAATAAAATTGACTTTTTGTTAATGTTCAGGGGGTCAAATTAAGGGTGGTTTGGGAGAATAAAATAAGAATAATACTGGAAACTTTTTTTTCCACCATTATTTTTCTCTTATAAGGACAATAGCTAGAGTCATGTCACTTTGTCACATTGTACCTCATCACAAATAAACCCTCTCTACATTTTTTCAGTAGTCCATGAGAAACAGGTTGGCTGTTAAGAATTTTTAAATATAAAATTTGAAGAGGGCGCTAAATAGCCATCTTATAAGATAGCAGCTTGATTTGCATATCATTGCGTTCAGCTCTCAAATCTGCACAAACGCTCTATTTGCATTTTCCAAGAAAAAAAATGTTTGAAAAAGATATACTTGTTTTTTTAATTTTCAAAAAATTGCCATTTTGTTGAAAATTCACCATGACCACACATGAAATCATATCAAATTCAAATTGAAATATTTAATTCCACATGGGTTTAGTGTCTTTTTGCCAAATTTGAAGTGTTTTCGATGAAAACTGTTGGAGGAGGAGTCAAAAATATACACTTTTGTCGGTACAGGGTTTGATCCAATATGGCCGACTTCCTCTACAGTTTCGGGCAGGGTCATAATAGGATTTTTTACATGTCCTGACATTTTGTTCAGGTCAGGCTCCCATTGGCCCAATGTTAATCGATTTTTTAGGTGGCGGTACTGAGCCGTCGTTCGTTTTTTCGTTTCAACAACTCTGAAGAAATGTTGCCGATATCATCTGCTTTAAACCTACCACAAGGGGTCACAAGATACAAGCCATTGGAGGTGATTTTTGTGAGTATTGCTACTTCGAGAAATGTTTCCAAATCAGGATTCTTTGACAGAATAATACCAGAATGCATTTCAAAATGTTTGGAGCAGTCTAAACTAAAGATACAGTTATATTTTTTGTGTACATTCTTCTTCACAGGGGACATTTTTCTTTTGCATTAATTTAATTTAATTCATTTATTCATATTTTCAGTTTCTGTCAAAAAACAGAACACGACCTGAGAGACCTGTTGTCCAATGTAAAGGTCCCCAATTAAGTTTGAATGCGTTGTTTTTTTTTTTTTTTTATGTGGATGTTGGTCCAGTCCTAGATCATTGGTTCAGTTTGTGTCATTTACTTTTCTGTGATGGTCTCCAGGCCCAAATACATAGCTCAGAACTCAGCAAAAACAATACACAGTGCTTTGTTAGTCTCAGTCCAATGTTTATGAACAAAAGGGCAGCTCCAAAACACATAAAAATGGCAGAGGACATTCTAATATCTAATTGCAGCCTTTGCGATGGGTTAAGTGCACAAACTCAAATTGCACTTTAGATTAAACTGTGATGTATTGTGCAGCCCCGGATCTTTTTTAGAGTTTGCGTTCGATTACCGTAGCTTGCATTTTGCTCTACACCTGCCAGAGTCTCGCTGTCTCTCTCACTGTCGTCCTGCTGGTATAGTGTTCATCAGCCGAGAGCAGGGACATGTTCAGACAGGTGTGAGCTCCTCCGAGACTGACGGCCTGAACACAAACCTCCCAGAACTCCTGATGCTGCATGCTGCTTAATGTGAGGCCACATTATCAACACACCTGCCTCAGCAGCATGCAGCGCAAGCTCAAAATACCAGGTTAATTAGTAAAAGCAACATGGAACGTGAGTGGAAATTATACATGTTTAACTCTTGGAAACTGCAGCTATTTCAAATGTGGGTGTTTTTTATTTAGTTCAATAGATATTTTATCATTTTGAACAGGATATTATAGCCTATAAGTAAATTTCTAAACAAACTTACTATGATGACAATAGCCCCGGTGCTTCCTGCATCCCTGGCATATGTTTTGTGACCTAATTTTTGCATCATTGAGACACTTTAAAATGGTTCTAATGAGCTTGATTTTTTTGTCAGATCTTGAGCACAATGGGATTTCACAGCCTGAAAAGTAAACAATCCTCAAATCCCATCTCTTCTTGTTCTTTCCTCTTTCCAAACATTCACTAATGATTACTTTCACCTCATTAAGACACTTAGAGCAGAGGCACAGACTGCTCCAGATGTCTGAAGCCCTGCAGGTCCAGTCACTGCCACTCTAAAGCTGTGTGTGTGTTTGGAGACTCCATAAAACTGTAGCGGCTGTGGTTCCTGTTTGTCTCAGGGCGTTTGTGAGTGCTCTACTGGCCCACTTTTGCCTTTGCGCGGAAATGAGTTTGGAGGCTGTGATGTGCTCAGAGAGAACACTAGATGGGGTTGGTGCCATCTTCATCACTCACCTGAACGACTGCTGATGCTGTCCAAGTGTCGAGGCACCTGTCAGGGCAAGAAATTCAGGACACAACATTTAAGTGATGTATGGAGAGCCAAACTTTATTTAAACACCATGCTATACAAGTTTGGTTCAAGCAGAAGTTTTGGATATTTTATCACCATATGCCCTACTTGTATGTTTGTCAAACTATAGAGACAATTTAATATTGTACATTTTTGGGCAGAGCAGAATAACATCCTGTGAAGACGCAATTACTATATTAAAAACACTTCTGTCTCAATATATATTTTTATTTTATATTATGGCTTCTTGAAATGAAAACCGGCAATGATCATTTTATACCAACTGACTTACAAATAAACACATTTCAAAATGTATCCATGGGACTTATGCTGTCATAGTCACCAACAGATGGCAGCAAAAAGCTCAGCTCAGCAGCAGCTCGCTCCAATCAGGAGGATCATGACAAATGTGTCAACAATGTAAACATGATTATGGCGTGTGAATTACAGGCAAGATTTAGCACAGTCAACAAATAATGTGCACATAGTACGCACTAACTAAGAGCCAAGCGCATAGACGTTGTTGAGTGTGCGCATGTGCGCACCTGTTGCTCTTTCACTTGGCCAACTTTAAGTGTTCAGTGCTGGAACAGAGTATGATGTTTTTACTTTTTTCATCAGCATAATCTGGGTCTTTAAGAATGGCACAGGTTTTATTGAAATACAAAAGCTGTAAACTCGTAAAACATTTTGGCACGTGGAATTTGTGTTTAAACTGTACCAGATTGCAGGCCCTTCCCTGGTGGGCGTGCGTAACAGTCCGCGTCCCTCTCTAAATATAACTCCCCTTAAAACACAGGGAAAGAATCCTTATCCAATCAGAGGCTGTCTCAAAACTTGTCCATGAAGATTTTTTTGGATACACCAATTCGCTGTGGCCCATTCTGAGGCCCGGGGTGGTGCGTAGAAGAGCGCACAGCTGGAGGCGCATTGTCTCTATGCAAACTGCCCGACATGGCCTTTGTGCGCGTTTGGGCATATATGGAGGCAGCGGCGGCCCGGAGGGTACAGCCCGTGTGAAATCTCCGGGAGAGTCGCCCTCGCTCGTGTTGCGCGCGTTTCCCTCGTCCAGACTTTCTCGCCCCTCTCTCGCTCTCCGCTATGAGCTGCCTGGATGTGATGTACCACCAAAGCTATGGAGCGCACTACCTCCCGGCCGCTGCGTACAAGGCGACGTACTACAACCACCAGCAGCAACAGGTGAGACTTTCTAACTTTCCTTAAGTTTCTAGTGCTTTCCAGCTGAATAGTGCTATGGACAATCATATTTTAGAACTCATCCAAGACATTTTCCCATGTTATTGCTATTCATTTAGGCGTTTTTGACACTAGCACTTGATCCAAAGACAGTTTCTATGGGAAACTCGTCACGATATTTTATTTTCTTCCATCTTACATTTAGTTGATTTGAAAACGTTATCACAAAACATTCAGACCGTATAAATATAAGTGATTAGAGGTGTTTTTGTTTATTAATTGTTGTTTAGCCAATTATTTTGCCCCTTCAAATAATATAAGATACATTCCATTCCAAACTCATGTTTGAAAAGCCTACTTTCTGTTTCTTTTTTTTCTTTTTTTCCCCCTTCATATATTAATCATTAGTCATAGCTTTTTCCAGTATCGGCTGACTTTGGTATTTGAATACACACCCCCAACTACTTAACTTCTCAGTGTTTAGATTCCAGTCTGAAGTTTTGTATTGGCCTCAGGTCAGGCGTAATGACACAGAACTATTAATCCTGCAGTCAAACGGTGATGTAATGACAGCCAGCCCGTCACCTAGGAATGTGCAGAGAGAGCTCAACAAGGGATAGGAATGTGGCATGGGAAAAACTAATACATATTCATTATGGGTAACTGATGAGCTGAAGATAATTTAGAAAAAAAAGCTTAATAATAAATGCTAAACTAAAACTGTTCTATGTCTTGAAATCAATTAAATAAGTGTATAACTCCAAAACTCCCAAATAACAATACTATATATGTATAAAACTTGATCAATTTACAACTTCAAAATACAAATTTGTGACAAATGTTAAGATTAAGTTAGAAAACCATTCATTATCTGTGTTTGCCGATACAGCATTCCAAGCAGAGATGCCCAAACACTGTACAGAAATTGCTTTATTTTCCTCTTTCAAATTGTGTTTTCTGTCTGCATCTTAAAAACACATTATTCTTCTCAAAGATGCCACGAAAATACACACATTTCCCCCTTATCAAATGATGCTGGATTGAGTTATAGTGCTTAAAACTGTGTTCTGTCTTTTGCAGAGGAAGCTAAGTGTCTACAACAAAATGCAGGAGTGTATGGATCAGCAGTCCCTTGGATCACGAGCAATGCTGCCTCACAATCTCCACCGCCAGGCCACGGGATCGGGCCCTATCCGCAGAGCTCCCTCGGACGGTGATTTGAAGGACAGTAACCAGCCAGCGGGGGCAGAGTACCTGAGTGCTCGCTGCGTTTTGTTCACTTATTTCAAAGGGGAAATTGGGGATGTTGTGGATGAACACTTCTCCAGGGCCCTGAGCCAGGCCAGCAGCTTCAGCAGTGAGAGCAAACCAATCCGAGTGACACAGCCAGCATCAACATCATCAGGAGCATGGAAAGGTGAGCATTCAAAGTCCTTAAACACACACGGGTTAAAAACAGTGGTGAGTTATGAACAAGTTGACATTCAAGATTCACTTTATATTTCTTACCGTTGCACATTCTGCCTTTGTGCGTCTGTCCAAGTTACAGTTTGTATTTTAGTACAAGACCTGGGTGACTATAAACTGTACTCCTTTAGTCAATATATTCCTGCTAAGTATTTCAAACAGTCTCCTGTATAAGGAAATAGTTGGTGGCTGTTTTAGTTACCTTCCAGGGTAAGGTTGATCCCAAGATTGATAAAATCTTAATACAAGAATAGGATTGCATAATGAGAGAACAAAAGCTAAAAGATGAATGCTTTTTCAGGCACTAACTGAACTAGGACATGAGTAGATCTTCATTTACATTAGAGAATATCATTTTAAGTCCTATTTTTTATGAAATAGTGCAGAGTAGTGGGCGGAGATATGTTGAAACAGGAATTTTCCAAGCAATCAAGCCTCACTGCGGTACAATACAGGAATACTTAAACACGCATGAGTCAATGAAAAACCGTGACACAACAACGTCATAGCATTTTGATCAAATTAATCACCATATTGTATTAAAACAAGTCAAAAGAACAAAAAAAGTTCTATAAGTAGTAGTAGACATTAAAGGCCAAAATTTTGCCGCTGATTTTAATTGATTGTCTTTTGTCTTTGCAGATGGTTCTTCTCCTCTCGAGTCCCCGAGTCACTCTGGTTGGACCACCTCTTGCTCCTCCCAGCCCAGTGTCCCGGTGCACCCAGACTTCTCCACCAGCCCCGTGTCCTTCCCCCCAGAAGGCTCTCTCTGGACCGGGCACGTTTTTTCCCAAAACAGCCTCGCTCCTCCACCTCCACCCACCACACTCTCTGACTCCTGGTCCTACAACCTCAACCCCCAAAACTCGCCATCGTATCCCAGTGTCCACGATGTCTACACTCACTCCCACGGCCACACCATGCACCCTCGCCACCCTCACCACCACCCCATGCTCCAGTCGTACGCCGCTCACACCTCGACATTAGACCCGAGGTTTAGCCCGCTGTTGCTGCCGAGCGTCAGAAATCAGAGCCAGACTTCGGCGAGTTCAAGTCCTCTCAGCGATGGAGTCAAAAGTGAATTGGAAGCTAGCAGCCCAACCACGCCTATTTCATGGGCTCCAACCAGCATTCAAGGATCCTTAGAGATGTATGATTCAAATGCATATGCCAGAATGCCCCAGCTATCCACAGCTTCTCGTCTACTCCCTTAAAAATACCAAAATGGACATTTTTCTTTGACTTTTTTTTTTTTTTTCAGATCAAACCAAAGCTAAAATCTGGTTTTTAAAAGACATTGACCAGATGATTTCATAATTGATGCCAAAGGGACCTAACTATGAAGCTTTATGGCTGCAACACCAGCACTGTATGTACAAAGTAGAAACTAGTATGCTTACTGTAGACTCAAAGTATTGCACTGTCCACACTATTTCTTATGGAGAAAAACTCAGGCTTGTTGATTTGAACTGTTGACTGCCAAGAAAGCTACTAACTTTACATCCAAATTTATTTTTAACGTGTGAAAAAAGTTCTGTTTCAAGAGCCTGATTTTGACAATTTGTTGTTTGTTTATTATTGTAAATGTGTATGTTGCTAAATTACCTTGCTGGAGTATTTTTGTTGAAATGTCAACTGATTATTTTTCCCTTTTTTGCATTTGAAGAATTTGTAAATATTGTTACAGTATGTCTAAGTAATAAATTGTTGAACTAAATTGGATAAGGGTTGGATGATTTCATTCTTAAGGAATGCAAGGAGCAAAACTAACTTCCAAGTAAATTCCTTGCTATTTTTAAAAGTTAATTCATTGAGATTCGTGCTGTGGAGGAGGACAGTGTTGTGTAACTTATCATGCATAACATAGGGATTACATAATTGCATTCGCTGCCAATATATTTTCTCGTATTATCACTCAGCTGGCTTTATTAGTTCAGGAAAACTCATGTCCAACATTTTTGTCATTCCTGAGAGCTTATGTTTTAAACAGACCCATATTCTCTTCTCAGATTATCAGGTTTGAATGGAGACACTCTTTAACAATATGAACAGGAAATATAAACAGCATAAATATAAATGTATACATTACTACCTCCACAACTCCTCCTGCTAATATCAATACCACTACAACTTGTACAACTACTAATACCACCACCACTACTATTACTATTACTATTTGCAAAATTTTAAATAGTGTCCTAATTTGAGCCTTCAATTATCTGATTATGAATATGTGACCTTCTTTTTAAACATAAAATTAAGTTTCATTGTGAATATTCAAATGGGCCTTGTTTGTTTGATGTGATATTGTACAGTGATGCTAAATGTTAATCCTGATGAATGTCAGGTGTGTGGTGCCAGGGGAAGTGTATTGCATTCCTCAGACAGTTATTGTAAGATACCGTGAAATGGCTGATCCCTGTCCCCACGTAAACATCCACATACACTACACACATGGGCCAGACGCAGACCCACACTGAAGAATGTACTTCCTGTCTGGAGAGGAAGTTTGCCCCAAGTCCCAAAACCTGTTCACATACTCACAAGATGCTCCAAATCCACATAAGTAGGCTACAGAGGTAAACTGCATACTTGTGTTCAATTTACTGTAGATGGATAATAATAGTTGTAATTCCATAAGTATGGATGCTATTTTAAGGACTTTTGACCCATCAAAAGAAATGATATTTAGTTTTGTTAATTGTTATGGCAACGGCTCTAATTTTTCATCACTCTCAAACCGGTGAATTAATGCTGCACTCTGGGATATCAGTTATTTACCACTTGAACATTACGAGTTAAACAGGTTAAAGCTAATAAATGTTTACATCATTTTTGTGCTGCACTCAGATCCATGTTAATGTTTGATCTTGCATGTGAAGAGGGGGTAATAACCAGTTAAGGCCAAGTTCCAGGGCTTTTTTTTTGTCAGAGATGGGAAAAATTTCAGTAACCAGTTGCACACATAATAACACCATGACAACTAATGGTACTCATGGCAGCACTGAAGCTGAACCGTTTCTCTGTTCTCCATAACTTTGAATAGAAGTAGTCTAAGAACTGATTATGGTCGTGGCGAACTGGCCATCAACCACCTGGACAAGGCGGAACTAATCTTTGAGTCAAAAGCGTGCGCCTGGACAGCTTAAATGGTGTGTACTTCTGCCGTTCATTCATGTACCGGGAGCCGACAAAGACGGTCATTAATTCACAAATCAGCTCGCAAATTAGTGAATCTGAATTTCATCGAGATGCTCTACGGAACCGGGTACTCGCACTTAAAAGCCAGGTTTTCAGATATATCTTCTATATCACCTGATCCACCCATCAACTGCTCTAAAGAAGCAAAATAAAAGCAGCTGAAGACTCATGGTTATGAGTGAAGTCCAGTTATCTTTAGCAGTGAACCCATCCTCTTCAAGTTTGAGAATCCGTACAGAAAACCTAGTATAACCTGGTATAAATTATATAACATACATATTCCACTATCCCACATATCTCTCTTGGCCCAATTCCAAAGAGAACATTATTTGTGTCTCTCCAGACATAATCCACAGCTGGCGAGGCCTGTCAGACCCCACTGTGTGTGTGTGTGTGTGTGTGTGTGTGTGTGTGTGTGTGTGTGTGTGTGTGTGTGTGTGTGTGTGTGTGTGTGTGTGCGTGCGTGCGTGCGTGTGTGTGTGTGTGTGTGTGTGTGTGTGTGCGTGCGTGCGTGCGTGCGTGCGTACGTGCGTGCGCGTGCGTGTGTGTGTGCGTGCGTGTGTGTGTGTTACTTTGTGTGAGTGCTTGGACCAGGTGGTATGATCAGCAATAACAGCCCACCAGCATTCCTGCCTCCTCTCCCTCATCCACATTTCCATCTCCTCCACTGAGCAGCTGCGCTTCTGTCCACAATATCAACATAATGAGATGACGATACAACATTTAAAAGCATCATTTGTGGAAATTAAAATATGATCATCATCATGAGCTCCTTGAACAAAATGAATGTTTCTAGATATTCTAGATAAACAGTTAAGCGCAATGAATACAAGCATCGTCATTAACCATTGTGGAAATAATGGCTGTTCTCATCAGTTCAATTAGTTCACTCTTCTTCATTGCACAGATTTATACTGTAATACATTACATGCTGGATATCAACATGTACAGGTTTTGCATTGATAGTGACGCATATATTCATTATATCTTTGCACTTTTTACCACTATTAGCCTTGACCCTGTTTCATACCAATGGAGTTTAGTTTCTGTTGTGTTGTGTAATGATCCTCTACAATGAATGGCACATGGGGAAGACAACATACATTCATCCATTCACTCACTAATCAATCTCAGTTAGTTTAAGATTTCCGTTTGTCAACAATGAAAATTGGAAAGCGGGAAGTATTTTGCAGTAATGAGTGGCTGTGGTGTAACGAATGTAATTCTGATTCTGGTTAATTGCCTCAGTATGGTCTGAAAAATTCAATAACATTATATAGACGGTGCATACCGGGTTAGTATGACCTTGTACTTTATGCATGTAGTGTATCGTATCCAAATGCTAAAAGGCCTCCCACCGGCAACCTCGGAGAAGCACCTTAGGCACTTCCAGTGCAAGAAGAGAGGCCCAGAGACAAAACTACTGCATTAAATTAGATATAACCCAAGGGGCAAAGACACATAGGAAATGTTCAAAGTGCACTTTAACATTTCTGCTGTGCTGGTGGTTGGTTTTTAATGCACACACAGATGGATCATGATTGAACTCTGAGCTAATCTAATCTTATTGCACTGATTGCTTCTTTTGTGTTCAATATTGGTTTACTGCTTCGGACATAGATTTCATTACTTTGAAGAAGTTCTTTTCCATTTCCTCTGAGTTCACATGGGGCATTGACCCTGCTGTCCCCTTCTTTGTGACTGGGACTCGATGCTGGAAATGACTAGCTCCCACTGAAAAGCAGACCAGCTCAAAAGCACTTCATTTACTGACATTTCACCATGTAATTTACTCACTCAGCAGAGCTAAGTTAGTTGGATTCAGCAACCTATGTCTTACAAGATTGAAAAGCAACATGCAGAGAACTGCTATAAGAAAACAAACACACTGTGTCACTCCCTTAAATAAAGAGGTTCACTTTTCAGAAACATTCTTTGAAATTAAAATACACTAAATGTTGTACATTAATATTATGTTAAGTTGTCTATGAGAGTACATTTGAGGAATAGTTTGTGTTAGGATGAACAAAGGTGGTGTTTGTGAAGACGAGAAGAAGTGAGAGCGATGGTGGTGAGCTGATCAGTCATAACACGAGAGACCACACATTCCACAGTAATTGAACAGATGATTAGTCTAACAATCAGCTCACAACACCAGCTGCCCCAAAACAGAACGCATAGACCGCTCCAGAGAGAGGGGCAGAGCACAGGGCTGCACTGTGTCTATTATTTATCATATAACACCAGAATGTTCATGATCTTACAACAGAAAGAACTGAATACAGTTGTACTGAACATAAACCTATATAAGATCTGGGTCTGTGCAGGTCAAAGATGAGGCCAAGAAAAAAAACAACACCAGATCCAAACACTGGGTATGTCTTCTCTTAAAATAAAATCGTGCTGAGTGTGAATTTGGGTTAAAACACACCTTTTTTGTGAGGCGTGGATATGATCTTATTATACTAATGTGATACCAGTGTTATCATGATACAAATCGTTCAAATTCTGTTATGATACTAAGGAAAAGGCTAGATACCAAAACACCCTTTCATAGACAATATCATGAGTAATATGAATAATAATAACAGTCTGAATGTGGTCTTATTCTTGTTCAGATAAGAGGCTTTTGCACGATAGGAACCTTTTTCAGTTCCTGGTACTTTTTGTATCTCCAGTCTGGGGTCCGGGGGCCTCTCTTACCTTTTTGGTAGCACAAGCACAAGTAAAACACTGACTTTATTAGAGAATAATTTTCATTCATTTTCTGACTCAGACAAACTTTTTTCATCCACAGGACTCAGTAGCTCCAAAAATACAACTTTTAATTAGTAATTAAAATGCTGAATAAATGTTTTTCTTGTTAATTTCATTGTTAGTTAAAGCTTTTTGAGCATCCTGGTTTTATGTGCAGGTTTACAGACCTCAAAAGAAGCGGGATGAAGGGGGGAAAAACTTTGTTGTCTTAACATAATCGAATATATAAATGTTCAATCCAGTTAGATCCAATTCACTGTCGCTGTGTGACAGTTCAAGTTGGACTGGGTGGTTCTTTTCACTAAATAGGAACTGGGGAATAGTGGGGACTAAGTTCTTGGTACTGCTACGTGAAAAAACATCTATTGATTAAGACCATTCTAAAACAATTTAAGAAAGAGTTTGTCCTATGTCTTCTTTTCCAACATTGATACTTTTTAAATCTAAACCTTGAAGCAAAGTTTAATATTGATTGTTAAGGTATTGATTTTTGATTGCTCAAATAGAGAAAAATTACAGTTAGAAATGTAGTCTCTAAACGTGTGTGTTATTATCATGATTGCCCATGTGGGATAAATAAAGTTAGTGAATTGACTGTGTATCCCTGGCTCAAAGTCTCTCCTTTGCCCTTTTACACATTTCTCTTTCAGACTTGACTAGCTTCATTCCCACAGCTCACTGAGGTAATTAAGAGCTAATTTGCCTTCCTAGTGCGAGTGTGAGGAGGAGTATTAGCGGCATTAGCGAACATCTCAGATTTCTGTGCGCTTTGTGTCAACAGGGCAGCCTAATGATGCATGCTGGGAGCGCCACACCACACTTGTTCTGCTGATTGGGCACAATGCAGTCAAAATCTCTACTGTTTCAAAAATACCTCGTGGAACACCCAGGTTGACCCACATTAGTGCAAATACTACTGATTCTGGTGTTTCAGTGAGAGAATTTTACCCTAGCATCTAACCTTGGAGTGAAACTAATGATGCCAGGCAGATGAACAAGCCGTGTCAGGATTAAAACAGGCAGGGAAATAGAAACGGTAATTTGATTAAAGTAAGATTGGATAAGTTCATTACAGCTACATTTTGTTCAGTTTAATGAAGCTATTATGAAACAAACACTAAAGTCACACAACACACTAATTGGGTTTCAGCTGCATCGTATCATCCTGCAGTGTTTTGGTAATATATAGTTTCAACCCAGCATGTCTTCAGTACCTGGTGTTGGCCCACACCAGAACATTGAGAACACACTACACAAATTTCTCATGATTTTCAGTCGTGCCAAGTCAATCTCAACCATCTCTAGTTGAAGTCAGTCGCAGCTGCTTGCGTCTCACAATGTGGAGCAGCTACAACTGGACTCACATTTGAATTGCAAAGACTGCATCGCATAAAAACGCAAATAGACTCCAATCACAGTTATTCAGACATGATTGAATGTTAGGCCCGATTTGGACATGCTGCAGTACAAAACTGACTTCTGCACACATGGAGCCTAGTGGCCATGGAAAGGTGCAGAGGAGACATTGGGAACAGCATCTGGGCTAAAACATTCAATTTTCATCTTTTCAGAAAGAGCATTGTACACAAATGCAACAACAACGTATATGCTTAATATCCCTAAACATCAGAGTTATTCTACAGAAAGGGCATATTCCCTCCTTTAACACTTACAACCAGAGCTGAAACGATAATAACACACACTCACTGCGTGGCTCACCCTCTCCTTGTCTTTTTTCCTCCCCTCGTGTGTCTCACATAAATGATCCAAATGACACAGGTTTTCCTCTGAATCCGCAGAAAACATGTTCAATTTCTTCACATCTGTTGCCACAACTTTGAACTATTTTGGTTGGAAAGTGATCACATTACGCTGTTTAACCAATGAAAAGTCAAGAAAGACAAAGCCTAAATAAACCTTTAATAAATTTGGCTCTACAATTATGGGTTAGGGACAGGGATAGGGTTAGGGTTAGATTGAAACATAGTTTGTTTCTCTTAGTCATACAGATTCTAGTGTTCTTGCAGTGAACACTCCTCAATATTCTAAATCTGTAAGTCACATTTGCTCACAAAATTCTTCAAAACAACTTTTGTCCGGGCTTTGGACTGGCACAGAGGTGAGGGAGTGAATGAAGACGATTGAAAAACATCTCAGTTTCAATTACAACCTCTGAAACCTTTTAAAACTGAATACAGAAGATGTTTCTTTCCCTGGATCAGGTCAGTTTTATCATCTTCAGTGTGTTTAGTCTGTCTGTATGTTGGACATGCAGACACTGTAATGAAAAGAACTGCTGACATTATTTGGACTTTTTGGACTGGGCAGTAAACCAACAGGTTGTATCACTTCAGGATTCAGGATGTGTAATTGGGATTGTGGGCAGAAACGTATACGCATTTTATTCTAGTATCAACATGATGGTGTTTATGTCCTCATGGGAAGACTGGCCCATGATGAGTGAATGAGCAGTGCTTGGGCCAAGGGCGGACTGCTAAATCAAAATTAAATACACAGATCTACCTCCAAAAATGATCAACATTTATAGCTGTTTACAATGTGCAGCAGAACCTCCAGTGGTTATAGAAAGCAGCCACATTCCTGACCTGCCCACACACAGCACAGTGGTGTCGGGAAGATTTTTCACCACATTAAACATACTGCAAATTGTTTGTGCTATATTTTCGGATTTTGCATCTTGTTTGTTGCATAATCCAATATGTTTGACTTTAAGAAGTTAATATGGGAGAGAGACTGTGTATGCGCGTGTGTGTGTGTGTTGTTTTTTTTATTATGTTTGTCATGATTATTTGCAGTGGTCAAAAGTATCAAAGTACAAAGTAAAGGTTCTGTATTAAGTAACGTTTTTAGGTATCTTTTACAGCACATTTGAGATTGATTGAAAATTAAAAAGTACTTTCCGTTTGGTGTAAGGTTTTTTGTTCAGCACGTTCATGGTGACATTCTGACACACAAATATAACACAAATATATATCAAATGTCTAGAGACACAGAGATTGACTAAAGAAAATCACAACTTTTTTATCAAGATCACCACATTTCACTCTTTAATAATAGAGATTTAATAAATCTGTGGAAAAAAAAACTAGACTAGTCATATGTGATACTTTTACTTTTTTTGTTCCTGTGTCTGTACTTTTACTTTTGAAACTAAACTGAGTACTAATGTTTATAAATTAAATGTAAATTATATGACTGGATATTATATAATTGCAACCAAAACATAGGGGTGTGTCCCTGTAGTTGAACACTGCTAAGAGTACGGAAAACATTTGTATTAATTCATATCTAATGGCTAGAGAAGTAGCTTATATAAGTAAAAGTGCAGGCATGAAATTTCATAAGGTGACTTTGGTAAAAGTATTTAAGCATTCAATGAAAACTTTATCAAAACACTCCGCATTTTAAAATTTGACAGGGATATTTCTACAACATTCTTGCTACTGCAGTGCAATAAGGCACGACTATGAGGCCTCCTACTCCTCAAGCAGTCAACAATCTTTAAGTTCAGTGACCAACTTTATGATCTCCCACTGAGCTGTATGAAAGTAACAAGCAAGAAAACTGTAGTTGCTCACAGCGTGTACGATATGTTAAAATAAAAGCCCCTGCCCTGTGTTTCTATGTGCTCCATTCATAAAGGCCTAGCAGCAGCAGCAGTGGTTGTGTGAGCTCCACTCTGGGGCAGTGCCAGTAACCACACAGTGCATAGCAGTCATTCCTGCGCTCGCTGAAAGCATTTAGACTCCAGCACCTGTTTCCCCTGCTCATTCTCTACTGTAGAGCGGCCCAACTCACGACTCCTCCACTTTATACAACACTATTACAGGAATGTTATAGGGCTATTTTTATATCTACATTTACATGCCTGGGACACTGGAACAAAATGGGTCAAGACTGAATTGAAGTTTAATGTGTTGTTTTTCAGCACTCACAGACTAGACCTTCCCTTTTCCCCTTTGAAGTGCGTTCAACTGCTGATAAACAGGAAATTGTGTCAACAACATAACTGTGACTTGGGCAAAGAAATTCATCATATGTAGAGTGATATAGGGTTGAACATCATTTCAAACATGACAGGCTGATGAGATATGAATGCATGGGGGATTATGACACAGACACAGCTGAAATGACCCCAAAAATGTCATTTATTTTCTGTTTAGATAAGTGTGAAAGTGTTACAATGCACAAGAAAATCACATAGTTAAATTCGCTCTTTATGACCAACTTTTAGTTCTCACTTCACCATTTGGTAAGAATTTTCTTAATGGACACAACACAGTGGACTCTGATAAACTCCTCTCTTCAGATGATAGTTTGATTGAATTTGATAAATCGCTGATCCGATTTACATTTGATGTTACATAAATCTATTTAAAGTCTCTGTTGTTTTGGTCACCTTTGGCTACATCTTTTAGAGGATGCTTTTGCAGTATAACTGCCCTTAATTTTTCTTTTTTTCTTTCTTTTTTTTTTGACTAACAATTAAAGAAAATGTATTCTGTATTATCTTTGTAATCCCTCAGTTGTCCATGTCTGTTCCATAGCAAAAGAAGGTTAAGTTAGATGAAGTGTTCTGTGTGACTAAACTATAACTTTATTATGTTAGCATTAATAAAGCATCAACAAATACTTTTATGAATAGTGTGTTAAGAACAATTTGGGCTTAGTAACTACTTGATTAAAGGGTTAGGGTTTAATTTAAACTTTTGCTATTGGTTTATCTATGCAAAAAGAATTTCTAATCCGAAACCTAAAAAGAATATAAAGACACTCACGAAAATGTCCAGAAAAGTCTTCCACCTGCTCTGGCGAGAGCGGCTCAGCTGGGCCACCTGCCTGTCAATCACAGTCCTGAGGGACGTGACCCTACCTGCTGCTACTGTCCCATACTGACCATACTGCCCATAGCTCACATACCGGGGCCACAAAGGGACATTCCTGGAGCATTCAGCACATCCTCTTGACTTCATAGGAGCTGTCACTGGAACCTGTATCTGCCGCAGGAGAAATAACAACTTACAAACTATTGTGTCCAGAGGAAATGGAGGCACGTGCTGTGAGTGAATGCAGCAGTGCTCGAGAAGTGGATAAAAGTGACAGATTGAGATAGATTGGAATTTAAAAGACCTTTCGGTGGGTATTTCAAATACAATACAATACAATTAAGTAGAATGGATTTATTTTTTGGTAAATACACATAAAGAGTATTGCATTTTGATTCAGTTCACTTTGAACAAACTCAAAATTGGGACTCGACTTGGACTAAATTCTGAACTACACCAGGACTAAAACAGGACCAAACCAAGTCTACATCTGGACCAAGCTGGGCTCAAAGCATGGATCAATGACAAGTGTGAATGTACACCTAGACAAAAACAAAACTTTTTTTTTTTTTTATAAAATTCCTCTAGATGAAAATTCCAGTAACACTTAATAATAACTAAACTTATTCTTGCCTTAAAGACAAATAATTTATTAAGAATTACTGAGGCTTAGTAATTGAACTAATCTATACTCTAACCCTAATTCCTAACCTCTTAATTAAGTGCATACTAAGCCAGAATCATTTCTTGTAACTGAAATTACATTTTCAAAATAACATGGACTATCCTGCAAACCTCTTGGCAATTGTTCACAACAGAATGGAATTTCTCATTCATTTGATTTGTTAGCATGATTTAATTGTATAAGTACTCATATGCACAATGATCTGTTCAATTGTCAAAACTGGTCAAGAATATAATACTATGAATACCATATATGAATTTCTTGGAATGTATAAATTGAATTGAATAAGTCCCTATTTTTTATTTTATGTTTGTTACTGTATTACAGTTTATTACTGTAATTTATTTTTACATATGTGTGGAACTTACTGTATGTCACATAAGTGAACTGTTTTGTGAGAGACATGTGCTTTTGCAGGTGAACCATGTTGTGATCAACCATCCAGATACATTTTGGTAAAACAACCAAGAATGTTGAAAACGTTAGGTCTGTTTCAAGAAATGAACCAAAGCAATTGAGAAGGATCTGAGCCATTTTGGAGGCACTGACTATTTAAATGGGAAAAGGATTTAGATTGAAGTATGAGTGAACAGTTCTCGGAGAGAGATGAGCTTTAGCAGGTGAGCTGTAGTGTTGTGCAGAACTATGAGACTGTTTTGCCAAACGATCGTAGAGTTTTGAGAATGTAATTTCTGTTTCAAGAAATGAGCAAAACCAGTGGACAAAAACTGTAAGACAGGAAAAAGTGCAGTTGTATTAAAAATTGTATAAAAATGATTTTCTTTTCTTTATATTTAGCTGATTGTGTCTAATTTAAAAAGCTGAATTGGGTCTTTGGAGAATGGAGACTTACTTTTTACTTACCAGCTTTGATTTATTTGAAATATTTTAAAAGTAAACCACTTTTCAATAGCTGTTTGTTTGTCTTCTTTGTGTAAAGCATCTTGTAAATGGCTAAACAAGTGTTATTTATTATTAATATCTGACAAATTTCACTGACCATGCCTGCAGTTGTTGACTATAGACATATACTCTACCTTAAATCAGATTACGTACACTATAGTCCCCTGGCCTCTGTGTGTGTGCGTGCATGTGTGTCAGAGCCAGTGTAATCTGAGGATAACATGGACTTATCCAGATCATCCTCAGCTCCCTGGGTCCTGACAGCTCCTCATCCATCATTCTTCACACAAACTCTGCCTAATTGTCAGCTAATTCCCCGCTGTCCCACTGTCCCTCCATTGTCCCTGTACTTAGCCCCTGCTGGTTCCCTCCTGGCCCGGCACCCCATGGCCTCACATCCACTCCGCGGGGCGTCTTGTTTGGGCCGGAGCGCCTGTCCTGTCCTGTCACTGCGGCCCAAGGGGAAGTGGACTGGTGCTTCCTCTGCACTGGGGATGTCCCTGCTGAGAGCTCAGTGCAGTCTGACAGGAGCCCGGCCCTAAAGGGTTCAACCTGTCAGCTCCTGTATCTACCCACTCCTCCAACACACAAACAAACGGACATACAAAGACAGATAGGTACTGAAAAGTTAGAGTAAATGAGGAGCTGTGAGCTGAAGATTTGGAAATACTGTACAGTAATACAATGGTTTGGGTTGTTTGACAATTCCGAGCCACACTTAAAATTCTTCTATTGGTCCACAAATCTTTAAATGGTAGAGGTCCAAAGTATCTGAAGGACTTAAAAACTCCTGAGAACAGCTGGTACTGGTCTCTTGGTAGTTTAGACCAAGCATGGCAAAGTCTACTTTATTTCTATGCATCTCGATTAAAGAACTCCCTTCTAGAAGATCTACAGCTTGAAATAATACTTTTAAGAATAAATGAGTGCAGGTTATGACTGGTTTATGTATGTACTGAAAATGTTTTTACTATCATGATCATTTATTCCTTTGTGCTTTTCTGACATGTTGTATTCTATGTGAACTTTGTATATTTGTTAGAATTTTGAGTCAAGCATGTTGAGTGTGCATGAAAGGTGCTCTACAAATAAACTTTGACATGACATTTGACGTTGATAAGTAATCTGGGACAAGAAGACACCTGAATGGTTATTGGCAATTGGTCTTTCTTAAATATTTATTAAGCAAATAGTCAATAAAAAAATCGTAGCTGAATTGTTGTTGTATTTGTCAAAAATCTTACATTTTTGAACACAATCTAATACAATATGAAGACTGTTAATCATACAACTTTAGGTAAATCAAATAATAACAGTTCATTAAGTACATTTAAAGTGTTTCCTCAGGCCAAGGGGAAGTGGACAGGGGATGTCCCTGCTGAGAGCTCAGTGCAGTCTGACAGGATCCCGGCCCTAAAGGGTTAAACCTGTCAGCACATAAACTCACCCACTCCCCCGACACAAACAAACAGACATACAAAGACAGATAGGCTCAGGTCCAGAAAAGAAAAATACATGACAATTAAAAGGTTAATAATAAAATGATGATGGTGAATAGCAGTTGATCATTTCAACCTGGCCTTGCCATATTTCAGCTTTTATAATTTAGAATTCTGTAGTAAATTTTATCACTGTAAGTGGTCAGCACATCTGCATGTATAGACTTCTGCTCACTGGCCTCTCCAAATGAGCTGTAAAACAGCTGCAGTACATCGAGAACGCTGCTGGTCGGGTCTCTGCACTGGCTTCAGGCTCAGAGAATAGACTTTATAGTAGCTCTGCTTGGCCTTCCCATGACCAAGCACCAAAGTACATCTCTGCCATATGAACCATCTCACACTCTGAGGACCTCAGGGACAGGCCTCATGTTGGTGCCAGAGTCAGGACTAAACATGGGGAATCAGCTTTTCAGTTTTATGCAACTAAAGAGCAGTGTTCCTGAAGATGTGAGACAGGCCTCTTCTCTGACAATGTTTACATTCAGTCCTGTTTAGCAAAGCATACGTCTGAGAGGATTTTATCTGTGCCCTTGCACTTACTTTCTGTATGAATTGTGCTCTACAAATAAAATATCATCTTGCCTAATTTAATATTCATTTGTTGCATTGTTGTAAAAGTGTTTATTGTCATAGCTCAGTGTCCTGTAATTTCATTGACTTTCTCTCACTGCCTTTCCCAATGTGAAACACAAACGCGCACATTCCTGTTCTACTGTAGCCCTTGTCCCGCCCCTGACAGTGATTGACAGGTGTTTGCTGAAGCACTCAGGACAGTCAGACATGGGGCATCTGGGCACCCGCCCTCCTGTCATGTCCACCTTCCCATGAGGCCTTTGTGGTCGGGACAGCAGTGGCAGGAGCAGCCAGAAGCTTGTCAGAGCAACAGGAAGAAGCCGGCCCAGTGGCACAGTCACACCTAACTGTGTCGGGACACATGCACTGTCTCTGTCGGACCCCCGGGAGAGAGTCAGCTGACAGCAACTTACAGTGAGAGGAGGAGAGCAGTGGAGAGAGGAGGGGAGGAGCGCAAAGAAAAGAGGAAAGAAGAGTGGAAAGAGGAGAGAGAGGACAGATGAGATGAGACAGGAGAGAGGAGAAGGAAGAAGAGAGAGAGGAGTGACAAGAGTGGAGAAAGGAGAAGGAAGAGATAGAAGGGAGAAGAAAGGAGAGAGAGTTCTTCTCTAGTCTTTCTTCTAGAAAATAAAAAAGAGGAGAGGGAAGATGAGAGGAAATAGGGGAGAAGAAAGAAGAGTGGAGAATGAAGGTTGGTCATCTGAGAGATAATGTTCTGGATGGGCTGGATGGGGATGGCAGCCTCGAACACAGCAGAAGGTCTTCTTAGCCAGGATGGAAAGTTAGTTCAACATGTTAGGATAAAAAAAACTAAAGTAGAATAATGAGATATGCAACGTTTGTTAACTCAATTTTGGTGGGTCACGACAACAATTAATGGAAAATTGTACAAAGACCCATACACATTGAGGTCAATGGGCACCTACTGTAGCTTCACAGTATAACTGTCTGCCATTCAAGACTAAGACAGTAAGAAGTCTCATGACATAGTACAATTTTCTTACAGTACTACTATATTTTAAATGTATGCAACTAAAATACCAATTCAAAAAGCAGCTCTTGCTTATAACTCCCCCTGCTAATATATAGTGGTACTATGCACCAAAATCTATTTGGTGGTGCTGTCATGTAGTATCGTCTAAACCGTAAATAGTTTCCGACCGGAAGTTGCACTTGAACACCATACCAAGACGAAGAAAAGGGACTTCTGGAAACAGCCTGAACAACTCGAGTTGTGACACAGTGAGCATTTCATAGATGGAAGGCCAATAGAGTTAACTACAAATAAGATTGCAATATATTTTGTATTAAATTAACAATAAGTTTTTAAGGGCTGCACTAAGCAACTTGTCTGCCCCAAAATACTGAGTCACAAAAGTTAGTGTGTTCTCTGCATCCGACCATGACCTGCACATGAACACACACAGCTCAGGTCAGAGAAATATGTTTATTTATTTATTTTTAAAGGGACATGTTAATGGACATATGATTCATATGTAAACATGGCAGAATTTAGCGACAGGCTGGTTTCCATCTGTTGTCCCTGGACATGTTGATGGTGCCATAAAAGGTTATACAAGGAGAGAACAGTACAGAAAAAATCCACAAGAACACAGTAGACCACAGACAGTAACTTCAAACCGAGAACACACATAACAAGCAGGACTGACCACATTACAGGGACGGACAGGAGAGATTCACTACCACATAAGTGACTTTTGAAGGCTGCGTTCAAAATGCATTAGCTTCACAGATGCATTAGCTTCACAGATGCATTAGCCTCACAGATGCATTAGCCTCACAGATGCATTAGCCTCACAGATGCATTAGTCTCACAGATGCAAACATATAATAAGCACACAATTTATTATGTCTAAAATTAGGATTTGTCTTTGCACCTCTTGTAAGTTGGGAGTATGTCTTGTAAGTTGAAGGTTGGGAGTATGCTATAGATGCTTGTCTGCTTGCCCCCACACCAATCACCTTCGGCGCGGGATAATTTTATAGCCCTCTTTATCCATTTCCATCTATATTGCTGTATGAGTGGCAGTAGGAGGAGGGGTGGGGGGCATGTGTGGAATGTATGTGATATAAAGGCCCTCCACTCTGCCCCGCCACAATGGTGTCTTTGACGGGGGGAGAAGGGACGCCTTTGTTTGGTGACACCACACAGTGTTGTGAATGCCGGGCATAGCAGCCATTCCTGTGAGTGTGCCCTGGGCCAGGCTAACAGGGGCTTATCAGGGATTCCTCTCCATTCTGTCGGCCCACGCACGCCCCTCACTGGCTCACTCTGAGCTGGGGCCGCGCTGTGTGGAAGTGAGGCAGAGCTGCTGATGCTGCCAACACTGAGGAAATGCAAATGAAGAAGAGGCAGAGTCTGTGTGTATGGATATTCATAGGTGGACACAATTTTAGACTGACACATTTAAGTGGCTGGTCAAAGTGGGTATAAAGGTCACATATTTTGTCATACTCCCGTTTCACAGTCAACCCTATGCATACACTGCAAGCAATGGTGTTTTGCTTTTGTTCAAAGCAAAGCAAGGTGAAATGAGCGCGGCGTTGGCAGGTAGAGCATTCCATTCAGCGTGTGCCGGGGGCGAGACAGGAACATTTCCTGGAGGAGGTGGAGTCACCGCAGCACCGCATCAAATTTGTCAGGAGTTTCAGTTTGTGGGAAAAAAAACAAAAAAATCTTTGGGGGTTGTTTTGAAGTACAATTAATTACACTAATAGGGGGTCAAAAGCTCACAAAAGTCAAATAGGGTTCCCTGAAAATGCTTTTGCCCATACAGCTCTTGTAAATGACTGGCCCCATAACAGTATTAATAGTGAATTAATTAATAGTGAGTTATTGTCTTTCATTCAATTAATCCCACAAATGTACTTTATTGTATTAATTGTACAAAATTCTGTTGTTTTTATGTTTTTGAAACTAAGCTGTAAACCTTATCTGACTGTGTGTATTTTGTATTTTTACAGGTGTATGTTCAGTGAAGATTTAGTGTTTTGATGAACTTTTGTCCAGCCGTTGTTTCACTGAAAGCTGCGGGCTGACTTTGTAATCTATGAAAAATGAAGCAGGTTATTACAACTCTTGACTGTGTTGTTTTGCCAGAACTGATTTTATAACTTATTATACTTTGTCAATAAATATGTTTCATGTGAATGTTACCTAACCTTACAGATGTGTTTCCAGGTTTTCCAATAAAAATATTTTTGCTGTAACATAATATTGAACACACTGGGCTTTTGAACCTGAGGAGCTCCTTGACCTCTGTATTTCGATCTTCATTTTTAAAATCTAAAATAACAGAAATTAATTTTGTGCAGCTTTGGGAAAATGTACAACAACTAACGTTTCCCCAGACCGTATGTTCCATGTTCTTTGCGTCGCTCTTTTTTCAATGTTTTCCTATTCTCATTATTATGTTAAAGTGTAAATTGGCCTTATGTAGCAGGCAGCAGGTCACAGCAGATGCCCAGAGCCTTGAGACCAGCTCCAGTGTGTTTGGTGCCCACATGTGAATGAAGAGGCTCACACGATAACACAGCTGGGCATAAGCCTTTTGTGCCCGGCTGTTGTTCATTGTGTTTACATAAAACTCAGCGAGCCTTGCAAAACTATGACTGAACAGAAAGTCCAGTTTTCAAATGAACATGGCTTCATACAGAGATGAAGGAGTTGGAAAGAAGATTGTCAGATGTTGAAAACAGTTGTCTGAAATTACTCTTGGAAAGACACACACAATAAACACGATGTTGACAATTACATTAAAGTTGCATTTCATTTACGGTTTAACATTAAAACACAGTAATTGTATTCCTCAGAGTGTGCAAAAGTTAAAGACGCTGTACCTGATTTTTACTGGTTTGAAAGAAGAAAACAGTTTAGTCTTTACAGCAGTCACATGTTAGTTAGACCAACCATTCAAATTTCTTTCAATAACTTTCAATTTTGAAAGAAAGTGGGTATGGACATGATCAGTAAACCCCCTGCTTCCTCTATTCTCCGGCAACCGAGCCAATCAGTGCCGTGAGAGGAGAACGTCACATCCCGTGTACCGTGATTACAAGCGATAACAAACAAGATGGTTTAGACGACAGAGAAAATGTTCTCTCCTCTGTTTTAAAAGACCGGGACATGTCGTTAAAACCATAGCAAGAGGAAGCTTTACATTGCTACACGCCAATTTCGACTGACAGCTCTCCGTTGCTTGACGCAGTGCTGTCGTCACGTCCGCTGTTGGTGTGATCGACGCATGCTTGTCCCGCCCTCTAAAGTCAAATTGTGTGGCTGCATTTCCAGACTAATCAACAGTATTGAATAAAACATGGAGATTAGAATGGAGGCAAGTCACATGTATCGTCCACTTACTGTACCTAATGCAGTCCCAGCATCGTAAATATTCACCACGATGAGTTTATAAGCACTTTTCACAAGTTTTGCCTTCTCAGGTAAAGCTAAAAACATTTGTATGCAAACAACACCCTTCCTGCTTCTCGTAGAATATAAATGGTCTATAAATAGATGCAGAGAAAGCGCTGTGGTCTCATTTTCACCCGAAAAGATGCTTTTACAAAATATCTGTGCTGGGGCAAACTGATTTTACTTTGTTACATGCAAAACAATCGGGGTACATGATTTAGGTTTGTTTTTCATGTTTCAAAACAGTGGAAATACGGTATACAGCGTCTTCAGTTGTTTGTCCTGCTAGATTTTCCTGAAACAACAAGCGACCAAGCCTTTGAAAAAAAAAAAAAAAAGAATAAATAAGCGACCACAGCCTTATGAACGTAAAAAATCTGCAATAAGTTAACCGTTGTGTGTCGCCGCAGAACAAGCGCTAATGAGATGTGCATTTAATAGCATTCTGAACAACGGCTTTAACATGTTGATTAATTGTTAAACAAACTCTATTTCAGTCGTAATAATTAATGTGAAACATACCAGAGAAACGGCTAGAATTACTGCTTTTATGATGGCAAAGTACGAAGTAAACAAACAAAAAAAGCCCAACGCTATTATCAAAAAGTGAACTTGCTTACCACACCAAAATGCATCTAGTTCTGTCTTCAACCTGATACATAGATACATAAGATGATAATCACAATCATTCAATGTCATGTTATCTGCACTATTTATAAAGTTGTTATTGCATTCTAGGTATAAAGTATGCCTGGTATCCATTTGACCAAAGGTTTATATAAATGTCATACAAAATGTCTAACGCCCTCGCACATTTTGTAAATTCTTTTCAGGAACAAATATCTTGATAATAAACATTTATTTCCTCCTGCCATAAATGATTTATCCATCTTGAAATAGCTTTTATTCTGGTAAAAGACTTATTCCTGTCACTTAACGTCTTTAGGGAACAACTTGGATTCTTGCGATTTAGTTTATTTCATCTTAATCCTACAGACTTTTTTTAAATACACACACACACACACACACACACACACACACACACACACACGCATACACACACACATACACACACACACACACACACACACACACACACACACACACACACGGGCCTTATAACAAGAGCATGGTCTATTAAGTCGGCCTGTCTCCCCAGAGTCCCCCACAGTAGAATTGCCTCCTTCATCTGCACTGCACTGGGAGTAATAATAATGATGAAAAATTAGCCTGTTTATTGCATTGTCTCAAACAAGGAGTGTACACTCTTTTTTCTGAACTGTATAATCATCTGTCTGTACTGCAGTAAATTAATAAGTGACAAAGTTTGGAAAAATCAAGATGCCATTTAGGCTATAAAAGGATTTAAAAATGCTGACATACATAAAGACTCAAAATTAGCCGTGAACTAAAAGCTTTTGGGCTTTCCGATGAGATTACTGATTTACAAAGTAGTGATGGTGTATGGGGAAAATAACAAACTTTGACAACATAATATCTGAAATATAGCCATCAATGTGGTCATGCAATGTTTATACTCTTCGTATCAAATAAATTACACAAACAAAAAATGGCAGTGTAATATTACAAACGATGATGATTAATGGAGAAAAAAGTTCAAAAGGAGTGCATGCCATAATAAATTTGGCTATTCTCAGTCAGTAATAAAAGTGATGACCAACATATTGGCCTCATAAATTATTTATTAGCTAATAATTACTGAAAATGTACTTGTGATTTGTTTTTCAGATCTGTCAGGACCTCCTAACAATACTGAACTCCGCTGCTCGACACAGGAGGCCGGTTCCGGAGGTGTATTCTTAGCCTGGCTCTGCTCCCATGTCCCTGAGAACGAGGCCGATCGCACACGCTTTATTTCCAAACATCGCGTCTGGGCCCTCGCTCACATATGCGGCATTCCGATTCTTCCAGACAGGACTTACAGAAGCGGGAATTAAAAAGGCATCGGGAGTTGTTAAAACATGACATTCCCAAAAATGGGCTGCTGGGCCGAGACATCCCACATGACTCAAGCCTGCAGGAATGACTGCCCCGCCAGGGTCGCTAAGCAAGGTCCTCTGCTCAAATATATCTCTGCAGCCTCCAACAGTTATCAAGCCCGGTCTCCAGACTATGTAATGGAGGTCTGAGTGATTGTTGTGTTATTGAAGAAGCTAGAAAATGTCAGGGTGAAATGTTGATCTTTTGCTGTGCTTTGTAAAAAACAGGACAGTGCAACCATCTAACGACATGAGAAAATCAATGGACAAAACACTGGGTCCATTCTTAATTAAGATCCTGTGTGACTGGTCTAAAACCTCAATTTTATGGAGTAATTCTTTCTCCGTATTTGACCCATTACTGCTGCTGCGGAGCTATGTGTCTGAGGGTGTAGGGCAGGGCTCTTTAACTCCATTTTCCCAAGGGCCTGATTTTCAGAGAGCCACAAAATGCAGGATTGCAGAATATCACCAATGTCTGTTTCAATAATGATGAAATAATTACAGCTAAATACGATTTCTGAGGGAAAAAATTAATTGAACTAGTACAAGACTAGATACCAACCAGGTCTGAACCAGGACTAACCCCGAATCAAACCAGGTCTAAAGCAGAATTAAACCAGGGCGAAAACAGAAATTAAGAGGCACTAAACCATGAGCAAACCAGGTCAAACCCAGAATTAAACCAGTAAACAAGAAAAAAAAAAAAATCATAGTATTTGGAAGATGATTCAAATTGTTCAAATTGTTTGGTGAGCCTGATCTGGCCCCCGCCTGAAGCTGAATAGCCCTGCAGTAGAGTACATGGGTAAAATGGTATTCCAGGGAAAGCGTCAAAATAGAGAGAGAACAACATTAGGAAAATAGCATAAAGTCTCAAAATAGTTAGACGCAAAGTGATTCAAAGTCAGAGTCAAGTAATATTTGCATAATGCTCACACCGGCTTATCTGATGCTGTATTTTAGGTTTGAAATGACACAAACAGACCACTCATTTGTGACCTACATTATGTGGCTGGATAAGTGGTGATCCAAAGGAAAGACACACTGTCACAAGGAACAGTTCATTCCCTCCATGGCCCAGGTCTTTTCTGAAAGATTTTAATCAGCCATCTTTCCTTGTTTGATATGTAACTGCATTATGATTTTGTACTCTAGTGCTTAGAGTTCCAATTTATTATGTTGATGCTTCACGTTCATGTTCTAAAGTACGGCATTAAACTTATCTGCCTGACATTTATTCACTGGGTACATTTACGTAGCCAGTAAAAATCCAATCTCTAGAATAATCAGATAATCTAACAATTAGATTTGTTATTTTTTAATGAGTGCACAAGAGAACATAAGAAAAATCTGATCATCTTGATGAACATTTTAGAGTAATTGGTATTTTTGGATGCAAAGTACAAAATAACTCTTTCAACGTTTCAAATTTTCTCTTTCATTTTTGTTTTTGCCACATTTGTTTGCCCTTTTTTGCACATGTACAGGGCCGTGTGACTTTCAAATCATCTGATCATTTAAAAAAATCTGAAAAATTGTTGTGCATTTAAACACAGTCAATGATAGGTGTTTTGATTGCTCAGAAACACCTTGAAAAACATCCTAACTGTGAGCAGAGTCGCCTCTGCACAGATCTGACATGTAACTTGGTCTGGTGGATGGATCCTGCACCAGAAAAGTTGCATCGTTAAAGATAAGGCACAATAAGCTGCACTCATAATGCCATAAAGTCTGCAGACACAGACACACGTGTTGTGAGGAATGTGTGTGTGTTGTGTAGGAGTGGAGGTCACTCTCACTATCACGGACAGTGTTAATGTATTCTGCTCCTATAGCCACAATGGCTCAATTCATGGAGCTAACGCAGACGGACAGTGCTATCAAAAAATCTGGGCTTTTGACGCAACTAAAGTGTCAAAATTTCAAAGGTTTCTGAGGTCTGTGCTTCCGAATTCATGGGACTAAGTCATACAAAGCAAATGGGATTTTACAGAGAAAGGAAGAAGTACTAACTTAAAATTGTACCTACATTTTTACTATTCTAAGTAAATCATACTCATAATGTAGTCAGTCATAATATCAGACCATGAATACATAAATGATTAAAAGAGGGACTTACATCTCCATTACAAAACTGATCTTTGCTAGATTTTACTTCTTCTTTCCTCACTGTGTTAAATGGCCCCAAAGACCTACTGTAAAGGAAAAAACATTCAAATATTAATGTATCAATTAAATCTTTTGGAATTAATCCAATAAATACAAGATGACAAGGTTATTATACTGAAGGCTTTGGGCAGATTAAATGGATAAATCCTGCAGGGCACAAAATTGGTAGAGCTTATAAATATAGATCCCATTGGACTGGAATCCTGGAAGTATTTTAAGAGCAAAGTAATTAGTGGTTATAGTGTTGTATCACATCAGAGAAATATATGCTAAAGGATGTGCTATAGGAATTATTTTATTAGTCAATTAGTCAGGAATTCTTTTTTTGATTAGTTGACTAGTCTGTTCATAGAAACTTCTAGATAGAAAGTATTTGCAATTAAAGTGTATTCATTTATTTATTTAAGTTCTGCTACATCATGAACTGAACTCTATCGGAGCGGATGAGCCAGGGAGGCACCTACAGCACCTGAATCTTTATCTGACAGTTTTACAGACTGTCATCAATCATCCACAATGTTTTATATACAGAAAAGAAAGGCTCAATCGTATTCAGTCTGAAGTTTTCATGTTGTCCATATTTCCAGTCAAACAGCCCACAGTGGAGCTCGCTTTCTTGCCTGCAAAGTGTAATTGCAATGGGGCCCTCTTGAACCCCAGACCCATCTTTACAGCTCACATTAGCATATACAACGTTGTTCTGTGCTCTCATAACATCACAGTACTGAAGACCCAATCATTTCCCCAACACCACACTGCCTTCTCCACGTTAACAGACAGATTCCCGTGTCTTTGGACGCTGAGAGTGGAGATAATTGCCTCAGCAGTACAGGACACATAATGTTAATTCAATGATGGGATTTGATTGCCTTTGTTCAGTGTCCTGGGGGGTTTCTCACTCAGTCTCCATGAGTTCATCACAAAGCAGACGGTGATAACCAGTGGCAGCGTCCCATTTGGTCTAAACTGACAAATTCATTAGCATGTAGGCAAATAGAGGATAATTTTTGGTGGCGTGCTAAAAACAGGGCCCCGGGGAAAGCTTAAACGGCTACAATAAAAAGGAATTGCATTTTTTATGAATGTCTAACAGCAACAATCAGGAACAATTATTTTCTTATTGCATTTGTAACAGGAGAAAAGCCAAACAAAGAACTAAAAATACCAAACTACATGCATGTGGATTGGACTTTTTATGGCTCGTTGACATTCAACCTTCAGCCTCAACATTGACCTTTTTGACCTTATGACATGACCTTTATACGCACAACTTTACACCTGCCAATGCTTCTTATTATAGCATTACATTATTAGACACTTGTTAAGTGCAAATTGCAGTTATTCTATAAACTGTGGGGTATGTGAGTGCTATATTTCAGATTTATAAGATAGGTGGAAGGTGCAATTAAACAGTATTTGAATTTAAAATGTTCTTTGTAATACATTTCACTAATGTTTCTATAGGATCGGTTTGGAATAAATATACTTAAAACATGAAAATACTGTGTATGATAGCCTAGTTACTGCATGTTCAGCAATATAGCCTACGAATAAGCCGATACATATTTACTATGGAAGTATATAGAACAAACTTTTATTACATCTGTAAAGATTTTCATTGTAATTACTTGTAATTAATTTAATGTGCCCTCAGATTCTTTGACATTATTCTTTATTTTAACAATTGATCTTTCCTAAACTCCCTCACTTGATCAAACAAATCTTTGGCTGTGTGTATATATATATAT
Organism: Rhinogobius similis; assembly: GCA_019453435.1. Classification (NCBI taxonomy): domain Eukaryota; kingdom Metazoa; phylum Chordata; class Actinopteri; order Gobiiformes; family Gobiidae; genus Rhinogobius; species Rhinogobius similis. Next base: position 14,180,745 of record CM033633.1, on the reverse strand, counting down.
ATATATATATACATTTTTTTAATCATTAAAAGCTATGGTGATGACCCTAATTTCTCATTCTAAAATCCATGGATTGGCTACAATCAACGTACGACTTAGTGCACAGTTTGACCTTCTTCTGGAGCAAATCCATTGCAAATCTCTTGATAAGAAATTAGATTAATGTGACCAATTAACCATTTTCATACAAAGTGGACAATGCTCATAGTTCCCTAATTGAAGATCTGTGTTATTATAGAAGCCTCTATGCTAATTTACCTCCCTGCAGGGACAAGGTGATTGAACTGAGAACATATTAAAAGTGAACTAGCAAAAGCCATTTCAATGACATTGATTGTAACATTATTACTACTGTTATTATTGTGCCATTAATTGTTCAAGATAATTTGCTAATATGAGCAAACTACATTGTATGCCCTGAACTAAAGGATTAACTGAGTTGACATCTTTAACAAGCTGCAATAACAAAAGACGCCGTCACAGCCACTTACAAAGACCTGAGCTTGCTTTTTATGTCCAAGAGGAATAATCTAGGTTCACAGTGCATGAAGCACAACATTTGACTGACCCACCGTGGATGATTTAACTGGTGTGAGGCTGTAACAGGATGGAGAAGATTCCAGTCGAAGAACCAGGCTTTGGTGAGGTTTGTGTGTGACATATCTGTGGTCTGAAATAAAGCAAAACAAAGAAATTATGATTGATTATGAATAATTGAACTAGATTGAATAACTAAACATACCTTAATTTTTTTTTAAAAAGGAAGGTTGACTAACGATCTTTCCTGACAGACAGTATGCAGGACCATTGCAGTAATAACGTACACAATAAATGCAGACATAATAGAATAAAATAACTAATGTATCAAAGTTATTAAAAAAGCATGTTAAAGACAATAAACAGTGAGCAGCGTTACATCACGATAAGACTTAACCAGGATTAATGGTCAACAGACACAAACGAGGGCAATTAACAAATAATTATTAATAAAACTCGCTGGAGCCACAATAGGTAAAAAGCTCTCACACAGTAGGTCTACTGTACGACACTGCCCTCATGTGGTCGATGAGTGAAAGCACATGCTGCTGCTCACGGTGCGAGCAAACATCTCACTACTCAACTCATACAAAGAGCTGGTCCAACACTGAAATTTAAAAAAGTTAGCTCAAAGTGGGTTTTATAGTTTCTATGGCGGGTGTTTAACTCTTTGTCACAGCAGTCTGACAGGTGCAAGTGACAGAAAAGGAAGGAAGAGCTACCTCACAGCTGCAACTGTGTCTTGGTGGAAAAATCTCCCCATCAATCTTTTTTTTTATTTATTAAAACAAAAAAATAATAAAATAAAAAGTGCCGCAATACTCTGAATACAGAAACATGGCCCGATAGGCGTCCAGCTTTTTCAGATCCTAACACAACATATTTCCGATTTAAGCGTCTGCCAAAACCCAATAAATTAGGATTTATTTTCTTATACAAAGTTTGATGTTTAATCCTGGCCAAATTAAAGGCTACTTTAAGTAAATGCAGAACGGTTTTGCATGAATACATTTTGAAACGTTCAGGGCCAACAGCAGAAGTAAATATACCTCTACCTCTCTCCAAAAGCTCAAACAGGCTCAGGTTTGTGACTGTTCTTCCCGCGTGCTGCCGCTAGAGGGCGCTGTCATATTTTTAATCACCTCATACGTCACACATCCGCCAAATTCGGATGTTTTTGTCCCGCCTCCAAAACAGGATAGTAGGGCATTAAAGTGTGTTAATTGTTTTGTACTGTAGTTAATATCATCGCACCATATGAAAAAGCGCTCTTGGTTAATGTATCTTTTGGTTTTTGTCAGTTAAAGGCACAAACAAGTGGATTGAAACATGGCAACAGCAGAGAAACACATCATTTCAGTGGCAAGAAGAAAACAGGTCCAACTTTACGCCTAACTTTTAGTAGTTTCATTTTAAAAACATTTTCTTGGTCGAATATATTGAGTACCTGCCACTGTTAACGATGCAAATTTCTTAATCAACTAGAGTGTATAGAATGTTAATTAATATTATGCTACGTTCTCTCTTTTAGTTGCCACATCGTGCAGATGAAAGTACGTATGTGCTACAAAATCTCATCAAGACACACCGGTCTGGCAAGGATTTCAAGGGATACAGCAAAGTTTTACATGGACTATTCAAAGGAGTTATACTCACACCAGATCAGTAAGTCAGTATAAAAAGTTTGCAGAACAATCTATGGCATGTAACCTAACAATACGTCTGTTTGTTAGGTCTGGAAGTGATGATGAGGTTGAAAACTGTGTAGCCCACCCTCATTCAGATTCACAGCAGCTTTTCACTGAAACAGGTGCAAACACATTAAAGACACTCAACATTGGTACTGTTTTAATTCATGTCAAGCATAAATTGCTGTTGTCTAAATGTTTTCAGACCTGTCAGTCAAGATTAGTTTCTGTGTAATTACGTTTTGTTTAACGAAAGTATTTGGACCAGAATGGCTCAGACATTTGCACTTTAATGAGACAGCCGGCAGTCAGACTACTCGTGGTCCCTTTCACTCACTTTGCCTGAATAATAGTAACAGTGAATGAATAATCTGCCAAATAAATTATCTATTTAGGTTTATTTCTTTGGGACAAGTATGTTTCATTGTCATGAGTCTGAGTCACTTTAAAACATTATAGACAAGGCTATTTCTTAATGTTCATCCTTAATACTTGTAAAATAGACGATATACAGACGATATAATTCCAATCCATCAGAAATGTGCCAAAATATGTCAGGATTCATGATCATTATGTCATAACTGATGTTCAGGAATTGCATAAATTGTGTATGGACTGTAAAATTAACCCTTTTTTTTTTTTTTTTTTTACCTTTCTCCTACCTTTTTTGTATCTCCCACCCCCTCTAACCCAAAGTTGACAATTGGCAGTAATAACAGTACAGTGCTCTGTTGTGGGTTCACAGTGTTTGATTTGTTGTACTTGTCTGTGTCATAAATACTTAAAGCACGTTCCTGGGGCTTTACTTCTTTCGTATTTGTCCAGATGTGACCTTGCCTTCTTGCCTGAACGGGAGCCTTGGGTCTCGGGAAACTGACAGAGAGATGGATCGAGCTCGGCATCTCTCTCACTTCTGCTCCTCGTCGTCTTCTGAAGCAGCCAAAATACTTCAGGAGATGGAGACGGTCTACGAGCAACTTAAGGTAAACAGAGTTCTACTGGGAAAAGGAGAGTGAATCGTTTACTGGTGTTAAACATCAGCACGCGCCAATGTTTATACTGTAGAAGTGCACTGGGAATGCAATATTTTTAAATATTCTTAGGAGTATAATTTGGATTTTAAAAGCAAGGATATTGATTAAAGTGCATATTTTTTATGACTTTCTAGTTTTGACTTTATTTGTTGTGATCAGAATCAGAATCGGTTTATTGCCATTGTCAGTGAAATTCACAAACATAGGAACTTGATGATACCCGTTGTAAATATAAATTAGAGTTTTACACCAATCAGGTGGAGGTTTGTGAAGAAAACTTGAAATAAGTATTGAAAAGGACAGGAGGTAGAGCAGAGTACTATACTGATGACATCACACAAGGGAGACTCAGAATTCTACCCAAAAGTTTGGCATAATTGACAAGAAAAAAAATCCAACCCTTTAACCATTGTTTTACCAAAATAAAGGTGGTTTCATATATATTTATTTGTCAAATATTTATTTCTGTGACATTAGAGGAGTCACATGATTGCAGTAACAGTAACAGTTGCAGAATCTCCAACCAGGAAGTAAAATTATAAACTTATAAAAATGCTGAACTTTGATTACAAATTTGTAGCATTTGAGCTCAATCTTAAATATAATTATCTTAACTGTGTTAGTGAAATGAGCCATCCAACCTGTCATAGGCATTATATTACAGAACATATTGCCAGTGTGAGATACATTATTTTCTGTTTTGTGAACAAAGTTATTTCTTTTCAATGCTAAACTTATGAAAGTTCAGTTTGAGTTTCTAATTTATGAAATAACTTGTCAAGCTTTGGAAAAACAAACAAAAAATATAGCCACAAGCAGCAATGATCAGCCCTCGCCCGCGCCATGCCGCCGCCCCGCAACGCAACGCAATTTCCCTCCCCGCTGCTGAATCCGTGGCGCTACCGCGCCTCCTACTTCTCATATTTCACTGAAAATGTCTAAAATTTGGTCAAAGTTTGCAGCTGTGCCGCACCAAGATCATAATACTTATGCTAAAATCTTGGATATCTTTTGATTCCCCACTCCTCAAGATCATTTTCACCAAAATTTCAGGATGGTCGGGTTCACACCCGAGGAAGAGTTTGTAAAAGTGCATAGTGTAAATTTGAGAGCTTTATCCATTTTCCCACTGCAATAACATAGGATGTTTCTGTCATCTGTAAAATTCTGGACAATTTTGCGGCTTTGCCGCAAGGAGACCATAATACTTATCCAAAAAATTTGGATAACTTTTGGTGTCCCACTCCTCAGGATGAATTTCATCTTGGTCGGGCTTACGCCCGAGGAGGAGTTTGCAAAGAAATTTGCAAATTTTAGACATTTTGCGATTTTCCCATAGGAATAACATGGGGCGTTTTTGTCATCGGTACGGCTTCGCTGACATTGGTCTGATTGTTGTTGTTTTTTCGGGAGGCCAAATAGAATTTTGTGCAAAATTTACAAAAAATTTAAAAAACAAAATTTTTTGCTCCCCATATAAAAGTTTGCTTTGATCTGCAGGGGGCCTTAACACACCAAATTTAATTTTTTCACCTCAGGTATGTTTCAGGCAGGGAGTTTAACAACTGATTCAAATTTGACGAAATGCGGACTTTATCTGTGTAAATGGGAGCAAAATTCAAATTTTCTAAATTTCAGAAATTGTGCTTCGCCGCACAGAGACCATTAAACTTAGGTAAAAAATGTTGATAACTTTTGATGCCACGCTCTTTTTGGCACTTTCATATCCCGTAATGCATTTTTTTAATACGCTTAATTAATTTTTTTTATACACTTAGGGGCGCTGACGTGCGATATTTTTGAATTTTGTAAATCATAAATAGCCAGAATGTACAGAAGCACGATTTTTACGTGTGCAAATTTTCCTGACTTCTCATCAGTGTTCACTGGGTGAAAAATGGAGGGTTGGTCCCAAGAAGAAACTATACATTTTCGAAAAGCATACACGCATTCCTATGTCATGGTATGGGTCCCTTCGCGCTCGATTTCGCACGGCCGTACAAAACAAATAGGCCTCTCGCCAGCTTGTGGCGCTTGGACCTAATAATTAGTGTTCCAGTTATGTTTGCATGATTTTATATACAGCATTCTTGAGAGATACAATTTCATTAAAAATACATTTATTTTACACCTTGTCTTTGATTCGAATGCACCATAATTTAAACATGTATTCTGGATGTGTTTTCCCTTTGAGCACAGAGCGAGCGGCAGAACCAGCTGCAGTGGGCGAGCGAGCTGCAGGAGCGGGAGACCAGGCTGAAACAAAAGGAGGAGGCTCTTCAGAAACTCGTGGGTTTAGAGGAAATACTCCACTCCAAGATGCTTTTTGCTGAAGAGGTCAGAAGAACTAAAAAGAAACCTTCAAATGTGTAGCTTTTCGTGATTCTAATTTTCACATTGTGTCGTCCTCCAGAAACATAAGCAGGAGATCGTTCACCTGCAAAGTCTTCTGCGAGAGAAGACCAAAGAAAACAAAAGACTGAAGTCAAGCTTTGAGACTCTTAAAGATCTGAACGACAACATGAAAAAACAGGTGCGAAAATGACAAAATATGATGTAGAATGCATTGTGTCAGGATTGGTCTGATGGTGTGAGTATTTAAATTTTGTTTAACTAACATTCACTAACTAAAATTCAAGGTTATGCAAATGAATAGTGGTCTGAAAATGTTGAGCTTGTTTTGTTATTTTTATTTTGAAAATGCAAAAACATACAAGGATCAAAACAGATTCATTCTGATTCAGGTGGTCTTTTCCTCAAACATATGGCACATAAAGAAAACCAGCAACATTAATAATTCTTAATACTAACTGGAAAAAAATTAATAAATACATGTTTGAAAAGGACTGGGTGAAAGCATGAACATATTTAGTCCAATTCCTTTTCCCCTTTCTTCAATAACAAATTTGTATGCATTACGTTTCCATATTATTTGATCAAAATATGTGTACAGTCATCTTTTTTTTTTACATTACTAATTTACAAGAACTCTCAAAGCATTATAATATATCTTACATTACCTAACCATAGTCCATAGTCTTATTCCTTATACTGAAGCACAAATGCTCTTTCTATTTGTCAGCGCGCTCATTGATTAAAATGTTTGCTTATTTCCAGGGAGAGATTTTCTATTAGCCTTAACTACCAGCTGAAATAATAATAATTTACTTCTTTGATCCACTTGAGGGCAGTATTTAATAGCTTGCTTTCTATCTTGTTACACAGTTGGAACAGCCTTTCCATTTCTCTTAAAAATGACTTTCTCGTTGTTCATCTGATGTAACTTTTTTTGTTTTTCCATCAATAAAAGCTAAATGAACTGAGTGAGCAGAACAAAAGGCTGGAGAGGCAGTCGAGGAGAGTCCAGGCCCGACTCGAAAACCTACAGGTGAGACTTTGAACTTTCAGCGTTTCATTAAAGCCTGTCCATAAAACAAATTCAGATGTTTTTGACATTTATAGTAACATAAATCCTGACTAATTATATTCGAATGTTTTGTTTCAGAGGAAATTTGAGCTTGGTGTTGCATTGAGAGGATGTCAGAAAATAAATGTTAAAAGTCTGGAGCGTGTCGAACCTCCCCAAAAGGACAAGACCCTTACTAAAAGCATCAGCAAGGTACTACTTTATCTGTCATTAATGGCAGGTAAGTTGCACTATACTTCAAGCTTATTGTGAAGTATAATAAATGATAAAAAGTAATACATCTGCAAATCTATTTAAAGCATTTTCACACTTCCCTAAACTTGTATGCCCTAAAATGTCTGTAAGTGCTAGGCATCACATTTAAAGCAATGTTCCCCGATCCTCTTTTTATATTAGACTGGCTTTCCAAATTCAGTATTGTATTAAAGGGGACATATTCTGCACAGTAAACTTTCACCTTGTTACAACAGAGTTTCCTCATCATTATCTTACTCAAAGTTGTATTGTGATTTATTCAAATATGTTTGAGTAATCCTGCATTGCAACTAAAGAAAATAACAGTTTCCATCTACCCACTAGCCCCACCCACTTCCTTGTATTTAGTTGGGATTATTTAAAAATGAAAAGTCTGTGTGATACATGCAGAGTTGTAAAATGTCACATAGCCACTTTTCAAAAATAAAAATGTGTAATTACAGTCTGCTGCTTATTAAGGAGAAATGTCACTTTGAAGAGGCGGGGCTTATCAGTTCTGAAGTTTTTTACAGGAAGTCAATGGACCCGTTTCTATTACTAAACTGTTCTAGATCTATATTGCGCTTTAGATTGAACAGAATGTAAAATAAAGATCTACTTATGTTCAAGTTCATTATTAAATGCCTGAAAAAGCATAGTATGTCTCCTTTAATTTACATGGAACTGACAACAAAACTTAAAATGCATTGTTTCATGACAAATTTTCTGAAATCTTCTACAAAACTGTAAATTGCTCTGAATAGAATATGCAGTTGGATGTTTTGTGTAACTACTAGACATACGCCTCTCTTGTTCCTTTTGTTTATACTGTTGTTAGCCATTGTTGTATTGTTTATTTTTGATTTTGCTTCTTTTAGGTAACCCCTTCAGCGAAACTGTTGTCTCTCCTTCTGGACTGGGTTCTCGATGCACAACTGAACTCATCAGCAGTCCCCCGTGTTAAAGATGTGGGCCACGGTTTACCTCCAGAGATCGTACTCAATGAGAGATGCCTCAAGGTTGGGCAGTTTCACTCTAATTTTATTGCAAATTTCCATTAATTGTCTCTGTGTCCTGACCACCGTGAGTGAAACTGATGCCACAAGACGTTCTGTGGCGACTGTAGTGATTAATGAGCTACAGTAAGTTGTGTTTGTGTCCTCAGGTGCTGCCGTTATTAGCAGATCAACTTTCTCACACGCCTTTGTCGCAGCCTGTGCTCATTTGCAGCCTCCTTCGCCTCATCTACAGGGCTTTGAGACACTTGGACAATAGTGTGCAGGTAAGTAGGAGTAAATGTGAGGTTTGGCAGAGCGAGGGATGAGAAAGTGGCCACTGCCTGGTATCATGCCCACACATTCACACAAAGAGCCATTATTTTGACACAGTGTTATTTTCCACTTGGATTGAAAGTGGGGAATAATTAATGGCTTGGAGAACATTGTTATGTCAAGATTAAAATGATAAACTTTTAACCTAAAATGTGATTGTTAACCATGACCAATTCAATATGCAAACTAATGAATGTCATCTAATTTAATCTACTTTCCACAACTTTAACGATTAATGTAATCATATGTATTAATGTAATAATATTGAAATATACATTATTCAAACCGGAGGGCCACATACAGGGGGTCAATACGGTGAATAATTAATATGTGTGTTTTACGTACTGATAGAGCTAATTTATCTTACTTTAATAACATGAATTTTATGTCTGTATCACAATTCAGTGTCTTTTGTTATTGATTGATTGCAATAGTTAGCACTTAACTATTACTTAGCTTTCCCATTGTCATCTCATGTTCTTCTGACTTCTTAAAAACCTGAAAAGATCTTAATGAAGACATTCTGCTTTTTACAGATATTTAGTTTGTGAACCCTTGTACATGATGTGGAGTAAGTTAATGATTAAGGAACACTGTTATATCATGGCTAAAAGCTGATAATGGTAAATTTTACATAATATGCCCCTTCAAGAAAGTCTAAACCAGGATGGCGTTTAAAAAACAGGATCTAATAAACATACAAAATTAGAGACTAAGATTATCTGTCTGTAAGGTTTTGGCAGCACTGAAGTCACAGGTTAAAGTAGTACAGCCATTATCAATTTACATACAGCTATGCATCTTGTTTTGTTTAGGTTAAGATTTTACTTTTAATTTGTTTTCACATATATACATACATCTTAAAATTAAACAATGTACCGTAAATGTTGCAGAAGTCAGTTCAGGATCTTCGCTCTCCGTTGTCTTATGAAGTGGAGTTTTTCCAGATAAAATGTAGGATGCAGCTTAGAGTTTACAGAGGCAGATGTCATGAAGAGCAGATGGCTGTTTCATTGGTTTTAAATTTTGGAAAGTTGGTGGTTTACTCGACTGATTAATTGTCTCCATGAGTTATTTACAGGATCTGCGCCTTGGCCCCATCACAAACTGACCTTGTGTCTTATTCGCTGTCTTTGATGCAGATCATTGTAGGCACTTTGTTTTTGTTTCCTAAAGCCGCATAACAAAAGTAACTGGATGCAGCCGCTTGATGTGCAGTTTGTTTGTGTTTACTGTCGAGCAGCATGTGGCGCTATCAGCAACACTGAGGCGGATCGGAGAGGAAGTGTCCAAGCCTCGGAGCCATCTTCAGTCCGACGATCCAGAGACAGACGAGGTGAATGAACCTGGCGCCAAACAGATCCTTTACCGAGGTTTATGTCCAGAGACGCGCATCCTCTCTGTGCTCATCGTACTGCACACAGTCAAACAAGGTAAGGGACAGACATGTTAGGGGCGGGTGACACTGTTTACAACATACTGCATATCAATATTGTTGTGTAGAAAGTGTGCAAAGTGACATTAAGGAATATATTGTTTTTTATACGAAAACTATTGAACAGCTGCAAAATTTGTTACTATAATAATACTATAATTTAACGGATCTTTCACTTTTGCGGGATCCATGAAACTCCATCATTACATTCACAGGCATGTTATAGCACATTTCCTTCATTCATTCATATTTAATACATTTTTGTCATTATCACCAGCCCCTACGTAGAAGAAATGTTCAAGAGAAATCTGATTGTCACTGAGCAAAGAAGGGTGTAAAGGTGTTCTCTCCAGAAAAGTCTCCAAAAAAGTGAAACAGATCAAAACCTTTTTAAATTAAAGTTTTTGAGCCACTGTGAGCAAGAAGGCTGTAAAAATTATTAATAGTTGATGAAGTGCAGAAAACATTCTTGAGCACAAAGTAACCTACATTAACTTTGATGGTGCAGTAACAAGATATTTTGCATATGTTATAAATGAACAATGATAAATGTTATTGTAGACAGCACACACTCCGCCCTGACCATCTCAAACTGTGGACTTGATCAAGGGTCTGCTGTCTGAAGGAGAGCTGTAGTGCTGTAGTCCTTTAGTCGATTTGTCGATTAGTTGGTCGATGATGTCTTACTCCCTTGATTTTCAACCAGTGTGCCGGGGAACACTACGGTGCCTTGAGGGATTGCCAGGTGTGCCTTGAAAAAAAGTCAGATTCATAGATTTAATTGAATAATTTCCCATTTTGGATTGTCCTGAGAAAGCGAAACAATCACTAAGGCAAAAAATTAAGAACCAGACACTGTGGCACTGGCATGAACTATATTTGTTCCATTAAATACCATTTTTTATCCTTAAATGTTTGATAATATTTTAGAACTAAATAAACTGTGCCAGGAAAAAAGATTGAATAACACTGTCTTAGTTGACCACAATTTTGATTGGTCGAATAATTATTTAGTTTTATTTATAAGGATTTATATGGAACAACAGCAAAAATACAAATAATACATGGAATTAGTTATAGCAGTTTTATCTGCTTTTTTTAAATTTGTAAATACAATTTCCTTGTATTTTTCTGTATTATTTGATGTTTTTTGCATTAACTCAGTTGTAATGTTGTCAGGGAGTTTGGGTCATACATACATAGACATATGTAATATTTTTACCTGTTTTTATCAGGTCTTCTTTTTAGTCGACTATCGATCGTCAGGGCATGTTTTTGGTCGACCAGGAATTTCTTTAGTCGACTATAGCGCTTGGGAGCTGCCAGGTCTGGACTGTGTGAAGGATCTGGAGAAGTGAAGCCCAGAATGCCTCATCATTAACTCATCAATAACTTTATGATTCTTTCCCAATTTCCCATCTCTCCAAGCCCCAATTGTCATTCACCAGCAAGCATATGGAAGCATGTGGACAGCACCCTCACACATCAAAGAGCAAATTGCACCTGCGAATGTACCTTCTGAGGAGCTTTCATCCAGGAGTAGTTCTGCACAGCCGCAATTCAAAGTGTGTCGCTTTATGGTTGTCTGATTCAGTTCTGTGGCCTTTACTGTAAAAAGATACAGTGACATCAGAACATCTGCTCCAAAATAGTAGGGCGTCTTCAGGGAACAAAGCCACTGAGTTGTGGAAGAAGCAAACACTGAAATTAGCCGACAAGATCTTCACAAACACAGATCACGGGGGCATTTGAGTGCCCTGCTGCAAGAGTAATACATAAACATTCCTTTGTGCCATGTTCCATCATGAACACTGTTCCAAACAGACTTTATATTTTTTATGAAACTATCTTCAAATACTGTATGTATTTCCATTTTACTGACAATAATGTTTCATCTTATCTCGCCTTATATTATTGTGAACGTACAAAGTTGTTTATTTACTAATAGTTTCTTAATTTGTAACACATGTTACATGTAAATACATTTTTAGTCAGCATTTTAAAAGAACAATGCAATAAAAGAGATAACAGCAGACACCTTCTATTCACAACAGAAACAGATGTTATTGTTCTAAGGTTTAGCAGCCACAAGCTAAAATCCAGTCCCTTGTGTCGTGCACTTTTAAAGAAATGCAACAAATAATGCACAGTTGCTCTTCTTCTCTTGGCATTTAAATGAAAGTTCAGCCAAGCGAGTTCTCAAGGGAGTTTTCTGTTTGATAAAAATGTCACAGACTTCAAAACACTTCACTTTTTTTAAAGGCTTACTTTTCTGTATTCATCGCTTTCAAGGCACCATCCAGTATTTTCTTTGTCTTTCTCAGACATTAAAAAATATCTAAGTGAACGTTATTGACAATACCGGAGGCTAACATTATTGGGTCCCCTTCATGTCCAAACATTTTTTTACTTTGGTTTTGTAGAGCAGTGCCCCGTCTGCCCCTAACTTGTGAGCTGGTGGTTCTTTATTTAGAAGGTAACATCTGTTTACTAGTATAGACAATTGATGCTGTTATTTTTTCTTGTTTTTATATTTTTTCTGTTGAAAATCATCCTACTGATACTTATTACATCAAAATCTTATTCAAATTCTACACAATTACACATGTATCCTGCGAAACTAGACAGATTCAGCATATTCTAGTGAAATTAACAAAATGAATGCAAATATTGGACACATTAAGAGTTTCAGGCCAAACCCCATGACATTATATAACCCTTTCCTCCATTTAAAACTCATATAAAGTCAATCATATCATCGTAAATTAGTTTCTCTCACTCCATTCACAAAGTGCTTAAACTTTCTTTCAGCTCCGTCCAAACTGGGCCTCACTGTGTAAATCTGCGTTGACGCTGACATGTTTTATGCAGCTTTCTTCTCAAATGACCTTGCTCCCGCTGCTCAAAGTCCTCCAAAGCTCCCACAGTCTCTCTCTATAAAGTCTTTCTGCTGTCAGCGTGGAAAGCGGGGCGCATTATTTATGTAAAAGCGAATTGTTCATAATAAAGATGTTGTTTTGCCTCTTCATTGAAAATTGGTACCATTCAGAGACTTCAAAAAGCAGAGGAATGTTTTATCTTATGTCAGGTTATATAAAGTCACTCTCATAATTTGCCAAGCTGAAAATTGCCACAAACGTTGACCACTTTCAGATGATGAGAGCTGAGGAATATGTTTTGGGTTTTAGGGAGAGTCTTGTGCTTGGATGACAGGTGAAGGTCAAAGTTTGAGAGAGAGAGAAGCCGAGATGAAAGGGTTGGATAGGTACATATTTTATGATCTGTGAGACTTGACTTTTGATTTTCATGACAGATCTTTGTGGATTTTTCCGATATGTTGTGGTCGGTTGCCATGGAGCAGAGTTATGGCATGCAACTAATCAAATGTTTATCATCATTACAATTATGGCTTCAATCAATCATAAAAAGTGTGCATTAAAAATAATTCATTTAGTTCGGAATGATATGGGTGCTCCCTCTGCCTTTCAAAACTTGGGACTCGTCCAATCTACCGTGAATTTTGAAACCTGAATCATAAAACAACACCATTAAATACACCCTGTATGGGTAAACTTTTGACATTACATAAATAATAGTTTTAAATATTGCAATTACTGTCCAAATCATCAAGGTTAAGGTAGAAGAGAGAGGAAGAGTCGCACATTGATGTGGCATGATAATTTGAGTTTTTATATTGAACTCTGTGTCTGAAGCGTCTTTCTCATGGACACAATGGAGGTATTAAGTTTGAAAATCAGATAATCTAGTCAGCCAATTACTAAACTAGTATCGAAACTAGATACTCACTTGAGCAAGTATCGATACTAAAAAATGTGGATAAGATTTGTGGACAGTTCAGAACTAGTGCAAGTGTTTAATAATGAAAGTACTATTATTTAGAGTAAAACATGTCTGTATTGTCTAAAACCTTGACATAAAAAGAGCATTTGTAATGTAGTATCGAAATCTGTATCAATAATCCTTATTTCTTATGTTATCCAGTTTGAAATTTTACTGTGGTGACAATACTGTTAAGGTGTGATTTTTGTCTGTTTATCCACAGCTGATGTCCTGGTCCAGGCGTTGGACTCTCTGCGCTCCGACCTTTCACACGAGGAGAGCAGGGGCCTGTTGTTACGAAATGGAGGAGTGCGGGAGCTTGTGTCAGTGCTGAGGACCGGACGCACTGGACTACAAGCTCCCATCATCGACATCCTGATGCAGCTCACTCAAGAGTCCAGTAAGTGTTCAGTGTCCACGGGTTTCAGAGATGAGAGCCTATGTAGCCTACAGCAAGATGAATATTTTTTTCACATGAAGCAAATATAAACAAATACATTTAAATTAGGGATATTGACAAAAATAAATTCTGTATCTTAATTTGTTGCTATTTTAACAATCCACCAGAAATGTGCTAAATTTTACCTGTAAATGTCATTGTTGAGGTTCGAGTATTGCATAAAACATCAAACCATAAAATTAACCACAAATGGTAAGAAATATCACTTTATATACCCTCATTTGGGAGATTACATTGCGTTTCTGTGTCTTTTGGAGTTCTTTTTTTGTTTTAGTTATACACTATTTATCAGTATTCAAATTTTGCATCTCCTGAGCAACAATTCTTCGTCTTCTTCCGCTTATCCGGGGCCGGGTCGCGGGCGCAGCAGTCTAAGCAGGGACTCCCAGACTTCCCTCACCCCAGACACATCCTCCAGCTCCTCCGGGGGGATCCCGAGGCATTCCCAGGCCACAGAGAGACATAGTCCCTACAGCGTGTCCTGGGTCTTCCCCGGGGCTGCCTCTCGGTGGCCCCCCACAATCCCCCACAATTCACATATTAGCATTTTTATGTATATCGATATATTTATACTAGAGGTGGGAGACCTCTAGTTTAAATATACTGCTTTGCATGAGTCATTGTCGTTGTTTGAGAAGAGTAAAAAGGTGAGTTTTATTGTTGTTACCTTGTAGGTCACATACGATTTTTGGATTTGTTGGTGTCCCGCCAATCTGGACATCTCTAAATTAGAAAATCACAAACTGAGGGCTAGCCAATTGATGTCAGCTTCTGCAGCATTTTGATCTGTCAGTTGGTAAATGACCTTGTTTTGGTCTGCTGTTCGTGCTGTGGAACAAGCCAAAACAGCATCTGTGCGTACTCACCGTTGCAATTGATTTAGATATTTGATAAATGCTTAAAAAATATTTCCTGGGTCCTTCTGTCTGTGAAATTGAGAATGTGTTCTGGAAAATGGCAAACAAATCAAGCTTAAACCATAGAAAGCTCTAATAGTTTTCAGCAAAGATTAGTAAGATTATTTGATTAATTGATATTCATGATTATTCAGGTTTCAATATAATCCAATAAAAAAAAAATATTTAGGGCTGCACAATTTAATTGATTATTATTATTATTATTATTTTTTAATCAACTTGATTTTGCAACTGAAATCTGCAATGTATGTATAAAAAGTAGTATTCTCACAACTAGAGTGCTCATTTCTAACTCATACAGGAACATTTGAGAAAAGACTGTAATATGAACTGCTAAATGAACTCAATAATGTTTGCAGAGGTCTTACAAAGAGGGCTATATGTTTTGTTTTTTTCCATCAACAAGATATTTGGTTGTTTACCATATGGACATTCTCTCACTTGACTCGCAGCCTTTGTGATTTGATAATTGTACCCACTGAAATTTCAATTCAAGTGTGATATGCAGTATATAGTGCTGCCCTAAACCTAATTGTAAAACACTCTTTATCTGGCTGTTTATGTTACTTTAACTTAAGCATTGAGCAATTTTGATTTCATAAAGATGGCCACATACTAATGGTGATCTAATACACAGTGTGAATGAAAAAGAATTAAGGATATCTCTGCTGCTTGTGTCAAAAGGTGAATAATCATAAAATTATTATGTTTCTTCTTTCGACCTTGTAACAATTAAATTGTACTTCACAACGTCTCAGGTTCAAAGGTAGTCATCTGAACAGTGTTTTTGGAAATCAATATCGTAAAGGATTTGTCGATGTAAACCCTCATTCGTCCAGGTGTGGTCCATCGTAGAAAGGGGTTCAGAGGTTTGTCATCGACGCCGTTTAAAGATCGAGACGTTTGACTTTTATCCAAAAGTCATTGTCAATCAGAGAGCTGGTATGGGAACCTGTGCCTTATATGCTACTCTAAGTAGTGGGAGTCCAGCCCCCAGGGAGGAGTCACTGCACTCCTGTCTTTGTTATAAGATTGTTTGTTTGTCACCTGAGACTTGATTAATTGGTCTATCTTGTTGATTAATGGTTGGCCTCACCTAGTTGAAACTAGGTGAGGTTGGCCTCACCTAGTTGAAACTAGGTGAGGCCTAACCTCACCTAGTTGAAACTAGGTGAGGTTGGCCTCACCTAGTTGAAACTAGGTGAGGCCAGCCATTAATCAACAAGATAGACCAATTAATCAAGTCTCAGGTGACAAACAAACAATCTTATAACAAAGACAGAGTGCAGTGATCCCTGGGGGCTGGACTCCCACTACTTAGAGTAGCATATAAGGCACAGGTTCCCATACCAGCTCTCTGATTGACAATGACTTTTGGATAAAAGTCGAAACGTCTCGATCTTTAAACGGCGTCCGGATGACAACCTCTGAACCCCTTTCTACGATGGTAAAGGATTTGATTAAAGGCATTACATAAGCGCCTAAAATGGACTAGCAATACACAACTCAAGAAATCGTGTCTGTTTAGAGCTCTTTTTTTTAGCTCATCTGTAACCTTGGGGTGTTGATAAATGCACTGGTCCCTTAATAACTTTCTTGCTGCAGTGTTCAGTACTGACGTATACCCAAAAAGTGCTTATGATCTCTATTCTTCTCTTGATTTATAGACTGCCTTTGACTATCACTATTTAATTTGATTTACACCAGCCTTTTCTGGAGTATCACGCTGTATCTTCCTCTTATAGCTAACATATGTGACGGGGGGAAGGTAGTTCTCGACTCCCATCAATCAGAAACCATGGCCAGGCTATGCATTTTAAAGTTGTGGCCGTAAAAAAAACTTTAAATATTCCCTGGCAGTATGGTGCAGTTATGAGGCGTATCATTAGCCTGCTAAATGCTAATCCACAACAGAGCGCTGTAAAAGTCGCAGCGGGGGCCGTGTGCATGTGTGCGCTTCAGTGGGACTCTAAGCCTCGACGCTAATTACTGTGTTTTACAAGCAGAAGCCCAAATGAGCGGAGACAAGGAGAGACTTACACCTAAAGGTCGCCGCTAATATAATTCTCAAAGAAATACGAGTTTAGTATTGGCAGAGGTACAGTTTCTTTCAATTAGTTGTTGAAGTAAACGGGCCCAACAAAACTACTTGTATAATTGATATTAAGTTTTGATTCCCCCGCCCAAGATTGACTCGGCAAGGGAAAACAAAACATTACATCAGAAATAAAGACAAAACATTCACATTAAAGAAGTGCCGCAACTAACAATCACTTTGCAATTAGTCTAGCGATTATTCTTTCAATTAATCGATTTGTTGTTTAGAGCGCAAAACTCATGTGATGAAAGGATTTGTACTTAATCTGATCTCGATGAAGCTGAAGTGAAGCCATTTGAGGGTCCTTGAGGAGTAGACTGTGCGTTTTCATCAAATACACTGAATTTACACATTTTCCTGCAAATGCGGCTCAATTTGATTCATAAAACTTCTTCTCTCAGCTCCTGTCTTGTTTTAGAACATATGTATAGACCAGTTAATAGTTATTCAATTTCTGCATTAGGTAACAATTATTTCAATAAAAATTCTCACAGCTCTACACAAAGGCTTGCACCATAAATATACAAACACTAACATTAAAGTACAAGGACACACTAACATAATATTGCTGTAAATGTAATACTTTTTCAAATGGTGTAGTTTTAACCATAAAAGGCTTAATAGTTACTGGTTAGCAGAAACGAGTTTGAGACATTTTTGGCTCTCACAGACAGATTATTACAGTTCAAAATAGACCTGGCAGAATATTCATACTATATTATCACCCTATATTCAATAAATATCGTAACCTGTTTTTCAGTCGATGTATTTATTGGAGGGTAATAAATATATATACAGATTCATTAAAGATACTAAATTACTGTTTTATTTTTTGCAGCTCATGTTTTTAATGGTATTTTACATTTATTAAACAGTTTCCCTTTTCTGGGATCATCCTGCTTTAGTGTTATTGTGCTACAAAGCAGTTTCAATATTGTTTATCTTTTTTACTTTTTGTAGCAATAAATTGCTCTTCAAATAAATTGTTTTGTGTAAAAGTAAAATATATTGCTTTTAAATATACGTACGTTTTGTTAGTTATTTGTTTCTAATTACTTTCCATTTGTTGATATAGACTCATGTTCATAAAAAATACAGACTTTGATTCATTATACACATTACAACTTGCCAACATTTCACCTCTACAACTCTTTAAACCGTAAATTAAAGTTTGAAGGAACATATGGGCTTGGTTTCCCCATGTCGTGCTTTTTAGCCGTTCTCACCTTGTTACCTTTTCACAGTCGCTCTGTGAGCCGTTATTTTGTTCTGGTGTTGCAGTAAAGAGAAGCCCCAGTGACCTCCGTAAATACCTTTCAACATATTATTAACCTTCATTAGAGTTTGATGGCTCCCACGGCTCCTGTGTGTGCCGCTAATGGAGTTTCTGTGAATGTATAAGAACACGTCTGCAGCTGTTATAATGAGCCTCCATGTGTATGTGCATTTGTGCAGAAACAACACAGAGCAAAGGCTTGCACTGTGCCTTTATTTTAGCATATGCAGTAGAATGAGACCAGTTTCATCAAAACCGTGTTCTAAATTATACATAAAAGTTATATAATGTTCATATTGCTCCATATAGAAAATACATAATTATTTTTGGGCTATTATTAATCCATGGAATTCAAACATTTTAGAGATTTGGTCTTTTGGTTTCTGTCAGTTTTTAAACTATATCAATTGTAGAGTTAAGGCTGTTTGACTAATGGAAATGTTCTTCTACGTCTCATAGTTTTCCATTGTTGGTTACAGATATTATTGTCATCACATCTTGATTCATCTGATTTAGTTTTATCAAAATACATGAATTAAAATCCAGTTGTGGTTTGGCTGCGACAATCTTCAAATGTTTGATTAGATCATTGTACGGTTATTAATGTGACCATTTATTCAGTGCCTTTCTGACTAAAATTGTACTTGTGACCTTGGCTCCATGAAAGGTACTATATTTATTATTGTGTTGCTTTTTCCACAGTATGGCTTTAAACATGCACCGTGGTAGAGTAGCTAAAGCTCCTGGCTCTCTCTGGGTGGCGTCGGCATGTCCTCCTCGTGTTACCGTGGGTTCACTACTATTGGCTGCTCTAAAGTGCCCGTAGTGAATGAATGTGAGAGTGAATGATCTGTCCACGTCTAGGTCTCTGTGTTAGCCCTGCAACGAGCTGACCCTGTCCCTGCCTAAGGCCCAAAGTCTCTGGGCTCCAGTCACCCGCGTCCCCTAACACGAACAAGCGCTAGAAAATGGATGAATGGCTTTAAACATCAAATAAGTTATCAAATCATCAAAATCTGTCCTCGGCTTAGTATTCATTTAATTGTGTCTGTTTTTGACCTGTAACATGGCCTGATGGCAGTGTGCCTGCTTGTCTCCATGGTGATAGATAAGTTTACCGTCCGTGGCATCGCCATGGAGACAAGCAGGTGACGGACACTCCACCAGAGAAGTTACACAGCACGGATTTAATTTTTCCCATGTCGCAGATCCCTACAACAATGAAGTAATCAAGTTGTTGCTTCCTAAATTGCTGTTTTATCCCTCACATAATCTTTGTGTGCACTTGTATGTTTTTGTTGGACCCAAGTCTCTCTTCTCTTCCTGATCTTGTACTGTGATTGGATGCCAGCGCAACCACTACACTCCACTACCGCCGCCATCGAGCCCCTCTTTTTTTCAGATCTGATGCTTTACTCCCGTGTTGTGGTTTTCCACCGGCAGGAAGTTAGTTTTTGAAGGAAGTGGAATGTGACTTTAGCAGAAACAAATGTTTATTTACCCGGAACCGACTAATTTTAGGACTTCATAAGGTCCGCATTTATTTTTATTAATCTAAGAAATGTTGGTTCCACATGTGTACTTTTCTGTGCTGTGTTTCATCTCCATATGTTTGTGTGTGAGGGTATGTTTTATTATAGAGAAGGTCAAAGTCAACAGTGACAATATGGAAGCTCTTTTTTTAAACCAAATCATCCCCGGCTCCTCCGCTCCGCATCTGCTTCCCCGCTACTTTGTGTTTGATTGATAAAATGTTTTCATGGCTTGTTTGTTCTCATTCCTGTGTGAATTTGGAAACTTTGACAAATCAGGCTTCAGAAGAAAAATGTCTTTGTTTACATGCTGTTTGGAGTGATTGTTTTTGTGTTTGTAGGCTACCTTAAGAGCTTCATGGAGGCCTGTAGCTGTGATGAGTTTTTCCACACGGCGTCCCAAGTCCTCAGGAGTCCTCATTTGGAGCTGTCGCTTTTGGAAAAGCTCTGCATCCTTCTACAGAAACTCTCCACTATCAGGTATAAACCACATAAGTGAATTCACAAAAAATGAATAAATAAAACTCACTTTGTTTGCCTTTATTGTTTGATCACTGATGGTTTTATTTGAGCACAGAGCTTTGCCAGACATATGCTTTAGATCTTATTGACCCACTGAATACTTAAATTCTCAAAACTGACTTAGAAAGTTACTCGTTTTCTTTGTGTAGGGTATGTACAAAGACTATTTCGAATTTCATAAACGTGGCCTATCTGAGTCCTAAAACTAAGGATTAAATTAAATTTAGCTTTCATTTATAACATGTGTAATGTTGTTTTATTCTTAACTACAAAAACATTTGACATGGTGTTGTGGTGGTCAAATTGTTGTCATTTGGTGTTCAGATTCTCATGAATCAAAATCCAGTCATAAAGCAGAATTAGCTACTCACTTTGGTTGCCAGATTCTTCAACTAAAACCAGTCAGAAAGAAAAAAAGGACTGAGCACTGCGGCCAATTTTGGAGTTTCTGAGCTTTCAATGAGGCATGGTGTGTTCACAGTCTGAGAATGAGAACAAGTTGTTTCCTCTATGCAGGTTAAAGCACTGGCAACACAGGTCTAGTTGTGATTGTAGTTTCTTTTTTTCTTCTGCTGTTTAGAGTCATTTGAATTTTATTTTTATTTATGTCCATCTTTTCTTTCTTCCATCAGAAATAACCGGCGTCTCTTTGAATCGTCCGCTCTCCTTCAACAGGTTAAGGAGTTCCAGCGCAGATTTGGTCCCACTCACACCTTTCTGTGCCTCAACCTCACCTCCATCCTCCACAATCTGCACTCCTGAGACCAAGAACAGAGTGTACATGAGCAGATCTTTGTAGTTGAAGACAGCTGCCTGCACTACCTCTCCAACCATATGTCATTGCACATTCTTTATTTATACAGTTTTTGAAGTCTTGTCTTTGTCAGAAGGACTTTTTTACCATTGCATATGTTTTGCTCTTTGAGATCCATCTGTTTCCGTGCTCACCAAGTCTATTCTTATGCCTTCATATGGTTTTCAATAGATAATATGGTGTTTTGCCCTTCAATTTTATACAATATAATAACATTAATGAGATCTTAACCAGATGCAGGATAAATAGACTAAACTAGGTCTTAACTAATAGAAAGTTCTGTAAACCATTAACATAAATCCACAGTTGCACAAAAAAGTACTGGACCAAAACCATTGCCAACCAGGACTTTATCTGCACAGTGTTGTATTTTATTATTTTTACTCCTTTTGTATTTTAACTCTGTTCAAAGTATGTTCTAATATTTGAGTTAAAAGATTAGATTCAGTTCTCTTTTAATAGTCATTTATCTTTATTCTGTTATCTCTTGCTGTTCTTGTACCTGGCTTTGCAGCACTGGAATTCCCCCATTGTTAGATAAATAAAGTTTTTCTTGTCTTATCTTACTAAACAAGGAGCCATTACCTTATGGGTCTGACTCTACACTTTTCAAACAGTTTGCAGCAACTTTAAAAACAGCAACTAAGGCACGGAGTGATACCTGAAACGGTAAAACCCACTCTTTATGTTGTACTGTGGCATATTTGTTTGTCCCATTGCATTATGGGTCGTATGGCCTGAGTTTAAAAAGTAGCTGGGATTCCTGGCAAAATTCAGGACTAAACCTGGTTCAAATACAAAAGCCACCTGCTTTTCTCTGTGGATATGTTCTTGTTTTGCTTCGAATATTCCACAGAATGGCAATAAACCAATGTATCATGCATTTATTATATCACAGGTGTTTTACTGCTCCAAAAATATTCTGTAAAACATGCATTCTTACTGTAACTTGGCTCATGTCTCTCCAGATCTGACACCTGTGGCGTCAGCTTGTCTCCACGGAGATAGATATGTTTAATACTATGGAACATTGTATCCAAAGCAACTTCTCTGTGAGGTAGGGCTGCTGTCGACTAAAGACACCCTTTACCTACCGATTAATCGACTAAAAGGGGTGTGGCAAAAATATCTCAAACTGTGAATATGTGCATGTATCTGACCCAGATTGCACTACAACTGCACAGGAGTTCTTGCAAAAACAACTATTTATACAGAAAAGTTCTAGGAAACCATGTATTTATTTGTTATTTCCTCCAAAATCTTCAACTCACTCCAGATCTTCTCATTTTGTCTGTTTTTGCCAAATAAATCCCTTTAATCAAATTAAAATAATTAGTCGACTTATAAAAATGTTGGTCGACTAAGACACCATCAACCAATTAATCAATTAAACGACTGAAGGTTCAAAGCCCTAAAATAAAGACAATCAGGTGCCTCTAACTAGAAAAGTAACAAAGTGAACCTTTAAACTGCAGTAAGCCCAGACTAGCCCACATTTGAACCATTTCATATTCTCTAGACTCCAGAGTGTCTTGTTAGACACTGAGACAGATCTGTCTTTTTCAAGGTCATAAGTCATTATAAATGTGAGGTAATGTGAGGTTTTAGATACTAAATCCACATATTATTATTATTTGAGGTTTATTTGTTTGTTTAAGTTCATCGGTGGGTTGTATGCCCTGAGAATAGAATGTCCTTGAAGGAACTGATGGCAGATATTTCATATTTAGTGTCCAGCTTCAGTGGAGATGTCAAGAAGAAAACAACTTTGAGGCACTGGAGGCAGCGCTGTCCAGAAATGGTAAAGTGGGTTTTGGGAAAGAGGGTCCTTATCTGCTGCCAGAAGGACATGCAACCTGGTTTTGATCTTGGGGTTTTAGCCTTGAGTGATCGCCGAGGCTTGGACATATATAGCCGTTTTACAGGTGGAAAAAGAGATGTGTCCGAGTCGATACATGTCAAAGTTCTTTCATGGGCTCAGTCTAAACCGATCATGGCAGCTCTGTGGTATGGGATTTGTTTTTGATTCATGTTGATTCCACTGATCCGCTTATGTTTTAGCTAAATTAAAACACAATTCATAATCTGATTATCATTCTGATAAATTATACCTAGATGACGTCATACCAATCATCTTAAAACATAAATCATTGAATAAAAATACAATATGGGATAAGCTTTGCACAATGTTCCATTCACTTTTATGCTTAAGATGAAACACTACTGGCAATTTGTTCTTTTTTGGTTTGTTTGCTCTTTCAGCATATAGGTTTTCAAGTGAAAACAGCAAACCTGTCCAATCTGCTACTAAAGATGTTTAATTACTTTATTTAATCCACTTCATCCATATATTTCTTTGTGACTGTAACTATACAACGAGTTTTCATAAAATGCATTTTTCTCCAGTTGGCCCTCTAGTGTATGTAGGTAGCACTTACACACACAATTTTTTTAGTTAGTTTTCAGGGGGAAAAAAGCCAATTTTGGATTTTTAGGCCAATTTTCAGTTAGATCTATTTTACTAAAAAACTAAAAAAAAAAACCCTCTATTATTATTATAACTAATATGCAAAATGAACGAACAAAGGTTTGAATGAATTTAAACCTGGTTCTGTCCATATTTTCAGATAGAAATCTCACAATTATGTGCAATTTTAGCCCTTTTCTCACATAAAAATGCCTTATTTAAACATTGCATGATGAAACACTTCTAATTTTTTCTTACTTTTATGTGAGTAGCTACATGAGACGTTTCAAATCGATCTTTAAATTTAAGATTTTTTCTGGTTCACCTGTAGTATATCTCACTTTAATATGTAGCTCTACTTTATCAGGAGTGTGAGGCTCGAGGCCTGTGCACTCGTGATTATTTACTCGCGCTGGACTGTTCCACACAAACCTACACCTTGTTTAACTGTGCTAATCAACTATAAACGCTGTCTTGATTTATGTTTGGTTTTTTTCAGCAGACCAAAAATTCCTCAAATTACCTTAACGAGTCCCCCGGCTCTGCTTTGGCTGGTGAAGCTCATTAAAATGTTATTTGATTTGAAGGAGGGTGGAGGCAGTGAGAGCATTAAGGTTTTATTTGGGTACATGCATCCATTAAGAAAAGTCAAACAGCGTTTGACGAGGCAGACCACCAAATGTTGGATTTCTCATCACAAAACAAACCATTCTTCTCATAAAGCTGAAACAGATTATAAACCATAGACTCAGGAGAAAACTGATAACCCAGTCATCTGCAAATCTTGTGTGTAATTACCTAAACACCTAAAGGCCTATTCTATTCAATTATTTTAGTCTAGATAGATGTAGTAGTGAAGATGACATAATTTTCTGTATATACTGTACATATAGATTTATGCCCTTCCTGGGTTTGGAACTAACTCAACTAGATTTGTGTCTAATTATGGCGACTACATAAGGCTATAATTTCATGAGACACAGCCCACTGTAACAAAGTGTGTTCAAGGTATTTGTAGCAAAAAAAGAAAAGAAAAAGTACTGTAATTGACTGTGTGCAAAGGTTTAGAAAAATGTAATGACTTGGAACATTCCAGGCAAAACAAGCAGAGATGGGACCCTCCGCTGGAAAAGTTATTTGTCTTTATTAGTCAAACAATAAATACTGTTTAAAGAGCTAATCTGACCAACAGACCGTAGCCATTTTCCACAATCACTAAAAAGTAGTGTTCAGAGATCTGGTTCTGCACACACCTCGTAAAACTCTCCTAAATAGTTAGTGTTGAGGCTGAGTGTAATGCTTTGCACACGGCCTTTTGACACTTGAACAATTATAGTTTAACAACTTAACTGTAAAGTAACTGCTGGTATTGAGTTTTCATAAAAACTGAGCTTTTAATATAGTGGTTTATAACCTTAAAGAGTACACTGGGGAAACGCTGACTACATAATGGATTTATTATCACTGATTTTCCAAAGCAAGTAAGAGGATTTATTCATTAATTTCATTTTTTAACATGCAAACCATAATTCTTCCGTTTATTATGATCTCTCTTCTCCTATTTGAGAATTTGAGAAAAAATATCTAATTGCGATTTTTCTGACCAGTAACAAGATTCTGTTTAAAGTTCACATTTTATACGTGTCCAGGAGATTTGACAGACAGAAATAGGTCCATGAACTGGAATTGTATGTTTCAGAACCTTTTTGTACAGCTCTATACTACTGGATTTGCTGTGTTTATGCTGAATGAAATATTTTGTTTGTGGAGGAAATAATCGCACTTCAAAAAATTGCATCCTTTGCCGTTTGTTTATTGTGTCCATTCAACTATGATTTCAATCCGATTTCGATTAATTGTGCAGCCCTAGCTATCAACTAAATTAATACAATGTATAGAGTAATTTTAGAGACTCTAAATCACTCTAAATAAAACACTACATGCATTTAGTTGGAGTAAGATGGAAAACTGGAGAAAACCCACATCAACACACTGAAAACATACAAGCTCTTCTCTTTTAACTGTTGGCATCTGCAGTGCCACCATAAAAAACAACATTTAAATTGTAAGACGGATGAATTATTACCTTTTACCACCTCTAAAATCAGCAAACGATTAAGTGATAGTAGTAAGTATAAATACTGCAAGCCCCGGCACATTAGACATCTGAACAGCAGGTGATACTACGAGATGGATGTTTGTAGATGTGGTGTTGGATTTAATTACTCCGTAGTCGGCGGGGCACTCCTTAGCCTGCAGAGTCACACCAAGACCACAGATGCATGAAGTCCTTGCTGAGTGCTATCACAGTGTTCGACAGGGCTTGTCACGATGAACAATGATGTAGGATGGAGCAGGATCTTTGAAATCCGATAATAGAAATAGCACCAGGATGATCCCATGCCCCACAGCAGCAGCGGCGGCTCATCAGCACAGTTTTATCATCCTGTGCCAGCAGCAGATACAAATACTTTGCTGCGAGGCCTTGGAGAATCTGACATACGTGCACAAAGGAAGCTGCCATCTTATGTGAGGTCATGTAGGGAGCAAATATCTGTTCAAAGTGTGTCTGTGGCTTTAATAGATCTATATTCTCTGGACAATGACCAGTTTCATGGCTGGACTTTTTCCTTTTTCTTTAAAACTTAGAACTGTGCTGTGTTTTGCTGAGTTCAAGCAATTTAAAGCAATTCTGTGTGAAGAGCTCAAAAGATTGGATTCCACCAGCTAATGTCATGAGGTGTCCTTTGCACACTGGAGCTGCACGTCAAGATTTGGGAAAAATATCTCATTGTGATTTTTTTTCTGACCAGTATTATTATTATGGTGATTTATGTTCAAAGTTCACATTTTAAACACAACCAGGAGAACTGACAGAAATATACACTGACAAACAAATAAAAGAACACCGTGTTTCAGTCTCTTTCTGTCACATTTTTATAACTTTTAATTGCATTTTTGATGCTCATAGTTGGATTTTTTTTGTCATTTTCTCTTGCTTTTGTTGCGTTTTTACGATTCTAGCTGCATTTTGTCATTTTCTTTTCATATTTTGTCACTGTTGGTTCCATTTTTGTCAGTTTAGTTGCATTTTTGTCAGTTGGAGTCATATTTTTATCAGATTTAGACGCTTTCTTGTTGTTTTAATTGCGTTTTTGTCAATGTTTGTCACATTTTTTCCACTTGTTTTAGATCTTGTTTTATTAATTCTAAACTACAGGGTTAGTTTTTATGCACAATATTTTTGTTTTTTGGGGAGAAGTATATTGCACTTCAAAAATTGCTTTCTACACAATTTGCTAATTGCGTCCAATCAAAGAGTGATTTCGATTCCATTTCAATTAATTGTGGAGCCCTACTGCACACTACAAAGCCAAACATATGCAGCGCTTTGGAAATGGCTTTTGTTTGTAAAATGCAATATTGAAATGAAGTGGATTGAATTGAAAACATGCAACAATACACTTATAGTCTGGATAATATTCTCTGGAAAGTTCTGATTTATGTGTGTTTAATGCTAAATTAAAGGGTTATAATTGTCAGTGTTCCTTTGTCTAGTTCCGTGCCCTTTAATAACTTCTTTTTTGTAAGTAAGAACTGTTTCTCTAAGTACGGGTGCTTAAAATCCTTGAAAACACAATTTTACTGTGTGGTTTTCAAGGTTGGGAAAGTGCTTGGATTTTGGAGAAATAAAAAATGCATAAAAATACTTTAAATTTAAACTGTCCTGTGCATTTCGACACAAAAGAGCACTAATTGTCAAAATCTGCTTCGTGCTGGTGATAAAACGTTGTATGTGACCCTTAATAATAATTTCAGTGTACTCCGCGGCACGGGTTTACCTGAACGAAGCCAGTGTTTTTTGTTTGTTTGTCAGTGGGAAGCAGACTCTGATCGAGCTTGCGTTTTCACATTCATATTGTTACTTTATGCAACTTTCTAAAATGCCCAAAAATACAGGAAATTACATCTGATTTGTTGAAATTTCCAACAAAGCACACTTCACCAAGGCCATTTCATGTGATAATTCAGTTCATTTCATTTGTTCATTCCAGATACTCATTTACAAGTTTGTTACTGTTGTGGCTGCAAAAAAGGAAATGGCGGTGTATTGGGGTCGAGTTAAGTGTAAAGATGCTGTAAATAACCTGCGAGTCTACCTTGAAAATGCTTGAAAAGTGCTTGAATTTTTTATCTTAAACCTTGTCTAAGTTATTAAAGATCTGCAAATCTTGAGTCATTGCAGTTTGGCACAAAACTCACCAAACAACATCTTGGCCAATTAGATCAACATTTTAACACCTTTGGTTGTTTTAATAAGCTCTTTTCAAATTATAAAAACACAAAGCATAGCTAGTTTTGAATGCACAAAAATAGACTGACAGTTTTTCTCTATTGGTTTGGCTCATTTCTTGAAACTGAAATTACATTTTCAAAATAACATGGACAATCCTCCAAACCTCTTGGCAAATGTTCACAACAGAATGGAATTTCTCATTCATTTGATCAATTGGCAGATATCTTAGTTCATGTCTCAATTGTCTCAGTGCATCTTTGCAAATGATTAAGTACAAGTCACCTACAGTTAACACAGTTAGCTACATTTAGTACAGTTTTTAAATAAATTGATCTTGTAGATCAAAACTGATGAGTTGATTCTCAGTCTAATGATCATTCTCTCCATTCTCTCATTGTATAAGTCCTCACATGTACAACAGTCTGTTCAATTATCAAAATTGGTCAAGAATATAATACTATGAATACCATATATGAATATCTTGGAATATTTGATACATTGAATCAAGTCCTTGTTTTTTGATGTTGTGTTTGTTTCTGTATTACAGTTTATTACTGTAATGTAAAATTTCTTTTTACATATGTGTGGAACTTACTTTATGTGTATGAATAAAAATGGTTAGAATTCCCTTGGTTGTATTAGTGCAATCTGTGATTTCAAACCTTGGAGGCCACTCTTAGTGTAAAATCCTTGTTTTCTGTCCAGTGTGAGCTGGTCCTCTGACAGTGACACAACATCTAAACATTCTGACTTCCAGGGCTTACACAATGCCAAGGGGACAATTCATTTTGGGGCACTGACTATTCATATTAGAAAGAAATGTAGTTTTGACACATAAGTGAACTGTTTTGGGAGAGACACGTGCTTTTGCAGGTGAACCATGTTGTTGTGATCAACCATCCAGATATATTTTGGTAAAACAACCAAGAATGTTGAGAACGTTAGGTCTGTTTCAAGAAATAAACCAAAGCAATTGAGAAGGATCTGAGCCATTTTGGAGGCACTGACTATTTAAATGGGAAAGGCATTTAGATTGAAGAATAAGTGAACAGTTCTGGGAGATGAGCTTTAGCAGGTGAGCTGTAGTGTTGTGCAGAACTGTGAGACTGTTTTGCCAAATGATCTTAGAATTTTGAGAATGTAATTTCTGTTTCAAGAAATGAGCAAAACCAATGGAAACTGTAAAACACAAACATGAAATATCAATGTGAAGCTGTCAAGGTCTTAAAAAGCCTGAATAATGCATGATATAGTGCCTTTAAGGTCAACTTACCCAGCAGGAGCAGTGGCCTATTATTAACTTAATAGAGGAATATAAGAATAACAAAACACAGACAGTGGGAGATTCATTCAAATGTTTGGCAACTCTTCTTGCTAATCTCGGGTTATACTTCAATGTGTTTTGTGGTCATAAAACCAATGTCTTAAAGATACATTAGTTATCGACTGACAGATACTCGCAGTAGCAAGTTGGCGGAGAAGATGAAAGACTATGAGGTAATGACATAATGGCGTAATGGTCCTGTCCTGAGGTGTTTTACCAGTGAAATCATCTCTCATTAAACCAAACACTGAGTTAATGTGTCACCTTTAATGGCTGTTCATTAAATATTAGATTTTTCAATGAACAGGGAAGTGTTTTCAGAGTCCATTATGTGATGGAGCAGAGTGTATTGTCATAGATCATACTGTCTGGAGCTTTTGTGATTTTATTTGAGCAAATATGTTAACAAATCCATGAGAGAAATCAAGAATGCTGTTGTATTTGTTGATTTATCACTTATTACTCAGGTTGAGAAGGCTTTATTCTGCACAACAACAATGTATGTTATTCTCAGAGCATGAAAAATAATACACTACACTAACATCTGTTGGTACCGCTTTATAATATCTACACTTTTATTAGCTATAGCCTTATTATTCTAGCTAATTTTTGTGTGACAAAATGAGCTCCATTTCAAACTGAAGCTGTTCCTGAACCCTTTGGAACACATTTGGTTGGACTCTTTGTGAAGCTAAGACTGAAGTCATTTTGGCCTCTCTGTCTGATTTACTACTTATCAGTGGTAAAATCAGATTTTAAATTCCTTGATTCTCTTTGATTTTCTCTGGTAAAAATAAAGAGTAAAGTAAAGCTGGTGTCTGGAGACATGGACCAATTGACATCAGATTGAGAATTTCTTGGGTTTTGACAATTTCTCTTTCAAAGTTGAAGCTAATTTGACTCAAATTTAACTTATAATAAAGTTTAAAAAAAAATAAAAAATAAATTAAAAAAAAAGACCAGGGGAAATCTATATTGATTTTCATTCATTTTCATTTTCTACCGCTTGTTACCGTTAAGGGTCGCGCGTGACCCCCTGGACGGTGACCAACTCGTCACAAGTCCTATTTTATATAACAGAATGGTGGATTTGACTGGAAATAAGTGGGTTAAACCCTTCTTTTAGGTTCAACATGCCCAGCAGCTGATACTTTCCTTTTCATCAGATGGTGAAAATCATTAATTCATAGTGAAACATGAACTGAGTAAGAAAGATTCAGAAAGGCTTAGTTGCTACTTAATAAAAACCCTAAGCATAACTCCTTAATTAAATTAAGCCTAAATCATTCATAATAAAAAAATCTGGGTCATTCATGCTTCGTTAAAGGGCACATATTATGTTGCTGTGACTTTATTGCACTTTTACAACAATGTTCCGTCATCAAAACACACGTGGAGTTGCATTAAATTGCATTGACGATATTTGGAGGAATGTTGGTTTGAAAATCCTCTCTGACCATCAAAAGCAATTCCTGCTGAACTCCCTCGATCGATTACGTTTTTTTTCTGATTTTAGATGTTGCTCATCCGAGAATCTCAGGCTGTTTTTAGTCCTTAAATCATTGGCAGACTCGTTCTGAGCATTTCTGCCTCTAAACACGTTCCCCGTTACTACTAGCCCGATCATTGTGTGTCACACGTCCCTTAAATTGATAACATAACTCAATGGTGTAAGCACTAGGTGCCATCTACTGGCTACATACACTCAGTGAGAGCAAGGGCAAACTGCAGAAAAAACTTTTAGTTTATAATTTTCAAAACATGAGATGGCATATTTAAGGTACTCAAAAGCCTGTTTAAAGGCTAATAACAATATGAAAAATGCATAATTTGTTCCTTTAGGTGTAGTTATTATAAAGTTATACCCATCCATTTCTTGTTCTTTCACAGGACAATTTAGCCTGTTGTTTTATCATAATATGCTAAAACAATAGGCTATTAAAAAATGATGCGTCACTTGTTACTGGGTCAAAGTAGGCTTTAGTATTTCCTTAACATATTGTTTTGAATGCATTAAAATTATGAATAAAAAAAAATCTCATAAAATCTGAATAATGCAGATAACATGAACCAGATACACCATGCTGAGGGAGTAGCACCAGTACGTCTCTCTTTGGCAGAGCGCTGAGCACAGGTTCATGCATTATTCATGTAGAGCCTGTTACAGAGGATTTAATGATTCCCAAAATGACATTCGGAGAAAAGGGCAAATTAAATTTCTGGGTTCCCACATGCCCAAGGAAACGCCATTATTTTTGAGGCAATCTGTCCCAGTGTTTTGACACTATCCAATTGTATAATAAAGTGACATATTATGCTTTTCTGCAAATGTATTGGACACTGCTGTTGTCATTTAGGTTTTTGTTCTGAAGCAGCTGTTGCAGACGAACATAGACCTAGTTGTATGGACTGAAATATACAGTTAATGTAACAACTAATACAATTACAAATGAGAAAAAATAATGGTGCATGACTTAGTTATATTGCCGAGTCATTGTTGACATTTTATAGTTTCAAACACATAAAGTGAATAGAAAAAACAACAAAAACATTTCCATAGAGTTACCAGAAAAGAAAAAAAAATGCAGTGCACCTTTAGAAAAAAATAATGATGATGCATTTGCTCTTTTGGTTGCTTTAATATGAATTAATTCACTTCTGTAGCAACAGTTGCCTTTACAGCAACCTTAATGACGTATTAAGCACGTATCGTTACAATCTAATCCTAATGTTTCTTTATGCAACTCAAATAGAAACAATATGGAAGAAACTGTTGGCATATGTCTTTATTATAGTATACAATATGTACAATAATAAGTTATATATACAGTTACACTTTGGTGGTGTGATGAGTTTGAATGTGTCTCTACATGTCCTGCTTAACTGTGACTGAGGTAAGTTATTCTACATTGGCTTCTGTACATCACACACATATTAATACCAGACAGGATTTGGCCTGTCTTGAAACAGGGCTGGGGTCCATTTTAAAAATTCAATCCACAAATCACATTATTTACAAAAAGCTCCACTGCATAAAAAGTACAAAAAGTCGGAAATACACCTGTTTTGAGTTGGTCTGAGCGAGGACCACACATTTGCGTTTTCAAAGGTGAGTGTTTTATTTGCCTTGACAAAAGATCTTAGAAAAAACATCCACGCTGTATAAGCAATGCATATGATTCATTTGAAATACTGGAGTCCTGCCCCAGAAAACATTAGAGAGAGGACTTGGCAGCAGGCGGCCTGTTTGATTTTCAGCAGAGCAGTCATGGGACATTATGTTGACAACACAAGGCATCAGATATAGATCAGCTCAATTCAAAAGCAGTGAGATCAAAAACAGCCCTGGCATTTTGAGTTTCAGTTTAGAAACCACAATAAACCTGGACTATAGGCCTTTCTTTATGTTCAGACTAATGCTTATCAGTCCCTATAGGCTCAAAATGCCTCCTGTGGGTTCAAAACCTAAACAACTGCATATTTTTCTTTTTTGGCATATTAGTCCCGTCGGATGGCACGACAGAACTAACCACAAAAGATCTGAAGATACACTGCAGTCATGTTTATGAAGCTGTGCAAATTGGCAAATGATTGGTCACTTAATGCACATATTGTTGATTGATTTGTTTGATTTTGTTTTCCATTGAGCTACACATCCTATATACATTAACGACAAATATTTGAATATTTTTCTATTATTGTTAAACTGAGGTGCCTGATTTTCACACCGCAAAACTGGAAGTAGGTATTATAACCTCGTCAGAGTGATGAGTTTGAATGTAGTAATACCTGGAAGTAGGTATTATAACCTCGTCAGAGGTGCGGTGTGAAAAGATTCACAAACTCTTGAGAATCCACTTTGTTAGACTCCCACTGATCCATGATGGGGCAGCATTGTGGTTTGGTGGGAGCCACAACCCAACCAAAACAAACATGGCAGTGGCAGACGTACGTCTGCCTATTTTAGGAGAAATACGGACTATTTTGTTTTTCAAAAATATGCACAAGGAGGCGCATTGTGCATTTATGGATGGGAAAGATGACTATGTTTTTTTCTTCACTGGATTTAACTCAATTTAGATTTATTTGTTTCTTCCTCTGTTGTGGCACTTTGACCATTCTGCGAGGACCATTTTTTTAGCATCACGACAGCTTTCAGCAAGAGCCTCTCCAGACTGATTCATGTGTTGAACTCAGAGCGCAACACATATCAAACATGCATTCATTTTAAGGCACATGCATGGCTTTAGAATCCAAATGGTTGATATTATTTAACTAGATATTATTTAGCACATAGAGACAGGTATTTAACAAGAAAGAAAAATACCTGTCTCTATGTGCTCTTATTATAAACGGCAAACCCTATAGTTTAGATGTCTTTTAAAATGTATTCTTGAAATTCTTGTATTATTTTGGCAGTTCCCATTCAAGCAATAAATCTCAAAACTCAAAATGGTTCAAACTATATGTATATTATATAATTATATATGATACTATATTATTTGCCGAGTTGCCAACGCGTACCATTCGCCCCACCAGGCAGTTTCTCACGTCTCTCTTCTCTAATATCTTTTTAAAGCCGGGTTTTACTGCGTTTCCACTGGGCTTTCGGTGGGTAAGTGGTCCTAAATGCTTAATTGGGTGCTGGAAATCACAGGCACTTTGCACCAGCTCTGTAAACCACAACACTTCAGACTATTAGGGGCCCGAGGCAGCCACACGCCAAATAATTAGGACTGGCGGCAGGACTAGACCGCAGCGTTTTTGGTAAAAGGAGCAAGAGGAAGGAACTGGTGAGGAGGGGGGCATAGACACAGGCTATAGGGTCAAGACAGTTTAAGTTTTACTATGGCAGCATCCAGGAATTGATGGAAAAGGTTACTTTAGTTGAACAGGATTGGGGTTTTAGTTAAAATACTGTACTGCTCACATTTTGCTTGTGAAAGTGAGGATGTGGCTTCTAAGTTTTTATTTATTAAATTTAAGATATAGAAGCAAAATATTAAAGCATTTCTTTTAAGCAAGATTATTTGATTAAGTGATAATTATTTTCAGAAGCAAAATTAATTTATTTCATTTCAATGTGAACTCCAAAAAAGTAAACATGAATGTATAGAGCTAGTATGTGACAGTTTATATCACATGTACTTTACTTTTGCACTCCGTAAGTTTGATTTGATTTCTGTTGGATTTAATTTCATGAATATTGGGACAGTAATGTATTAGTAATGTACTAGTATACAGTATACAGTATACAGTATATATATATATATATATATATATATATATATATATATATGGTTCCTCCTGGTTCCTGCTGTAGCCATTCCTCTTTTTTTCCTTCTCACAATCATCAAAAGACAAACATTTGTTATCATGATTGTTTTTTAAGGAGGCATTTCATATCTACTCTTTGTCCTATCCATGAAAGTTCAGTGAATAAATGTGCAATATAGGGCCTTCTTTTCTACTTTGTACAAAAAGCACCTATTTTTCTCACCGCTTTCATCCTATAATTATGACTCTATGATCTGTATGAAGTACTAGACATTTGTATTATCACAAATGTATGTACTGTTTTCCACAAAAAAATAAAAATAAAAAAATAGATAGAGCTTATTTTAAGGTCTTTGGTCAAGGAAGAGTAATCTCTCATTTGATCTTCATTGTTTGAAGTTGTAATTCCGGTATTGCAGTTGTATCATTATCCTATGATATTCTTCATGTACTGTATAGTCGCATGCAGTTAGCTCAGTCTCTCTGTGTACAGTCTTTATAGTCTTTGCAGTCTGATAAGTCTCTTTTTGGACTGTCCAATAAACTTAGACACTGGCACAGCGCTGAGAGGGCGATGAACAGGTAGAAGGGCAAACCAGCTGACTGTGAAAGCTTCGTCCATTAGCATTTGACGTTAGCTCGGTGCTGCCTAACACGTCTGCACACAGAGACTCCACTGCGTCCAGCCGCTCGATCTGCACCAGGCGGGTCAGCAGGTCTGGAATGCTGTAGCCCGCGGTGCTCACTCTCTCAAACAGCTGCAGCCCGTCGCTCATCCCGCCGATCTCGTCCCGTTTCAGACCAAAGCTCTCGGCCAGGTGCCTCCAGGTCTTGACCACGGCCGCCTCGCTGCTGTAGGACGAGCTCAACATGCGACTCGCCTTCTCTAGACAGTCGAATGGCAGCTCAGTGGGGCTCAGGCCTAAAGGATGAAAGAAAGGTTCCTGGTTAGATTTATATTGTGCTTTCATACTTCTGGGCTTTAAATTAAGGAACCATGAACCTTCTGAAGCACTTACACATTCATTTACGAACGGCAACAAAAGAAGCAAGACAGGTAAAGAGTCTTAACTAAGAACATAATAGCTCTATGCAATGGTGAGAGTTAGGGCTGCATTTTTGCGAAAATAATCTGAATGTGATTTTTCTGACATGCCTTGTGATATCGATTCGATTTGAAAATTATGTTTTGAAATCAGGATTCATTTTACAGCGTGCAACAATCCCATGCATTTCTCAACGTTTTTTTAAAGGTTTAAACTTCAGAATAATAAACCACCTTTCCCCTAAATGGACAGGAATTTTGCAGTGGACATTCTATTGCCTAAAAAGATGCAACCTCTGCTATTTTTAGTAAATTGTAATTGTATTGTGTATCCCTAATATGAGTGGGAATCTAACCTTCAACCATCGGGATAGAGGGCACAGGCTCTTCCATTAAGCAACTGTGACTACTGGATGGCAAATATATAAATCTAACCTGACTTCTTAATCAAATATGTTGCCTTTAGTACAGCTTTTACACATGATTCTGTTTTACAAAACTTGATATATTGTTAAGACACGTTTGTGACTAGATAAATAAAGAGTGATTGAGAGCTGACCAAACACAACACTTCTTACCCTCTGTCATGCTGCATGCTCTGGCGTACAGGTCCAGGATCTTTTTTCTTCGACTTTGCAACATCTGTGAGAGACATTAATATAGGATTACAGTGAATTACAAGATAGATTACAGCTAGGGTTGTTTAAAACGTTGACAGCTAAATATAGGGGGAAAATTAATAGCTTTATATTTTTTGCGGTGTCTCAATAACGATAGGTGTTATTATGTCAGTCCAAAAGGAAATGTTTTAAACATGCCTTTAAATATTTGTTTACCGTAATTATCAGACAAATGCAATGACTGTCGGTTAAATTAATAACGAAAGTACAGAAATATTCCCTTAACCTTTATTTATTTCATTTTTATTTGATTTTTTCTGGTATTTTTCTGAAATAAACGATATACTAGATATTCAGATTTGCCCTATTTTCAAAACATACCTGATATTATCTATTTTAATATACTGCCCAACTCTACCCAGATACTAAAACTAGATGCTGATTTTAAGCATCGATATTGAAATAAATCACAAGATTAGAACAAAATGTGACCTTTCCCGACTAGTTTTAGAATGGTCTTGATCTATAACTGGTAGGAACTAGAGGTGGACACAATATATCAAATGTTTATTGTTGTTTTGAAGATCTGCAAAATTTAAATATCTAGTATATGGTTTATAAGAAAAATGCTAAAAAAAAAAGAGCTAACTAAAAATGTAAA
The DNA here is from genome assembly GCA_019453435.1 of Rhinogobius similis. NCBI lineage: Eukaryota > Metazoa > Chordata > Actinopteri > Gobiiformes > Gobiidae > Rhinogobius > Rhinogobius similis. The sequence continues at coordinate 14,143,909 of CM033633.1, read as the reverse complement.
TAAGTTATGTTGTACATTGGTATACATTTCAAATCATTGTATGAGTTGATATTTCTGCCCTTTTGTCATTCATTTGACAGACATCTCACATTTGATTGATAATTAAACCTCATCTAATACGTTTAAAAGCATGTTTTCACACATTTTTGTTGGATTAACAAAATATCGTCTGAATATCGTTAATGGGATTCTCCAAAAACTTTATCGAGATATTCATTTTTGTCAATATCGCCAACCCTAGTAAGTCCACATGGGAACATTAAGAAACTACAATTATTTTTGTTGAAGATTGCATACTATTGTCATTTTTTTACTCTGACCAAACTAATACAGCAATGTCTTCTCCCTACCCCTGGAGTTTTGTTGTTGTTGTTGAGGGCGTTCATGCTGTTGATGTGGTTGATGCTGCTGAGGTGGTTGGGGCTCGGGACAGTGCTGATGGGGCTGGGTGTCCCGTTACAGACGCGCTCATGCCCCAGAGACAGGAGGCACAGGTCCGGCTTGTTGCCCACATTCACCAGGCACAGGTTTGGGTTGGGGTTATTGGAGTCCGCTGAGCCCTGTTTATCTAGCGCCGCCTCCTCGTCACTGTCAATGCTGCGGCCCAAAAGCTGTTCGTTTTCAGACGAGGCATCGTTTTCACTAGAGAAAAAGACACAAAGAAACATTTTCAGTTTTGTGTCACCTCTGTAATTGATGAATGTGATTCAAACATTCTATATGCTTTTACTTTACTTTGTTTTGAAAATGTGTTATACTGGATGCTCTTTCTGACACAGCCTTCTTCATTCAGGACCCTCAGTGTTTGTGTACCAATGTTTTATATTTTATGGCCAAGTGTGACATATTTATAGGGCTGTGCAATGGATCAAATTTTAATCGAATCGAGAGCCAGTCGTTTCAACCTGTCAATGATCAGCTTGGGGCTTTTTAATCGAGAGGTCTGTGGCCAATTCTGTGGCAGTAAATGTGTGTGGCTTGGAGCAGTGTTTAGACTTTGGAGGAAGAAATTTGACAATTAAGAGTTAAATGACACTGAACCAAAGTCTGCCTTGTTTATGCTTCGGGAAATGTTACTGTAAATGCCAGTTTAATAGAAAATAGTGATCCATTAATCCATATTATTACTTACTTTTAAGTTATTCCTATATTCATTTGCAATCTATTTTTGCATCTAACGCATACACAACATTTTTTAATCTTTTAATAAGACTTCCATTGTTACTGGATTTTCAATGTATGAATGACAGAAATAATCCCTATTATACCATATAATGTTATTTATTTATGGTCCATTATCTGTTTTTGCGTCCTGTTTCTCTCAAAATCACCTTGCCGACAGAGCTCCTCACAGAATGCCATTGTTTTCCTGTGCCGCCCTTTTTCTGTAAATGCACAAAAATAGCATTGTTTTGGAGACATTGAACACCCGCTCTGGCAGCTGAAGCCGTGAGTTAGCACATCTTTTGGCAAGATGCTGTACCACACTGTTTATTGCTGTTGTTGCTGTGTGGGTCTCTTCTACTTCCTACAGTGTACTCTCAGAGACACTGGCAGACGAGACTAAGCAGGTCTCCTCTGTTTACCCCGATAGTAACAGCCACTGCAGTCTATGGTCAGTAGAAGCAGCACAGCGCCTGGGAACAGGCTGTCATCTAAAGTACAGTATTGTGCAAAAGCATTACTGAACTGGAGGAGGATGGAGGATGTTTTTTCAGCTTCTTAGTGCTGAACTGTAACATAAATGGGTCATAATTTTACATTTTGTTCACTGTAAACTGCAATATTGATCCATCAAAACTGCATATCTGATAAGCCCTGCCTCTTTATAGTGGCATTTCACAGTAAGAAGCAGATTTACATGTTTTTATTTTTTAAATAAACCCTACATGAATGGAACCAACAGACAGCACACATTTTAACAGATTTTGAAATGTTGGACAATTTTTGTTGTGTTTTCTTCATTTTTCTTTTTGTTCTCTCTGTGTCATGTTCTGTGTTTTATGTATGTGTCAGTTGCAGGACAAAACAGTTTTATTCAAACATGCAGGAATAAGATAATGATGAGGGAACACTCATGTAACGTGGTTAAAAGCTCATTAAAATCGATTTGCGAAACATGTCCCCTTTTGGGTCAAGGTACACTTTATTGTTTTATTGACCTCTACATTTGACCCATCAAGTTGAAGAAGTGGGTGGTCACTGTGAGCCCATCTTGAGTTTGGTCAAGAGAAGAGTACTTAGATTATCCTACATGTTTCTGATTGATGAAGGAAACCCATTCTTAAGTGCAATATGTACAATTTGAAATAGACAAAAATACCATCAAACCTAGGACCTTATTGATGTGAGGTAAACATGTTTGATATAAATCCTTCATATAAGATCTTTTGGAAATCTTGTAATGGGCAATAGATAAAAGGAAAATTAAGTTAATGTGGAATGTAGACCGCTGTATAGCTAGACATGTATTAAGCAACTTCATTCACTAAAAATCAAAATCTAACTCTCTTGCCAATGTGGAATACAGTACAAGCATTAAAATATAATTTGCATTTGAGTCCAGGTGAGGGCGCTATATACAGCATACCATTGTAAGCTAAAGTCTCAGCAGAGGACTATTTTTTTGTTTTTACATTTTGAATGCTTTAACACATCCTCACGGTTTTCTCCCCGTACCCATTCATATAAACCTGTCTAAGTCTTTTCTATATTGTAAGTGAAGCTTGGAGTAAACACCCCTATGCTCCATACAGCTGCCCCTCTGTGTGCTCAGCTCCAGGCACAGCTCGTCTACACTACCTTCAACCACCGCCACCGACCTCCTATCTCCTCCATCCAAGCCACATAATAGCTCTCTGCTTCATTAAAAATAAATTGTTTTTTTCCATACACATACATGTCCTATATTCCCAGAGACAGAGCTGCAGTGACTTGTTCTGCGGTGGCCTAATTGTGGGCAGATGCTGAAACAAATGATAAAATCCCTGTTGTGTGGGAGTCAAAGAGACGCCGAGTGCAAATGTAAACATGGACTGTATATGGTCATTATGTGCGTTTAAAGACCAGGGACCAGTCTGTGGGAAGTGTATTAGCCACTGTATGAGCAACAAACAGACGACTAATATGCCATCTTTACCTTTAAACTGTATACATTTTTCTGCAATGTATTCCTCTGAATTCAAGATGTATTTTTATGTAATCCAAGTTAAACTATTTGCATTTGCATCAGAATTTGCTTACCTTTTTACAGTCTTCTGAGGAGGAGCTTTCAGTTTGTCAAACTCATCCTTCTCTGTATAGATCACAACGTTATCTGTAGAGGAGAGACATCAACATTTAAATACATTCAAATGTGCAATCTAACCAAAAGTTGCAGTAGTTAAATCAAAGATACTAAACAAGCTAAATTAGGCACGGTTTCAACATAGTTCCAACTCTGGAAATGCTTCCTTGCAGTAAGGAAATGTGTATTGCATTGAGGCCAAATCTGGTTGAATATTTTATCTTTTATTCATTCATTCATTTTCTACCGCTTATTCCCATTCCCAGGGTCGCGGGTGACTGGAGCCTATACCAGTGACTTTGGGCCTTAGGCGGGGTACACCCTGGACAGTGGCCAACTCATCACAGGGCTAAAAAGAAATTATGAAACAGACAAATACACTTTACATGTACCATCAAGATTGTAAATAGTACTTTTATCAAACATCAGTCAGAAAATAAATGTATTAACAAAAACATTCTAAATTCCGTGATGGAGGCAAAAGTGAAGTGGAACAAAATGTAAATTCCATGGAAAAACTGGGATTAATCTCAGAATATCACAAAATATTTTTAAAAAAAGGTTGTTTTGGCAAATGAAAACCACTTGGACACATGTGAGTGATGTCAGAGCCAGATTTAGACATTTACTATTGTATTTTACATTGCGTGTTTATTTAATAAGGAATTATGAAAGAAACTATTTTTATTAAAGTTAAATCCACACTTTTAGGTTTTACTGGACAAATACTTGTTGACCCTACAATAGCTTTTCATTCTGATAATAGATTTCACCACTTTTTATGCACCTCAAATACATCCTTGAGGCAAGAATTTATATATTTTTTCATCCTTTGGAATAGAAAGGCAAACTAACTGATATTTAGATCTACTTAACTTGAAACCACTATAATTTAGATCTGATGTCAGTTGACAAGTTTACTTCATTTTACACAGAATTTATGCTGATATTCTTCCTGACGCAACCATTTCTACTTATCCAGAGATGCCCAAATAGTACATTGATGTATTCCTTATTGTGGCTCAATTATGGCATTGTAGAATTTATAGAACATCTTGCTGGCTAAATGACATATTAAATAGTTACGGTGAATTTGCCCTTACATCATGAACACTGATGGTGGAAGACAGCATAATGACTGAATCCTTAAGTGGAACAAATTTAATGTGCAGGTCTTGTGTGAGCGTTTAAGCTCCAGCCAGTGCGTCTTTCATCCTAAAGCCTTATTAAGCTGCTGTCTACATGAGTGACAAGTAACTCCGGTACAGCTCCGAGCAATGGGCTGCTATCCCATCTACACACATACCACTTATATTCACACACACTTTAACACTAAACTCAAAATAACCCAGATATTTATTGCTTTAGTCATGCCCTAACTTTATCATATTATATTGTTAAGTCAAGGGCCTAATTGTATACTATATAACGTGCTCCTGATCGCAGATTCAGCTGAGATACGTGTGTGGACGTGTGGGTTTTTCGGTCTGCGCCACATGGGAGCAGTTAGTCAGAGCGTCAGTCTGGATTTGAAATTGAACAGAGCATCTTTGTGAAAGGAAATGGCGCCTAAAGCATTCATACTGCAGGTCTGTCCGCTCATTCGCTAAAAAGGATTAAAGTAGGCAAAGCGTAAAGGAATAAGGAATTGGATTTGATTCTAGTAATATGTTGTATGGATTTCTGTTCTCTTTCCCCAGAACAGCCAAATAAAAAGATACCCGAATACTAAAACTAGTATCAAAACTACAAAAACGGGAAAAGGTTGGCCTCTTCTGAAAAAGTTTAGAATGTTCTTGATCTACTATAGGGATGCACAGTTTAAGAAATTCTGACTGGAATTGTGATTGCAATTTATGTTTTGATAATAGGATTCTGTTCAAGTTCACAGTTTAAATACAACAAGGAAAACTGACGAAAAAATAGAAATATGAACTGACAAACTAATAAAAGAATCACATGTATTTCAGAATTTGACTTGATTTCCATTAATTGGGCAGCCCTAATCTACATTAGAACTAAAATAAAATCACAAGGTTAAATGAAAGTACTGTTGCTTGGCATTGAAAATTACATAATATTGAATAATCATACTTTCCTCAAACTAACAGTGCAGTAACTGAATTTCATAATATGAACCAGGATAAAGCAGGACTAGAGCAGGAACATACCAAGTGTACTTCAGGACTAAACTGGGCTCAAACCAGGACCAAGTGTGAAAACAGAACAATGTCGAAACAGGCCACTTTGTCCCAAATGCAGCCCACCTAAGGCCCATAGTCGCCGGGTCAGTTTTCAAAAATAATGAGTTGCTTTTGTAGCTCTTGAGGTTTCGTTTATATCAAGTATATTTTCTCTTTTCTTCCTGAGTATCTGGAAGTAATAAGTACAGTATTGTAAAATAAATAGCTAAACATGTGCTTGGAAAAGAAATGCCATATGGTTTGCAAAGGAAAGAAAATGTGGATAATGAATGTTTACCCATTTGTCTTTGTTTTATGTAGCATTTCCCCAATCATTAGCTTTGTCAGTGTCAGCAATGTTTGTGCACAGTACATCACCATGTTAGTTATAACAGGCTTTTAGATGCACAATTAATATCATTTTAATTGAGACAGTCAAAGATCTTCTTGGGGCTTTTGAATCGAGAGCTCTACAGCCAATCTTCTGTCAGTAAAAACATGTGGTTTGGAGCACAGATCAGACTTTGGAGGAAAGAAATTTGACTATTTTTTGTGTTAAATGACAATGATTTAAAGTATGTCTTGTTAATGTTCAGAAAATTTTAATTTAAAGCAATTTTTACGTAAATATGAGGAAACGAAATGTGATTCTTTTTTTTGGTCATATTGCCCAGCCCATCAAATAATGACAATTAATGTTACCACTAACTTTTTTAGAGTAAAATAAGCATAGTAGTATTTTCAATAATGTAGAATAAGAGTAAAAACAGGATATGGCTCACTAATAACCAGGAGACATGGATGTAAACACACCCATTGTTTCCGCTGTTATATATAGGTGATTATGCAGCTTAGCAGTGAGTGTAATGTGGTGTAAAAAGTGTCTAAATGACAAAAACAGGATGCAGCTAAAGATCTAAAACACTGTAAGGCTTAATTATCCACATCATGTTCACAGTGGCTCACCGGGGACGTCTTTCTTGTCTTCCTGTTTGTTCGTCTGAGCCTCCACGGCCTTCACCACTTGTCCGGAGCAACAGGCTGGGCACAGACATGACGGAGGTAACGTTAATAAGGGTAATGCAATTAACACAGGGCTGGATGCTGAGTCTGTTCTCGTGCAAGCATCACCCGAAGACATGCAAGCTACACTGTTGAGTCTTAAATTGCTCTAAATGGCTGTTGCGTTCATTCAGCGTCAAGCACGTCTCTTCAGATTAAAGCAAGATAAATGAATCAAATGTATTACCTAATCTTATCTCAATAGAGGTGATATTTTAATTGCAAAGAACCACCTAAACTATAATAATACACTTTAACACTCTGGCTTTGCTTGTTAAAATAATTGGGCTATTAAATTGTACCGTATTCAGAGGAAAAGTCATTTCAGTGTCGCGTGTGGTTTTTAAAAATGTAATGAAAATGCTTCATTATTAAAGGTGTATGGTATGTCATTTTTGTTGTCACACCTGCTTATCTCCATGAAAGAGTTCATTCTTAATTCTTCTTTGCCTTTGACATGCGCACAGTAACAGTGCAAGTTTTTGAGCAATAAAAGCACCGAACGAAGCAAGTAACGAAGCATTTGTACTTTACTTAAGTTGACTTTTTACTTCTACTGCTTACATTTTTAACCTCTGTATCTGTTGTTTCTTCTCTTTACCTTATCAAAACGGTTTTGTGGCTTAAGAAACCTTTCCCGAAATGTACGCATTTGATGATAACATTATTACTCTCCCATCAACTAGATGTCTTTACTTTTTTTCGATGTTGTATTTTTTGCTTAAGTAAACAAGTTTAAGCTGAACTTATACTTTTTATTTAAGTAATTGCACTTTTACTTGAGCAGTGTGTACTTTTGCTACATCTGCCTGTAATTGACTAAATGTTAGATATGTTTCATGCCATAGAGTGGAACATTCTAAGCAAAGCAATGACATCTCTATGAAGACAAGCAGATGACAGACTGGAAGACAGGATAAAGTTGCATAATGTAGCTTTAAATAGTATTAAATGGTACATAGTGGATGTAGGTAGAGTGTAATTAAAGCTGGGGTACCTGACTTTTTTTTCTTTCGCCCCCAAAGAGTATCTTGTAAAAGCAGCACTTTGTGACAAAAATCTATCTAATAATGAAGTATTTTATGTCTCGTCAAACCTGGAATTAAGAGCTGAAAGCAGCGCTGTGATTGGCTGTGCTTGGGCGGTCACAAGAGTTCCACTTTACCATCTGAAAAAAGCTGTTCTAAAGTTGTGCACTGAGGGAAATTAATGCTTGTGGATATTAACATGTGCCGAAGGGTTTGTGAGAGATAGGGACGAGGTAGACACACTGATTTACCAACTTGTGAAAATGAAGTACCCAGCTTTAAAGCATCTCAACATCTTTTAAATTGAAATTGAGTCAAATAAAGGATTGATAAACAAACATATACTGTATACCAATAGATAATAGCAAAACAGTGCAAACAGCAGTGATGTTCTGCTCACCGTGGCCGTTGGGTTTGGCCTTCAGGATGTAGAACATGATGATGAGGACGATCGCGATGGCCATGATGAAGATGGTCGACATGGCGATGATCAGAGCTGTGGCCAAGTGTCCCTGTGCTGTGGGCTCTGAAACAAAACACCAGTCAGATTATTAATAAGACGATTATGTGAGCACTTTAAGGGAGCAAATACATGAGATCGTCTGTTTGCATGAACGTTACCTTTATGACGAGCGGGGAACATGGTGGTGCTCCCAGGGTCAGCTGGAGGGGGCGCTGGTGCTTTATTTCTACCTGTAAACAGACAACAAAATGTGGTTATCTTTGCACTGTATTTCTATTAATGGTTCCCTCTTTTCAAACTGCAAAAGGAGAACAAATGCAGTTAAATCTATTGAACTAGTTCCTAGCTTTCACAAACCCTTTGCACACATGTGTTCATTTTCAGGCAAATGCACAGGCCCAGCTTTGGAACGGTGAATCCTAGCGAGTGCCGACGTTTACAGATCTTTTTTCTGTGTTTGCAATAGAAAAAATACTTTATAATTAGACGACAACAGCACGTAGCTGTTTGATTTAGTCACCAAATCAAAACCGCTTTTAGTTTTACAATTTAAACTGAAAATTACAAGAATAAAGTTACGTACCCCACCTTTAATTTTGTTGTCTGTTGTTTCTTGTACAGTCAATTTCAACAGATAATAAGAAACTTGTTGACAATATTTTGAAATGTAGATAATATCTTGAATGTTGTTTTGAAGATATAAACAATTTGAAAAGTGTGTATATCGTTTATAGTAAAAATGCTACAAAAAGCTCATTAGAAATAAAATGAAAAAGGTTATGTTGTACATTTTCTGCTCTTTTGTAATGAATTTTTCAGACATTTACATTTGTCTGATAATTATTATGTTTAAATACATGTTTTAATACATTTCTGTTGGATTTACATAATGCATACTTGCCTTTCTATCATTATCTGGAAACTCAAAATATTGAGAATGTCATTTTTGTCAACATCACACACTCCTTTAAGAAGGCCATAAATATGAAATGAATACCAAAGCTTGAATCCAGATAAGTTTGAGAGTTTGAGTATAATATAAATATAAGTTGTGCCACATAAGTATTTACCCCTAAACAAGTGAGGTGTGAGAACTCTTCTTTATGATTCTGGGCATAGAGTCCTTACATTCGCTTGAACATTTTACACACCACTTCAAGACATTAGTTACAGTTAATAGATGTATTTAAAATAATAGATTCAAATGGGCATAGTTAGCTCTAATTGTGGGAATAATGCAGCCACCCAGAGTCACCCTTGTGCAGTTTGGGGATTGGCACGACTCTGCTGTTTGAATGTTTGTTGCTGAGTCGTGCATTTACTCTGAGTGGAAAATTTGCTTTGGCTTCACATTTTGTTGACTTTTGCTCAATAGACTACGTTACTGGCATCATTTTGGGGCTCACTAACATTTCACAAACTCAATTAACTGTGTCCAATAAAAAGTGTTTGTCTCTAAGAACCTCGTGAGAATAGTAGATACTTTCCACAACTTCTTAATCTCTTGTTTTTATTTGCAAAGCTTTTTTGTTATCTGACACATCTGCAGATTTTTGGTGGTGGAATAGTTTTTATTTTGATTGTTGACCAATTACTACTGTTGCTGTGTATTACGTCTGCTACTACTACAACTATTTTTGCATATATTTAAACATCATTATGTTATATTATTGTGCTTCTACTTTAAATTATATTGTAATTTTGTAATTCTAATGTTTAATGTTTAATATAATGTCTTTTTTTTGTATAACTCTTTAAAGCAGTGCAATATAAATATATTTTGATAGATTAACTGATACTTCTACTAGTGCTAATACTATAAAACAAATAATATTACTACTTAGGGGTAGACAATCTATCGAAATTTAGATGATATCATGAATGTTGTTTTGAAGACATGTAAAATTTGAACAGCGAGCGTATTGTTTAAGTTAAAAATGCTTCAAAAAGACCTGATTAAAATTAAATTATTAAAAAAGTCATGTTGTAAACTTTCAGATAAGGGTATATGGTGATATTTCTGATCTGAGCTAATAATTTAACAGACATTTCCCATTTTTCTAATAATTAAACCTCAATAAATACATTTTAAGATATGATTTAACACGTTTCTGTTGATTGAAATACTACTTCTACTACTACTTTGTGTAAAATACAATATGGTTTCGTGGAAATTGCTCATCATTCTATTCCACTGAGGTAGTCTTTTATGTAAGCGTCACAGTTTTCTCAGGTCTTCCACTCTTCCATGTTGCTTCCCTTTGGTCTTTGTCATCACACTCACTCTGATATGCCCCGTGGCTGCAGACATTAACAAGTGGGGTATGTGTTTACACTTTTGGGATCAGGATATGGGCCCGAACTGGAATCTTGTTTAGCGTCTTGCGGTTTAATCTCTTAATCATGACTGCGAGGCTGAAAACACACTGCGAAATGATAATTCTGCGGGGCAATGTGGGAAAACAGGTCCAAACAATCACAGCAAGGAGCGAAATTACATTGGGGGTGATTTTTTTAAAGCAGAAAATCAAAGCGTTTCTCATGGTCCATGTGAAAAGTTGTTTACTCACAGTTGACTGCAAGAATGCTTTGAAATTTACAGGAAATAACGCTGGCTGACAATCTCTCAATCTCTTCGGTGGACAATTATTGTTTTGTGTTAAGTACGAGGGTGTGTGATAGGAGCGACGCCAAATGACAAAAATCTATCAAAATGTGACAGCTCTAAAAACAGTAATTCCGACAAAGCCCCTCACATCTGCCTGCCAAAAAGTAGCATAGACACAAGCAGAAACACGCTAATCACCTCTTTCTCATACCCACTCCAGTTTTAATTATCGCACACACAGAGCCACAGAAGCCAGGGTAATTTACAGATTACATGGCGAGTGTCAGCCTGCCTACAGCCCCTACAAGCAGAACTCCCAGCTACAAGCAAGATTTTTACTTATTTCTGCCACACAAATATTAAATTTAACATTAACATACCGTGTGGGTTTGATAAAAATGCATATTGAATTCAGCATGCAGCTTTACTTTATCCAAATTAGACTTATTTTGTTGTGGTTAATTTACTTTTTCCAATACATGTATCATGAGTGTTATACTTTTAGCTGGTGTTGTTGGTCACGCTCAAGCTCCCATTGTCCAATTTACATCTAATCCAAGTCCAAGTCGGCATCGAAGTTCAAGTCCAAATCAATGGTCCTAAATCTAAACCTTAAGTCTAACCTCAAGTCTACGCACTGTTTTAAACAACAACATGTTATACTAAGTCATATTAAAGTCATATTAAGTCTACTATGTTTAGGTCACATGACACGTCTCAATAATTATAAAAAAGCAGAACTCCTGGACACAAACTCCAAATCTGAACCGAATGTAAAACTTTGAGATGAGGGAAAATATCTGACTTGTACAGAATTTGTAAATTGAGTGCATTTGTGTTTGGATAGATAGGTTTGGACTAGGGATGTGACGATAAACAATAATATTGTTAAGAATACAATAAGCGTTTGTGGTAGATTTTGTATAATCGTGATACTCACTAATCTCTAATCCTCATTATGTTCTCTAACAGATTGTTTCCCCAACAAAAATTACAATTCTATTATAGTTGTTTGAACATGAAACTAATATTCACAATGTATTTTTAACTTACTGTAAGCACATGACATGTATAAATTTGAATAATTATTGCAATATTATTGTTAGGGCTGATATTGCCTGGTACCGATGATACAATACACATCCTGGAACTACATGGATTGGAATAAATAAAAATAGTGTTAAAGGTTAACTAAATCAATGTTTTGATTACGTAGAACTACAAAATGCATTGCAATGTCATGTTTACAATGTCCTCAGAATACAATGGTCCTATGAATAATTTACCTTTTCAGCTGCAAATTCAGCCTCAATACAGCAGTCAACAGGCTAATAACAGTAATTTACCATAGAATTTATGTTGTTCAAAATGATCACAAAACACATCTTTGTATCGATACACATATTATCAAGAGGTCTGTCACGATATATCACGATATCGACATATTAAGTACAGCCCCAGTTATCGTTAATCGCCATGACTACATTTCAATATCCTCCCATGCCTTCTTTTTTGTGAAAGGTACTTTGCCAGAATAATAAGTGCCAGTCCAAAACCTATAGATCAGTAACAGACTCAGGAAGATTCCCTGTGGCGACAACAGATTGGAACAGAGAGCACAAACGTTTGCTTCTAATCTCACAATTGTCAATGAACTAAGGTTGCCATTTTGTTTCCTTATCACTTATCAAATGCATTTCTTCTTGCCAATATCATTCAATCACTTATTTCCATGCCCAGAAGAAACAATTATAGTCGTGTTGAAAAGCTAAAGTTTGTTGGTAAGCACACACACACATAAAGTTGTGGATCTAAACTTCACAGCCCCAGTCTCTACAGGCCTGGGCTGCTTTTAGAGGTTTTCATCTTTCAAAACACACTAATTAAATATGGCACAATAACACCACTGTTCATATCCGGGAAGCTGCTGCTGCTGTTACACTTGAGGGGGCGAAATATGTAAAACTCAATGCAGTCATAATCAATACACAAATGATGTTGACAAGTTTATTTTGGGTCAGTGTGTTTTTGCTTCATTGGAATTAGTTGGAAATTGGTTGGATGATGAAAATGCACTGCAATATAAAGAAATTGACACGTATTTCGTCAGTTTTTCTGTTCTTGCTGTTGCATTTAAAAGAAACACACAGCTTTGAAATGTAATTTGAAAAAACTAGCGATTGGTCAAGGTCAAATATGTAAACACACTGTACACGTTTGTTCAGTATTGCTTTTACAACTCCACTGCAGTAAAATAATTCAGGAAGATAATTTCAAACCAATTTAACCAATTTTTCAAAGAGCCAAATAACATCATGCACTGAACTTTTGCACTTTATGTCATCTTGCCTATATTTTTTTATATGACATCAGACATTTGCTAAATGTATAATCATTTGTTTGTTTATGCTTACAAAACAAGGAAATGAGTTGAACTAAACATCACAAACATCCATATTATTTGCATAAACCATGTAAACTGCTATCTAATGGAGTATTTAATATATAAAATTAACTCGTCTATGTAAAAAAAAACTACAAGGATTAGAAAAACATCCACTATGAAAGATAAAAACTCCAAAGAGCTTGTCCTGTAAATACCGGGCCTTCAATTATTTCCATAAACTTGAACCAGGTTTTGAAGTACATCTGTTTCCTTTGATTCAGCGAGAAATGTTTTCATGTTCTAAAGCTTATAATTGAGCAGAACTTGAGCTTTTAAACACATAACTGTGCGAGGACAAACAACAAACATGAAATGAAGATTTACAGAAGTTTCAAAGGCAGAAGGCGATAGTGCAGTCTTACATTCTTTGGTGTTGGCAGGTGCATTTTGGCAGGAGTGACACACCATTCCGTACAGGTTTTTGGGTCTAGTGCCGTCCAGCATGTAATACCTGTGAAAGATTAGAGTAAAGGTCAAGAAGTTGTAGTTTTAGTAGTTTCAGATTACCAGTACATACAGTCCATGAAACCAGATACTTCTTTGAACAGGTATCGATACTAAAAAACCTCACATTAACAGTTTTAAATGACCTTGAGCTTCATCAGAACTAGTAAGAGACAACATAGTAAGTTAAACAAAGTACTGTTATTTTGTGTTGAAAAAGGGATGGTTTTTAATTATCTTTGTCGTATCAAAATCGATATTGAGTACTGAGTATCAAGCCTCTTTCTTAGTATCGGAATTGTGTATTAGGGCTGTCACTAACGATTGTTTTAGTAGTCGGCTAGTCAGCGATGAATTAGTCAACTAGACAAACGATTATTTCTATTGTACTTGTATTTAGACTTTTAAAATATATTTCTAACCAAATAAAGGTGAAATATGGTTACTGAAGGGATCTAGATCAAGAATAAAAGTGTAATATTGACATCTGTTTAGACATTTTGATTTAATAAAGTTGCTGTCGACTATCAAGATTAGTCGATTATTCGTAGCAGCCCTATTCACCTTATTCCGGAAGTTGCCGTACGCGCCGCCGTCTTGTTTCTGTTGTATTAGTTTACATGGAGCAGACAAGCTCAACAGAAAATAAGTTCTACACGGACTAAAAAGCCGTTTTCAGACTGACCAGGAAATTGGTGCGTTGTTGACTTGTTGTTGCTCGTGTTCATTAAACATTTTACACAAATCAACCTACTTTATGTAACATTTTAGCGGCAAGACTTTTCCCTCGTTCGTCATTAGCTTTAACGGAGTTCTCGTCAAACGAAGTGCGTTTACAACAAAAGTGCAAAAAACGGCAAAAGTGGGCGGGGCAGAATAAGGTCAATAGTGTATTAGTTATAGAATTGTGACAACACTAGTGCATTAACAAGCACTGACCCGACAAAAAACAAATAATTTCCAACAAGGGTACATGAACAAAAGACCAATAATAAGAACTTTCACTAAAACAAACAAGATAAAATAGAAATAGTCTTCAAGTTTTTCTTTCTACGTGTAAAGACACATTCCATAAAACTCAAACGTTATGCAAAGTACAGTGGCTTTTCATGTGACTTTAATAATGACTCTGTATTCATGAAAGGCCACACTCTAAATCTATCAGAAACTGAATAAATGATATCATGAGAGGGATTGTATGTCTTGATGGCGCTCGAATGGGGTGAAAAGTTTGACTCTGTGATAATTACTGTCCTAAAGGCACAAAGCAGAGCGTGGTGCAGGTATCGCCTTCAGCCACCGAGAGCAACAGGGAGCAGCAGAGTCGAGTCTGTAAATGGTTTAAAGTGGTGTTAAATCATTTTGAAAGATGAGAAGAATTTATGTGGGCAATAATGAGGGCTACAGTTATATTTAACGCTACTAAAACAAGTCAGGGCTAATCTAGAGGTGGGTTAATTAAATGAAGAATTTGGAAAATTAAAGAAAATACATAAAAGAAAAGACATTTGTGCTGTTTATGATGTTTTGAAGAATATTTTGCTTTACTCTCTCTCCTCACATTTACCCAAGTAACATTTTCAATTTCATACGTAAACATATACACATCTAGGTACATGATTTTCTTGGAGCCAGATCTCGATTTAATCACAATTCATGTAAACTTAGCATATTTGTATTGCCTTGAAGAGGTTTGACAGTTCACACTTCATTGCAATTGAATACATTCATTTGTCACTAAGGCTGAATAATCAGCCGTGTGGGCGGGAAAAATGTTTGTTTGAGCAAAGAATTGCATTCAAAAGAAAATTTGTGAATCACAAAATGGCGATAGTGACCAAAAGAGCAGATTGTCACAGGAATGAGATTACAATTTGATTATTATCACCATAAACCCATTTACCATATCTACTATTGCTGCTTTTACCTGTGGCCCATCGAGGCAACTGTTGTTGTGATTTTGGGCATTATAAAAATAAATTGATTTGATTTGACTATTATGTTCGTGGACAATACGTGGCAAACAAATGTGTATAGCACCAGCATAAAACATTAGCAATAAGTAGTATTTATTCTGTATTTAATTTTTATAAATAAAACCTTTATTTAACCAGAAAATGTGTACCCAACTTGTTAACTCTATGCAGAAAGGCAGAGGTGGACTGTAACAAAATACAGACGTAAAAGTACTGTACATTTTACTTTTATTGTTTCTACTTCTATTCTACTTCAATACTTTTACTGTAGTATATTTGTTATGTTGTACTTTTACTTGAGTATTGTTTCTGCTCCTATATCTTTTACTTAAATAACAAACATTAATAACTTCTTCCACCACTGCACAAAGGCCACACTTGACCCGGGAGTCAAACCTAGGACCTTCTTGCAGTGAGGTGGAAGTGCTAACCAAGATAACATTTCTTTTTACCATGGTTCTTTTATCAGATGTATACATAGACTGCCATATGTGCAAAAAAAACCACAACAACAAAAACAAAAAACAACACAATAACAAACTTGAGAATGTACAATACAGCAAGAACCACTCATCAAAAACACAATGAGGTTGAGATTAAAGAGTCGAGAGAACGAGGTTTAAAACATTTAAAACATTAAACATTCTCTACATGAGGTCTTCCCAAAGATCCTACTACAGTAATTTATACAACTTCCTCCCTCCGCAATAAATATATCATCCATCTTTTGGGCATAACCAGTCGCACATTTGCATCTGACAGAGAATAAATTAAAGAGTTTAAAAGAAAGAATGAAGCAATGCATTTTGGGAGGTGTGATGGAGATGAGACAGGACAAGAAGATCTGGGAACATTTTGGTGTTCCTTGTTGACTCAGTGTTGTGGCAGTAATATGGAAGAAAGGGATTAAGTGTATTTTCAGCACAAAGGACAAAAGCATGAGCGAAATTGAAGAACAGGGTGGTCCAGTTCTACACTCAGCCTGGTAATGTTTAATAAAATTAGATTTGCAGATTTGAGAAACGTTATATCATTAAGAAGAATCCATGTTGAAAACTAAATTGTTGCCAGTGATGGCAGCTTTGGCTTGAATAGACCAGTGTGGTGCCCATAGAAATCGGCTTGTCAATATGAATTATTTATTACACAACAGAACTGACTCAAGTTTGACAACATGGAACACATACTGTGTAAAAGTTTCTAAAATCTGAATATCACTAAATAATCACTTTAAATCTTTAAATGGTGAGATACTGACAATGTATTTTGGTTTAGAGGTTAGTGATATTGACAAAGTGAATTGGAGTGAATGAATAATGCAACGTAATGTGTCTTTGAGAGTCCAAAAAAATAGATTATAAAGTTAATAATCACATCATACTTTAGCAATCAATCCAAAGTTTTTGTATGTAAATGTAGTGGCTGAGCTTCAATTAAAACAAAAACAAACAAAAATATATCAAACTGTAAAAGCAACCACCCAAAAAAAAAAAAAAAAAAAAAAACATTCAAAATCAAATTGCACATACTTTTTTTTTTTTTAATTAGCTTTTTTGGGCGAGGCGTTTTCATATTTTCAGATGGTTCACTTAATATTAAGAAAAGAAAAAACAATATTACACATTTTTTCAATATGTCTCCCACCTCTAATTAGACAAGCCTGTTATCCAACATAATTCATAAACAAAACAATAATATTTTTGTCAGACAACTTTTTTGAGCGAGATGTAAGAAGGTTCTAAAGATAGCTCGCAGATAACAGTCGAAACATGTTAACGCCTCACTCTCAAAATTTTGTCTCACGAAAAGAAATAAGAATACTGAAGACAAGATGAGCATTACTAAAGTAAAAATACTACTTAAAACACTAAATACTTTGACTTAAGGTGCAATTACACAGTCACCACATCAAAATTGGGCGTAAACTGGGACAAAGCCTGAAACTAAACCTGAATAAGCCCAGGACTTAAACTAGGACTAGGACCAAAAAAGGACAAATGTGAACGTGCCCTTAGAGAAAGGATGATACGCTCTTAGGGTCGCAACAATAATGACTAGTCGACTATAAAAAACAATTTACTCTAACAATTGATCATCGTAATCGTTAAATGGAATATACATACTCTACAACAAATATCAAAAGCTCTTTTACTACAAAGGCAGATACATTATTACATCAAAATGTCAAAAAATAATAAATGATGGCTGATTTTCAACAATAATGCACTTCATTCATAAATATTCTATTCTCTTCTCAACTTTTTTTTCTGAAAATGCATTTAAAAAGTCTAAATATTAAATAAAAGTAATTGCTTGACAAGTCGACTAATCAAAAACGAACCACTGACTAGCCAACTATACTAAAATAATTGTTAGTGACAGCTCAAGATATACATAGGCTTGTGTATGATAGGGAATCTCATGTCAAAACTAATTATGCAACTCTCTGTTTTACTCCATTTGTCATTGAGTTCAGGAGCACTTGTTGCGTCTTACCCCGGCAAACAGGGCCCACACTCTGCGTCGCTCTCGGGGGTGCCTGCTATGAGCACCGTCGCTCTGTAGAGGGCGTCGCAGTCCTTGTGGCGTCGACAGATCTCGTACTTCCCTTTGGAGTATTTCCCCTGGGCACACGGCACACATGTGAAGTCCTCGTCCTTCACGCCGAAGCCACACGACTGCGAAACACACCCAGAACAAAAACTTGATCAACCCCTTATTATAACAGTACAACAAACACCAATAATCAGACATTAAATTAACTGTTTATGACCACACTGCAAAAAAGGAATTTCTAGATGATGTTAAACGTCTTAATTTAAGGATATTACTCTGTATATAAGTTATTTGACGGAACTAGGTTGTTTTACTTGTTTCAAACCGTTTCTGACTGGTTTCAATTCATTTCTTCTTACTTCAGGCCAGATTACCTGTCAGTGGGTTCAAATTAATTTTATTTACCCCGTTGGTAAATCCATTTTCTTATTTTAAGCTAAATCATTGCATGATCAGTCAGAAATACCTTGAAACCAGTTAAACATTCTAGATCAAATAAGCAATTAAATCTTGAGACAAAACTACTCGAATCCAGATAAAAATGATAAGTAATTTTAAGAGCATTTAGTTTGACAGGTTGAAGCGAATCCTGCACAAGACGACATCTGCTGTCATGCCCTGCATTTTACAATTTTGGAAACGTAAAAATTGGTAACAGAGGGACATGTGCCTGGTAGTGTTTAAAATGACCAACTAAATCATTTTGCATAATAAGCATTGATCTCCTCTTATCGTAGCATGTTAATTCTTTGCAGGGGAGGTACAACACACTCACATACACACACGCACACACCCACACACACAGTTACACACACAGTTACACACACATACAAATATGTTCTTTCATCTCGCATTTCTTTCCTGCTTTCATCTGTCTATTAAAACAAGCCTATGCCACGATCCACACGACTTTAGGCTACGGCGCAGTGACTCCCAAAGAAATCGAATATTCTTCACTGAGTTTTGCTGGTATTAAACTGGATTGAGCTATCAGGGAGAGACTGTTACTTCAGGTTCAAGTTTAGCCGTTTGGACCAAATGGGACAGAAAGCAAACAGGTTGTGTTCACAAGAATTTGATGACCTCATAATTAGGTCACAACAATCACTATATACTTTTTCTTAGTATTAATGGAGATTTTTTGTGACTAATTTGTTATTTAAGAACAAAAGCGTTTCATTCAACTTTTTATTTGATGTAAATTGTGCATTTAGAAAAGGGTTTAGTGGAATTATCCTGCTTTAAGGTTAATTATCTTGATATTTTTCTGTATCAATATATTGCTCTTCCAAATTTGACATGTCATTGACTGTTTTTGAAAGTAATATCCAAACTAATGACTCACAATTGTTGAACCATATCATTATTTGTTAACAGTTTGACTCCACAAACTTCCCATATAAATCTTACGGATTAAAGTACTTTCAACTGTCAGCAATCACGTCTTTGGGGTGGGACTTTTAGGATGCCTTTGTCACACCTGCTAAATGTACTACTGACACAAATTAGCTCATATCAGCTAACTTTGGCACATTTACATTTTTAGATGTTAATTAATGTGCAATGTCCACTCTTAAATAAGTAAATAAAGCCATTGAAGAAAAATTGTTTCACTTGTTTTTAAAATTCGGACTCAGAAAATTTCCAACTTTGTGCTATAGATTTTGTCACTTTTACAAGAAGTGTAACATTGAAACTGTTAAATAGTCACACTTCACTTCAGGATGTGCCTCGAACACTATTGTGCAAATTCAAACACTTAAATGTTTCCAGGTACATTACTCAAGCCTACGCTGCATGCTAACGATCTCAAGTGTTAATAACCAATAATATATTCTCTGTTGGGTCACAGAAATGTTTTATTATGTCTCTTGGGGCACATCGATGGCCGATACTGTACATACACTCTGTCCGCCCCCATGTGCTGTGTTTCTTCATGTGTGCTAATACCGTGTGTATTTAATGTTTACTGTCACTACCAGGAGAACACAAAGCCAGCTGTTTCCACAATCTGGAGCCAAGATGGCCCAGTGTGTCATGATCTGTGTGTGTGTGTGTGTGTGTGTGTGTGTGTGCGTGTGTGTGTGTGTGTGTGCGTGTGCGTGTGCGTGTGCGTGTGTGTGTGTGTGTGTGTGTGTGGGCATAGATTCACTTCAAAACACTACCATCCCCTTTAGTTATCTCATGATTAAAGTGATAACTCATTCACAAACTCAAAGACACACTTGTGCAGGGAAAACCTCAGAAATGCATGGATTACAGACAGAGCAGATCAGACGGAGCAGGAGAAAGTGCAGAAGCCTCTCCTCATCCCATTGATATATCGGCTTTTATCATGTCTGCATCAGCTCATAAATAAAATGTACTGGCATGACAAATACAGAGATGGACTTTGTGAATAAAGAAACACGAAACAAATGAGCAGTTAAATGGAAAACAAATATAATGTGAAGTAGACGCGGGCAATATATCAAAATTTAGATCATATTTTGAATGTTTGTTTTGTTTTAAGTATTTAGTTTATAGTAAATGCAACAAAAAGAGATGATTAAAAATGCTACGTTGTAAACTTTCAAACAACGGTATAGAGTGATACTTTTGCAGTTAATTTTGCAGATATTTAACATTGATCTAATAATTAAACCTCAATTAATATTTTTAAATGAATATTTTAACACATTTCTGTTGAATAACCCCCTCCCATGTTAATATATATTTTTGTCAGTATCGCCCCTAATGTGAACAAACTGAATGGGTTTATTATCTAATTGATATGTGAATGTTTTTTTTTTTTTTTTAAATCTAGGCCATGAATGCAAACCCCTACATTTGAGAAAATAAATACGAAAACAAATATTAATGAGGATTCCAATGTGTTTTCTTCTTGGGCTGCTGCTTGCTAGTGATCAGTGTGTTTGTTGTGTATTTTTGGACAAAAATGTTTTCAGGTAGCACGACTCTGCACCTCCAAGTCTGATTTGAATCTTGAATGCAAGAACAAAAATAATAAAGTTAATCAAAGAAGGTGGGGTTGCATGACCTTAATCTATAACTCATCTGTAATCTGGGTCTGCGTCTCCCTTAATCCCTTCTTACAGCGTCTAATAAAGATGCAAGAATGTTTGTACTTGTCTAGAAAAACATAAACTCAGATCACAATAATTCATTTTGGTGCATGTCTTTGAGG
The DNA here is from genome assembly GCA_019453435.1 of Rhinogobius similis. NCBI lineage: Eukaryota > Metazoa > Chordata > Actinopteri > Gobiiformes > Gobiidae > Rhinogobius > Rhinogobius similis. Next base: position 14,122,670 of record CM033633.1, on the reverse strand, counting down.
GGCGGGTGTGGCACCCCGGGGTGTCCACTGAAGCGTTTCTGTTTTCTTTGGCTGACGGCAGACAGGCTGACTGGGACTACTGCTGCGGTGCGCTGTAATGCATACCTTCACTTCTAAGTCAATGAGCGCATTAAAGCAGAAGAAATTGTGCATTTGAGATTTAGACACACTGCACTTTGCAGGAACTCATGAGCTCTGTGTGTGGTCCAAGGCGGGGGTCAGTTGTTTATTATAATTCTTTGTTTATTAGGATCGCTATAAGCCAAACCCTTTACATTGGCTAATGGAGAATCAAAAAGCATTTGCTCTAGTTTTAGCACAAAAAGGAAAAATATAATAATCAAAACTTCAATGCACTGGTCCTGAATGCAACTATCAAGAAATAAAGCCCTTCACTTCTAAGTAGGAGTGGACAATACAGTGATCCCTCGCTATATCGCGTTTCATCTTTCACGGCTTCGCTGCGTCACGGATTTTTTTTACAGTGCGGATAATTTTACAGTGCATCCACTGAACTTCAGCGCACGCACAAGAACGGGACCCTTTGACGAGTCGTTCATAGCAGTTCTCAAATATAATCGAAGGTGGCATATCCGTTTATAGAAATCTTCTTGCTCAGAAAAAGAAAGAGCACCAACAACTACCCCTAACCTGCGCCTTCAGTAGAGACAGACGCTACAGCGGAGCGGAGTCAGGACCAAGAGGCACAGACTGTGAAATACGCGAGTGACAATGTTTACAACCTTTTATTACTATATTAAAATTATTGTTTTAAACACATTTTGGGCTTTAAAACAGGTTTTGATTTTTGGTTTCATTCCATAGTTCAGTATTGCATTGTAAAATAATAAAAAATAAAGCTGTGACTACTTCACGGATTTCACTTTTCGCGTGTTATTTTTGGAACGCAACTCCCGCGATAAACGAGGGATCACTGTATTAAAAAAAAAGTATATCACGATTTTCTTGGAGCCAGATCACAAGTTTATCACGATTCATGTACACAGGGCCACTGCTCGCCATTTGGGGGCCCTAAGCAGAAATGTTCTGTGGTGCCCCCTTCCCAAACCTCTTCAAACATGTTAAAATATTTATTAGTTTGATGTCTGTACAACATTGTGGTGTCTGTTACAATAGTTATTTTTTACATATATTTGATTTTATACTGAATGAATCACAATCCCAAGGGTACTCCTTCAATAAGTTTTCAACAAAATATAATATTATTAGCAGCTCATAACACACTTTATTATGAGCCCCCAACAGCCCCTAAATTTCCTAAAAGTCTGTTATTGAGCACACAGCTGCAATTAAACAGAAAACTAAAGAATCACAGTATGCTCATCTCATAGAAAAAGAAGATCGTCACAGGAATGGGAGGACAATTTTATCGCCATATCTAATTTACTGAAGAGTGATATTATTTTTATTTATTTGAATCCCAGATTGACGTAGTGTACGGTAGGGAACATCAAACAGTGTACTTTTTAAGGAAACTCTGGGACTCTGGGTCATTTTCATTCCTTTGTTGGTTCAACCTGCTTAACCTGAAAAATCGTGGTTGTCTACATTGCACTGTCAAAGAGTGTGGAAAAATCATTGGGACTAGTGCAATGATATCCTTGACCCATTTGAAAATAAGATCAGTGGCCAAAGCCAGGAAAATTCTGGCAGACTCTGCTCACCCATTGCACCCGCAGTTCAAGGCCGTGCCCTCTGGGAGGCGCTTTATATGCCCAGATGCAGGACAAACAGACTTAAGGACTCTTTCATTCCCACAGCTACTGGCCTTCTCAACAATACTTGACGATCTGTCAGTGTTGCACTTTACTTTTATCTGTGCTTACATATCGCTTCATTTATATTTTCTCCCCTATTTATACATATCCTCTGTTCTTGCTTGTGCTATGTTTTTTTTTTTTTTTTTTTAAGTGTTTGTTTTAAGATGCTGGCTGCTCCAGAATTGCCCCTCAGGGATTAAATGAAAACACTGTATCTAATCTAATGTAATTTAGTCATTTCTTGTACAAATATAAATAGTAGCAGTAGATTTAAGTAGAAGAACAGCCAATATCTTCATCAGACATCGTTATAATGATGTTGCCTGTTTCTGTGCCTCACCATGTGCGGCTCCTGTCCCGGCTGGCACTGCGGACACGCCTGGCAGCTGTTACTGGTCTGGTTGAAGAACTCATTTTCTCCACAGCTGGAGTACTCTGCGCTGGCGAACATGCAGCACACCTGGAGGAGAGATGTTGGTCAGGTGGTGAGCGCCGGACATGGGAAATGAGGCGAAACACAGTAGGTTTACGAGGAGGGCGGTTATCAAAGTCACTGCACAAAAGATGATTTATATTTGTCAGAACAAAAAGATGTTTTCTATGTGGAATTTTCTATTCTTCTATTGTGTTAAAAGTAGCTGATAGTTGTAGCTGTAGTTACGTTGTAGATGCTATTGCTGTACCTAGAATGTTTTACAATAGAGCAATAATTCAACTAATTATTTAAGAAGGGGGCACCACCAGGTCTGTGGGGAGACCACCTCACTTAGTAAGAATGCATGTTTTTCAAGTTATTTCTGAACAATAAAATCACCAATTTAATAAATACAAGATGGAAACGTTCACTGCCATACTGTGGAAAATTCCAGACACAGCAATAACATCTCCACGGAGAAACACGCAACATAGTGATCATTTAAAAGTTGTAAATTGCATTGGTATATTATGCATTGCTGGTTTTCGTTTACAGTTGTAGTTTATAGTAGTAGTAGAAAGAGTCATAGTAGTTTGTACGTTAGAATCAGAAGTCATAATAGTAATATTTCAAGTGGTATGATTAATTAGTATTAGTATAATTTGTATATTACACAATATTGTTTGTTGTTTATTTGTTAAATGCACGTGTGCTATTGGTTAGCCCAAACAAAACATGACGTTTTAAAAAACTATTTACAGACCACAATAATAGGAAAAAAAAAGAGCTTGTCTAACTATCTCCATCTTTACCCCCCGCTGTTGAATATCATCCCTCTGTTTTGTATTCTTTTAAACTTCTCATAATAGTGCTCACAGTTTGAGTAAATATATGCAAATGTGCTCAGCTAGATCATAACAAACTCTCTTTAACCTTATACACAGACGCTCCAGGCAAATAGTTTAACAATGTGCATTCTCAATCAAAACATTTCACTTTTTTGTTATTTAACAAAACAAATTAACATTTTGAGAACAGTTTAGTAACATGAGATAGTAGTTGTAGGATGAGAAGAAGTATTAGTAGGTTTTGTTGTGAAGATATAAATAAGGCTTTGCAATTAATGTAATTTAAAACCATGATTACAATGTTTACTCTATTCTCTCTCTACTCTATAACAGAAATGCTGTATTTGGTAATACAATTAATTACCTCCTGCTCTGAATGATATGTTCACTCTGTCACTCAAAACTTGGAGCAAACCTTTCTTTACATGTTAATTTTGCCTGTATTGAAGTAATGATTTGAAATAAATGTTATTCCAATTCTGACTCAAATAATACTGATCATTATTTTGAAGCTGCAATAAATGTGTGTAAGGTGGTGGCAATTAATTTAGCAATCAATCAATACACAAATACTAAAGAAAATTAGATACTTATTTGAACAAGTACCGATACTGAAAAGTAATCATTCAAAAAAGAATATTATAAAAGAATACTTTTATAATGATCTTGATCTATCAAAACTTTATTGAGTTCTTCCTTAGCATTAAAATTGAGTTTGAATTTGTAGTGTTCGTCTTTCTCATGGCCCAACATGTCACACCTGCTGCATGTTAAAAACTTCATGGATTCAGTTGTCAATAAAAAAAATAATTAATTAAAATTATTATTAAGTTGGTATTTAATGGGATAGCTAGTGTTAGCTACTGGATAGCTACCAAATTTGGTATAATGCATGAGAATTTTCTTGGCACTAAATATAATTGCAAGTAACCTAGCAGTAACTGCAATGAACTTGCAGCTTTTATGTTTACTCACATTTTCTCTGTGAAATGTGCATATCCCACAGCTCTCCTAATTGATTTACCAGCCCTAATATGTACTTGTCTGCTTACAGCGTGTGTGTGGACCTGCATATGCACATGGTTGGTGACTGATGAGGAGACAGCAGAAAGGGGCTGGACTGAAGTGGGAACGCTGCCAATGGGGTTTCAACATCAAAACATGCACAAGATCTCGAGATTCTCTGCTAGATTATGTGTAAAAGACTCAACGGTTGACTAGAAGCACAGCAGAGTTGTGCAAGCTGCTGGCACTTAATAGCTAAAGTCTGGACGATCCAATGCCAAAAACTGAGATAAATGTGGTTATGCAAAGCACATTATAATGATTTTTGGGTGAAGATAAAGCCATGGTCGTAGTGGCTTCACTCTCTTTCACGCTCTTTTTGACCTCACTGAGAGATAAATAGTGTCTTGTAGTACAACTTGTAGAGGTTAATTAGAGTCGTAGGTGACGTTCTTACAGCAGCTGTTTTAGAAGGAGAGGTTGCAGTTATGGTAGTTGCAATATTGGTGGCTATAGCTTGCAAGTGACTGCAACTTATGATTATTTTAATGGTCGACTTTTCGAATAGTGAACTAGTTTATAAATAATTTCTATTGTATGGTACGAAGACTTAAGGCTTATAGGTAGATATACATCATATTGCTGCAGCAATAGCTAATGGAAATCCAGAATAAAAGATGAAGAAACCTGATGAAAATCCAAAATGTTTTATTCCTTTTTTACTTTTTGATTAAATAATGTTGCTGTCTTTGTTATACAAAGGTGTTTTGGTGTGTTTTTTAGAGCCTGTATAGTCTATTTAATGATTATGATTACCAAAATAAGATTATTATGATTATTTAATAGTCGACAATAGTCACAATTATTAAGTTTAACTGTTGCCCGACTTACAAGAAGTACTTCTGGAGCAAAAGATTGCCACATAAGTAGTTGAAGTAGCTGTAGTAGTTATTGTGAATGTTACCATTGCGGAATAATTTAAAAGCACTAGCAACAAAATTTTAGTTGAAGTAATAGTAGCAGTAGGATCAGTTGCAGTAGTGGGTTAGGGTTAGGGTTAGGGTTAGGGTAAGTAATAAAATACTTGTAACTGAAGAGAAAGTAATGAACAATACTTACCAGTAACGAGGACAGGAACACAGACTTTTTCCGGCTCCTCCTCTCTGACATTTTGGCGTCTTCTTCCTTTGAAGACATGAACACAAACAAAGGGTTATTCATTCATTCGCTCCCACTGTGAATAATCTGCACTTAATTCTTTCCAACAATTTAAAATTACGAAACACCCCAGTTGCAATCTTGCCAACAGTAGTGCTGCAGCTCTGAGCGTGTGTGGCCCTGATGCGTTCACTGCCCCGTTAAAAATCACGTCATCCACAATAAAGCTGTAATAAGCAGCAGGGCGGACTGTGGAGCTCGCTCATACCTGTGAAAGCACCGCTGGCTAACCTCTGCCTCAATAATGTGAGATGATACCAGCACCTAATAACGTTTAATTATAATGTCTTTGTTACAGCTGTCTGATGGAGCGCTCAGGCCAAACTATATCAGTCAGTCTGCCAAAGATAGAAAGGAACTACTTTTACTCTTTTAATTATGCCTTTTCAATCAATTATTTGCCTTCGGTATTGCATTTCACACACAGCTTTAGGTACACTTGAGTGAAGACATAGTAGTTAAGCAGTTACAGATCTGTAGGATGATTAGTCTTACAGGACATGTCAGTTGTCATAGAGTTAGTTGCGGTAATAAAGTAGTTTAAGTATTATTAGTTGTAATTTAAGTCATTGAACCTGTACAGTAATAACAGATGGCATTAGGGCTGCAAAACTAATTGTCAAATCAAAATTGCAATTTGAATGGACGCAATGAGGAATTTGCAAAGGCTGGAATTTTTTTAATACCATCATTTTTTCCACAAACAACAAAATCTCCCGTCTGCATAAACACTGCAAACCCTGCAGTTCTGTACAAACATGTTCTGAAATACATGTGATCCTTTTATTAGTCTGTTAGTTCATTGATCTATTTCAGGTTTTGGACAATTTGCCTTTAAAATGTGAACTTTGAACAGAATCTTATTATTGACTCGAATCACAAATCTAACCGCACTTTGTCAGAAATATTGCAAGAAGATATGTTTCCCAAATCATGCAGCCATAGAATGCTTGAAGGAGGATCTGTACTTGTGGCAGCAAAGTGACTGAGTACCAAGCATTCACGCTCCACAAGAACAAGAACAAGAGGGTTTGACTTCTATGTGGAGCATGTTTTCTCCCCAAGTCTAGGTGGGTTTCCTCTGGGTAAACCGGTTTCCCCCATCAACCCAAAACATGACTGTTACAACGCCATCTGCTCGACCGGCAAATGGGAAGACATGTAACACAACCAAGAATGTTGAAATAATTAACAGTGTAAATATAGTCTACAGGTACAAACGATAGGCTAATAATATGATTCACAACAGAGTTAAAGTGTGGATGACAGGTTTTTATGATTTTGACTTGGTGTATCGATACCTGATGTAAATATAAATCATAGTTTTACACCAATCAGTAGCTGTTTGTGGAGAAAAATGTTGGAAATGACAGGAAGTAAACAAACTGATGACGTCACACTAGGTTATGCATAATTTACACAAAATAAGCAACTTTTTTGACCCTTTAAACATTATTTCAACAAAATAAGACGCTCAAATATATTTTTAAGTCAAATTAAACCATCTTTGACATTAGATGAGTTTTGACCCAATGTAAAGGATGGTTGCTATAGTAATTTCTTAGTGTGATTAAGAAGATAGTGTGTCATTATTTACAACCTGGAAGTGAAAACCTAAAAAAGGCTAAACTTGGATACAGTTTGTAAAGAATTTTAGCACAATTTGAAATATATTTATCTCTACAGCATTTTAGTCAAATGAGTAGTCCAACCTGTCAAGGCCAAAAGTACAATAATCTCTTGTCCTTTGCAGTAACAATGCACCATAAAATCTTCCTGTCTAAGTCTAGCACAAGATCTGGAGATGGGTCTAATTTCCCTCACCTGAAATCGATAAAGTAGACTTTGACCTGAGAGTGGTAATAGTTTCCATCACTTACTAAAGGGGTAGATCTTCATTAGGCATTTTATTTTCAGAAGTTTTAATGATTGTGTCTCTATAGGGTTATTGTAGTGGTTGTTGGGTAAACAATTATAAAGTGTCACTGTTATTTGTTTGCTTTAGCAACCATCACGAAATATTCACCGTCTCGTTCCTAAATAGTATCTTAACAACTCTGGCAAGAAATCTGAAAGGGTTTTAAGCTATAAAATCCTTGGCAGCTCAGAATGATAAAGGCGTGTGTCTAGGAGTTATTTTTATTGTTTGCAAACTGTAAGAAGGCTTCTCAATGAACAGATTTGCATCGAACTTTACCACTGAGGTGAGTGTAACCACATGGGAAATGGTTAAGCTTGAGTGAGGCTGAGCAGACTGTTAGCTGTGATTGTGTTTACCTTGACCAAAGCGAGAGTGAGCGCCCCGAGTGTAAATAATGCCGTCATTGTAATTGAAAGGAAAAGCACTGGTTTAGCTCCTCATTCTAAGCTGCGTAAGTTGTATAAAACTCTTACAAATCCATAAACTAAGCGGTACAAAATGTGAATGAAAATGCATTTGTGTTAGAAAACTCATATGAAAGATGACAACTGAACTATTGCCTACTATGTCATGCTACTTCAGGTCAAACACTAAAACTGCTGCCAACCTCGTCATTTTTTATTCAGAAATATGTTGGCTACTAAATAATTTACTTAATGACATTATAATAAACAGTACTAAACATGTTTTAACTGTTTCAAGACATTAAACTTTTGTTCCTGAGTAAATAATTATAGGCTCCAATTGGAAAACAATATAATCTAAAAAGCATGTGGCTATGTTTTTCACTTTTTATTTCCAATTATTTCTGCTCAAATTCTTCATTTTATTGCTACACGTTAAAACCAATGATCTAATTTTATACCAAGCCGCATAATGGCGATTTTTTTAAACCATAAATGTCTAATAGTTAGTTTGATTGGCTCCTTGGTTTGCATGCCATGAAGAATTGTAAACCACTTTTCATACTTGTCTAATGCCCCTTCCTTTGACAAAACTATACTTTAGTCCCATTGCTGTGTTTTTACCTCAGAGTCATGGACAGAACCCAAACAGCGTTAGCTCAAAGATGCGCCTCATAGTCACACGGTGTAGTAAACATAAACACCTGTTATTACTGTGATTCAGTGCATTTCTGACTGAGACGCTTTGACTGATAATTACTGCATATCGTACAGCAGGATATCACGAATATTAACATAAAAGAGAGATAATACAGTGCAAAAATGTCAGTGGTGGTTGACAAACAATATGGATTCATTAACATCTACGAAGATTAGTTTTGTTTTATGGGTCGAAGAAAAAGCAATTTATCCAAAACATACTTGAACCAGTGTATATTGTATATCTATATCATCTTTTCTTAAAAATAAATGTGGTGGCATGTGAATGTCAAGATTATGCGGTTAAATATGATTATTCAGCTAAGAGTGGGCGGCAACAATGAGTAATTTCTATTAGTATTCTATTTCTATTTGGCTGTTTATGACAATAATAATATATTTTATTCAGAAAGTTTGACTTTTTAGTCTAGAAAGCTAGACTTGTGAAAGAAAGCAAATTAAGGATTTCAGTGATGTTTCAATGTCGTTTGGTTCTCATGCCAAGAATCATGGACAATATATCAACTTATAGTAAATACAGTGAAGGTTGTTTTGAAGATAAGCAAAATTTGGATATCAAGTATATTGTTTATAGGAAAAGAGTGCAATAAAAATACCTGATTACAAATTAAAACATTTAAAAAGTTATGTCATAAACTTTCAAATCTGCGTATAAAGTGATATTTCTGCAGTTTTTGATACATTTTTTACAGACATTTCACATTAAAGACATGTTTTAACACATTTCTGTTGGACTGACATGTTGTCTGATTATTGTTATCCCTAAATCTATGCTTCTTATCACAATAATCATAACACTAAAATGTGATATCCTTAACTGATGGTGATCGAGAATGGCATTTGCGTAGATTGTCAGCCATGTTTGTCATTCAGACCCAGGGCATCTGTGGCTCCCACCAACAAGCGTCAGGAGCGAATGAATGATCCTTTCTTTTCTTCCCTTCTTAAAACCTGTCAGGATAACTATAGTATGGATCAGAGTAGGAATATCCCGAGGTGATGTTTGGATCACCTTTTGAAAAGCACAAAACATTCATTGATAGTTGGAGCTATGAAATTACTTAATAGCCTTAACCTCAGAGCAAATCCACTGGTTTTGAGATAAGCCTCTCGTCGGCAGCATTGAGTGATAGCCCCCAAGGACTGAAAACTTTAATTGCACACATTACACTAAACTTTCTCTCTTAAATCTTAAATTGCTGGGAATATCAAAGAGCAAATGTACGCTGTGAGGACAGGAAGAAACCGCTGCCATGATTTCACATTATCAGAGGTCGAATCTGTCTGTCTCCTGATTCCACTCTTCCACTGAGCGCTTCTGACTGTCCCTCCAGGCTCAATCCTGTTTAATTATAGCTTTCATACAAGAAACACAGTCACCCAAACACAAAGGAACACACAAACACAGATTTATGGTAATTCTGAATCCACCTCAGCATACGTACAATATTGGATTTAAGTTTGAAAAGAGCAACTGTGTTTAGCAATTGTAACACAATAGAAAAGCATTAAAGCCACTTCATAAATTAGTTTAGTTTAGTTTAGTGTATCTGAAGGGACAATTTACAGAGACATTAAGCTGAGATGTTCCGCAACAGATTATACCTAAATAGCTAGATATCTACAGTGCCTGATTTACAAGAATAAATGATACAGTTTAATTAGGCCTGTCATGATAATTACTACATCGACATACCGTTCAATAAGTGACAGATGGAACAGTAATTTTTTGGGGGGTCAATATTTATCATCTACATGTACTTTGCATTACTAAGGGACTTTGATAAATAACTTGTTTGAATAATTATAGATCCAACAGTATCTAACAATATTGTACATTTAGAATAGTTTTTCTGAGTTGTGGGTTAACTTGGTTTGAATTAGTGGCGTAGATTAGTTTCTATAGATATAGTCATTGACTAGATATAGTCGGCCTCACCTCCACGCACAGCCTGGGCTCTGGAACCCGTCTCCTCGAGAGGGGCTGGACGCTCCATTTCTCTGGCGTTGCCCGCGGGGAGAGGCGGCGGGCTGGTGTGGGCTTGCTCATAGCCCCACAGCTCAGCCGTCACGTGTTGGAGTTCACCCCGGTGAACGAGAGGGTCGCATCCCTCCGCCTTCGGGTGGGGGACAGGTCTCTCACCGTTGTGTCGGCCTACGGGCCGAACAACGGTGCAGAGTACCTGGCCTTCTTGGAGTCTCTGGGAGGGGTACTGGACAGTGCACCGCCCGGGGACTCCGTTGTTCTACTGGGGGACTTCAACGCCCATGTGGGCAACGACAGTGACACCTGGAGAGGGGTAATCGGGAGGAACGGCCCCCCCGATCTGAACCCGAGTGGTGTTCAGTTATTGGACTTCTGTGCTAGCCACAGTTTGTCCATAACGAACACCATGTTCAAGCACAAGGGTGTCCATCAGTGCACGTGGCACCAGGACACCCTAGGCCGGAGGTCGATGATCGACTTTGTTGTCGTGTCATCTGACCTTCGGCCGCGTGTCTTGGACACTCGGGTGAAGAGAGGGGCGGAGCTGTCAACCGATCACCACCTGGTGGTGAGTTGGATCCGCTGGCGGGGGAGGAAGCCGGACAGACTTGGCAGGCCCAAGCGCATCGTGAGGGTCTGCTGGGAACGTCTGGCAGAGCCCTCTGTCAGCAGGGTTTTCAACTCGCACCTCCGGGAGAGCTTCTCCCAGATCCCGGGGGAGGCTGGGGACATGGAGTCCGAGTGGACCATGTTCTCCACCTCCATTGTCGATGCGGCAGCTCGTAGCTGTGGCCGCAAGGTCTCTGGTGCCTGTCGCGGCGGCAATCCCCGAACCCGGTGGTGGACACCGGAAGTAAGGGATGCCGTCAGGCTGAAGAAGGAGGCCTACCGGGCCTTGCTGGCTTGTGGGACTCCTGAAGCAGCTGACAGGTACCGGCAGGCCAAGCGTGCTGCAGCCCGTGCGGTTGCAGAGGCAAAAACTCGGGATTGGGAGCAGTTCGGGGAGGCCATGGAGGAGGACTATCGGTTGGCCTCAAAGAAATTCTGGCAAACCGTCCGACGCCTCAGGAGGGGGAAGCAGTGCTTCACCAACACCGTTTACGGTGCGGGTGGAGAACTGTTGACCTCGACTGGGGAGGTGGTTGGACGGTGGAAGGAATACTTTGAGGACCTCCTCAATCCCACTGTCACGTCTTCCGAGGAGGAAGCAGAGGCTGAGGTCTTGGAGGTGGACTCATCCATCACCCTGGCTGAAGTCACTGAGGTGGTTGGCAAACTCCTTGGTGGCAAGGCTCCGGGGGTGGATGAGATCCGCCCTGAGTATCTTAAGTCTCTGGATGTTGTGGGACTGTCTTGGCTGACACGTCTCTGCAACATCGCGTGGCGGTCGGGGACGGTACCTCTGGACTGGCAGACCGGTGGTGGTCCCTCTGTATAAGAAGGGGGACCGGAGGGTGTGTTCCAACCACAGGGGGATCACACTCCTCAGCCTCCCCGGTAAGGTCTATTCCAGGGTACTGGAGAGGAGAATCCGACCGATAGTCGAACCTCGGATTCAGGAGGAGCAGTGTGGTTTTCGTCCCGGTCGTGGAACACTGGACCAGCTCTATACTCTCCATCGGGTGCTCGAGGGTTCATGGGAGTTTGCCCAACCAGTCCACATGTGCTTTGTGGACCTGGAGAAGGCATTCGACCGTGTGCCCCGGGGCGCCTTGTGGGGAGTGCTCCGGGAGTATGGAGTCCGGGGTCCTTTGTTAAGGGCTGTCCGGTCCCTGTATGACCGGAGCAGGAGCTGTGTTCGCATTGCCGGCAGTAAGTCAGACCTGTTCCCAGTGCATGTTGGACTCCGCCAGGGCTGCCCTTTATCACCGGTTCTGTTCATAGTTTTTATGGACAGAATTTCTAGGCGCAGTCAGGGCGTGGAGGGCGTCTGGTTTGGGAACCACAGGATCTCATCTCTGCTGTTTGCGGACGATGTCGTCCTGATGGCTTCCTCAAACCAGGACCTGCAGCATGCACTGGGACGGTTTGCAGCCGAGTGTGAAGCGGCTGGGATGAGGATCAGCACCTCCAAATCCGAGGCCATGGTTCTCGACCGGAAAAAGGTGGCTTGCCCTCTCCGGGTGGGTGGGGAGTCCTTGCCTCAAGTGGAGGAGTTCAAGTATCTCGGGGTCTTGTTCACGAGTGAGGGAAGGATGGAGCGTGAGATTGACAGGCGGATCGGTGCAGCGTCTGCAGTGATGCGGGCGCTGTATCGGACCGTTGTGGTGAAGAGATTTACCGGTCAATCTACGTTCCTACCCTCACCTATGGTCATGAGCTCTGGGTAATGACCGAAAGGACGAGATCGCGGATACAAGCGGTCGAAATGAGCTTCCTCCGCCGGGTGGCTGGGCGCTCCCTTAGAGATAGGGTGAGGAGCTCAGTCACACGGGAGGAGCTCGGAGTAGAGCCGCTGCTCCTCCACATCGAGAGGAGCCAGCTGAGGTGGCTCGGGCATCTGTTCCGGATGCCTCCTGGACGCCTCCCTCGGGAGGTGTTCTGGGCATGTCCCACCGGGAGGCGGCCCCGGGGTAGACCCAGGACACGCTGGAGGGACTATGTCTCTCGGCTGGCCTGGGAACGCCTCGGGATCCCCCCGGAGGAGCTGGAGGAAGTGTCCGGGGTGAGGGAAGTCTGGGAGTCCCTGCTCAGGCTGCTGCCCCCGCGACCCGGCCCCGGATAAGCGGAAGAAGATGGATGGATGGATTAGTTTCTATAATATCATTATCATCTATATTTTCTTCAGCAATGTATCGCACTGTAAAAGTTGTTATCATGACAAATAAAGGCAAATAGACTAAGACAACAACAAGACTAATGAGACAATTCACAAAGTCCACTCTCTGACCTAAACACATTCACACACAACATCACACATGAACAATACAAGCACAACTCTCAATCAGCATTTATTTACGACATTTGTTTTATAAAATATAAATTACCTACCACTTTTGGTTTGTTTATTGCTAAACAAGGTCAAAGATGCCCTGCATGAGGCAAAATGATGGAAGCGTGGCTGCTATAATCTGCATCTATTGTATCATTGCTTCTCAGACACCACCAAACAATGACACATCCATTAAGGCACAGGTTAACAATAGAACTTGAAGTGGAAATCAAACCAGCAACCTTGGCATCAGTGGTAAAGCATCTATAACAATTTAGTTCTTGATTTATCCTGGTATGGTCACTGTTTAGACTTGGAGAGTTTGGTAATAGTTTAGGCCTGTTTGGTGGGTCCTCTTTTATTTATTTTATTTAGTTCAAATGTTCCATTCATTCATGAATTCATTCATTTATCATAGTTAAATATAAACCCCAAGTAGGGCTGCATGATTTGGGAAAAATATCTAATTCTGATTTATTATATATTATATACTGCAATTAGATTTGCAAATTGTGTTTTAACAATATGATTTTATTCACAGATGACATTTCCCTTTATCCAGGAATATAGACAAAATACTGAAATTGTCCTTCAAACTGATAAACTAATAAAATAATGTAATGTAGAACATACTTGTATAGCTCTAAACCACAGGCATTTTGTGCAGAATAAGATTTTTTATTTTGTAGAGCTATACCTTTGGTCGTTCAGTTGATTAATCGATTAATGGTTGACCAACAATTTTATTAGTCGGCTAATTATTTCATTTAGATTAAAAGGATTGAAGATTATGAAGTGAGATAGTTTGATTTGAACCATATCCTAAATTTAATGCTTACTTCTGTATCCCTAACATATATATACACTGCATACAAGTTTACTTTTTCTGGATAAATTGTAGTTTTTGCATGAACTACAGTGCAGTTGTGGTCTTTTGACAACAGGAATACTTCATAGTTTTGATAACTTTTTGCCAGATCTGCTTTTAGTCAATTAATCCGTTGATAGGACACGTATTTAGTCGATCAAGAATTTAGTTGATTTCAGCGGCTGTAGTAAAAAAGCACTGTGTTAATGCAACTGGTTAACCGATTATTGACCGCAAAGGGCTCCAACTATTGGTTAAAGAAAACATTTAAAATGTGCATCCTACTACAGTCCTAATCTTTTGTGGTGGAAATTATGTTACTTTAAAAAATGCAGCCTTTACTATTTACGAACTATATACAATTGTGATTAATTGTGCAGTCATAACCAAAAAAAGAAAAAAGTATATTCTGTGGTTTGGACCATTCAGGGGTCTCCAACTTTTTTCTTCCGGGGAGCTACTTTTACAAAACAAAAATGGCAGTGAGAGCTACTACTTTTAGCAGTTGCAGTGAATGTATATGGGGTCCCATTTGGTGCTTATAAAACTTCAACTTTAGACATCTAAAGTTACAATTACAATTGTAAAAGGCATGCAATAAATAACCTTTTTTTCCCCAAATCTTTTAGGGCGCTACTTGGAAGGTGGTGTGGAGCTACTGGTAGCTCACGAGCCACAGGTTGGAGATCCCTGGACCACATTGATCTAATGTGTTTTTGCTGTCATTACTGTTCATGGTTTTATCTACATTTTAAACACATTCTACCAGAGTGAGATTAAAGCTTGTTTTGTTTTTTTTCTTCTTCAGGAAATGTAGCTGTGCCAAATGGCTGTGGACCCCTCTGGGCTACTCATTATGGGGTTAAAGTGAATCTACCTCGACAGCGCTGCGTTTGAAGACTCCCTGTGTCTCCGTGCGCCTCTTTCAAGCCTCTGTCTGTCTCCGGACCCCACCTCTCTCTGTCGGGGCAGGTCTCAGATGAAAGTCAGCTCAAGTCTTCTGCCCCTCCAGGTAATAATCTTCTAACGCACATAATCTACGATAAATAACTTCTCTGTCTATATGCCTGTGTCATTACTGACTAAGACTCAGAGCAACAGAGAGGGAAAAGAAGGAACTTTAATTCACTTTTAATCAATGAGATTTATATTGATGTATACATTTTCAAGAATACACATTTACTTAGTAGTATACAAGATATCGACGTGTATTCTTTAGCGTTTACATTTAGTTTACATTTGGGTCGCCTCTCCACAGATCTAACTTATAACTTAGGTAATGTCCATGGAGTTAGATAAGTTTAATGCCCTAGTGTGGAACATTTCCGATAAAATCTCTTAACAGCTTAATTTTAAGTGGAGTAATAGTTATTAGTCTGGAGGTACTTCTTCCAAGTTATACAGCTAAAAACTACAAATCAAACCACCAAACTATTGCTCCATCTTCCTCCGTTTCATCTGACACTCACACATTTAAATTCACAATCATTTCCAAAATGACATTCCAGAAGTCCATTCTTAAAACAAGGATCAAAAACTTCCGACATTTTCCGTCAGTATCTTGGCCCAAACAGACAATTTAAATGCCTTTACCTTGGTTAGAATCCAAATAAAAACTTCAAAGCCTTTTCAGTCGGTATTGGTATAAAATACTTCATAACTGACAGGAAAAACAGTATGGTTCATGTTAAATGTCACACAGACCCTGTAGGTAAAAGAGGGCTCAGGCTGCTACACGGAAATTCCCATAGACCACCTTAAGGAAGACAATGTTGTGCTGCCAATGATGTCAGTCAGATGTATTTTCTATTTTTAGGTGTCCTTATGGAAAAGATACTAATTATATCATAATCGATTGCATAACAAGTGAACAGATTCATCCTTCTTTTATGGCTGCAAATAGTGAAATGATTGAAACTTTCATCAAGACCGAAATGCAGTCATTTCTTTTTGTCAATATGTTTGGTCTTTTTAACAGAGAAGTCTAGCCGATCCTCTGGCTGTAAAGTTGTGTTGTTCAGACCAATGAAGAATGAATTTGACGATATTTTGTGTTAAATGCCAATGATTAAGTGGGGTCTATCTTCTGAAAAATATTGTCATATCCTTTTTTTTTAGCTTTGTTTTTTAATTGAAACCAAATCTAAAATACTACGATGAGCATGAGTCAAATTAGTTCCTTCAAAATCTGAACTCTGCTCCAAACCACATGTTTTTACTGACAGAGGATTGGCTGTAGAGCTCATGATTAAAAGGCCCAAGATCATTGACAATTTAAAATGACTGGATCTAAATCTCAATTAAAATTCCATTAATTGCACAGCTCTGGCCATCACTGAAGCCCATACACTCATCATGGCGGTTTGTTTTAATTAACTGCTCTGCCTCAGGACCAGGCTCTGTTCTCCTATTTCCTTTATGTCATTGAGCCGCACAGCTTTCCACCATCAGTGTTTAACTCAAAATGGATATTCATTAGGACTCCTCTAATGACTTCCTGATTAACTAATGGGCCAATCAGTGGGCAAGGAGCGCGGCCAGGAAGCAAAGCATAAGGCCACGGGAATGAGCTAATAGGATGCTTTGTGGTCACCTCTGCAGCTCCTCATTTTGATCACGATTAAACACCAGCTTTTGTGCCAAAGAAATGTGGCTTTAGGTTTTACAAATTCCTCCTTGTTGAGAAGTGCATTATTAATAATATAAAAAGTTACAGATATTCAATTTGCACTATATAGGATGAGAAATATATAAAAAATTAAATAATATCGAAGTTGAATAAATGTATACATGGTTTACAGAAATAAATGCTACAAAAAATGTATGTTGTAAACTTTTCAATAGGGGTATAATGGGATAGTTCTGCACTTTTCTTCACATTTGTATTAATCAATTAATTATCAATTAAACGTCAACTAATATATTTAAAGACATGTTTTAACACTATTCTGTTAGACTGACATATGTTCTACAGTGTGACATTGACAAAAACACTCAAAATTATTAAAATCTGACCAAAAAGCACCTATTCAAGTGTCAGTCACTCCCAAAACTCTATCTCCATGCATTCTGCTTTCTGCTATGGTTCATTTAAATTCCTATAATCTTAATTAAGTAATTAGTTAGTGAATACAAAATTTAGTTGACACTGACAAATGAATTGACCAAAGACCTACAGCCACACTATGGAGACAAGCAGATGATGGCCAGGTTCACATGCTCATGTTTAAGCAACAAAAATGCCTATAATTGAATGATTACAAGAGACATGTTTAATGTCATAGTGTGGAGTATTCCAGACAAAGCAGTAACCTCTCCACCAGAGTAGCATGTGGTTACTAGAAAGGTTACACCTTTAAATGTGTGGCTGAAGTTAGATCTTCTCCCTGCCAGACCTGACAATTAAAAAGCCCAAGCTCATCACAGTTGCTAACAGGCTGATGAATGACGTGGTCCTCAAATAAAGCAGCACTCAGACTGTAGCTGTGTAACACATGTTTCATACTCTCTTGATATCCTGGAGTGTATTCTGTACCCAGGTCCAGCCAAAAAAACTTCAAATACTTCTGACTCACATCTGACAAAAGAGATGGTCATCATCAATGTCACTTTACTTTATACACATATGGTTCAATGTCTACAAAGCATCACTTCAGTGAGATTTCAGTGAACAATGGCAAACAAGAGAGCAAGAAAATAGGGATTGTGATAAAGTAATATGTGTAATTTAATGGCCTTCAACAGTGTAACGCTTTATTTTCTTTAAAAATTATCAAAACCCAGTGGATTTCCCCTTCATCAAGTCACTAGTCTTTCATTTCCATCCCTCAAATACCTTGAAACATTTTACACACAATTGCAACTTCTGACTTGAGTGTTGCTGTTTGTTGCTATGGCTCCTGTATTTAAACATAAAGACCAGTCTACAGTCTGACATTATAGACATGATTTACGATGATTGTGAGCCTGTCAATCAGCCAAGGTGGTTCCTATATTCTGTAGTTAACAACAGAGGTGGAATAAGCAAGTATTTAGGTTTGTGCAATTATGGACAAAACTCTGGAGCGAGAATTTAGACATTTTTTGTATTAAATGCCAATGATTAAACATCTGTATCTTCAAAAATTAACATTGTACATTGTATTACACAATACATTGTAGAAAAAGTCAGCTGGTGCCACTCGTGGTCAAGTGGATAGCACACTTGTCTGTCGCAGCGTTGTGAGGCTGAATCCAGCTCTGACCATTTGTCCTTCATGTCCTTGTCTCATCCCCATTTGACACTGCACTGTCCTGTCCAGTGAAGCAAACGCGCCAAAAAAATACCAAAAGACACCTGAACAATGTTTTTAAAATCAAAACATTCTGACTTCCATCTGAAAGTAATTTTCAATCTGAGAAGCTGATCTGAGTATAAAGTCAAGCTCCTCAGATTAAATAATTACTTGTACCTTTGAAACGTTTTCTATGATGGATCACTCCAGGACGAATGAGGGATTACACAGAATTGATTTTCATTTGTTTTTAATATGACAATGACAATGAAGAAAAATTTATTTTTCTTTTTTGTCATATTGCCCAAATTGTATTCATCTTTTAAAATCTAATCCATCAAACACTTCTGACCATAAACATACAGCGCAAGAACAGGATAGATTTCAGTCATTATTACTGAATTATCACAGTTGAAGTCAGGAGTCATTCATTCCATCTAGGCTAAAGAAAACCTCAAAAAATGTTACATAATGCATTATCAAAAGTCCAATAAAAGTATGTTATTTTTTTATCTCTTGGTTACAACTTTTCACTGCCAGCTCAAGCTGTGACTTTGCTGAAACACAGCTAAGGGCTAATCTTCTGTCAATCTCTATTTAAATCCTATAAGTGTCATTGCAGAAGTTTTCTAAAGGCAGTTATAAAGCAGGAATGTGCTGTTGGCATTTTTCTTCAATATGTGATTTGGAGGCAGCTGCAGAGCAGAAACAGGGCTACGCTACATCTGTCAATCAAATTAGATGCACCACTTTTACCTTTGGGTGCGCCAGATTGTGTTTTTGTCATTTCTGAACAAAACTCACTGCTGATTGATCGAAAAACAGATTAGTGAGTGTCTGCGCCATCAGGGAAATGTACATTTATCTTTATCACAACACTGGAAGCTATAGCGTTACAGATCTGGGATGCAGCTTAACATTTTCCCTCGTTATTTATAGAATTTTCAACTAAAGCTGTCAAAGTCGCTGAACAGAAGACGTTATCAAGGCTCAGAGCTAAATGAGGTAGAAATAAATACGACTAATTTGCGACATGATTGCCGTTTTTAGGTTGAATGTGAAAATAAACCTGTGATTAAAGTGATCTGCTCACGGTGTTACTGATCTGGAGGCAAGCGTAGACCAGCTGGACGTCATCTATATCCTTTTACTAAAGACTTGTGCAAATTATAGTGTTTAGGCGTATTAATGTGAAGTGGATTGAAGTGCCAAAGCAGTTTCCGGAGCAGTGGGAAATAATCACTCAGTGGTTAGACTTTACAATATTAGGGACAATGTAATAAATGATTAATTACAATAACAATCTTATCTGTGATAGAAAAAAAATTTTTGGCTGCTAACTGGTTTAATAACTATAAAAACAATAAAGTCAATAAAAAACATAGTCAATGCACCGTATCATCCTCCAACAGCAAAGATAGTTTCAACTTTAAATTGAATCTAACTTTATTTCTCACAAGAAGACTATAGAAAACTTTTTTTTCTTCTGGCAGATTTGGGTTAATGTAGGTAACTTTGGCACAATCTTGCAAAGTTAGTGTCTGCATTAGAGGTGGGCAATATATCGAAACTGGATAATATTGTGAATGTTGTTTTGAAGATATTTGAATAAAGTGCATATCATTTATAGTAAGAGATGCAGCAAATAATAAAAATGCTGTAGTCTTTCACAGTACAGCATTATAAAGTGATGTGGATACTTTTACAGTCCACTCCATTCACATTTGTCGCATACTTAAACCTCAATTAATACATATAGACATATTTTAACACATTTCTGTTGAATTGAGCAAGAGTAAACCAGGTCATAACCAAGGACTAAAACAGGACTAAAGAAAGACTAAACCGGTCTTATCAAAAGAATAAAACAGGACTAAAGAAGGTCTAAAGCCGGGTGTCCACTGTACAATTTTTTCTTCTTATAAGATTGATGGATGTCATGTTAGAAAACGTGATGAATTAAAAATGGGTAGTACAGTCACAGTGTGCGATGGTTCACGCGATCAATCGTAGCAGAGTGAATATCAGGCTCTAAGCTCCGTGGGAAAAGTCACCGCAGTTGTACCTGTAGCAGAGGGTAGCGCAACATGTTAGCTGCGTTTTTGCGTTTGTAAAAGTTACTAAAATAAAAGAGCAACGGGAAGAAAAGGTCCTGTTACTTTGCGGTGCACTTTTGTTTACATGTTTGACAAAGATTGATTGTAGATGCAGCAACAGAAGGACTCACTCCAAAATATCAAAAGCAGCTTGTCTTTGATTGCAAGTTTAGTCTTTGTCCCTGTCTCACTCTGAGACCTACGAGCCACGATTGTTTGAAAATTCTTTCTAGGACCAGAAATCTTACATCACAGACGAGCAAAATCATGCTGTGGACACCTGGCTTCAAATAGGACTAAAGCGAGACTAAACCGAGGACTAAAACAGGACTAAAACAGGCGCAAAACAAGAACTAAAAGTACAGTAAAATAGGACAAAACCAGGACTAAAACAAGACTAAACCAGGTCTTAACCGAGGACTAAAACAGGACTAAAACAGAACTAAAACAGGCGCAAAACAAGGACTAAAAGTACACTAAAACAGGACTAAACCAGGACTAAAACAAGACTAAACCAGGACTACAGCAATCCAGGTCTTAACCGCGGAATCCAGGTCTTAACCACGGAATAAACCAGAACGAAAGAGGGACTAAAACTGGACAAAACCAGGACTAAAGCAAGCCTAAAACAGGACTAAAACAAGACTAAACCAGGACTAAAGCAAGACTAAAACAGGACTAAAACAAGACTAAACCAGGACTACAGCAATCTAGGTCTTAACTGCGGAATACACCAGAACGAAAGAGGGACTAAAACTGGACAAAACCAGGACTAAAGCAAGACTAAACAAGACCTTCACCAAGGACTAAACCAGGACTAAAGCAAGACTAAAACAGGACTAAACCAGGGACAAAATTAATATCGTAACACATAATATTGTCTGAATAGCATTACAGAGAGCGAGAGTCGTCAAAAAAGCACTGAGACGTTCATTTTTGTTAATATTGCCGCCCTCTAGTCTGGATCTTGAGCACTAAACTTTCCAAACAACAATGGTGGCAAAAGATAAGAAGGTGTTTACTGGGTTTTTTGGTGACCAGAAGTTGGTTTAAGTTTCTCATTGCATCTCATTAAATTTTATAGACAGTGATTGTGAATGCAACATAATATTCCCCCATCTTTCATGCAGCAATTGGAATTCCCTACTTCTGATCATCAACTGAAGTTCAAGTGCCCTGCAGAAAACACCCCCGAAATAATCTAATTGCTTAAGAATAACATTTGGTCCTGCAGATTACACGTGTGAGGCAGTGTTTATGTGTGATCTTCATTCATCTCTCTTCATCTTTTGATTGTGTTAATTACAGACTTACACTCTGCTTCCCACTCGCGGCACAGGAAAAACAAACTCACATCAAATGAAAGGATGTCCCGTACACACACACTGGACCGTATATACACACACACACACACACACACACACACGACCGTACGCACACACCTATCCCGACAGGCTTTGATTCCTGGCTGCCGGTTATCTGTCTTTCATCGTCTCCTCGCGCTGATCCCTTATTCCTCTCCTTCGTTTCAGAACACAACGCTCTCCCGAGTCTGTCTCTGTCTGTGTTTACTTTGCACTCAATGAGGAAGCAGAGTCTAAACTGCAGCCAAGAATTAGTCAAGGCAGATTGTTAATTTCTCTAACGAACATAGGAAGTGGGTAGAGCTTTGCCTTTTTTTTCTTTTAAGCCAAAGATAAGTTTGTCACATGCCAGACTTTCAGATTATATTTAACCTAGTGTTGTAGGGCTGCAACTATCACAAAAAATACTACATTGACTCATCGATCAGTAAATGAGAGATGCAACGATAAGTTTTGGGCGTCAATATTTATGGTGGATACTTTTTCTTGATATTTTCAGTACTACGGTGAGATTTGAGCTGTAGAAGATTAAACAAATCATTTTTATGACTCACGATTACAAACTAACAACTTAAGTTCTGTGTTTTATTTATTTCAGTTTATGTGTTTATTGATATTGTACATTTAGAATATTTTTTGGGCATAATGCTGAAGGTTATTGTGTAAGAGCAGAGGTATAAATTAGTATGTATATTATTGTTTACTGTCTTTATTTTCTTCAGCAGGCTGCAGCAAGTTAATATGATGCCACTTTTGTCAATAACTGAGTTAGTTGTGATTAATTGATTAACTTCTTTCAGCACTAATTGCAATACTAAAATTGCAATACCACAATGATAATTAAAAATAAATAAATAAATAAAAAACAATTTTATTTGAATGAACACACAAATTCATTAATACCATGTGGTTTTATACTTCTGATCAAGATTCAGCATCTTGTACAATACTCAAATTGGATAAGTATCCATTACTGTAGTATCGGGGACAGATTCTTTGCCAGCTCTAGTTTATGCTGTGAGTTTTTAAATCAGTCCCACACAACCAAAGAATTAAACCCTCTTGTTGGTCTGAGAAGTGTTAATCCCCAAAAATAATACCCTACATTTGTATCATATATTTACAAGCTTGAAAAGCATCTTGAAGTGTTACACTGCGTCGTAGTCTTTATTCTGTCACAACACACTCTTCACATTTATACATAGACAAGATGGATAAAGTGTCTTGCCCGAGGACACAAAAGCAGCAGGGACAAAAATGTGAAACTATGGATTGGTGGAAAAATGCTCTAAAGGTTTTGCCACCATTACTTTGCTTGCCTCTACTCATTCTATAGATGGAATTGTTAGTGAGGATACAGTTCTACCTGAAGACTTTTATTTATTTATTTATTTAATTTGGGCAACTCAGTAAAAAAAAAAGAAAGAAAGAAAAAAGAACAAGATTCCAACCTGAATTAAATAAAACAAAGATGATATGGTAGCATGATAAAACTGCGCTCATCTTCAGTTAAGATTTCATACAAATCCTGGGGCTTATGTGCAGCCCTGTTCCTCCGAGCTGCACTTTGCTGTGATGTATTGATGTGGTCGCGAGTTTGGAGGAATCTTCAAAGCACAAATCTCTGACAATCCATTAAAAAGTCACAAGAGAACTTAAAGACTTACTAGAAGACTGCAAATAGCGAGCTAACAAGACTTTTATACTCAATCCGATGCAGGTGGATAGTATCTCGAATCCAGTGTCATTTCATATGTGAAGAAGAACATTTAAGAAAGGCCAGGCAAGGACTTTTTGAAAACTATTGGAACGATTAATGACAGTAGTGGCAGGCAACAGCAGTAGTAATGGCAGTACTTGTGATTACATAAGAGTATAGTGGTAAAATATACAATATATACATATTTTTCTACTGAAGCAGATAGCTTTTAATAATGATATAGCTTTTAATAATGATATCATGAACATAAATTATACAGACTTTTAATCTGTGCAGTTTTAACATAAAAATAACCACATTCCTTGCTCCAAAGTCTGACCTCTAAACCACATGTTTTAGTGACAGAGAACTGGCTGTGGACCTCTCCATTCAAAAAACCCAACCATATCATTGATGATTAGATGCTGATGCATTTCAATATCCACATAATAAGTTGCTATATGTACCAAGCAAATATTTTTTCTGTTGCTAAGCGGACAAGAGCAGACACTACAGCATTTGAAGGTAGAGGAATCATATGGCGTATAAAACAGTGAAATCCTTTGCCAGACATGTGACATAAATTATATAGTAAGTTAATAAGATGAAATAACTTGACTTCCATAAGTAAACTGAATGGCATGTTTAGCCTGATGTAGACTTAGATGTGTGAAGCATTATGAAACAGTCAAGTGTTAGAGGCCTCTGGAGGGCCATAAATATTGCAATGAGAGAATGGGATATGCTGTGTAGATTGGAATCAGCTGTGACATTTACTATAAATCACAGCTATAAAGTTCACAAAAAACACCAACGTCTCCTTTCTTTCTGTTGGATCATGCTCTGATAAATAATAGGGTCATTGTGTAAACTCAAGTGCCGAGTGTAATGAAAGATAAAGAGACAAATAGGCTAAGTAAACACATTATGTATTCAACTGGAGGCGTGCAACGGCGAAGGATACTACAGGGAAAGCTCCAGCATTTTACTCGTCTGATCCCTTCAATCTCCACACTCTTCTACATTTCTTTAGAAGATGCAATAGTAGTATTAGTAGTAGAGGTGGGATGTATATATATATATAGTATATATATATATATATATATATATATATATATATATATATATATATATGTGTGTGTGTGTGTGTGGGTATATGAAAAAAATAATGTAAAAGGGTTGCAAAATAGGTTGCAAATAAGCAATATAGTAGTAAGAATAAAAATAAGAATAAAAAGATGTAATCTCTGAAATAAAAGGTAAAATGTAGTATTTCTGCACTTGTTTTTGTTAATTCTACAGTCCTATCATGTTTTATGCAATACTTCAGCAAAAACGTTCTGAAATATTCATTTTTGTCATTATCGACCAATCCTAGTAGTAGTAGTAGTAGTAGTCGTAGTAGTTGAAGAAGAATGACTTTTCAATTTGCTTCATGTTTTTCTGTAGTAGTTGGATTAATTACAAGAGTAATATTAGAATTGGCAGCCTCTGTGAAAACAAATCAAAGCTATTTTTCTTCGGTATGGTACAGTAGTTGTAAAACCAGCAGAAGTTGTACTATAACAGCAGGAGCAGTAGTGTAGTAGCTTTCACTTTTTGCTCTACTTTTCCTTCACGCCCCTCTTCAAACTCCAAAAACTTTACTAATTTCTTTTGAAGATGAGTAACATTTTTCCCTTTGCCTTTCTATCTCCTTCTCCTAACTTGAAAGCCCCAGTGGCAGCAGCGGTGCAGAGGAGAAGCGCTGGGGGCTCTGTGTGCACGAGACACACAGGTAAAAACAGAGAGGGAGGGGGACAGAGATGGATTGATTTCCACCTCCAGCGGCTACAGTTCAAAGCTGAGCAGCAGACTTCAGAGGAGCGGCAGGACGCAGCATGTCCCCAGCCGGGCCGCTCTGCCTGTCTGCGGGCAGGACTTCCCCTGTGGCGCAGGGGCCCGGGACAGCCAGGCGGCACCCAGAAAACAATTATGCACTGAGAGACAGAGGGGTGTCTGGGGGTCACAATCACCAATCAGATATTGTACTATAATGATGCAATTAAGAAAACTATTTGAAACACAAGCTTATGGTTACCTTTTTTTTTATGAATCTCAGCATGACAAGAGAGTGAAGTCAGGCTGTGCATACTTAAGATTGAAAACTCAAAGGCAGAACTAGTGAAGTGAAAAACAATGACACCTTGGGCTAAAACTTTGCTTCAACTTGCACCCTACCTTTCACATATATTTTCACATTTTCCGGCTATGCATGGCTGTGGTACAGAGCACAGACAACAAGTCTTTCCATGTGAACATTTACCAACTAGGTTATTCCATTATCATTATCAACAATACAAAGAAACAATAATTCAATGTGCAACTTTGACCGTAGTGAAGGCTCATTGTTACAGAACCTAATGAAAAGTGAATAGAGCACTGAAAAAGACTAAAACAGAAGGATGCACAATCACATGTGAGTCTGAACTTGAGTTAATTCATGAAACACACAGCTCCAGCAGCTACAAACACAGAAAACACAGATTTACATTCTCAACTCTCAACTTTCTAATGTTACTTTTCTTCAAATTAGACCTAAACTTTTTTTTTACTCATAATAAGTATTGCTGCAGGAATTTCCCCCCAGTCTTGCAGCAATCTGTCATGACATTCCTGAGAGACGCTTCTTACCTGGAGCTCCGGGAGAGGCGGGCGGCTGCTCTCACTGTCCACGGCAAAGGGGGGCTCTGCGGCGGGACGGTCCTGTCAGGGGTCGCCCTTCAGTCCCTACGATCCGAGCTGGAACATCTCACGATGTCTGTCTGTGTCTGGGTTTGTTGAACTTGTGCCACCACATGGGCGCATGTCGGACGGTCTGTGCTCCTGGCTCCTCCTGAGGACTTTTCTCCGCCCAAAACTAAAGTGGAGATGGTCCCAGGTAAAAGACGCGCGGACGGGAACAGCTGTAGGCGACGATTCACCACCGCCCCCTGGTGTCCACAGACAGGAAGTGGCCAAAGGGTGAAAGAGTGTGAAGGTGAGGAATCGACCAAAGTACACCTGATATTCAGTCATTTAACCAAAACATGCACAATCATTAGCAAAGTGTAGATCAAATGCCATGCAAAGACAAAAGGGATGGTTATAAACCCAGACGTGGGCAGAGCATACGACCTGTGGGGCAGAGTAACCACGTGTAGCCTCGCTAAAAATAGTGAAATAGCAAAACACTACTGTATTTTCATGCATGTTGTCGCTTCCTCATTCATTTTTTTCTTTTGTAAAAATCAGTTTATCACCACCATCAACTATACTATATTATACTATAATGAGTCACACTCACAAGTTTAGTCAGGATACTTAGCTTTCCCTGCAGCTGATCACATTCAGCATGTTTCCTGAAAATTTCAGAGGGAAAAGTGCAATTCTTTATTTATTCAGGTAAAAATTACTTTCTGTTCAGTTTTTAAAGAATACTGGCTTGATACTGATTTACATAACAATAACACTCTTTTTTTGGGCAATAGACTGTAATTTTCAGCATGAAATTTATTTCTCTTATTGACTTGACCTAAGAATTTATTATATTATAACAAAAATCTGCATTTTAACAATGTTCATGTTAGCTGCCCACCATCTGTATTCAATATTGGCCGATGGAAGTTTGTGATCTCACATGAACGCAACCTATTAGTCTATAATAACCTATTTCTACTTCTGAGACATTTTCATTTTCAAATCTTTACCAGTATTATGAACTTTCTGTCTGTAATCTCTCTTCATCGTTCCTCATGCCACATCCAAACAAGTGTGTCGCCTGCTCACTCTGAACCCCCGCTCTGCCTCTGAGGGGCTCTTCAAATAATCCCAACTCCCATGGATCACAAGGTACAGTGCTTTTGTGAGTGTTTCTTTGTGATGTGAACAACTTGAGCTGCCTGTTGCCTTGTCTGGGACTACGAGGCCTTGGACTTCTCCTCCTTCTTCCGTTCTGCTTCATCTTGATTCTTAGCCACAGAAAGGGTGAGATAAAAGAGATGCTTTGAAAACACCGGGAGTCCTGTAATTACTCTCTCCTCTGCCCTGTGTTTCTATCTGTCCTTTTACACTTTGCTTTGCGTTTGTCTAATATTTTTTCATCTTATGTAGCTGTATTTTTCCCTATTTCAATCAGTTTTCATCCTGTTCTTTCCACTTTCTTGTCTACACTGTGCCGGCTTCCTCTCTTAGAGCCGCATTGAAGTCAATCCAGGGGCTTCCTGACTGAGCGGAGAGAGGAAGAGACTGATGAAGGAGAGGATGGAGGGGATATGAGGAGGATAACAAGAAGACTGGTGAGTAGTGATGAGAGAAAGATAGCTGCTCTGTCACTGATCAGACCAAAACACAAATTAAGCAAAGCCTGTATTTACTATACTGTGATGGATTGAACACATGCACAAGCAATGGTCACATGTGCCTTGGCAAAAAGTAACTGTAAGATTTAACTTCATTGTAACACTGTATAATATCATATGAAAGGTGCATCGACAGTAAAAATCAGAAAATAGAATATGCAGATAACCCAATAAGATCTGTGTTTGATAATGTGATTATCAAAATCTCCTGGTGACGCGAGGAAGGTACTAAATTGATGTTTGGAATAAATGTAGAGAAAAAGTACAATGAATCTTTAAACATCTCTTTGAATCTTTAATAGTTTCTCTTTCATTGCTGGTTTTCCCTTTTTTGCAGTATTTCAGAAAGAAATTGGATTACACACATCAGATTAGGGTTCATCATATCGTGATTAATCAGGTCAAAATATAATCGTAAGAACTGAAATATAATAATTGTGACCATTTTAGGAGCAAAATGAAGTCATTTCAATTCAATGTGTCAAAAAAGTAAATGTTTGGTGCTATTTATACAGCTGTTCATTCAAAAGGTTTCAGCTGGTCACATACGGTTGGAACAGTAATATATTAGAAAGAAAAACAAAAGGATTTCATGTTTGTTCTGTTAATTACTGTGAATAATTGTTATAACATGTTTTTTCTCACAATAATTGTAACACTAACATTTGATATTGTGACACTCCTACATCTGATATAACTCTTCACATTAAATTTAAATAATCTGATAACTCCAGAAATCAGTTATTATCAGGTTTTTTTGTGTCCATGGAAACGTAGCCACAGACTATAACATTACAAGAACTGATGATATTCGAGCAGTAGTATTCAATTCTAAGCTTTGCATGAATTGATAAAGTGCAGAAAGCAACAGACAAAAATAGACACAGAAGGTATTCATTACAAAGGAGAAACAATCCCAAAGCACTGAACTCTGCTCATTATAGTCCCTAGTTCTTATTGTAGTTCTTGTAATTTGTCTTTTTTCATTCACTTTCCCACTGTAGCTTTGTTCTGTGATCATGATACTGGTCCTATCTATACTGTACAGTATATCGGCTCACATTGTTTTTCATTTCTGGATCCTTGGCATTCTGACCTAGTAAAATAATAAATAATAAAATGTTGAATATTTGGAATTGATGAAAAACATATTTCTTAACCTACTACTGACTTTTTCAGTAGAGTAAATAAAATATAAGAATAGAAAAACAGTCTTGCTCATACTGCAACAACAGTTATGCTTATATAAAAACTAATCCCTGTTCAAAGGAGCACATGCAAGGACCATATTTAGTTTGAAGAATATAGTTTCCTGCTGATGAAAAGAAAGAAGTAAACCTCTTCAAAGATTCAGTATTGTTCGGCAGCTGTCACAGACCAGCTATCATCTCTCACTGCTGTTTTATCCCCCACCCCCCATGACCCCCGAAAAGAAAACTTCAAAGTAGCAGCTCGAAGAAGACTGAAATCTGTAGAGGCCTAATTTGATTCTTGGTTTAATGAAGTTGGTATATCTTAAATTTACTGGGAAAATCGTTAAAAACAACCCCTCTTTTCCCTTAAGAATAGTTTGATGTCTGTAAGGGAGAGATGAACACATGATTGAGTGCACTTTGCATGGATGAAACACTAATGTCTTTTTCATCATAGTAATATGTTCTCTCAAGGCAATGAGTTCAAAAACATGAAACCAATGGGCATAAAACAGGGCTCTGACAGTATGTGGATAGCAAAGAGTTTCTTCAAGTAGAAATTAAAATTTAATCAAAGCTAACATATTATATACAGAGCAATAAATTATAGATTTTACATACAGATTCTGACGTTACGGTATAAAAAGGATCTGTATGGCATTTTGGACAAATATAATCTTCACTATTTGCTCAACTTCATTTAAATCTAATGAGTAAAGCCCCAAGACGGAGGCATTGAAGGAGAGCTATGTTAAAAAGTATTTTGCACACATTTTTGCCTAATAGCAAAGCCTCCCCTTAGAATTGTTTGTCAAAATGGAGTTATTCACATTCTTGTAGATGGAAACTTCAGAATACATAATCACGCTTTTGTTGGATTGGGTACATTTTTAGGTTTTTATAAGCAAAAACCCTATAATTCTTAGAGGGCAAAATCTTAAATAGTATATGCTGTATGTATTTCACAGCATATTAATTCAACGTCGGTGAAAATTGGACGCCCGTGTTTTTATTCATCGTTCATCCTCAGTTGAAGGTCACATCGAAGCTGACGAGAGAGAAGAGAGAAAACTATTCCATCCTACAGTTATTTTATTCACTAACTACAATTTAACTTGTTGTATTGTTATTTATTTTTATTTATAGTGCTAGTGATAGTAATAGTGAGGTCTAAATCTGTTGCATTACAAAGACATTAGATTAGGGGCATATTATGCAAGATAAACTTTAATGAGGTTTTAACCTTGTTACAACTGTGTTTCCTCATATTTAGTTTACTCAAAGTTGTATTTTAGTTGATTTCTGCATGTTTGAGTAATCCTGTATTGTCCTGTTGATTTACTTATGTTCTACTTCAATAATAAGTACCTACAAAAAACACGTAACATTTTTTAAATCTCAGAAGTTGTCATACTGTAACTGCTCCTTTATTGTTGCTTCATGAGGGATGAAACAAAAGGACCTTTGCCATAGACACTCCCATTTCTAGACAAGGTAAGTTACTGTCTGCTTTTTAAATGGTCAAATGTCCTCAAAATGGCACTATAAAACAGGAAACCAAAACCCATGACTTACCCATGATGAACTTGTAACACTTTGGCTAGACTCGCTGACCTCTCAGTGCCCCTCAGTAATCTCACCACACAAAGACACCGCGTCTTTTAACTGATCTTTAACCAGCACCAGTTTCCATGGTGACGCTGTGTCAGGTGACCTACTTTTTGCATAAATGCAGGACATAGTTCAATAAGAGAGATGTGTGGGCATAGGTACAAACTCATATATATTTATAACATCATTTAATCATCGTGGGCCAATAAATTTGATTTCCTCTTGGGCATTCACTTGGAAAAGCCATCTGTTTGTCAAGGAGTGATAGACTGCCTAAGGAGAGCCATCAATAAGACCAGGAATTATAAAGACCTCTTATAAAGTCCATATAGAGTGGAAGAAATGGGCTGATTTAAATATGAATACACAAGCAAACACTTTTAATGCAAATGAGCCAGGCCTACTTAAAAAGTTTTAAAGCGTGAAAATACCCTGCTTTACCGATACAACAACATCCACAACGTGTTTTTATTCCACCTCGTGTGACAAACGCTGCTTCTCTAATTGACAAGTTTTTTAAATTTTTGCAGCACCCGGCCTTTGTTTAGCTCTGACAGCGTCTTGTCCTGAAGGGAACCTTAACTGTGAAACTCAAATAGATGGAGGGGGAGATATGTCTGATAATCATTTCCTTCTGTCATTTTCAATTACTGGCTGTGGAGAATCGCTGTCTGACGTTGGTGACATTTGCGCACAAGACATGAGTGGGTTGGATGGTGTTTACAAGCCTTTTCAGTTCTTTAGTTATTGTGGTTATAGTAAGGGTCCCTTTGGTGATACGCAGTCTTTTGCGGGTGGTGCAGCTCAGATGACAGGTCGAGTTTATTGGTTTGTCAAAGTGTTTTTCATTGTCATTTTGTTCTTTTCTTTTTCTTTCTGTTCTTTTTTTTAGTATTGATCATATTATTTGTCAGTATGTAACTTTTGTAATCTTGTATGTAACCTTTTTATTAGAGGGTCCATCACCAGCCACTACTGTGATATATTTTCTTTAGATTAATCAATTCGTTGTTTAGAGCCCAAAAGTCATGTAATGAAAACTATTTTTTTACTAAATTTGACTCGATTTGACTTTGACTTTGAATTTACACATTTTCCACATCCAATTAATGTAATTATGTCTCAATTTGAACCATAAACCTTCTTTTCTCAGCTCATGACATGGTTTTGAACTTATGTATAGACCAGTTAATGATTATTGGATTACTAAAATTCAGGTACAGCACCTTTAAACTTTTCTGGAGTCAAGTCGACTGTGGTGCCAACAGGCCTAGTCACACTACAAGTCAGATATGTGACTCGCAAAGTAAGAATGCATTTGGCAACGTATTTTTCAGCAATAAAACACAACAATATCTCCATGTAGACAAGCAGGACTCCTCAGCAGAAATGTTACATAGTGCACCTTTAAAATAGTACATTTGCTTTGTTGAATTCTTGTTTAGACTAAGGTCTGATCTTCTGATTTGTTTTGGTTATGCCCCAGTTTATTCCTCACTTAGTTCTAGGTTTTTAAGACCTTCAACACTTTGAGTGCCCTGAAGGTAGTAAAGAGCTATTAAAGAGCTATACAAATGTGACTATTTACCATTTGACCATTTTTAGGTGTGACTTATTTTTGTAACACAGATTCTTAAGAGGGTGTTTTGGTTATTCCAGGTTTTGTTCAGATATAATCTTTTTAAAGTCCTAGTTTAGTCAATTTTATCTTGGTGTGAGGAGTTTTAGAGTAAGTTATCGTGGTCTCTCTCTCTCTGTGCTAAATCAACATTAAGCCATCATGGGCAAAAAATAGACCAATATGAAAATGTCTGTAGACTCAAGATAAAGTACAAAGCCGATTTAGCAATGGCACAAGTCCTGTAGTTACCCTTTGTTGTGCTGCATAGCTTACAGTTTGCTTACAAAGGCTGCTTTT
Source organism: Rhinogobius similis (assembly GCA_019453435.1). Lineage (NCBI taxonomy): Eukaryota > Metazoa > Chordata > Actinopteri > Gobiiformes > Gobiidae > Rhinogobius > Rhinogobius similis. The sequence goes on along the minus strand of CM033633.1, from coordinate 14,090,037 downwards.
CTGTCACTTGCTCTTCTTACTCCATGCATGCGTGCATCTAAATGGCTAAAACTTACCCTGGGTCTCCTTGTTTTGAATTGTATTGTGTAGCCAAAACACATCAGTCTCATTTCTCATTGGCTACTGCAGTCTCCGGCCTTCACAAGTCATCGTGGGTGGTAAGAAGAGCCCCCATCATGCTTGGGAAGGCGCCTCTTTGTCATAACACATACACACACATACACATTGGCGCAAATCTTTCTCTAGGCTGTGAGAGTGAGACCAGGGCACGTCTGAACAGGTGAACAGGGAATAACCAAGTTCATACACAGGGAAAAGACAACAGTACACATGCATATATAGGCTACACATTTGACTAATTGACAGTTTAATTAATAAGTGTTTTGTATTTGATCCATAAGTGTTTTTGGACAAGCAAAGAAAGAGCCTTCAAGTTGGCATAAATAAGATATGACTTGATACAAAATGCTCACAAATAACACCACGAAAAGGTCCACAAATAAACATTTTTACTTTATTTTATTTGACCTTTATTTAACCAAGATCCCACTGAAATTAAGAATCTCTTTCACTGGAAGAGCTGGACTCAGAAGGGAGCCCGTTGTACATGTTAATATTACGCTATTCATTCTAAAACGTATGTCTAAAAATGAAAGAAATGCATATAGATTGCTCTAGAAAGGAGGAAACCACAATATAAGTGTCACCACCAGGTGTCGCCACAAACCTTCCTTCCCAGTGCAATGTAGAGCTGAAGTTGTTGAGGTAATGCAGGAGGTCTGTGCCAGCTGGGCAGCGCAAGGTGATGGCCTGCTTTTGTTTCCTCTTTTGGATTAATGTACAAAAAGTCAATGAAATTTTAGCATAGATGATTGACATATGCAATCTATTTTAAATTTTTAAAAGGCAGGACACGGCGTAGTGCAGTTATTGAATGTATTGTCCAGTGTTTTCGTTTGACTGCTCTCTCAGGCTCCACAGCGGTCAGAGCAGCTCAGGTTTTATCCAGCGCTGAAGGTGTGGGAAGAAATCCTGGCTGGCAACGAGAGCAGCGGCGGGGGACCTTCCATTTGTGGTGGGCTCTCTCTCTCTCTCCGTATCAGCCTCAGGTTTGTGCGCGCCCCGTGATTCTGCCGTGCGCGCGGATGATGATGATGAGAGCGTGACCTCACCGTTTTGTGCACAGCTGCTGCTGGAGAGCGAGAGGAGGAGACGGAGAGGAGCGACCGAAACACAAACACGTTGCGGGAGACGGAGAAGGACCAGCGGAGAGCCTCCCTCCAAACAACTCCGGGGAACTGCCTCTTTGCGCTGGGACTCCGCTGTGGAGCAGGTCCGCCTCCCAGAATGTTCTGTGGCCCCGCTTCTTTTACACGGAACACAAACAAGTCCTCGCCACGTCCCGGACACTGAAGCCCAGATGCTCACGCTCTCCGCCGACATGGACGAGTCTTCGTCGCTGCTGGATCTGCTGGAGTGCTCAGTTTGCCTGGAGCGCCTGGACACCACGGCCAAGGTACTGCCGTGCCAGCACACCTTCTGCCGCCGCTGCCTGGAGAACATAGTGAGCTCCAGAAACGAGCTGCGCTGCCCGGAGTGCCGCATCCTGGTGGACTGCGGGGTGGACGACCTCCCGGCGAACATCCTCCTGGTTCGCCTCCTGGACGGGATCAAGCAGAGGCCACAACGAGGCAACGGCACTGGCAGCAGGCAGTCGCTTCCCGGCTCGCTTCAGGGCTACGCAGCCGGAATATGCGCTTCTCCCCCGGGCAGTGCTATTAGAGAGCTGCCCACAGCCACCAGGAGCTCCCCTGTGAAGGTAATTCACTCACTGTTGATGTTTCAAACATTTATCCACTGCAAAACTAATCATGACTTATGGGACACTGTTCAAAAACTGTCAACTTCACTACTTCACATTAGTCTGAGAAAAGTAATAGGGTTTGGTTAAAAGGGAAAAGCCCAACATCTATGGTGTGGAAAATGGGTTGTACATGGTCCCTGCCTCACATGCAGTTTGCATTCATACATGCAAATGCCTGTGCTCATGGGCACACAGCACACTGAGCAGCAGAACTCATGTGACAGCAGCTGAAGACTGAAACTTGTACCAGACTGAAGTTGTGGAGGCAGAGCAGCTCAAATATGATGCTTGTGTTCATTTCTGAGGGAAGTCTTCTTGTTTCACATGGTTTGCTGCTATTACACTGTTGTTGCCGCTTACCACTTGGGTTAAATTAGGTATTGTTTTGGGTGTGCCTCTGGATGTTTGTGACTGAGGTATAATTAGTTGCGGTGAGCCACAGACGGGAGCGGAGATGTGGGAGACCTCGTGGGTCACCTGTCTGTTCTGGTTGTTACCGTCCTGCTCTGCCCTGTGGCCACAAGCTGCATCTGTGCACTATTTCATAATCTCTGTGGGAGAAATCTGTGTTGTCTATGGCTGCAGTAGCCTTAAGGACAAAGAATGAAGCTTTATAGTGGATATGAGTATCAAAATATTTCCTCAAGCTCTTGTGGTGGCATTGAAAACACATGTGAGAGCAGTTGTGCTGTTTGACAAAAACAAACAATAACGTTATTTTTATGGTTGAAGATAGTGATTTGCAAACTGGTGGGAAGACTCCCACTTTTGGGGTTATTTCAGGGATATCCTGTTGTACAAGTGAAGTACATATTGAACAGATTTGTTTTTGTTTTCCACTTTCCTGTTTCTTGGTTTATCCCAACTTTCACTTCAGATTGGGTCCAGCTGAGTTTAGCTTCTTAGTATAGCTTGATTACTTAGTCCTCAAATTGAAGTTGAAATCCAAATATTTTCTGACGTAATGTGGAACATTTGAGAATTGCTATCAAATGAACAATAGCACTGATGTCAGTACTGAATCCTTTTTCTATAATCCTGACCAAAATACTGCAGTTTGTAACCTGTCCCAGTGAATCTATATTTGTCTAAATGGTAATTCTCTGACAAATCTAAAGAGATTCGTCAAGTTTTAATCGACAGAAGTATGTGCAAGTTTTTTGTTGCCTTGTGTTTACTGATGTTTATTGAAGAGGAACACAGTGAACCATCGCAGTAACAGCATCAGCTTTTGCCCGCCCCTGCAATATACAACGGGACCTATCAGGTCGGGAGCAGCATTGATTTAAGCAGTAGAGCACTTCAGTGTGATGAAGAGCAGAGCAGCAACGGTCACTCATTCATAGCCAGTGAACAGGAATCCAAAGACAGTGACATTTCCTCTAACACTTAACATGTTATTTCAATACAGTCGATAGAGTTTAACTGCTCCGGCATGGAGGAGTAACTTTAATGTCCGTCAGCACTCACAGTATCTTACACAGTGTTCTTGATCACAAACATTGAAATTGTTTGTTTAGTTTTACATTAGTGCAAGATGATCGACAGCTTATACAAACTGGATGCATACCATACAACTTTAAACTTTTTCTGTTTATCATTGCTGTTTTTGGATCATTTTATAAGAGGGCGTTTTAATAACTTTCATGGTTTTGAAGAAAAACAGTAATTTCTTTATATCGGCACATAGGCTACAATAACACATTTTGAAGTGAGATATAATGCTACAGAAATATAAACAATAATACTACTTTATGCAACTGACAAAGCATGGTCTGCAATAAATAAATAGCAATGATATACTTGGCTATTACTTAGTACCTTGAATGAATCATCTAAGTTACTTATTTGACCCTCCATAGACTAAATCTTATCTTTTCAGGTTGTAAATGAAGATGACATGTACTTTTATCTGAATAAAGAAGTGTCAGTAGTTGTAAATTTAGCATCGTTTGGAGTATCTTAGATCATAACTATAATTAAAACAAAAAATATATTAGTAGTAATTGACTATATTCGACTAGTAAACCCATTTATTTGCCCAAAACTTAAGTTAAGGGGTACTCTGAGTGTAAAACAAAGCTTAGGGGGTACTCGAGACAAAAAAGGTTGGGAACCACTGGTGTAGAGAAAAGGTACACATGATACATATTGAGCCTCAAAAATATTGTTACATCATCGTTTATTGAACGATAAATTGATATAGTAATTATCGTAACAGGCCTAGACTACACTAAAACAGCAAAGTACCAGGGCCTATAATAATTCTCTCTGATTTTTAGTGTGCACCTGGAGCAAAACTATGTATTTTGGCAAAAGAGCTTGCAATTTGATATACTGTTCAAGTCTACACTACTTTATACATTGCAAAATCTCATATTTTAATTTCACGCTTATTTTGTGTTACATTCCAGTGTGTAGTAGTAGTTTAATGGTGATGGAAGTGGTATTATATGCATCAGCTGCAATAAGTACTAGTTTTTTATAGAAAGAAGTCTGGCTAAACCTAAGACTCAATTGCCGAACAAACCAATAAATTGTATTGTTAAACTGTGATTCAATCCTACTCCGTTCTTTTTCTTGAGCTTGTCTTCTGCGACTCCATATCCAGTACATAAAGCCCCGTCTCTGAAGTGAAATATCCACAGTGCTTAGTGCTTACTCCGTCCTTAGCCCTGTCCACTTTCTGTTTGTTTTAGCGCCCCTTCGAGACCTCGCTCTACTGCTGCCTTTATTGGTCCTGGACACACACATGCCACATTCACACACATAACCCATTAGCCTCCGCAAACCCCCGCAGTCTCCTCCTTCAACCCCCCACGGACCCCCACCACCTCGGGACCCCCACCCAGTGATGAAAGTCTGAATTAATCTGTCCATTCGTTGAACGTGTGTAAGTGCTTTTGGATGTCAGTCGCCTGCTGGGTTGAGGCTCTTGTGAAGGAGCGAAAATGCGTTTTTAAGAGACACACTAATGTAATACCGCGCCATGGGAGTCAAATGGGTCAGTCCCAAATGTCCGTGTGAGGTAATAAAGGTTGAGGAGGAGAATAGAGGTGTTGCTATGGAAATAGATGAAGAGTCAAAAGTGCTGAGTCAACAGTGAGGCCGGCTTATCCCCCAGTGCAGTTTGGGCTTCTGCTGCGGACCTGCTTCTGCAAAACATGGGTTTAAGAGAGACAAATATGTTATATGTACTTAAAGCTAGAAAAGTTTCACAAAAGCGCTTCATAAGAAATGGACTTTTGAGTTAATTAGTTTGTTGATATTTGGTTATTGCATTACCCAATATTGCGATGTATCACTACTTTATCGAGGTATTGTGCAGCCCTAAGTAAAATTGTACACAAAATGTAGAAATATCCTTTTAATGTTTAATGTTTTGAACACACTGCAATATATATTTATATTTTTACTTTTTACTTGTATGCATTTACTAATAATATTGAAAACCAGTTTTATTGTGAACATTAATCGTACACTGTTCTTTATCATTTTTCATACACACATCTTAATCTATTCTCAAGTCGTGGCTTCACGGTCTCCCAGAGTGTCTTGTTTCAGCAGTAAAATACTTTGGTAAGATATTATTACTCCTTGTCTTTGTTGAGCTCAGAGTACATCAGATGCAGAGATGAGTCACCAGACAGTGGCTGTGCAATAAGAATTAGCTCAAAGTCTGTCAGAGTTCGATCTATCGCAATACGTGACATTCCTCTGGTCTTTGAGATTCCAGTGTGCATAGTATCTTTATTGCACATTCTCATGAACAATTTTGGAATAACACTGCATTTGATCGTTCCCTTCCCCAAGGTCGTCTCATCAAATCATCTTTCTTATTTTATGCCAGATGCCTCTTACAAATATATTTTACTTTTGAGCTTGCACTGAAGGTTTCTCTTGCATTAATGCTTTTTAATGATTGCAAAGATTTAAAAAATGTGCTAAATTATTTACGCAAATAAGGAATTACACTGACTTTTTTTTTTTTTTACACAAAATGACAAAGAAGCACATTCGGAATAAATTACTTAATGTAACATTTCTGGTGGAGGGTCTGTCACCTGCTTGTCTCCACAGAAATGCTATTGCATTGCCTCAAGCTTTTTTTTGGGGCCCGTATTGATTTGACAGGACAGAACAGCGTGAAACAGGGACTGGGGAGTGACATGCAGCAAACTGTCGAGAGCTGGATTCGAGCTCTTGATGCTGTGGCCCGCCCCACAAGGCAGGCATATGTGCTACACACCACAAGCGGCACACTTTACCTCAAATTTTCAACAGTGTGGCATGTTATTCCCCCTATTTTTATCTGTGAATTGTAGTCTTAGTTCGCCGGTCATTTAAGTTAAATCAATTTTTTTAAGAAAACACATTAAAAACAAACACATTAAATTACAACACAGTTTGTTGGCTTTGAGGTTTCTCTGCATTGATCAGGTTTAGTAGCAGTTAAATGTTATGTTATCACAAACATTTGGCTCATATTTAACTTAAAATATACATGTTAGATTAAAAGTTGATAACATGTTGTCATAGTCAACGTTTGTGCACTTATGCAGATGCACCTGGGTATGCTCGTTGAATTTTGACTCAAATTGGTGAATCATTTGGCATTTAACTTGTCTATCTCCATGGAGACAAGCAGGTGAGGCTCCCGGCTAAGTTACAGGTCTGATCACCAGAATACCTATAATTGAGCACATGAAAAATAGATTATTTTAATACTAGGCAACGCAATAACATCTCTGGCTGAACACCCACAGAAAAGTTACATAGAGCACCTTTTAACCCTGATTTTTCATGTTTCCTTGCTGGGATTGTGTGCAGTTTTGTTCTCGTGTTGAAGCAGAAATGAGTCTGGTGCTAAACTATTATCATGTCAAACTCAAACAAACAAACAAAACATTTCAATAATTTAGTCTAGACAAATTCATATTCCCTCATGGTTTCTGAATAAGTAATAATAAGTAATTCAGTCTGACAATGCTGACTGCTGGACTCTGTGAAGAAAACTTTATTGCTATGAATTCAAAATGTCCCCTGCAACAGTTCTCCGTCTTTCATTACATTGATCAATCTGCATTATGCTCAGTCAGGCCTCATCCATATCCTTTGTGAATTATTCAAATGCATTGTCCAAGTAGCTCTGTCTTTTTACTTTCTGATTAGATTTTAAGAAATACTTCTCCTTGGGAACTTCTCCTTATTTGCACTTCTTGTTACCTTGTCTGCACTGCCGTCATTTGTTTTCATTGTATATGGAGATTCTTAGTCACCTCTGTAACTATAAAGGCCCATCTCCGAATCTTTTCCCATCCATTTATCTACCTTACACTCTGACAGATGCTTTGTGTCCTACTGTGTGATTGGTTAAAAACACGTTTTAACCTAAGCTTTTTTAAACATGCCTTTGCCGTTTATTTTAAGCCTGTTCACTGCTGGTAGGTAGACAGGTAGTTTATCATTGCAATCCCACCCTTTATCTCCTTGTTGTCTTACCTGTGTTTACCTGGAGGCCATAGCAACGCCTCTGTTACCTCGACGATGGGCTCAGAAATTACCTTGTGCCGTTTCATCTCTGATACAATGCGTTGCCCTGTCATTACCACAACGAGCTGGTAGTTGGTGTGAGTTTGCTTTGCAAAAGGAAGTAGGGTGTCACCAGTATTGCATAATCAATTTTATTTGTAATAATTTGTACAGAGAATCAAATTCACTTGTTTTAAGTGTTTGTCTAACACATATGATTGTGCAATATACTTATCCCAGGAGGAACTGGCTCTAGGAGCGTTTTCAGGAAGATAAAGAGAAGGCTAGGGAGATGGCCAAAGTATAATCTAAAAACAACTTGGACGGTAAATTGATTTATACTTGTGGATAGGGCTGTGTAATTAATCCTCTTTCAGAGTTGAGATTCAGTCATTTCTAAACATCAGTCTTGCTTGGGACTTTTTAATGGAGGGATACAGCCATTCTTCTGTTAGTGAAAGCATCCGGTTTGGAGCAGCGTTCAGACTGGAGGAAGAAATATATATATAGAATAATACTATTTTTTTCTGTTAAATGGCAATGATGGCATTGTCTTTTTTGGGCAAGAAATTATCATTCTACATCATTTTATTTGTTTTATTTGTTTAAATAAAATAAAAACGTTTTTTTTTTTTTTTTTGTCATTTAGCCCAGCCAGATATTTACTTATTTTATTGTTGTAAATGAAACAGCACTGTCTCAAAAAGTCTAACTTTTACTTTGACAGATACATCTCACTCAGTCCTGGAAAATCTCTGTGGACAAGTTTTTCTTATTGAGTGCATTGGGTACATAGGGACTGGCATCTCTGTGTCTTAAAGCCCAAACACATCTCATTAGAAGCTTTTCTTAACTAATTATTTCTTATCTTGACTTGACTTATTCTCTGATGTCAGGAAAGAAATTAATTATTTTTTAACAATATATTGGAGCATCCCTACAAGCAAACTCTACTCTAGATGCTGTTTGAATGGTAATTAAAAGAGAAGCATCTCCTCTGGTGTCTCCTGGGATGACACTGGAAACATACAGTAACACTAGCTCACAGTTGTGTACGGGAGCGCAGTAACAATGCTGTTTATTGGAGCGCAAGTCTGTGCATCTTTTACTACCCTGTTTATTAGATAGTAGCTATAAGGCACAAGCTGAATGATTAAAATTACAGTGTGCAGTCAGTATTTATTATTTGTTGTCAAAACAGTGCATCTGCCAAAAGCAGGGTATGTTTTTTCATATTTTCTATTTTTATGTTTGGAAAAACAAAACAGAACACTTACTTCTAATTGTCTGATGCTACACTATATTGTTCAAAGCATCTGTTTTTGGAGCTTGAATCCCCTTTTCATTCTATAGGGCTTTTCATCCAAGTTTTTACAGCGTTTACGTCGTCTGAAGGAGCCTCTGAGAACAGCTGGTGTTGTCCTCCTGCCTTGTATCGTCAATAGCAATTAGTTTGTTTATTTTAAAAATCCATTTGAGGCAGGCAACAGATGTTATGAAATGATTGCGTTGAAAATAAAAAAACAAATAAAATAGTACATTATTATAAAGTTGCATTACATCACAATACAACAAAAACAGTTAACTTTTTATGATATTGTTGCTCTTTTGTTTTTCTGGCTTTATTCAGTGGTGGTTAGTTAAGTTTAGTTAGTTAAGTAAAGCCAAAAGATACATGAGCCAAAAGTAAAAATGTTGTAATAAAATCGTTTTATGGTTTTGAATAGATTTGTCGGGTTTTATTGTTTTGGAAATAGTAAGGTCAAACGAGCACTTATTATACCTTTTGTTGTTTTGCATTTGAGCAGCACTTGCACCAAACTGTTTCTGTTGATAAAATGTGCTATATAAAGTTTATTTGGATTTTAAAAATCTACTGAATTGTATTGAAGTACATGTTTAAAATGTAAACTACTTTAGTAAAAAAGTACATTTAACATCTTAGCAGAACTATTATAAAGTCAAATAGTGATCATTATGAAGAATTCTGCAAAATGTTGGTCAATAGAAGTGACTGAATCTATTCCTTAATTTTCAAAGTCAAGATTATAGTTATGTTTGTTCAAAGCTGGGAAAATCTTGAGGCAAGATGTGGCCATGAAGATTCAGCCAATTCAGATCTCAAACCATAAACAAAAACTTAATTGTTAAATACATTTTGTGAAGTAGAAAGTACAGATACCTGCTCTCAGATGTCGTGAAGCAAGAAGTGTGCACTGTAAAATTATCTTAAGTACAGATGGGTACACGATCTCTCTGGGTGGAGTCTGCATGTCCTCCCCGTGTTACCGTGGGTTCTCTCCGGCTTCCTCCCACCGTCCAAAGACATGACTGTGTTCAGGTTAATTGGAAACTCTAAATTGCCCGTAGTGTATGAATGTGACAGTGAATGGTTGTCTGTCAATGTCCATGTCTCTGTGTCAGCCCTGCGACGAGTTGGCCACTGTCCAGGGTGTACCCCGCCTAAGGCCCAAAGTCACTGGGATAGGCTCCAGTCACCCGCAACCCCTAACGGGAATAAGCGGTAGAAAATGAATGAATGAATAAACAGATGGCTAATAATTGTACACATTGCTATTACTGACTAAAACAAATCCTAATTGGCAGTCGCTTGATTCTGCTCCATCAAAACATCTTCAAATATTCCATTGAAATTGTGTACTATTTTCAAATTTCAACCACAGACATCCCAGACTGATATGCAATATAACAAAACGATACGACTCGCCTCATTTCAATCTGATTGTTGACAGGATTCCCTTTTGTTCAACCTCTCGGTGCTGGACATGTAATTTATCGTGACAGCAAAAATATAGCATCTTCTCTGTTTTGACACAATCATTTATCCACATGACATATTTTGCGTGCGGTTAACTAAATGCCGCGTGAGCATTTATTACGTAAGAGTGTGTCTAATTACTGGGCCGTGTGTGGCCTTGAATCTGCTGGATGTCATCTGTCAGCGTCTCATCCTTGGCCCCGTGCTTTCACAGATATGGAGATGAAACGAGCTGGTCACACGGAGCGGTGATGGATCGTAGGCAGGGGGCACTCACAGGGACTGCCGGCTCCAGAGATGGGTTAATAAGACACTGTGAATGGTGTGTGTGCTTGTGTGCGAGTGTTGAGGATGAGCAGTATGTGGCAAAGTGATTGTTAACTGGAGATGTAGCCGTAGTGAAACCCAAGGACGGTGAACTATACGCAGGCGACGTTGCTCTTTTTCAGCGCGGCTAATCAAATGCTTTTTCACGCACTTTAATTGAAGCTCTTAAGGCTGAATGTTTTGGGAACGACACTAAATGATTGCACTTAAGGCTCATCAGAATATCAACAATATTTTTACTGTGAGCTTAATGTCGTAAGCATCCCCACAATAATAGTATAACTGTCATACTATGGTACAGGGTGAGAGTATACATAGAAACACGTGGAGAAAAAAGGTAAGAGAAGCCTAACGTGCACAGCATGCATACAGCACGCATAGCAGTTTTAAGAAACACAAAAAAGTGAAAAAGTAAGCACAATCCTTGCAGAATATGAATACAAGAACTATATAAAAATAAACATGGGTTATAACATTCAAATATTGTTAGTTTTTGTAGTAATCCTCTTTAAGTTGCACTATGTAACCTTTCTGGTGGGACGTCCGACACTTGTGGAGATATTGTTGCCTTGCCTGGAATGTTCTATGGTATGGCATTAAACATGTCTATTTAGCATTTATTCAATTATTCTTTTATGTTATTTACAGCTAATAATATCATCTTGTCTTTACACAAATCTGATCTGTGACTTTGCCTAATCATTTCTTTGTTTCCATGGAGATAGATACATTTAATGACACACTGTGAGACATTCAAGTCAAAGCAATGATACCTTCATGGAGAAAAGTGACACAGTGCACTTTCATTTTAATTTAGTCTTAATTTAGTCTGTGTTAGTAAGATAGTGACACGTTTTGACTAGAAAGTGATATGCATTTTTGATTTAATTTATTACAAATTTCACACTCTAACAAATCTATTTTTATTATCTTTTTCCCCTAATATCATAACATCACATTTTGTCCCCTCCGGTGCGTCCCCTGTGTCTGGTCTAGTGCTGTTTGGTTTGTGGCTGGTGGTAAAGCCTAAACAAGCACTGGGGTTTGCTTGTTATTCCCATGAGTGTCTGTGGACCCTCCCCCTGTGCACGACTCACATGCACAGTCAGAGGTCAAAGGCCAACACCTTTGTGTCCATAACCATTGTTACTATGGTGATGAGGGTGAGATGTCAACAGCCACCGGTCAGACCAATTGAATTGCATCGCGTGGACCAGCGCCCGATTTTAATTGAAAATATGGTAATGCCACAATATCTGAGGTGTCAGTCTTGCCACAGTAAAATGAGGAGAAATATTTAGCAAATGTTAGTTGTCAGGAAAGCTTTTCAAATGCTCTCTATGCTTATACTATTTATCAGTCCAAAATAAGTTTTAAAAATATCTAGTTATGTTCTTAAAAGATTCTAAATTAAAATGTTAGTAACATTTACATATAAGAATATCCACAAATCATTTTGGTCTGGTATCTTGCAACGAAAAGGGTTTATGGATATTCTGAAGTTATGCTGATTGAAATCACAATAAAACAATATCTTAGCTATGTTCAGATATCATTTATATACAGTAGTTCGAAAAAGCCTATTGATTCAGACAGACAAGGACAAGACACAGGTGTCTAGAAGTGTGTCTAGACTTTTCAGAAAACATCCCACAGAAGTTGATAGACGTTATTGCTGCATTGGCAGTGTTCCTCCGCCACCTGTACAGCTGCTGCAGAGTTGCAGAGTCTGTGACATGTTTAAAGAAGTGGAGCGTCACTCGTGGGAATAACATCACCCAAACATTTCCTCCTGTTGCTCCTCAATATAGATTCACTTTCCCAACTTGTATTGTTGCATGTTAGCTCATGCTTAGAGCTGTCAAGTTCATTCAAATGTTGCAAACACACTTGTCTTCATCATACTATTCCTCTTGTGTAATTAATTAAACGTTAATTGAACTTTTACAGATATTGTTCGAATCAGTTATGGTGTAAAATGGTGTAATTTAAAAAGATTTAAGATTTAAATTTAATCTATTCTGGATAATAAGCCATTTCGAGTTCAGACTAAAATATACGGTGCACCCAGGTTTTCAAAAGTGTGAAAATAGTCTTCTATTCAGTGTCATTATTTATACATCTCAAATGAGGGGGCAAACGAATTTACATGAGGTTTCAATGCATCCTTTTGAACCCCTGTCGACCCGGCCTGATGATATGTGCATTCTGTTTCGCAAACCACTGTCACATTAATCACAAATGAGTTTATTCTTCTTCTACGTGTTAAAGTCGTCTCTATATTACTTTTGTGGTGTTTGTCTGCTACCTGCTTGTCTCCATGGAGAGTTTATTGCTTTTTAGTCAGATTAGATACCATCGTATTAAAGCCAAGGTTCCACAGTAGGGCTGCACAATTAATTGAAATCGAATAGAAATCACAATTTTGACAAAAAGCGACACAAAATCGACCAAAAGTGACTAAAAACGTACTAAAATCGGACTAAAGTGACATAAATGCAACTGAAAGTGACAAAAACGTGACTAAAATTACCAAAAATGCAACTATAAGTGACAAAAAACGCCCTGAAACACACTAAAACACAAATTGCAAATCTAATCAGAACCACAATTCCATTTTTTCCCCCCAAATCGTGCAGCTCTATTCTACAATCTGGCATTAAACTTATCTATTTTGCATTAACTTACTTACTGCTCAAAAATACCTTAAAAACATGCATTTTTACTGTTAGTGTTAGTTACTTTCCACAGATCTGACCTGTAACTTGGCCTGATGGGGTCACCTGTTTGTCTCCATTGATATCTACGTGTTAAATGCCATATTGAGGAATATTCTGGGGAAAGGACTATCATCTCCACTGGGAAGGGTGGCCACCTTTAACTTTTTCACAATAGAGAAAATGATTGTTTCAAATATTTGTAAATACCAATTATGACCCAAATAATTTAGTGTAGTTTAGTTTTTAAGAACTCTACCTCATCTTTCTGTAACGGAGAGAGGCTGAAACGCCTATTTAAGACTTGGCAGGAAGCAGACACTTGGCCCTGGCAGAGTGTTTGAATTTGGAAACATTAAAACTAGCCTCATATTCGACCTGCTGTTCACTCTTGCATTATCGAACTCAATTCATCTTCAGCGTCTTTTATAAAACCATTCCTCTCATCTGAAGTCATTGTTTTGCCTGTGTTTACTTGGCCCGTAGGAGTGGTTAAACTTTCTTGGATGGTTCGTCCGGTCTAGAGGGGATTTAGTCCTGTAAACATTGTCATAAATTACTCTTTAAAATGTGATAATTGGACATTTTAAAAGCCCTTGGACTCTTCAGCGAAAAGCATAAATAGCCATGCATGGAAAAGAAAAGTGTTATTTCATTTTGGTTTAAAATAAATGCTACATGAATCAAGACGTATTGTTTCGAAGCTTTTGTGAATTTTATCAGAATAGCGTTGTCTGTGTACTTACAACACAGTGCAATGGCAGTGTGGGAGTGTAAACAAAAGCCCTAAAATACCATATTGTGTAAACTTATCTTTTTTTGGAAACGTGACAGTAGCTATAGCACTGCAGTACGGTAGAATATTCACTTTTTTGTTTGTTTTGTTCTAACCTTGAGTAAACTTTTTTCTCAGGCTGTGCAGCTGTCAATGCTGCATTTAAGTCTCTGCCTCCTGTCTGTAAGGATTTTCCTAAAGGTAGAGGGGGGCGATATATTCTAATTTAGAAAATGTCATGAATGTTGTTTTGGAGATTTGCACAATTTGAATATTAAAAATGCTATAAAAAGAGCTGATTAAATTTAAAATGTAAAAAAAAAGTTGTGTTTTAATCGTTTAAATAAGGATATGTGGTGATATTTCTGCACTTTTGTGATTCATTTTACAGACATTTCACATTTGTCTGATAATTAAACCTCCACCTCCAACATTTAACACATTTCTGTTGACATAATATTGTGACTATCATTATCAAGATACTCCAAAAAATATCCAGATTTTGCTTTATGTAACATTTCTACTGGAGGTTACAGTATCTGCTTGTGTCCATGGAGATGTAGCTTTCTCATGAATGGCATTCAATTTCCATCGAGAATGTTCCAAAGTATGATATGAATTTTCATCTCCATGGAGACAAGCATGTGACGCCACGAGGTCAACATTTTCAAGACATGTTTGAGCAATAAAAGACCTGTATAGAAGCACAATTTATAAGTTTGCTGTACAGTGGAACATTCTAGGCAAAACTATATCATCTGCAGGAGACAATGAGGAGGCGAATCCTCCACCAGAAAAGTTACCTAGTGCAACTTTAATCATTTCTCAAAACATTTATTTTGTAAATATTTAATTGTTTTATTGCACTAATTAGTTTGTGTGTTATTTCCTTTGTGGACTAGTTAAGATTTTTGACTAGTCAGTGGGTAGTTGTAAGTGAATTTGTAATGCTAAAGTTTTTACAGGTAATTGATTTATTTGCAATTTATGGTTTCATATTAGCATCCAGTTACTGTGCACATTTGAAACACATCCAGGAGCATCAGCATTTGAGAGAAAACTGAATTATGTACTAATAACAGAATCTCATGCATGAACATGTTTCTAGATTGTGACACTTGTAATCAAGATTTTGGTTTTGTTTCAATTCATTTTGCAGCCCAACATATAATAGGAAAAAGCCAACTTTGAGCTTGCATTCTTTACCTCCAAATCTCCAATAGCCTGTTAAATGATAGAGGAAGTGGCTTTGACATTCCTCTGGAAATGATGCTGTTGCTACATGCAGACATGAATATTTAGATGCAAATGTTTGAGGTTATTTTAGGACAGCGTGATCCTCCTGTTCACAGCTCAGAGTGACTGCGATCAGCTTTCCACACTGACGCCTGTGTCCAAACATGCACTCCTGGCTCTGCGTGTAATCTCCACTTATGTACGCATATTTGAGCTCATAACACGGCCGTTTGTGTCTTTACTGTGGAGTGTAAGTAGAAAACCAAAAAAAAAAAAAAGGGTATTTTTAGTAAAAAGGGTATTTTACTAAAGTTTATTGAAGGGTTTTGCAGTTAATCGAATTGTAATTGAGATTCAGTCATGCCTAATTGTCAGTGATCAGCTTGAGTCTTTTTGGAGATGTCTACAGTCCTCGATCAGGAAAAGCATGTGGTTTGGAGCAGACACTGGAGTAATCATAAATTTGACTTGTTTTTGTGCTAAATGGCACTGATGAAATTAAAATCCATGTTGTATCAGTCATATTACCCACTTTATTGGTGATTACCCATCTTTATGTGCTTTTTGTGTGGATTACTGGAGTTACATCATCAGCTAGAGGTGGGCAGAATTGACCAAAACGAATATCTCTTTTTGCATCAATGATACTCAGACAAGGTTTTCACGATGCATCAGGAATGTGTTAAAATTTGCGTTTGCATTTCTTGGTTGAGTTTTATGTATGAATGGACCTTAAAATTAAGTGCAGCAAGATCACTTTATACCCTTGTTTGGGAGATTACACTAGACGTCTCTTTTTTCTGTATTTTCTAATAGTTCTAATTGTAGGCAATACACTCAATATTCTAATTTGGCATACTGTATGTCCAAAACAACAATTGCAATATTATCAATTTTTCAATATATCTCCCACCTCTAACATCAACTATCTATTCGATTCGAAGCTGGTACAAGAATCAAACCTGGGACTTTCCTGCTGTGAGGCAAGTTCTTTAGTGATGCACTTTGCCAATGCATGACTTTGACAAGCAGACACAACCATCTCACATTCATTCACAACGCACACTTCAGTCATCTCTGGGCCAAGACACTAATTTCAGTATTTTTATTATTCCTTGTAGTTTGAACAAGTAACAACTTCACTTACAATTCAAACAAGATATACAGTGTTCCGTTCTTAGTCTTGCTAGATATATTTGCGTAGCCTTAAGACGGGTGTCCACTACACGATTTTGGCCGTCTGGGTGGCTCAAAAATGTGGGTCTTAAAGTGAGACAGGGACAAAGATAAAACTAACTTGTACGACCAAAGACAAGCTGCGTTTTATATCAGTGATTTATTTTGGAATCTTGGTTACTGCAACTACGATCAATCTCTGTCAAACATGTGATAAACAGACAGTAAACTCAAGTGCTCCGTAAAAGCAGAAGAGCTCAGCTGTGAACAGAACCCTCGCTCCCCATTTCTCTTTCATTTACTAACTTTTACAAACACAAATACACAAGGAGCCGAAAGACCTTGATATTCGCTCAGACAAACTTTGCATGTGTGTCTTAATAATAATAATTTTGAAGGAAAAATATGATGCATTATTTGTGTCGTTATGAGCCTTTAGCATGCTCTTGAGTATCTCTAGTTTAGCATCTCATGTTTTAGAAGTAAAAAAATGTTTATAAAATACAAAACAAACTGAACATCTGCATTTCTTCTGTTTCCCACGGCGCTAACAGAGTTTTTGCGCCATCTACTGGCTTAACAGGGCCAAGTAAAAAAACTAATCGTGTTCAGACAGCTGAAATGCTTAGAGCAAGTCTGGCAGATGATTCTGTGAGCCTTTTGAGTGTTTTCGATGATTAGGAGAGAGAACTTCCAAACAGGATTCATCAAACAAACGTGAATGCAGCTAAATGCAACTCCAGGTATGTCTTTGATGATGGAACAATGTTGATGGAAAATGATGGGGGAAAAAAAGTCACTATAGCATAACATGTGTCCTTAAATCCCTCACGACTTGTAGTGTGACAAAGAAACATCTTATATCCCCAAAAATTGTACAGTGGATACTAGGCTTTAGATACTCTTGGAAAAAAGCTGACAAAGCATTTACACACCTTTACCATTTTTGTTTGAAGTGATTTCTGAACACTACATCTTTAGTATGGGAAACTTTTCTATACCAATTGTCTTGCACATAGACTTGTCTAAAACTTGTGCTGTATTCAGGTTATTTATTCAGTGTGTGTGGAAATGTGGAAGTGTGCTGCTGGTCACGCTCAGCACTAAAGGTATTTGGAAAAGAAGAGTTGGGCCGACAATTCAAAGGCCCTGTGGCAGCATGTAGTGAGTGTTTGGCTGTGAGTGAAAGGAGGATCCAGCTCCGGGACAGGATTATGTAAGGTCAGAAGAGCGCCATCCTCCCCTCAGCTGTTTGGTTTTGGTCACAATGGGCAAAAATGGCACAATCAAAGCTGCGGCACCGCTGTGTAAAAAAACAACTGGACTGAATGCCTTTTCTCAGCCTTTAGAAAGGATACCTGTTTTGTTTTACGCTCATTCATTGTCACAAAAAAAAAAAAAACACAAAGAAAGCATGAAGATTTCTAACGCTATATCATCAGAGACGTGTTTCCATAGCAACAAGTTCACTTTTGTTCGCAATAATTTCCCCCAGAAATGAGACGAAGAGGAAACATTTGGTGTGATGCTTGGGAAATGGCATATCAGAAATTTAGTCTGGTTTATAAGATCTGAACGATAAATATTGGAATCAGATACAATGATTTTGACTTTTTGTCTTGACGTGTTGATCGGTTTCACAAATTTTGGGTGACAAAATACATACTTCAATACTTTATAAAGAGTAAGTTTAGTCACCATTTTCTCTGTCGAGCCTTGAGCCAAACTCAAACAGAACCATGCAATCAGATTTGCTTATTTCAATGATCCATGTGAAACGGATGAGCTCATTGGTCATCTGTCATTTAGAACAAAATTCAACTTCTCTCACCTAAAATTTATGATTTGTTTATTGATTCTACAGAAGTCCGCATTGTTCTACACTCACCGTTGATAATTATTTTCCTTTCTTTTTTCCTCGTTACGAACCATTTGTTCTCTGATTGGCTAATTCAAAATAGCGATCAGACTGATAAAGCTGTGTGTAAAAATAGAGAGATTACATTCTGGACTTTCCGGGCAACATTAGAGTGTCATGCTGTCTAAAAATCCTTTGTAGTCACATAAGGGATAGAGACACTGTTCCTTCTTAATCCTGTTTCCCTTGGATTTAAGCTCTTTTTAAAAAATAAATAAATAACTAAGCTCTTTATTGAAAGCCCATTTAGGGTATCTCCACACTGAGAAGTCATTCTGGACATGTGATTTCTTCTTCTTTCCCTCTGAGTTCGTGGGCACTTCTTGATCTGTGTTGTAATGTTCTTATCACCTCCAGTTTTTGCTGCAGATAGTTTTGTCACGATAGTCAGTACTAATTTATATTATACAATAATTTAAAAATGCTCTTTTCTTTTTTTTCCTCACAACAAATCAAAGTACTTTTTTATGTTGCTTATGCTTATACAAGTTCTGGCAAAGCTCAAGATTATTCTATAACTGTTCCGGAAAGGTCAAATGTCATCAAGAGTGCTGTCTGGTGTGTAACGTCTTTATACAATTGCAGAACAATCTAAAAGGCCAGACAATTCTCCTTGATGTACTCAACATGTCAACTTGATGTTTGAGTCAGCAGTCAAGTCAGTCACAGCATTAATATGCTTTGTGAAGACTTCCAGTTCCTGCTTCTTGCTCTTCACCCACGTATCATCCACGAAATGTAACCAATGACTGAGGCCTGTACCCGAGAATGAGGCCAGTGGATTTGACTAAACTTCCTCAACGTTGGCCACTGTCTGTCTGGAAGAGTTTCTTCTGAATTGGAAGTGTGTGGTTTTGAAACAGATGTCAAAACGTTTGCAGATGTGGTCAGGTGCTGGAATTTGTTGTCAACTTAAGAGCATAATAAATAATGCAAGCGTTGATTAGAATTACATTTTTGTGTTTTTAGAATACAGGGCCAAAACCAGACCTATTACCGTAGCTGGTCAATAAAGGAACCAGAAATGTGTTTTATCATGATGTGACATAGCCTGAACTAATAGTTTTTATATGTTAACACGACGCTTGAGTATTTCATTGTGACTTTGTAATGGTAGATATGCTAAATGCTAAAATCAGTTTATATTCAGTCAGTGTATTAAGGTTATTATTGCATGCACCAGAACCTGTGGTATATCAGAGCACGTATGTAACCTGTTTAAATGGCACATGAGTCACAGCTTTTATTATGAGTCTGTTCTGTGAATAGGCCACATGAGGAGACTGTTCACATCTCCTGCTCCACATGTAAGCAAGATCTACTGGCCATTTTTATAGACTCATGTACTTTCTGGTCAGAGACTTTCTGCTTTGGTCTTATTTTTAGTCTGTTGTGTTTTTTTTTTTTTTTTTTTTTTTTTTACACAACTAAAACACAGCAGAATTGACCAGCATGATTGTTTTACATATATTTTTCTTGTTTGGTTTTATAGACATTTTAAATCTTTAATTTACATGTTTTATACTTTACAAAATGATCATCAAAGGTCCACTGGGTGATTTCAGTGCATGGATACTGCTAAAGATTTGTTTAAACCCCAATTCATGCAGTATTAATAGACAACAGTGACTTTGTTTTGCTTCGTTAATAATGTATAGGAGCCATAAGCGATGCATTTAACCGGGCTCTCAAACGAGACACTCTGTCTTAGAGTAAAAAGTTGGACATTTATATTTTAGTAAGTCTTCTCACTAATTAAATCAGCATTCCAAAACACAGGGAGGATCAATGCTGCTGGCTTTTAAGCAGGAGCTCTTCATCTCTGATACAAAGACCTGATAACAAACAAGCCATTCTTATTTTTTAGGATATGTATTTATGTTGAAATGTGGAGAATGTTGTGTACAATGAATTACCCCCAGGGGTCTTTTCTGGCACAAACCTCTCAATTTGGGAGAGTGTCTCGCTGTGTCTAGGTAGGTTTCCTTTGATTTCTCTTGTCAACCTGAACGATTGGCAGTCTTCCAGCTAATGTGGTCCTGATCCTGAATGGTCCCAAACACTGCGCCGTTGTAGCCCCAGTGGCATTAAAGGTTGGGGACAATAAAGTTAACCTGACTTTACCAGTGTGCATTTACTCGCGAGTGGGCTTCCTTATATTAGCTGACTTCTGACTGCTAAAAATGTCCAATACCGGAGTTACAGGTGACTTTAAACCTCCATATTTGAACAGCTAGTCATGAGTTGTCTTGTTCTGTTTTTTCAGTTGTTTCTGCTCTTTTATGAATGTCACGGTTCTGTGTCTGAGTGATGTGGATCCTTCTGGAGACAGACTGAGCGATGATTGCAGCCACTTCTCCACTTGGCTCTCTCATTCATTGGTTTTATGTGCGCTCAAACTGGATCAGGTCCAAACTCATCTCAGCCTTACTTCTGCGAGGCCTGCCAGCTCTATTAAAACACCACGGGTCATCGGACTGATATTTGGCAAAAGCTGCGCACATAGCACACCACACAGAGATGAGCTGTCCCACTCATAACGGAGCTGCGCGGACCCATAATGCAATAGCACTCATATATAATGCACAAGTTTAACACAACCTTAACAAAGTGTACCTGTACTGTCACTGTTATATAATACAGAATGTGGACCCATGATGCAAAGTCACTGATATATACAGTATAATGCACACTGAAGTAGAGTTGTCAAAAACGTATTCTCAGATACGATAAGACGAAACTGGTATCAAAACTAGACTCATCTCAGCAGGTGTTGATACTGAAAAGAAACCGGTAATAAATAGGACAAGCTTGAAACTTTCCTGGATCGATTTTGAAAGGATTCTTATCAAAACTACCAAAAGACCATGTGCAGATGAAATTAAATATCTGGTGCTTTCCTGAATTACATTATTTAGCCAAAAAATGGTGCTTTATTTAAGTTTGTGGAATCGAAATCGCAGCACAAGCCGCACAATTCGTTTATAAATCTAAAGAACCAACTCAAAGGCCGCATGAGAACAATGGTTTTGGTTAGTGTTAGATATTATATGCCAGCAGAAATCTATGTTACAAAATCCTCAGAGAATTATAAAACAAAACAGTAGTTTCAGTCAGAGCTTATTAAATTTAATTAACAACA
Organism: Rhinogobius similis; assembly: GCA_019453435.1. Lineage (NCBI taxonomy): Eukaryota > Metazoa > Chordata > Actinopteri > Gobiiformes > Gobiidae > Rhinogobius > Rhinogobius similis. Next base: position 14,068,571 of record CM033633.1, on the reverse strand, counting down.
CATTTGATCCTTTTGTTGATACTCAATCTTTCAAACTGATTATTTGAAGCATTGTGTGTTTGAAAATTACATCAGGATTCAAACTTGTGACAGTGAAGCTTTTGGGATTTCCTGCATGTGGATCTAAGCAAATTTTGAAGTATAAAATGTATTGCTTTAGTAATTAATATCATGATAAACAATCAACAATTAATCACAAAACTACTGATACGGTAACCCAGAAGCAGGATAACCTCAGTGAACCCTTTTTGATTTAAAAAAATAAAAAAGCTGCAATCAATAAATAGCAGAATGACACACTTAGTAGTTTGTTAGTCTGTAATTAGTCTGACATGGGAATTATTCAACCCTCTACAAAAAAAAATCAATGTACAAACAAAAAAAAGTTACTAAAAAATTGTCTGTGGTAAATATTATGGCCAAAAACGTGTATTGTATTGGACTTTAAGTTGATGTTGACACGTCTGGTTTCACAGTTGTCTGATTTTATATAATTATAATTTTGCTATTTCATTATTGTGTCGTTAAATGAAGAATTAGAATATTGCATGACTCTTGTCTTTAACCTATTATTATCTTAATGCTGTGGCAGATCTTGGCAGTTGTTTGATCCAAAAGCTGCTTCTTAACTGAATCCATTAGTATCACAGGACTGTTTGCTCTGATAACACCATGCACTGTATATACAACCTCTGCATCTGTGCCAGCTTTTGCTTGTATTATTTGTTCTTATTATAACCCACATTGTTTACATACTTTTACTGCATTTATTTAAATCTCATTCATAAATAATTCATATTTTTCCATTTGATGTTGAATGTATATCCTTAGCTCTCTTAAATTGCAGCTATTTATCACTATTACTTCACAAACACAGAAAACTGCCCCGTATGGAGAAAGCAAAAAACATCCATCATTTCTATTTTGAAATAAAAAACACTTTGATATCATAAAACTGTCGAGCGTGAAGAAATTATCTGCACAAAAGTTCAGCTTTCAGAAAACCATTTTCTTTTCTCTCCAGCCACCGCCATTAAACCAAATTTATTGGAGCATCCTGTGTCTCCGTGCCTCCGTAATATAGATCATAGTAGCACCACACGCACACACAGGCCTGTCACTGTAATTACGGTATCGACTCAGTTAATTAAGTGAGGGATTAACATATATTTTGAGAGGGTCAATGATGTGTATATCTTTTTGGACTGGTGTGTAGCAGAGCTACAAAATATTGAACCAGAATTGCAATTTCCTTTGGCGCAATGGGTAATTGAATGCTCCCTACAAACAAGAAAATATCCTTTCTGTTTGGAGTAAAAATGGTTTACTCTGAAGTTTAAACCTTTCCAAACTGTGGTGAAATACATGGGATTCTTGTATAGTTTAGCAGGTCATATTTTACTCCTCTCATAGTTATTACAGATCAGGGACGCATTTAAAATGCACACTGTGAACTGAATCCTTATTTTATACTTTTTGATTTGATGATGAAAAGTTGCCACCTTATGGAGCTCAACAGTGACCACTGACCGCTTGGTTCAGGATGTACATTTTTCCCATTGAGATTCTGAAAAAAAATCAATCTTGTCAAAAATGTTTGAAATCTTGATCTGGGCTAATCAGATCTGTGGTAAGTAATGAAGCCAATGAGTTTATTGAGTTTATGGGTTTTCTGTTTTAGATATGTTTTTTGCACTGACAACAACCATGTTATGGACGTTTGTTACCTTATTTATTTATTTATAGCCTTTATTTTTCCAGATAAGAACCCTTTTTCGGTGATGATCTGGGCAAATAGCTGCTTAGCCTCCGTCGTGCCTTTAAATGTCCAGAACAACAGCGGACTAGGAATGAGTGGGACTGTTAAGCTCCATGGGTAATGCAGAGCAGTAAGGCTGATCAGGATATCAAAGAGAAAATTGCTGATAATTATAGTATCGACGGTATACTGACAATATATCGATTTTCTGCAGCAATACGTCTCAACTCAAAATGTGTTATCATGACAGGTCAACATGCACACTGTCCCAGAATTGTTTGTTCCGTGCAAAACTAGGCTAAAAACCCTAAGCAGAAATGTTATGTGGATCATAGAGTTTTTTTCTCTTGTCTTCAAAGCGGCTGGCGGTGGCTGTGATGGGAGCATTAATCAGTTGGGTGGAAGTGTGCTGGAAAGAGCCACGGGAGGCACTGACATGGAGAGAAAGTGGGACAGAGTCAGAGCCCCCAGCCACGGCTTTTCTGCGTTTTCCTTTCAAAACAAACTCGCTCTCCTCACACATTAACCCATTTTGCTCTTCATCAACACTGGCGTGGCTCTTCCCACTGTGCCTTCTCTCTTTGTCCCTGTGTTTCCAGCTCTGTAGCCGGCTCACTCCAGGCATGATGGAGCACTGTTTTGTTCATGTGATCTTTCATTGTGATCACACTTGGTGGGTTTGTGGAGTGATGGCTTTATTCAAGTAATGACCTCAGCTGTTTCTGGTTGAACACGAGGCATTGCAGAGAGATATTAAACTACTACTACTACTACTTTACTTTGGCACGCAGTATGGGCTTTGACTCTTGGGCAGTTTGGGGCCTTTCTGTGGATGGTTTACATAGGACTACCTGCATAGAGCCAGGACTAGGGGTGGACAAAATTGACAAAAATCTCAGTGGTTTTTTGTTTTTTTTAATCTCGATAACGATATCCAGTTCATGTTTAAACAATGCATCAAGAATGTACTAAAATGTGCAATCAAATGTCCTGGTTAAGGTTCAAGAATTGAACGGACCAAAATATAATTTATTGGCCTTTTTTGGAGATTGCACTTGACTTTTCTGCTCATTTTATTTATTTATTAACTCATATTGCTGACATTTTTAATACTTTCAACTATAGACGAGTATCTCCTCAGTATCTCCTAAAAAACAATTGCGATTTCATAAATTATTTTGTATTCCTCCCAGCTCTAGCCAGGAGGACTCACCTGAAGAAAATCAGTGAAATAAAAACGTGTTGCCACGGCTGCCCCGAGGCTGATAATGTTTCACACATTGATTCATAATGAAAAGATGAAGAGTGTGCACAGATAAAACTTCCACCTGAGCCAGAGTCCCACAATCGCAACATGTGTGTGTTACAGTATTCTGACAATACTGAACTACTACTTTTTTTTTTTTTTTTTTGGTTGGAAAGATACAATGGCACACTGTCCAATAAAACATTTCCCAATCAGACCTTTTAGTAAAATATGACAAATAATGTCCGTGCCGCTGTCTGGTTCTTTACATTTGGCTTTGGTAATTGTTTTGCTTTCTTTACAGTTTGTTCAAGACATTCCAAAATTTTGAACTATTCAATGTGATCTGTTAAAGGAAAAATATTACGCATTTTCATATTGTTATGTATTGTATTGTCTTTAAACATGCCATCTCACGTTTAGAAAAAAAAATGCCCTAAATGCTTCTCTGCTGTCTGCCCTGACACTGAGTGTATGTAGCCAGTAGATGGCACCTAGCGCTTACACAATTTAGTTATGTTATTACTTTAAGAGAATGTGTAACATGCCATTATCAGGCGGTAGAAGCAGGGATCGTCGTGTTTTGACGGCAGAAATGCTCAGAACGAGTCTGGTGATGATTTAAGGACTTAAAACAGCAGAATATTCTCTGATAAGTGATGTATAAAATCAAATTACACCAGTGTTCCCGACACGCTGGTTGAAAATTTTGGTGGTGGTATTTTATGCTACAACAATTTTCCACCAGTGTTGAAAATTACAACTTTGAAGCCTTAAAAGCTAAGGCCAGCAGCTTTCAGTTTAGCAGTTAGATGCAATTTGTGCACTGACATTTGAGAGAACAATGAAATACAACCTGCTAAACTAATATAAGAATCAATTGCATTTCTGAAAATATAATATTTATAAAGGTCTAAACTGAAGTGTTACATGTTTTTTTGCTTTTTCAATTTCACCCAAAGCACAGTGAAAGATTGCAGGTGTCTTCTGACTTTTCTGAAACTTTTATTTCAGGTGTAACAGTGAAACTCTTGTTCTATAATGAAGTTACCCTCACGCACAGTAGCAGCGATGACAAATGCTCGCTCTCCCCTTGTGTCATTTTGTTTTATGTTCTTTCTATGGGTTGGCTGGATTTTCCGCTCTTTGCCTCTGTGTTTGACTGACACTCCTGTACTTCTTTGTATCTGCTCCATTCAGCTGCTGTGGCTTAAAGTTGTACTCTGTTTCAACATTAAACAAAGTCAGCAGGATAGCTCTTCTCCTCTGTGTACGGACGCTCTGATCTTGGCCGTATTAAAGTCCAAGCGCTGCAGTCACACCTATTCAGTCACGCTTCGCTCCCTGTACTTCCAGCAGCAGAAAATTGAATTTCTCCTGCTGTTGTTGCCTGTGATGTTCATGTCCCAGATAAGTCACTCATGTCCCTTGGCGCTTGCATATAGATATACACACACAGCGTTTAATAGGGCTGCAGAGAAGGGCGCTTTCTGTGGTCAGCTCCATTGTTTTGTTGACAAATTTAAAAGTCCTTTGAATGTTCTGCATCTTTTGAAGAATGAAAGATTTTTTCATTCATTCAATTAAATCAATTATTAAACTGTCTCGTAAGGTAAATTGGTAGAGAAAATTGTAGACTGAGCAAAACTGTTTTTCATTTACAGATATTATTTAAGTTATTTCACTGAGTTATGCTCATGGATTTGTCATGACTGCTGAAATTATTAGCTTTTGGGTCTAAGCATAACGTATTTAAGCATCAAAGAGAGTAAAGAGAAGGATTTGGTCTTAAAGGATTACAACTTCACCACGTTTCCAACCCCAGAAAAATACATAGGGCTATATCAGCAACATATAAAATGTCACATAATTCAACGTTTTCTTTGTATTAAAACAAAGGAAAAAGTGGCCAAAAGAGTGGATTTCAATATAATCAGTTAATCGAAAGAATAACACCTAGACTAATTTATTTATTTATTTTACAAACATAATCATAACGCAAGATATTTCTGCACCTTTGTGGTTAATTTGACAGCCCTTTTACATTCTGTGTAATACTCGAACCTCTGCCAATTCATTTTCAAGCACATGTATGATTAATTTCCAAAGTATCATCTGAATATTGCCATCTGCGTAAACAAAATATTGAGATATTCATTTTGGTCAATATCGCTCTCCTCAATGTATTAAAACCCAAAGTATTTTACCTTTCAGACGACGGTCAGGACCTCTCTGTATGTTTTTGGATCGCTTCTACAGCTGTATATTAATTTATCTTCTACCGCTTGTACCTCAAAGCTTTGATGACATTCAACTTTTTACTTCTCAAATGTAATTGTTCATTTCAGGTCTGGCTGTGGGACATTTAAGTCCTTATCCTGCCTCCCAGCAATGGCACTCTGTGCATTGTAAATCCATAAAAGTCAGCCACAAAAGCCAAAGCCGCATTGACGTGTACAAGAAAATGTCATCTATTATCACTGCAGCTCCTCACTCCAGCTGCTGAAGTCCTTCCAGAAATCTTCCCAGCTGTCACACTACATTGACTCCAGAAAAGCTCAGTGTTTTCCTATAGTTCTGCATATGGCAAGTTTGTTTATAATAAAAAGATCATTAGCTTTGTCTTTCTTGTACACAGTTTGCTAAGAGATGTAATAATACTGTCTGTTGCTAAGTGCACCACCGGGACTTGCATTTGTGTTTACATATTCAACATCAGATGCACTTGCTGACTTGCTCTGACTGGATTGATATTCTGATAGTAATCCGATATATTTCCATAGAACAGTTGTTGCAGATATTGGCTGTATCCACACGGGACTGATGGAGCAGTTTGTCAGAACAGATGGCTCTAGACCCTGCAGATGTTGTCTGTTGTCAATAGTGAATAAAGATCGCTTGTTTTTCTTAATCGTATCTTATAGTAGGCCGTGAGGTAGAAAACACTCATTTACATTTGAGCAAAATTACATGGGGTTATAAACTGATATTCCACCTGGTACAGTAGTTGTGACAAACATAAAAATCAGGATATAAGTTTATTTTGTAATAAACCAATTATTTTATAAAAGACCGAATGAATAACTTTACACATACATTTCTTGAAGACAGGTGAGTTGGAGAAGAGAGTACATCAGTAACGCTTTAAAATAATGTTCCTTAGTAAACTATTTATATTGCATTAATAAGCACAAGGTATCACTTAAATTAATTTACTAGCGTTTTTCATTTGGTTGTTGAAAATGGTTTAATAAGGAGCTCGTTAAAGTTCTTCCCAACATACATTTTTGGTTTGTGTGAGGTTTGTGAACATTTGTCAAAGTGCTTAAAACAAATAGCTAGTGCTTATTAATGCCATACAATTAGTTTATTAAGGAACCTTATGTTCAAGCATTACGGTACATCAGTATAAAACATTCACAGCAGCTTCATAAACTGAAGACTGGATTTCGACAAGCTCATGATTTAAAATAATAATTGCATTTGCACTGAACTTGTTTCTCCCATTGTGGTGTGATTTCTGTTGGAATACAAAAAGAAAGATATAATTGTAAGTTATTTAACTTTGCCCCATTATAATCTATATAAAGTGGGTACATTTACATGGCCAGTAAAAAATAGATAACCTAAATAATTAGATCTGGTTTCTGATGTGTATTTATATGTACAGTCAAATATTTTTAGAGTAACTTGTATTTGGAAGATAAGGTACAATGAATAATAATTAAAAAAAATCTCTTTCAATCTTGAACATTTTTTCTTCTATTTCTTTTTGCCACAATTTTCCCTGTCAAAATCTGTATAGGTGTGAACAATTTCTGATTACTTGCATAACTCAATAATTTGATAACTCCAGAAAAGAGAAAATGATGAGATACATTGGTGTGCACATAAACATAGACAGTGATTCATTTGGTTTGAGGGGGTCCATGGATAGCCAGAGTTCGGTGGAGGTTCTTGCCCCGTTGGTGGTCTCCGGACATCATCGTGCACCAGAGCTTAGCCCGGTACATGCTCTGCGCTGAGGGGGGATTCCCTGATGCAGGACGAGGTGTGAGTCATCTCTTTTGGGTCGCCTCTGTTTGACCTAACACCCGAATGAGGCATTTCGCAGCACTGTCCCAGAAACAGCGCAGTAAGGTGTAATAAACCCAACCAGCTTAGAGTCAAATAATGAGAATGAATGGTCCAATCTTAGCTCTGTTGGAGTACACCTGCGTCCGGCTTGTTCTCACTGATGTGGAGGCTTTTAGAGACATTTTATTATGTAATTTTCTGCTGACACAGGGCAGTTGTTAATATTTTATTACAAGCTGCAAATAGTGTTTAGGGCCTGACAAAGGGATTATTATTATTAAATCAAAAAGACTTGGTAACGTAAAGATGCATTTATATTGATCTGGATATATCCAACAGAGGAGTGGGTGATAAGGACAAAAAATTATATTTCAGTATTATTTTTGGAGTATTCCGATTCTGTCTGTTGCGTTTTTTGTTTGTTTGATTTCAAGACTGTACAAACAGTCCTCCCTGTTTCCAAAAACTCTATAAATGTACATTTTAATTGTGAAAATAATAATTAATGATAAAGAGAGCAAAAACAACTTCTTCCAACAATATAAGACTGGTATCTCCTTGTTCTCGTAGTTGTCTTCTTCAAAATGAGTCCTTTCTTACCCATTTCTGACCTTGCATTATGAAAACGACCCAAAAAGCTAACACTGAAGCGAACTCGCTCAGTAGCATTAGCACTTTTTGGCACAGAGTTTCTGCTGAATAACATCCACAGTGTTACGATGTGGCATAAAACAGCAGTGGAATCATATAGTGCTCCCTCTAAGCTTCACAAAGTGTCACTCCCAGGTAAAGCCTCCAGGAGGCGCAGGGGAAGTTGTGCACAATAGAGCAGCTAATTGGCCTAATTTACATTATAGCGCCTGGAGGGGAAATGGAGGAATAAGTCCTATTTCATCATTTTTTGGCAGAATTAGTTGAAACTTTTACACTTCATTTGACCGGTAAGACAATAATAACTGTAGTGAATTTAGAGAGTCTACTATGTATGTCTTTGATGGAGCCATTTGATTGATTGATATTATTTTTTATATCAAATAATGCACATTTTTAAATTAATATTTTAAGTGCTATAGCTTTGCCTGTCCACCACTTACATTGCATTCATTCATATCACCAGAAACTAGAATTTCTTACCTTTCAAATGGTGTATGAAACATGTATGTTACAATTAAAAGACATTAGGCTGGATGGAAAAAAAAAGCAGGTGGGTGCAGTTTCAAAACAAAACAATACATTTTTGAAAGATCAAAGATGATTTGATTTATTGTGACAGCCCCATGAGAGTTTTGCCAATGCTATATCATGCGATTTTGGCTATTGTTACATCCCTATTCAGCTCATCTCAGGACAATTGGACTATCCCAAATGTAGTTTTATGTCCAGACCCTCGCCCTGTTTAAGTCCATAATTCATTTTAATCAGTTTGAGACACAGATGATCCACTTTGGTTTATTATAATCCCGTTTGAGTCCCGTCTAATCCTGTACGGGGCAGTTTGGTTTGGTTTTTGCGTTCGTGTGAATGCACTTTCGGTCTCGGCGGGATAGTGGTAGATCCTGGCCATTTGCCGCTCGTCTCTCTGCTTGAACGAGGTTATGATTGACCCTCTGAGTAGACAGATGGAGCGAGGTGTGTGTGTGTCCGCATGGAGCCGTCTGGAGCAGCAGTAGACTCGTGGCTTTGTGGTTTTTGGCCAGACAAGGCGTTCACACACAAACAGAGATGGGTATCGCTTTCCCTATGGGGACACTCCAATCTGATAATACCTACTTCAGATGCATCGTTCAAAATATTACACAGAGGAATTTCATGTTTTCAGAAATTGTGAAGGTCAGGCTGAGTTAAGACGAAGCCGAGGAACAGAGGAAGTATCATCTGTCTATTGGGCTGCACAGTATCGCAAAATTATGGATATTGCTATATAGGCTTGCACAATTACCATATTGCACCATATTTTCCAGCTGCAGAGAATTACATTTTGTTTGTATAGATTTTTAATTACTATACATATCAGATTTAAAGATATAAAGTCATGATATCCATTATTTACTTCCAAAAACCGGGACTGGGCAAACAAAATGGATTAACCCCGGTATTTACCTTGAGTTACTCTAATCAGTTAAGGGCTGCATCTATATTGTTATTCTTTTCTATTTTGTTTATCCAAGCCCAAATCACAGGAGGACGACAGAAGCCTAAGCAGAGATAAGCTTGACTTCTCTGGCATTTTATCAGCTCCCGAATGAATGAAGTTATTTTTGGTTCTTCATGTTTGAGAAAAAAATTAAATAAAAATACATTTTCCAACAGTACTGATTGCAACCAATAAAGATTGGCTGAAGCAGCTTGTTTACGTGAGCTCATCCTGAACATCACATAAATAACACCGCTTTGTTGTTAACAATAATTAAGCTTTTCGTGTGTCAGGAAATGTTTTGTTTTTGCCTGTGTTTATCAATGTGTAGAACAATGCGATCACATAATGTATGTTGTCTGGACTGGTCTTTATTTAAATACTTCATTTCCTAGATGATGATTACCAGGTGGTCACATGATTCGTCTCCAGAGTTACAAATCTGATTTCTTAGTAATTTAAACTAACAGTCTCTCTGAGTCACTGCAGCAGATCCGTTTGAGTTACAGTTTGTCTAAAGTGCCACTTCACTCACACACTCGCCCAAATGAATATTTTACTTTGGCCACAAATGTGTCTGTTTCCATTGCTGTGTGCTCTGGTCCGAGTATATGTTTACGTTTTAGGTTAAATCCGGCAGATTGTATGTGTAAGAGCAAAAAGTAAGAAGAAAAAAATGCTGCTGGTTGACTGCCTTTCAGAATGACGCACAATTGTGGCCACACACCATATATTTTTGTCCCCTGAAGTTAAACTCTTGCAATGATTTTGTGGTTGAAGTAATTGCACACCCAGTGACTAAAAGAAAATAAATGTACAATGTTGTTATACTGGGTTTAATGACCTAAAGTCCCCCTTCTGCAGCTCTAGCCTGCCTGTCTCTCTGGGGCCAAGCAGCTGTTCAGAGCTGTCCCACGGTGATGATGTCAACAGGCAGCTGCTTTTCACTGATGACATCGCACTTCTCTGCTCCACCCGAAACACAACACAAGCATGCACAGTATTGTTTAGAAGGACTATGAACATCAATTCTTTCAGTTTGGCTCAGTTTGAAAACAAAATTGTTGCCAAATATTCTCAGTTTACTGTCCTGGACGACCAGATTCAAAGACTATTTAAAACTTTAAACATTACATTCAAAAATAATAATTCTTACCTTTAAATGAGATGTTTTTTTCAGGTAATGTTCTTGTCCCAGAACAGATATTGTGAAAGCAGCTAAAAGTAGGGAGTTTAGCTGTTAAAAGGACAGATTTAGATGTGTTCAGTCTACATCTAATTACAGTGCGTTTTACTCCCTGCAAAGCAGAAAGCAGAAAGTGCACTGTTCCTAGTTGTTGTTAGGATTTAATGTAAAGGAAAGCTCTGCTCTGGCCTCTGAAAGCTGTGAAAAGTGCTTATAAACTCATTGGGGTGAATAGAATGCTCAGAAGGCAATTGAGCAATAACTTTGGACCGCTGCAAACAGTTTAAAATGAACTAGTTCTGTTTGTCATGTTTTCAGACAGTAAAAATCAGGTGCAGTGCCTTTAAACTGAAAAAATTATGAAACATCAGACTTACAAAGGCATTTGTGAGAGGTTGACTGTTAATGTGACCTTTATTCTGTTTCCTTTTATTGTGGCATTATCATGTTACATTTTGTCCACAATCTGACCAGTGTATACTAAAGGACTAAACCTACACTACCTTATGTATGGATGTGGTGTCTGTGAGCAATTGGTGCTGGTTGTAGTGTCCATTGGTACAGAATAGCAGCCATGTTTTTATCAGTTAGCCTCAGGGCAGTTGTGCTATAAGTAGCTTATAAATTAGATTGAATAAATATGCATTGATGTACGCCGTAAGTGTAAGTACGAGCACTCCTGTTATTATTGATTCATTGTCATTGTTAAATCATGAACTGCACAAGACAAAGCCCGGAGCTGAAAGCTGTTTCTTGGGCGTGTACTGTACTGTGGTTGTGTTTTAAGTTTGGATTTTTTTTGTGGATTTTGCGTTTTGAGGCTTCACCCCATCATCAGGCTGATTGGAGACGCAGCGAGCCACCATCTGCCTGCTCCATCTGACGCCGCGGCCCACTCTCTCTCTCTGTCCTCATCAAATGCACTTCTCCTCACCTCGTTACTCCCATTACTGCCTCCAATGCTCTCTATAGGGAGTCTGTGCATTATGCTACAAATGTGACTTTATTAGTTTCTTAAATCACACCATTTCCAAAACAAATCTGCTCTTAGCTTCCCAGTTTTCTTCAGAAGGGAAAAGAAAATCTCATTTGCATTTCTGTGGCCATTATTGAGGCGATGGAGGATGGAGAGAGTCTTGAACCCCACTGTACCCCCCTGAGTGAGGAGGTTCAGTCACGGACTATGGGCGCCATCTGCACCAACTTCAATCTGCTGTGAGCCAACCCTGTCTTTTTAATGGCTTCATGTTGTTTCACTCAATTAAGAAGTTATTTTTCTATAACCAACAATTCAGCTAAAGACTTTAATTCCCTTTTGGTTACATTATCATATTCTCTATAGACAGAGCGCCGGTGTTTTATACAGTGATGAGGCGTAACATTACGACTGCTGAGTGATGGAGTGGAGTGATGCATCCGTTGGCAACAGTTGAATATTTTGTTTGTGTGTGTTGGATGGAAAATTGACATGATTAGCTAGAGGTGTGCAAAATATAAAAACAAATTCGTATTACGATTTTCTGAAAAGTGGTTTTGGTTTTATAACTCGTACACAGTAGTTTCCGTGGCCTGCTAAGAATAATGCTTCTCCAGTAATTTACAAACATAAGAAAGCCTCGATTTGTCCCACAGTGGGGAAAGAAAAGATGTGTTGTCTGGTGCTCGCCGGTGGTGTAGTGGTTTAACATCAACCTTTATCAGTCGTGATCTCTGCCCCAAAAAAACAATATTTGATGTTTGTGACTCCCAAACACAAACAACGCGTCACACAAGGCGTCCTGCGATGTGATAAAGTCGCCTAATGTGTAATGTTTGATTTTATTTTGAGAATGTTGAGTGAATTACGTTGAAAGGCCAACAAATATGAATCTACTTTTACCACTGCATTTAAAGGGTGTTAAGCCTTGTTTAAGACTATTGACTACATTTCAATTTTTCCCCATGACCCTCAGAAATCATTTCATGATCTTCATGGCGGTTGAGAACCACGGGTTTAAGATGTTGTACATTTGTGATTGTTGCCACCTCATATCGTGGTTTAGGGTTATTTGCCAAATATCTCTTCTCCCGTCTCCATTTGACTAACATTTTACTAAGCTGCACAATTAATCGAAATCGAATCAAAATCGCACTTTTAATGAACACAATCAGTAAATCAGCTGCATTATGTACTATAATTTCTTCCACAAACAACAAACTATCCTGTTTTATTCTTCATAAAACTGCTAACCCTGTAGTTTACATTTGTACAAACATGTTCTGAAATACATTATTAGTTTGTCAGTTCATAGACCTATTTCAGTCTTTTTGTCAATTATCTTGAGCGCGTTTAAAATATGAGCTTGAACTGAATTCTATGATTAAAACGCACATTGCAAATCTAATCGTAATTAGATATTTTTTCCCTAATTATGCAGCCCTGTCTAAGAAAACTCCAGGCCAAAATATGCCAACAAAACCAAACAGATGTATTGTCTGGCCCTGGTTTTATCTCCTTAAGTTTAGATGAGTGTGATTGACAGGTTGATTAGCCCAGTAGGCACACTCAGGGTCCCTCCGATCAAAACAAATATTGCTGCTTACGAAGTAAAAAAGAAAAGGGAAAAATATCACAGGGAACTGAAAAACATCGCAAATTTCTGCCGAATCAGTTAGTGACAAACTAAACACTGTTAATCTAAACTGAGAGAAGTCTGGTTTTGTTTGTATCCCATGCATCACGAAACAAACAAACCTGATTATGGAATGGGATGCAGTGGAGGAGTTGGCGACCAGACTGAGATCTGGATTACAAATTATTTAAGCAAGCAGGAGCTAAAGCTTCCTGTGAGAGTTTACAATTCACTGAATTGTAAAATAACAACGCTCCAAATAATGTCACAGGGTCAGTTAAAATGTTCTATTCACATTCACATGTTTGACAGGGACAATATATTACAATTCACCGAATTGTAATATTTTGCGATAAATACATTTCCATGGTTTGTATCTGTCATGATCCAAAAAAGAAATTGTGATGAACCTGCGACAGCAGTAATATTTTATAATCTTTGAATTGGTCTTTTCTGTGAAGCATTCAAGCATATCCTTACATGTAATCCTTATATCAATCCATGTGACTGGTGTTGCCTTTATTGTGTTATCAACCACACGTGTCTTATCTGGGTCCTTTAAAATGGTGACTCCTATCAGGTTCATTTTTGGTCTCTTAATCCATCAAGCCTTTTTATTATTCCTTCTTATCAACCTTATTTCATTAGCAGCGACCCTTATCTGGTGAAGGGTGCTTCCAAGAAAAATTAAAAGTTACAGTGAATTATAGCTGGGCCCGCAGCGTTTAAGCCAACTTTAGATGAGATGTTGTGTTGAGAGATGTAGTGCACTGAGGTTATGAACTCTATGGAAGATAAGCTGCCTGTTGTAGCGTTTGTGCTGCTAAATATAGGCTATACTAAAAACATTTGCCTTCTCGATGGTTAATTTATTCATTATTATTAACTTTCACAGCACTGGTGCAGACGGGGGAGGGGGGTCACGGAAGGAGGGTTTGGGGGGGAGTGAGGGTGTGTGCCCTGTCTAGGCTACCCCACTTTGGTGGGACACAGCCCAGGTATATAGATAGATTATTAACTTTCTACATTTTGTAATTTTTCAGTCTTAATGTTCCTGGACATGCAAATGTGCACCTGACCAGAATCCTGAAACACAAATTAAAATCTATTTGGCATTGCAATGCTGAATGCAGAAAAATTAGATTTTAGTTTTCTTTTGCAAATGATTGACCTATTTTAATTTAGTTTTAGTCTTTATCTTTTGGATGTTAAATGATTTGTAGTTTTTGTCAAGATTAAGTTAAATCATTCTTTTTACTTTAAGTCTAGGCTTGTCAATTGCTTGCTATTCTTGCTTTTTATTTAGTTTAGTCAGTGAAAATAATATTTGGACTAAAACGTTCCGTATGTGCATAAGGTCAAACAATTCTTTAAAAATGAATGAATCCAGTATTTTTTACGTTTTTAATCATTGAAATTAATCACAAAAAAGTGGCTTCATGGAAAGAAATATAAAGGGTTAGGAACACTTAATCTTCATTTGGGTCAATGCCCCCTCCTGAACCGCTGATTTATTAAAGGCAACTCTTTGTGATATTTGACCATGACTTGTGTACTAGTAAAACATATAAATAGGCTCAACCAAATGTATTTTAGCACATTCTCAGCAGATATTTTACTATAGTGAGGCATTTCGTTGTACATTAATACTGCAATGTACCTGCTACTATTTACACTCTCTACTCAGAATGTGCTGTTTCAAACTCAGCTGGATACTGTACAGTGCATCTCAGCGGAAGTCTTTGAATTTTATATTTAGCTTTGCTGACATTCCCCTTTCCTGCAGGTTTTCTAGAAATATCAATCTTAGCGGCTCATATATTTGTACCTGGCTTTACCGCAGCATATCAAAGTTTGTGTACTGTGCTTGTAGTGATTTGTTTGTGATGCTGTGTTAGACATAGACAGAGTTGCTGACAGCTGCCCGACTCAGTGGCTCCCACACAGGCGCGTCCCGAGGAAGCGAGCGAAGGATCGTGTTTCTCACCATCACCAAAGTGTTATCTGACCCACAGTGGCCCGCTACATCTGTCCCAACTGCCTGCTCCTCCTCTATCCACTGTATCTCTCTCTTCACCCAAGCAGGACACTCCTCTGCCCTCTCTATCTCCTCCCTTTTCTCCTCTCTCCCTCTTTTGCTCATCTCTCTCCTCCCTTATCATCCACCCTCTCACCCGTCTTCCCCTTTCTCTCTTCGACAAATCACATCTGGCCCACTTCCCCAATCACAACCCCTGCAGCGGACAGCCTCGTGTGTCAGTGCATGTAAGAAGCATCATTTCTGACTAAGATGTTTGCCAAAATAAAGATTTAATCTGCTTAAAAAACAAGCCTATGCACACACACATATGTACCCATGGATAATCACTGCTTATCGTCACTAAATCGGACTGTTTTAGAGCTATAAATATTCTTTTCAGTGGGAAATAAAGCTCTATACTCAAAAATGTCTCCATCATCTGCATGCGAGATCATCCATAAGGTTTGCCTGACAGGATTTTTGGCTTAAAACCCTGTCATACCACAGCTTACAATGCCTTTTCCAATATCCATCATCCTCTTTTGACCAGATTTTAATTTGAATCCAATCTGTTGAGATGCTTTATTATGTAATCAATCCATCTGATTTGCCAATACACTGCCCTAGCATGCTTGCACCCAAATGCTAATTAGCTTGCCAGATGACAGCCTTGCTGTACGTTAGACCCATGACACAGTACCTCTCATGTTACAAGATAAAGTAGCTGGCGTTCTTGAAAATACTGCAAATACTGTAAATATTTGATGGTTGATATATAATTCAAATCCCCATGTGATGAATAATACATTGTCTGGTGGGATTTGATGAATATTTGTCTTTGTTACTGATCTCCCCGACTGCAGCTGTGGAGCTAACTCCCAGTGTATACTGTGTTGCGGAAATAATATTCATTCATTTTCTACCGCTTGTTCCCGTTAGGTCGCAGGTGACTGGTCCCAGTGACTTTGGGCCTTGGGCGGGGTACACCCTGGACAGTGGCCAGCTAATCGAAGGTTTAACTCAACCTGGAAATAATGATTTCACTCAAAATTCAAAGTGCGAGATTGAAATGGAAAGGGCAATGTACAACCCCGTAAAAGCACCAATTAGTACACTGCTAATGAATAGATAAATAAAATGATTTTTTTGGTCGATGGTTTTGGTCGGCCAACATTTTTTTTAGTCAACTAATTATTTTATTTAGATTTAAAGGACCTACGTGGAAAAAAACAGCAAAAGAAGAGAAGATATGGAGTGAGTTAGCCGAAGATTGGAGTCCAACACAGTTTCCTAATCCTTTTCTGTATAAATAGTTGTTTTTGCATAAATTCCTGTGCAGTTGTGATCTTTTGAGTGCAGTTTAGGTTACATACATGGAGATACTTCATAGTTTTAATATTTTAATTAATCAGTCGCTAGGGCAGGTCTTTAGTCGACCAAGAATTTCTTTAGTCGACTACAGCCCTAAATGGCAGTGGTTAGTAGCTCTGTCTTGTAACAGGGCAAGGGGGTGAACGGTTGTGCACCTATCATTTAATTGATCCTACCATCTCGCCTAATGTCCAGTTGCTGCGATATATTCAGACCTTGACCTTTTACGATGAGAAGTTTCAAAGTGCGATATATTACTACAGAAAAATATCACCATAAACTATAATATTGAAACTCATTTATACCACTGACCCTAAAAAAACAAAAAACAAAAAAAAACAACCTAAAAACCGGGTAATCCCAGTGAAACATATATTCATTCATTTTGTACCACTTGTTCCGCTTGTTTGGGGTTGTGGGTGACTGGAGCCCATCCCAGTGACCTTTTTCGACCCTCTACAGCTCAGCTCTTGATCATAAAACAAAAACATCCTCATAAAAATGCACACCATTAATATGGAGCCCTAAAAATATTGTTCCAGAGCTCATTTATTGAATGATATAGTAGATATTGTGAGAGGCATTCAGACCTCAACATAACAACCATACTTGAGATTTTACTTGTTTACTACCACATTATCTCACATCATTGAATATTTGCTTTTCTAGTATACTTTTGTTGTTATTGTTTTTATTCTAGATGCCCTCCCCAACACGCCACTAACCAGGCCTTGAGATGGCCCAATAGGATCTGAATTGCCAGTTGTAATTTAGCCCATCTGTTCATCATTCATGCATTTACTTTGCATAGCACCAAATGTTTTTTCCTTTTTACTACAGTAACAAAAGACAAGCCCCATCTCTCAGGCAGGCTCAATGTGCAATGCTTTCTGTGGCAGAGATATTAAACTCTGATAATGACAAAGGCAATCCCTTCTGTAACTCGCACATTTGTCTTACTGCTTCCAGCTAAAGAAAAAAGCTTCATTTCAAGAGAGGGGGTTGAAAATGGCAAAAAGTTACTTGAAATTAGTAGAAATTGAGCTTTATCTGTAGTTAGGGAGGGAAAAAATCATCTTCCCACTTAAGTAATATGATTTTATAAAACAATATATTAACCTGATATAATATGCATGGGTCTGGGAAACTCAGTAAAAGATAAAGGACAGAAATATATGGTATATTTTATTTACCAATCTAGGGTACCTCATGTGTGACCAACGATGTAACCTACAATTTAAAATGTAGTCAATATATCATTTCCTCTAATATTTGGCAATGAATCATGTGAAAGTCAAGTTCCTGCAGGGTTGAATGAGCAGAACAGCTGAGAGGACACACAGACATACATTAAGGCTTTAGCTAATGTTCTGGGGTCAGGAGCAGGTCACCATCAGTCAGCAGAAGGTTGGGAAGTCAAACATTTTCCTCCACATCCGTGTACAGTGTGCGCCGAGACGTGTTCTTGCCAGAGTTTTACTACGAGCCATATATTACCCATGCTAGTGCTTATTTTAGCGGGTTGTATGTTAGTGTCAGAGTGTGGAGACCATTGGCCCACCCACCTGATCCGTGCTACCTGATCCGCGACACCCCCATGGCTGCTGGAGACACACTGCTACATAATCCTTCGCAGTGTCAGGCAGCTCTCTGGGGGCCGCAGACGCACGGAGCAGCACATCAGGAGGCTCCGCATTGTCCTAATTACCTTAAACTCCACTGTGGCGGTGCAGGAGAAAAATGCGGCAACTTGAAGCAATAGGGGACACTATAATTATGTATGATATAGGGAGAGATGGAGTCATTCGTAAGGCTGTGCAAGGCTGTGCGTTATAGCGATAAGAGTCAAGTTGCAATCCATCCTGGTCCTGCTATTTTGGTCATATCGTGGTTCTCTATTTAATGCTGCTGTCTGCTCAAATAAACACTTTTTACCTCCCACTCCTCCTTTTGGTCAGTCACTGTCAGGGTGAGGAAGTGACAGCTGGATTTAACCAATAACAGGGAAGTGGGAACTTTCAGAAGAAGCTGATGACTTTAATTACTTTTTAAAAGCAGCCTAGTCTAGTCTAGCCTAGTTTTCATGTTGCAGCTTACTGGCGATGCAAGTTTTATTTGTGAATTTAGTTAACCAACAATGGCAATGCATTTTTGCTGTTTCTGAGTCGTGATAAAACTGTGATCTGGCCCTAAGAAATTTGTGATATATACACTTTTTTGTCAAATTAACCAAATTTTAATTTAGATTAACTAATTTCTTATTCTCAGTGATAACAGGTCAGTAAAAGCATTGGTTTGGCGCAAAGATCACCCAATCTCTATTGATAAAATTAAATCAATCAACATTTTTAGCAACATTTATTTGGTTATGTGGAAATGTTTCATGGGGTCATAGAGTGGGTTTTTGCGCTTAAATATAAAAAGGAACAAAGTTATAATTGCCATGAGTGGTTGAGGAAGAGAAACCATTAAATGCATTCAATTTTCCATCAAGAATAACTATCTTTGTCACTTCCAATTATAGTAAGCGTCACTGAAGATGGACCAAATGCTGCTCAGATGTTCTCGCCACCTGCCACTCACTGTTGTTATTTAAAGTGCATTTTTAACATTACACAAATTAAATCTCTCCATCAAACTGTTGTAAAATATCACATAATCAGTCACTGTAATGGCACCGTTTGTGTTTACCCATCGTTCATCTATTTTTCCTCAATTCTCCTCAGACTTGCTTGCTTTGTTGCTTTGTTACTGTTTTGAAATTCCTGCCTCATCCGCACAAATCCCAGCATAAATTAGCGAGACAAACTGCATTCAGGTACAGAACAGGGAGAGCGTGGATACACAGGCTGTAAATGCAAATTGTTTGACTCGCTCTTCACCCTATTACCATATTTGTTCCTGAATATGAAACTCTGTCACCAACTACAAGAGCTGTATATGCACAATTAGAGAAAAGGTCTAAACTTTGTGTGGGTTTAGTGCGTGACTTTTGAGATAAGGTTTTGCATTATCCATGTCAGCAGCCTCATTATAACATTTGGCTCATGAACAGAGGATGCACCAGGGGCTCAGAGCTGCACATATTTGCTTGTCATGTTTGTTTA
The DNA here is from genome assembly GCA_019453435.1 of Rhinogobius similis. Lineage (NCBI taxonomy): Eukaryota > Metazoa > Chordata > Actinopteri > Gobiiformes > Gobiidae > Rhinogobius > Rhinogobius similis. The sequence goes on along the minus strand of CM033633.1, from coordinate 14,049,059 downwards.
AAATCCTACATCTGGAAAGTCGGAAATTATGCATCCTTTAAATATTTTGTGGTTTTAAAAAATGAGCTGTTTCTGTTTGATGCAAGTGAGCGTCAAACTTACAGCCAGTGTAATCTCCATATAACCTTGCTGGGAAAGGTCCCGCCTCCAGTGATTTCTAACACTAATAAGCAGAGGATATGCCGGAGGTATTAAACTTGAATTTGTCCATCAGGAGGGGTTGTTATGTTGTGATTTAGCACTTTTCGGTTTAAAGGTGCAACTTCTCTGGTGAAGCGCACGCCACCTACTCTCCCTGTAGATGTTATTGCTTTAAATTGTCTAAGCATTATCCACGATAGCTGTATTTTGATGTTCTGTTGCATTTGTATTTACATTTTTCAGTTGTTTTTACCATGTATTGTGCATGTGATGTACTTTGGGCAGCTGGTGTCGTTGTAAATATGCTATAGAAATAAAGTTGAAGACGAGGCAAGTTTATCTGTAGTACACAAAGTAATTCAAAGTGCTTTACATAACACGAAAATATACATTATATTCACAATACAAGTAGATAAAAAAAACATAAAATGTACTTTGAACGAGAAGAAGAGTGCAGATAAAAAACTTGCACTCCTTTTTTTTTTTGCTGCAAAGTTTATGGTTTTACTCATTGTTTTATTTTGCGCCATATAGCTGAAGGTCGTTTGTTGGTTTTGTTCACTGACAAGAGCAATAAAACCTTTCTGATTCTAAGTTATAACCCTGCAACTGCGCTGCCTTTGTTTAACTGCTGGACTCACTATGTGTTATTATAACCTATTGTTCTCTCACTCGCTGCTACTTAACAGCTGTGAGGAAGAGATTTGCAGAGAACAATACGAAGAGTTCATTTGCAAAAACAGATAAATGCCATTAGATAAAATTGTCGAAGGTTTGCAATTTACACTTTGTCTAGTCCAGCAGTCATTTCAAAAGCCATATTTTAGTGCAATAAAATAATATCCCATCACTTTCTGAGCAAATCCCCTCACCTATACTGTTATTAATAATAGGTGTAGAAGCGTGGGATAAATATATCAATAGATATCTGTATTCATATGTTAGAAACAGGTAAACAGTGAGTATATAGGAGAAGTTGGAGGAAAGTGATTTGCTTTGGTGACACATGAAAACAGAATGAGTAAATGTAGTTATAGTTTGATTTATCAGTAGATTTTCTTATTTACAGGTTTCTTTTACTAAAAAGCACTTTGCTGATACTGACAGCCTTTCACTCTAACATTCTTTCACTTGAAACACTTTAGATTTGTCCATTTACCAATCAAATACGCCCATTTTCAACTATGCTCCATGTGGAAGGCTTAAAGTGAATGGGACAAAATCTGCAGGGCTGCTTATTAGCTTGTCAAGTTGGTTTAAAAGTACATATCCGTGTTTTGTGGCAAATTTGAATAATCCACTTCTCTGATCTGCATAATACCTCATTACCTAATGTGTAGAAATGACTTTGGTAACAAAATTCACTTTGACTTCTTGAGTATTTCTGCCCCAAAGGAAATCTAATCTCTACATAAAGCAGCATGTTTTCCCAGCCATTTCATTTCAGCTTCCTCCCAGGCTTTTAGCATTCACTGTCATCTCCTGTGGCGCCTCTTTATGGGGCTGCCAAGTGAGATGCGTAGCACACACGTACGCACACTCCCACGCGCAAATCTCCAAACCCAAAAGTCTAAAGCGCTAATGCAGAGGAGCGATCGGCTGACACTGGGAGCGCAGCAGGAGCAGTCTGGGAAGTCAGACAGGAAGTACAAAAGTTAGTCTTATATCTGAACAAAGGACAAAAAAAGCACACAAGACAATCCCTCCCAAGGCAAATGTGTAAAGGAAAACATATTCTAGGTTATATTCAAATCTGGTTGTGTTTCCCACTTTGCAATCTAATGCTGCGCCTGTCTCAAGCATAAAGAGGTTTGGACCTGTGGAGAGGAATGCGCTCTGGCAACTTAAAATATGTATGATTTTTCTGACTAGTTTCAATTTGCTGATCCTTTTTCAAATTAAATTTTCAATACATTTGCAATTTATTGGGAACTAGTTGATGTAATCCCTCATTCATGCAGGAGTGGTCCACAGTAGAGTAAAGGTCTGGACGCTTTTTAAGAAATCCACTTTCCACTTATTTTCAGGCGTCTTGATTTATAAAACAGTGTCCAGATGACTACCTTCGAAACCTTTTCTACCAAGTGCAATTTATCTTGCAGCCCCAGTGACACCTCGTATCTGAAGGAAAAAGTTGAAGCATTTTTTAATGTTTTAAAAGCCAGTGTTGTTTTTTTAATTTGTGTCAAAAGGTGAAGCAAGTCTGCATTTTTGCCAAGATTATATTGTAATGCAGGACAAGTAGTTATTTGATATAGGAAATAAACACTATTATGCTTTAACCAACTATTAAAAGTGAGTTATAATTAGATCTGAACAATTTGGGAAAAATATGTAATTGTGATTTTTCTGACAAAATTTGTGAATTATGTAAGAATAATCTGATTCTGTTCAAAGTTTTACATTTAAACAAACGCACAGTGCATTGAAATGTGCTCAGGAAACAAAAATACTGAAAAAAGTGAAGTATGAACTGCATGCTCTGTATTTCAGAACATGTTTGTACAGATCGAAACTACAGGATTAGCAGTTTTTTATGCAGAATAAGAGGATACTGTGTTTGTGGAGGAAGTTATGGTACTCCAAAGTTGCAGCCTTTGCGAGTTTCTAAATGCGTCCATTCAAATAGTGATTTCAACTGATTATGATTTATTGTGCAGCCCTAGTTATAATATATTGAACTTGTATGCCTATATATGAATTTACTTTTCATCCAAAGCCTTTAAACTCATCGTGAAGTGAATTGTCTCAGTCCTCTCGACTCTTGCAGACGTGATTGACACACAGCACTAGTACTTATCATCACATTTCCTGTCTCCCATCAGCACCAGCATTTCTCAAAGGTCAGACTCCGCCCACTGTTAAATGTGAACCCACCAATCAGAGAGGTTTGTCCTGCATGATTAATGAACACACATAGGTCACGGCCTTTTCACCGGTAACCGCGGTGATAAAAGCACGGCGGCTGTGAGATGTACAGCTGATAGAGACAGAGCGCACTGACACATGAAGAAAAATGACCAGTGGCTACGCTCGCCTCCTCATTCATCAAGGCAGACACGAGCTCTGGAAAAGATAAGACGGGAACACTAAAATGATTCAGTATAAAATTATGAGCTGGACATTTTGAAGTATTTTTTGACAATGTTACTTTAACATTTGGAAATTACAAGAGTTGTTTAACAAATGTGTGCATTAGACCTGTTCAGAGATGGCTCATAACGTCCTGATGAAGTCCTGGTTCAGTCCTGGTTCAGTCCTGGTTCAGTCCTGATGAAGTCCTGGTTCAGTCCTGATGAAGTCCTGGTTCAGTCCTGGTTCAGTCCTGATGAAGTCCTGGTTCAGTCCTGATGAAGTCCTGGTTCAGTCCTGGTTCAGTCCTGGTTCAGTCCTGGTTCAGTCCTGATGAAGTCCTGGTTCAGTCCTGGTTCAGTCCTGGTTCAGTCCTGGTTCCGTCCTGATAAAGTCCTGGTTCAGTCCTGGTTCAGTCCTGATGAAGTCCTGGTTCAGTCCTGATGAAGTCCTGGTTCGGTCCTGATGAAGTCCTGTTTTAGTCCTGGTTCAGTCCTGATGAAGTCCTGGTTCAGTCCTGGTTCAGTCCTGACGAAGTCCTGGTTCAGTCCTGGTTCAGTCCTGGTTCAGTCCTGGTTCAGTCCTGATGAAGTCCTGGTTCAGTCCTGGTTCAGTCCTGGTTCAGTCCTGGTTCAGTCCTGGTTCAGTCCTGGTTCAGTCCTGACGAAGTCCTGGTTCAGTCCTGATTCAGTCCTGGTTCAGTCCTGGTTCAGTCCTGATTCAGTCCTGGTTCAGTCCAATACTTGGCATGAACTTTACTTCATGCTATTTCAGATTCGATTTACAACAAGGCGTTCAGGGCTGAGAGATATTTACTAAGATAAATATTTCAGTAAATTTTTTTGAGAGATTCCAGATATTCATGATGATGAATAATAATAATAATGATAATGATATTCAGACAATATTATGTCAATCCAACAAAAATGTGTTAAAACGTGTATTTAAATGTGTGAGTTGTGGTTTAATTAGAATCAGAAGAATGTGAAATGTCTGTGAAATTAATCAGTGCAGAAATATCACCATATACCTTTATTTTCAACATAAGTTATTTTCAGTCAGCTGTTTTATAGCATTTTTACTCAAAGCAAATATGCAAAAAATGTATATCTGCAAAACAACATTCATGATATTATCTAAACCTCAATCAATTACCCGCCTCTCGTTCATACTTGACCTGGCTTGGTCCTGGTTTATGCTCAGTTCTGTCCTTTTCAAGACTTGGCTTGGCTTCTTGTCTAGTCCAGGTTTTATTCTCGGTTTAGTCCCAGTTTAGTTCCAGTTTTCATATCATGTGTGTTGGCAATTACTGGCATTGTTGGTATTTATTAAGATAATTCAAATGATGCTGTTTTGGTTTTCAGGACTTAATTTGACGATGCACTATTAAATGTGTGGGTTTTTTTGTTTGTTTTTTTGTTTGTTTGGTTTTTTTTTAGTTTTTTTTTTATAATAGCTAATGTGTTATCGCATCTGTGTTCTGCTCTATATATTTTTTTTTTCTAAAGTTGGGAGTTTAATCTTTACTTTACAAAAAGAAGTTAGGTTTGAGCAGGCTTTTAAGACATTCTGACCAAAAATGCAAGGCCAAGTTACGGTGGTCTTTACTTTTCCAAAGCTGTTCAGTTTGTGTATATGCTTAAGTAAAATGTTTGCAAATGGGAGAAACGAGAGCTGAACATGTCATCAGTCAACAGCGCAGCCCTTTCCAAACCACACAGAACTCCCACACGCTCTCCGCCATCATGAACCGTGGCCTGCATTTGCATTTCAAAGTAACAAGGTGCAAGGAGCCACAAAATTATTCATTTGGTGTGCTTTGAAATAGACATTTACATAAAGACTGGAAAATAGTGTTTACGTTTTCACAAGAGAGATTTAAAGTGGCCTGTTCATTTTGAATATGTCATCAGGGCTGCCACACTCACTCACACATACAACTCTCTGTGGGGCTGTCCGCCATTGGTTTTATACATTAGCAGCAACTGGAACTGGCTGTAGCTGTTAGAAATGTAAAGTATATGCGGAGGCTTCTCTGTACAACCACTTTTACAGCAAAAATCAAACTGTGATCTGAGCCCAGTGACAATCTGCTATTTTGATGAAACTGGCATATCACGATTCAGTAATTTGCTGTTTAATTAAGCTCTTTTCTCACACTCCACCCACTCTTAATGTACTTGAATTATTGTAACATTTAAATTGTGATTTAGGCTCTAAAATTGTGACATTATTTTTTTGCCTTATCGCCCACGCATTATAAATCCCAGGACGCACCAGTTCGGCCTCCAGAACCGAGCGAGGACTCAATGTGATGCAATGCCACTCTGCGTTTTGTCTCGCTGGAACCAAAATCCAAACAACTGAGTCAGTTTTAATAATGTAAGAAGTAAAAAGAGCAGATGTTAAAAAGTAAGACGTAGCAAAAAGTCACCTTAAAAATCATCATACATCTACAAATATCATCTACATCTGTTAAGACTTAGATGAGAGGATGATTAACTTTTATTAGTTGTGCTTGAAATACACATAATCCACCAGGAAACGTCTTCAAAGAGGGAAAATGTTCCCCTTAGAGTCTATTTTCCTCTATCAAGACGTGTTGCCGTCTGTGTCCCAAATGAAAACTCATGACCAATCAGAGCGCTCCTTTGACGAAGACGTTCGCCACCAATTACATATTCACTTCTCCTGTGAGACAGAAAGGCATCCTTCGAGAGCCGATGACACTCTGCAGAACAAGCAGACACATACCGACAGCGTCATTCCTTACCAACTCTTCCAATTATTGGTTTCTAACAATTTGCAACAGGGATTTAAAGATAAAATGTACCCTGTGTTCCACTTTTCCAAACTAGGTTTCCAGAAAAAAGTAATGTTTGTAAAGGGAAATCTTTTATCTTAATATAGTTTTTGTAGTTGTAACAGCATCTTGTAAACACAGCTATGGCAGCCTCCTGAGTCTTATCCAACCACTCCACTGTGTGAATTTTATCGTGTGTTTGGAGAAAACATAAAACCCCATGTGGCCACTGGTGCAATTGGCAACACAGCAGGAAGAGCAATGTAATATCCTCACTACATGATTTCTGATTGCTTTTTTCCTTGTCTGGAAAATTGTGACCAAATTTAATAGTCCAATGTACCCCCAAACATATATTTGAGGAAAAAAATGCATTTGGCTTGAATTAAATTGAACCTTACTGGCTGCTGGGGGTTCGCATGCACTATTCTCCTGCTGTAAATGTCCAAGTGAATAAAAAGAAGTGGAGTCTCTGAAAGTAAAGGGCATAGGAGATGAAGCTGATAAAATATGAATATGTGTTGGATTGTAATAATACACTGCTATGACACTTGCTCAAAGTTATGAAAGTAACCCAACCTCTGCAATAGCTCTTCAACTTTATTCACATCCATTACTGAAGAGGAAGAGAAAGAGATCAGACTAAAGTGAGTCTGAATCAGAACTAAGCTAAATCTGATTTTAAAATTGTGACTTACTTAAGCATAATGGTTGGAATTTAGTTTAGTTAGTCTTAAAAAAAAAAAAAAAAACGTATTTCTTTCTGTCATTCAGTTGAACCATTATAGAGAAACAACTGTCACATGTAGTTGTCTCCTTATGGTCCCCATTCCACAATGTCTCTGATTGGATAAAATGATCTGTTCCTAGTAGTGGGTTCCTTATAGTTCTCAGTAGTTCTAAAAAATTATTTGATTTTTACTGTTTTGAAATGTGAAAAACAGAATTAGTTCATGTTTACATCTTTACTTCAGTTTCACTCACTTTCCCAATACAGTCCCAGCATCCTAAATATTTACCATAATGGGCTTATGAGCACTTTTCATGAGACACAGAATGTAAAGCTAAAAACATTAGCATATCCTGCTTTTCTCGTAAGATAAAAGTTGTGATGTTATTTTCACCCAAATAGATGCTTTTACAAAAAAGTATCTACAGATTTCACTCTATTTCGTGCAAAAAAAATTGGAAACATGGACAGTCATGTTTTTTCCCCTTTCACAACGTCAAAAATCAGGTACAGATACATCAAGTTACGAAATCTTGGCACAAACAGACAGGCATAAACTTTACTGATTAGTATATATCTTTCAAACTGTTCAAAAAACTTTTACGTTTGAGTATCACAAGTAAAATCCTGTATGCGTCCAACCTGCGAGACCTCGACAATATTACAAACCACTGCGCTGTTAAGTGTGACGACTGTTCAAAGAATATGACCGGTGAAGTGCTTCTATACATTAAATTCCCTTATATTAAATTTGATATGCATTTCCCAGCCACTTCCAACTGAAATAACACAATTATTTTGCGTTTCAAGTCTCCTTTCTTATTAGTTCTACTCTATTCCGTCTTGAAAAGGAAGTACAGTATGTGCATGTGTTTTTCATAAGAGCTGGAGGGGCTTTACCTTTGATTCCTCACAGTAATGGATTCAGGATATTAGGCCCAGCTCAAAAAGAGAAACTTCTTCATGCACTTCATTACAGCTGCAGCCACTGGCACTTCCAAAGTCCAAAACTAAATCTCATTTTCTACAGTTTTTGTGTGTGAATATTCTCTGTTATTCAATGCAAAAGCCAATCATTAAGTTAAGCAAATCAAAGGTATGTATGCTTTTCTATGGGAATGAAAACAAATAGCGTTCACTAAAGAAGTCAAGGCAGCAGTGTATGAAGTGGCAGGTAAAGGCATGACTGAATACATAAATAAATTAGCACTGAACTGAGGGAGTTGCAAACAAGCTAAAAAAAAAGTGTTAAAGTAATAAGTCCCGGCCTTTATAACTATTTTATCTGTTGGCATAGGATACTGTACGAACTATAGGTGCAAATTAAAATGGATTTAGTCAAAACTATATTGCCTGTTCTACTGCAACTGGTGTGCCCCCAAATTCAATTAAATAAAACTATGAACACAACAGTAAAGATACCTTCAATTTGACTTATGAATGTCACATATTTATTTGTTTATTACTGTTCCCTTCTGAGTAGAGTGTGGATGTCACAATGTCAAATTTTACTTAACAGTTATATTCACGATTACAGAGATAAGTGAAATCTTGTTTGTACCAGCTTTTTTACCAGCTTTTTGAAATTTAACTTTCTGAATGACACAATAAAATAACACAGCCAGAGTTACTTTATATTTAGATGTATTTGTATAACTATAGATTGAATTTAAAACACTTAATTTTGCTTCTAAAATTGTCACAATTATATATTTTTTTAGTTCTTACGCCTATTTTATGACCTGAATAATCATGATTATGGATTTACCGAAAATTCTTAACAACCTTAATCAGGGGCCAGTCTTGATTCTATCTTTTTTTTCTTTCTTTCTTTCTTTCTTTCTTTCTTTCTTTCTTTCTTTCTTTCTTTCTTTCTTTCTTTCTTTCTTTCTTTCTTTCTTTCTTTCTTTCTTTCTTTCTTTCTTTCTTTCTTTCTTTCTTTCTTTCTTTCTTTCTTTCTTTCTTTCTTACTTTCTTTCTTTCTTTCTTTCTTTCTTTCTTTCTTTCTTTCTTTCTTTCTTTCAATAATTCTTAAATAATCTTGAAAAAAAATATTAGAAAAACTCAACAATGACTAACTTGCCAGTGCCAGTAATTGGTTACTGTAATCAGTCACATTGGCAATAATATAAAATGACTTTCAAACTGTATTCAGATAATGCTAACTGTAGATGTAAATCTGACTTCTCCAGTTGATATTAATGTTTTCTAGAGCTCTCATTCCTTCTTGTCTCTGCAAATAGCTGTGGCCTGACTTTATGACACGGACTGGTGAAAACAGAACAATTATCTTTAATAAGACATTCTGAAGGTTTTCTGTGCTGAAGTGACTCCTCAAAACAAGAGCCCTCGTGGTTGTGGCATGGCCTGAGCCACAAACCACTGCAGTATTTTTAATTGGGGATAATTACATGAGGTCGGGAAGGAGCCCTGCTAAAGAATGGTGTGTTTTAGCTTATTTTCTTGATGTTTCTCTGCTTCTTTTTGCGTAAAATGTTTAGCACAGAAATCTGCACGCCCTGTGTCGTTATAACTGATGGTTCATGACATGTTTTGTGGAAGTCTAGATTCTTGTCAATCACATTTGGTTGTGGTGGGGATGTAAATGTCATATTTGCATTCATATTTGCCATAGTATTTACAGAACAGAGAATGCCAGTGTCACATATTTAGACTGATATCTATGCATGACAGGATAACAAATATTAACAAGCTACAATATTAAACAAACAGACAAGTTCAATTAATTCATTTCATTTGACATGGAGAAACCAATTGCCCATATTAAATTAGAAACCCAACTAATTTCACATCTAAAGCTTGAGTTTTGATCATTTGTTGACTTTATTTAATTATCAATTAAATTAACTCACATGCACAGGCACATTTGGCCCATTAAAAATGTGTTGCTCTTAACCTTTTAGTTTTACTTCAACACATTCTGTAATTAACTTAGTGAGCATTTTCTGTCCATTCTCACCAGCTCCATCTTGTGTTGTCCTTTTGCTGCTGATGTAAAGCTCCCACATCTACAATTACACCTCACTAAATGTCCCTGAGTTCTGCTGGTCCAGATTTAGTGTCCGGTGCACGGCCGTGCTCCAGCCGCACAGCACTGAGCCGAGAGACCGATGAAAACCAGGGATAAAGAGGTGTAATTTAAATAGTGAAGTGTATCACTGTGTTCTTTGTGCAAATCACCCTTTCAAGGAGCAGTGTTTAAAAAGAGGAAGACTGGCCTTCATGGTGCAATCCAGCAAATGAGACACAAGATTCAGTACCATTTGTTTTACTGGAATGTCATGATGTCAGGTTTTAGTGTTGCTAGTGTCGTTTGAAAAAAATGTGGCATTTTGATAATGTAATAACACAATAAAAGTATGATTCAAACTAATACCTATGCCATATGAACAGTTAGATTAGAATCACATTTTCTAAATGAAAACTGAACCTTAATGTGACACGGTAAAAAAAAATAATCTTTACAATTATATTGTGACTTACAATTACAAAATCAATTCATCTTGACTTTCCTATTTTGTATCTCTTATTTGTGGCACAACAACAACTGAAAGCAAATCTGTTGTGTGTGGTTGTGACAGGATCTATGTTTGAAGCATCTGGTCTAAGTAGATAGGCGTGGAAAATAGAAAAGCATAGTATTGAGGTTAAACAGAATTCTTATCATTTTACTGCTGTTTTCAGATACATCACAATCAAATCTCAATTTGAATAGTCGCAATTAGCAAATCACAAAGACTACAATTATTACTTTACACATTACAATAATTGCAAACAGCAAAATATCTGTGCGGGCCATTTCATGATACATTAGTCAGTTTAATTTCATTGTACGACAAGAAGCAAATTCCTCATGTGCTTCCAACTTCCAACATCATTGCATCTTGATCCATGCTCCATTTTTGGATTGTGTTTTATCTTTTATTTTTTCAAGTTGTTCAATTGAAACAACACAAAAAGAGTACGAAGTGCAGACTGACACAAGGACAAAGGACAGAGGGCACAGGAGAGACGTGACAGGAGTCGACAGGTGAAGACGCCTGTTCTGGAGATGCATTCAGACAGCACAGATCAATGTCTCCTCCTGCAGGTGATTGGTCCGCCTAAGCGGCTTATCACATTGTGTTTATTTGTGTAACACTCTCTATTCCTGATAGATATATTATATAAAAGTGTGACTCATGCAGAAATATTGATTTTCCAGTCTCAGCAAAAGGGGTTTGGTTTGGATTATAGTCCACACTTTCCAGCGCTCCAAATGTCCTGCTTAATCTCCCTCATGAAAAAAACAAGATGGTCATTAAACAACAGAAACACATTGCATTACAAAAAGTGCTGAGGTTACCTCTCTTTTTATTGTCAACACTTTAAAATTATTGCCATCTCCCTGTCATATTGTCCACATAAATTATTCGTTTCATGAAATCGGTCATGCACGTACATCGGGGATGATTGCACTGATAGATCTAGAAATAAATAATACATTAATTAGTGCAAACCTCTTGATCTACTGAGTGGCAGCTCACTTCACTGCTATTACATCATAAAAATAAACAACTAGCGCACTGAAAAAGCATGTTTTCAAGCAAGATTTTAAGCTGTATTGGCTCCGTCACTGTTCGTAATGAAAGCATAATGACACAAGGCGAGATTATACTGTAAGAAACTGTAACTATAGTTGTTTCTACCTTTAAATACTTTATTTAAGTTTACAATAAATGTATAGAGTTTCTTTTGTTTTAAAATCAGTTTAACCTTTGCAATGGCAGTACCTTTTATTTATTTTTTTAAGTCTGTCTTCATGAAGTGTGAGATTGAAATCATAAACTTCACCTCATTTCATGTTTTTATTTTATTTTATTAAGAGTTTAAGAGCTTTTTGGCCCACTATTATGTAACATCTCACAACTCACATATAACAGCAAAGGTAACATGCAAAATAAAAACATTTCACTCTCTATCACATCCAAAATATCCTTTCTGTGTTGCCAAAGTTTTATTGTATGTATTAATTCAGCTTCGTCTGACTTCATGTTTAAGGAATCTTCTTTTTAACACATCTTTAGCCGAAAGCCTGAGGGAGTGACATCGTTTATATTAGACATGACTGGAGTACATGTGTGTGCATGCTCTGAATGAATGTTTTAATAATATACAATTCATATACAGTATGTGAGAGGAGGAAACGTTGTGCAAGATGTTTCAAACATAGTTGCAGCACAGTGTCTATTTTATCTTCTCTCTTTTATATTGTTACATAATACAGGCTAAGCTGGTTTACAACTAAGGAGACAGTTGCGGTTTCGATTACCTATTCCACATTTCCTTTAATTCTCTGACAATAAATAGCAGCTTGCAGCAAGAAAAAACTCCTGTCAATTGTAAATGTAATCAAGCTGAGCTGCACAATACATTGCAAAAGTATTGACATTGCAATATTGGCTGACGCAATAATCGATATCACAACAAACGACATCACAATAACACCACGATCATCCACCTTACAGAAATGAACTGTTTTTAAATGAAAATGTGTGTTTTTAATGAAAAATGCAGATTACAAGTAGCCTTGATTTAAACCTAGCTGTACCAAACTTTTTTTTTATTTAGTCAATTTTGTTTTCCACCTCAGAAAGGGTTCTGTAAAAGCAGAAACTTCTAAAAAAATCTGATGTCAACATGTCTTCATCCAGTAATTATACAAAGAGCCATGTGAGTCAATGTATGGCACTTTGGGATGAGCTGATTGGCTGAACTGCTTCACTTTTGTGTCTCAAAAAGCTGTTCTAAAGCTGTGCTAGTGGATAAATAAGCCATGTATGTGAATACTAGAGAGGTGCCAAAGGGTTTGTGAGAGCTAGCAATGAGTTAGCAAGGTTTACTTTACTATTGGAAAGTTAAGTTAAGTTAAATTTAAGAATGTACATGTTAGTTTCAATAAAACTTGAAATCATTGTGTCAAAATGTGTATTCAAATATCACAATCCTATTGATATCACAGTACTTAACTACCAAATCACATATCGCAATCTTTTCCAAACTTGTGCAGCCCTACAAGCAAGGTTTGTTGTTGATTAATGAGCAAATTTTTCTATGCTCAGACCGTGAAAACACAAATTGACTGTTGATTGAGTCAAACCCCTTCAAACTCAAACTAACATTAGAAAGAAAGACAAGAATTAAAAAAAAAACTGCAACTCATATGGGTGTGTGGACCACTTTTTTGTGCGGATCTGCAGAAAAAGTCGTTCTTCACACAATCTGAAATGTAATACTTGCTGCAGTTGGACCCATATCGTGTGTATTTGGGATCCCATTTCCCCCACTGATTCTTGTGACCCCTGCTCTATCCTTTAAGCTCTTTATATCTGTGTCTGTGATTGACACATTTAGCGCTCTCAGTCAGCGACACGCCTCAGCTCCATCTGTCACTCAGACTCCATCGCCGTAGTAACAGGGAGGGACGAAATGACGACGGACCTGTCACCCCTGGCAACCTCACCTGGCCCCTATCTGTCTGGTTTGTCTGTGTTTAAGTCAGGTAGAAATCCTACAGGAATTGAAGAGATTGTCTTGTGATTTTAGATTGCATTTGAATTCTTTTAATCTTGAATGAATGAATGAATTTATTTATTTTATTCGGACATTATGGAGAAGAGAAAGAAAAACATGTGTATATACTGTATATACACACACACAAACAAACTATGACAAGATAAATGTTTGTCAAGTTACATGCCATGAATGAAACAAACATTAATCTTAATGAAAAAGGCAATATTATTATTACATTCATGCCTATTGTTTTGTGGTTCATTGTTTCACCCATATGTTTCTGATTTATGTCAATAAAAGTAGATAGATAGATAGATAGATAGATAGATAGATAGATAGATAGATAGATAGATAGATAGATAGATAGATAGATAGATAGATAGATAGATAGATAGATAGATAGATAGATAGATAGATAGAGCTAAAAGCTTTACTGTAGCTATCTTCTAGTCTAGAGTTATATTTACTTTTCACAGATTCAAAGTGACAGTTCCAAATCAGTAATTTCTCGAGTGTTGCCAATAAGAGCGGTTCTAAATAGCTGATTTGAATTGTAAATTTGAAAACAGCAAACAAAAAGAACACTTTCATCATGGCCAATATAATATTACTTAAATTATGCTGCCCGTTTTCTATTAGAGAATGCAATAAAGAAAAAAAAGAATAATTGAGGTTAAGACTCTTTTATACATGTAATTGTTATCCCCTGACAGGTTTTTCTGTCTGCAAAATGCCCGAATAGTATTATCCTTAGCATTCTAATCATGGTTGTTTATTTTCTGTTTGTCATTGATGGATTAGTATGCAAAAAGTACTGCACTTTGTTTTTGAACTAAAGGCACATTTGCAAAAGCATGTTGGAAAATTAATGAGTTACATTTTATGCCTCATTTACATTTTGTAGCCTTAAAATATAGGCCATCTAATCTATATGTATAGAATTCACATGATGTCATAAAAGCTAATCTGGGTGTAAATGCATGCACGTGGGGAATTAAACAGGAAATGTCTTGTAGATTATTGTGAATAACTGCTAGTGATATCAAACCGTAGTGGGACAGTATAGTGTCTTAATTTAATTAGAAAACCTCTAAATGATGTTATGTAATATATGGATACTTCAGTTAATCAAATCTGTGGAGAAATAAGTAAGGCTGTGCAATCACATGCTGTTTTTATATATTTTTAATAAGATCTTATCAGAAATTGTGATCCATAAAATATAATATGGAAAGAAGGATAAGGAAAATAATTCATTGACGATTCTTTTGTTTTTGTCATATCGCCCAGTCCTGCAGGAATAAGGGGATTTTGTGTGATATTTTTGCGTCATAATGTTACAAAAGCAGCCATAGACATATAATAACTTCCAATCAGAGTAGGTTTATTTTGTTTTTTCTCTAGATGTCCCATTGTGTGTCATCATCCCCAAATTTCCCCTCGCAGTTTGAAGTCTGGCACTTCATTAGCACTCATAACAGAGTTCACTGCCCAATCGAGTCACTCTCCAGTATACCCAAAATGACTTCAAATAAAATATTGATAGGATTTTTCGATACAGACTTGAAAATGCATGGATCAATAATAAAGGTAAAGACAACTGTCAGTCACACACTAATAAGTCATCTTGTCAAGACAAGCAAAACTGAAATTATGTGACAGATATTGTATTATATTGGGTTCAGTTAATGTGTATTTTTAATTTGGTTGGTAATGGTAGTAATATAGATATAATTGTATATACCTGCCTTTATTGACTAGCATCTCAGGGGACTTAGTAGTCTTCATTTTGCTACAAAACCCTATACCAAACCTGGTCTAAATGTAATATTTGTATATGTTTGACCACATATATAGAACATATAGGCAGCAGAGGTGGGTAGAGTAATCAAACATGTTACAGTTTCTTCAAAATAATATATACTCAAGTAAAAGAACAAAAGCACAAAAAATTACTTGTGTAAAATTAACTGTAACAGTCATAACATGTAATTGACCAAAACACAAAACCTGGTGCTTTCAAAGGATCATATCTGAAGGAACCGTGCAAGGAACACAAATGCTCAAACACAGTCCTGTGAAAAAGTTTAAGACCAGTTGAATATATGGCAAAATATTCATATATAGTCATTTTTGCATGACTGAATCTTCACAAGGTTCACAAATTAGAACTTCAGTAACAACAAGGAATGGGAGTGTTTTTTTGTTTTTGTTTTGTTTGTTTTTTTACCTTGGCCATCAGAATGTCATGACAGTGTGGATACAGACAGAAAATAACACTGAGTCTGCATTTTTGCACAGACTTGGGCTTTTAAAGGCATGTGGGCCTAAACATTTAACAGTTGTTTTCAATAAAATGTTTACTCAAACTTTTTTTGTCTCACTCCCATTTCCTGTTGCTTATTGAAGTTCTACTTGGAACCTTGTTACGATCAAACCATGAAAAATGTGACTTTTGTCATTTATTCAACTGGTCTTAAATGTATTCACAGTGGGAAGAGGAATCAAAACTTTTAATCAAGTAAGAATACTGTTACATTGTCAAATATACAGAAGTGACATTAAAAGTATAATGTCTGAAAATTAATTGGAAAAGTATAATTGGAGGAATATCCACCTCTGACCTCTCGGTTGGGAGTATATTTTTCTACAAACATTCAAATCAAAACCTCATTGGTTTTATTTTATTTCCAATCGCAAACTCAGCTTGCACAACTGTAATTTTGCTTGCTTCTGTTGATTAATAATAAATAAAACAGCAATTATTCTGTCTGGCTGTTTATATTAATGACTTCTCTCTTTTCTTTTCTCCCTCATGTGCTTCTTCCTCCTGGTCCATTTGAATCCTCCTTCAGGTAAGACTCTGTTCAGCCTGTTAGTGTGTCCTCCGCTCACAGCTCAGAAATTGCTCTTATGAATATGCATGATCCCAGAGCTCTGTGTTAAAGCTGTCGTAACTGTTTCTCTGACTTATTCTGTCATTGGTTTTGCCTGTGCCTTGAAGTGCGAGTCTCCATCGTACCATGAAAAGTAGACCGTGGAGGATATTTACAAAGGCTGCAGCGTGGGAGAGGGAAAGTTTATATGACATTGTGTAAAAGTGAAAGGACAGATTGGAGATAACAGGATGCTTTTTGTGTTCTGATTCACTCTGACAGGCTGCTACAGCTGAAGAAAGCACTTTCTGTTTGGTGGTTTTACATACCGAGGAAAAACTCCTAGAAGTGAATGACATAAAGATGCTTTTAACAGTTAACGCTGAAGTCTTTGGTATATGTATTCACTTAGCTATGGTTTGCAGATTTGATCAGCAATATAGGCAAATACATTCATTTACTGTTGTATAAATATGTGACTGAGGTAGAACTGTGCAATTAATCAAGTTTAAAGTGCGGTCAGCAGCCAGTCACATGTGAGTAAAGCAGATGGTTTGTAGCTCAGACTTTGGAGAAACAAACTGTGAGTGTTTCTGTGACAAATTGAGAAACATTTTTATTATTTTAGTTCATAAAAGAGAAAAAAAATCTATTTACTCATTTATTTTTACGTGTGTGTGCGTATGTGTGTGTGTTAAATCGCAATAATTAAAAGTCTGGTTTGTTTTTAGGAATTTAAGATTGAATGTGTTGTATTAGTGTTTAATAAGACAAAATAAAATTGAATTAATCAGGGTTGTGCAATTAATTGTATATATAATTGCAATTTCAATTATTGCTCTGTTCACAATTACATAAATGTTGTAATTGTAAATACAATGAATTGCCTTCTGTTCATATTTATGAGTGCACTCCTTTTGCCTCAAAACCTGGAGTAAACACACTTTTCTAAAATATTACTGATACATATATTTGGTGTATACTTTCCCTACAGAATAATTTTGATAATATAGAAGTTATTGTTCAAAATAATTGTGATTTCAATTATGAGCCAATTAATTGTGAATATAAGTTTAGCCTAATTGAGCAGCCCCAGAATAAAAAATCCTGATTGATTAATATGATTGATTTTTTTTTTCTTTTTTACACAGCCCTAGACTGAGAAATGAAGGATTATGCATACAATTGTACAACAGGAGTGAGCGATATTCTTTTGGATTATTCTGATGGCATTGGACGATAATATGATAATCTCAAAAAAATGTGCTTGTTAACACAAAGTTGAGCTTCAAGTGGACAGTAAAATGAAATGAAAACTGAAATGTTGCTTTCCTTTAGTACTCTTCTTGTTATGTTTGTTATATCTGCAATCAGTTGTCAGTTGTTTTTGTAAAGTTTATATATTAGTCCAAATTATTCCTTTGCATATCTCCAAAACAACAGTTGTCATATTGTACATTTTTGCACCTGTAACTGTCAGCCTTTTTCTGTATTCATACATACAGTACATACATAGATAACAATGTGTGTTCTTTCTGTTAAATATGTCCAGTTTACTCCTATTGCTTACATTTCTTAATTTAGTAATTGATGAGCATCAGCTGTCCACCCCTAAATTATATGAAACAATAAAATTAAACAACAACTACACATATTTATCGTTTTTATATTTGTTTTTGTGAATAAAGCCAGACTGGTGCAAATGTCAAACACACAGATGATGAGTGACAAAACCACAGCGACAGCAGTTTCCTCTTTGAATCTCTGCATTTGTAAATTAGACCACAAGAAGCTGCAGCACACAAGATTTAGCCTGACTGCAGAGCAAAGCGTCCATGCTGCTTTAGTGACCCAGTAATTTGAATGAAAACAGAAACAGGCCGACAGCACTGGCCATATGGTGTTGCTGTGTCTTTATGCGGTGTTTACTAAAGGAATGGCACATATTAAATCGCTGGCACTCACTTTACTATACAGCTCTGATCTAAAATGTGCTCCCTGTAGGTTTTCCCAGGATTCATTGTGAGGATGTAGCTTTAAGTTTAATAAAAGCGGTGCGTTTGGTGTATGCTCTCCTTCATATTAGCTGAGCGATAACTGCTCCTGGGAAAAAGCTGGATTCATTTTTTTCTCTGCCGTTGGGGATCTAATTTATTGATGATGATGATGGGTAAGCCGCCTGTAAAGAGACACCATGTACCATACTTAAAAAACAAGATTATTGAATAGAAACAGATTCTATCAATGATTTTATTTAATTCAGTTTAATGATCTAATTTGATAACCAGGATAATAAAAGTTTAATATCTGGTGAAGACACTAAAGTAGGGTTGAAGATATTGCATTTATACTGTCTTTTTTTTTTAAGCTGCAATTAGTTCTGGACTTGCAATCATAAAATTGGTATTTTTGGGACTATCTCAATAAAAAAATTCAGACAATCAGCAGAAATGTGATAAAAGATGTATTAGTTGAGGTGTATTGTCAGATAAATGTGGAATGTAAAAATACCCAGCAAGAATGAAGAAATCTCACTTTATCTCCTTATTATCTACTCTGCCCACCTCTAATTTGGAGTCTAAAAGATGTATATCCAGTTAGATGAAGATTTGAGAATGAATTGTGAATTATATCTGCCTTTTTTACATCCAAATACATAATTTTCTTTTCTTGTGAGTGCATTTTGGGTCAAATAGGGTCAGCTCTTTGAGGTCCAAGAGCTTTTGTTAATGTCCTGCCCCCTTTTTAGTCAACTAATCGATGCACAGGGCAAGTGCGTAGTTGACAAAGAATTTCCTTAGTCGTCTACAGCCCTAATATAAAAAAAAAATAGTAACAGTTATACAAATGTTAAACAACAAAAATGTACTCCATGTCATTTCCTACAAGTGTGAAATTTGTAAGTGTGAGCATTTAAGACTGTGATTGTTTTATGATGTTGTGACTGACAGGCCCCTGATGTTGTGTCTTCTGTTGGGGTTGTATTTTGTGTTCAGTGGTGATGCTGATTGATTTGCTTGCACTGTTGGTGATGTCTTGTGTCTCTGAGCTGAAGCGTGTGGCCCCCTGTCCCAGGACACATTTCTCCCATGGGAGACAATACAGGATTATCTTATCTTGAGTAAGGTTCAAAGAACAGTTTCTTCTTATAGCATGAACACATTTCTGTACATGTTCCATATGCAGCTGACAGCAGATCAGGTGACTGACTGACAGGAACATGGAGGAAGGAGGTTGTTCAATTTGAAATACAGTAATTGTTCTCAACATAAGCCGTAGGAGTAATCTGATTCTCTTTATATAATATACAGTTCCTTTTAGAGGATGGAGCCGAGCTTTACAATGAACGTTACACCTTTTATTCATCATTTCATGGACATTTTTTCTCTGCAGGTAACAAGCAATAAAAAGACCTCTGTATTCTGCATACTGATAATAAAGCTTGTAAACACATTTGACATCTGCTATGTGGCCAAAGCAATGGTTTATAAACTGTTCTCAGGTCTTATTTGTCAAAAATGTGGACATAGGAACCTCTGTCAGAAATCAGACTTTGCAAGATGTGTTAAATTGTGTTACATTTGGATAGTAGCATGAAAGTTAAGTTAATAAGATATGCAAAAAGATTGATATTGTTTATTTTTTACGTTACAAAAAGAGCTGATTAAAATTAAAAATGAAAAACATTATGTGGTAAACTTTCAAATAAGATTATAGGGTGTTATTTATGCACTTTTAGGATTCATTTTACAGACATTTCACATTTGTTTGATAAATAAACCTCTATTTAAACCTTGAAATACATGCTTTTACACATTTCTGTTAGACTGATGTAATATTGCCTGAATATTGATATCAGCATACAAAAAATATTAGTTCAGAAGATTTTTATTTGTTTTTGATAAGATAAATACAAAATACAACTGACTCAAAAAATGTGATTGATCAATTTATTAGTGAAAAGATAATGAATTCATTATTTTGTGACATCGCAGCTCAATAACAAAGTTAAGTTGGAAATGAATGAACTTTAGCTCAGAGTGACTAGACAAGCATTAGCCACAGTATCCTGGCAGAGCAAGGTGTTGAGTTTCTGTTTGTGCTTCTCAGAAACTGTCTTAGTGTGTATGTGTGTGTGTGTGTGTGTGTGTGTGTGTGTGTGTGTGTGTGTGTGTGTGTGTGTGTATGTGTGTGTGTGTGTGTGTGTGTGTGTGTGTGTGTGTGTGTGTGCGTGTGTGTGTGTGTGTGTGTGTGTGCGTGCGTGTGTGTGTGCCCACTTAAGACTGAGGTGTGTGTTGTAGCATGAATTATAGATGGAAAGTGAATCAATAGTGCAGTGAATTACTGCCAGACAGACTGTATATTTGTGCCGGCTTTTTACCTCGTGAATGCGATTGTGTAAATTGTATTTTAAAAATCAATTAGGCATATTATTTACTTTTGCTACGCTGCAGTTCTTGTGACTATTTGGTTGTGACAGTTTTGCCTTTAAAGCAAAGTGTTACCATCTTGACTGGCTGCATACATTTAATGTGTGTGTTTGCATTGTGGTCAGTTTTAAGACTCTTCACTGGTGCTGTTTATTTCCTTGTAAACTGATAATTTATGGCATAAACTGTGTTCTTCATCACAGAATAGGTTATTCTAAAAGGCATTTATGCACTTTTATAGATATGTAATAAAAATGCTGATTTACTAGCTGTAATGTCCGGCAGATGCTTCCCACAAAAATGCTTTTTTTTCAGCTGCCCCATTTCCAGGTGTTTGAAATTACCTCAGTTTTTATTTTGCCTGACCAGCCGAGACCGCACGCTGTGACAAAACTTTGCAAAGACATGATCTGGAATCCAATCTGATTTCCTCATCCTCATTCATGCCTTGCAGATGGGCGTGAATGAGGCGGATTGACCCATTAGAGAAACACATGGTTCATTCATGTCTGACTGACATCAACATTCTGACATCGACACACTGATGTTGAATAAATCGAAGGTTGAAAGATGAGGTCTAACCAAGGATAAGTTTATTTCCTGTAGACGATGAACCCTAAGACATTGTGATTGAGTGCATTCAGTCTGGTCTAGTCTAACTATGCTTCTGTTGTAGGGAGTTATGAAACTCTGATAATACAGAACGTAGGAGCTGAGCTGGCAGTGTTTGACCTGCACAAGGAAGAGATTTTACTTTCTCCAACACTAAACTCTTATGTATCTAAGGTAAATTGAGTTATATATTACATTCTGAATGCCACAAGAATATTAAAGAGTAGATTTCTTCCAAAATTGAGATACACATGCTGCAAATTAGCGGTCCCAATTAACTGTCTCAAGTTAGGAGTTTTTTTGACGTTCCCTTATGGTCCAAGTCCAGATCCGAGTGGGTGGTCAGGCAAGTCTTTTGGTACCGATTAGAATAACAACAGCTATAACATGATGCCCAATAAGCTTCCCTTTATGCACCAAACTTCATGTTTTATTTCTCTTCAGCCAAAATTGCTTGTCTGTTGAATTGGGCACAGCCACCTTCGTCTTTTTGGCCCTGATTAGACTTTCCCAAACTAGTATTTTAATTGTTTATAACCTACATCTAACGCATAAACATTTAGGAACAAAATCTTCACCAGTAATTTCTACTACAAACAGACAGCATGATCTAGAGATAATTTGTTTCAATCCACCTGCATGCGCTTATAATTTTATGCCTGATTGCCGTAGACTTACATTTGAGTTCGGGCTTGTTTTGCTTTTAAAGCAAAGTGTTATACCTCTCCCAAAACATCCCTAACTGGCTGCATAAATATAAAAACTGCACATGTCTGCTCCAATGAAAGGGCTCAGTTTGATCGAATGCTGTGCTCCAAACAGAGTGGGAAAAGAGCAGTGCAGATTTACTATGCTATTACCACACTCACATTCATACGCTCTCTGCATGGATCAGAAAAAAGAGAAAGTTGTAATGGCCCACTGCCCCACCAAGGACGGCTGAGAGAGCAAAGTAATCACAGTTAAGGAGTGTCTATAGGGAGCCAATAGATGAACTTGGGGACATAGCAAATGCTTGGACAAAATAGACGAGTATTTGAGCAGAGAGTGGCACATCCTGTTCCATTCACCATCTTCGCGCTCACAGATGGACACAGGGGACGGGGCGAGACTGAATACTATTATGGAGGCCTGATTTGTTGGAGCCAGGGTTTCGGGTAATAGCGTCTTACCCAACATGAGCCAACATTTTGATTGGTAGACTAATTAATTTGTTGGGATTTTAAGGATTTTTCCAGGTAACAGCGGAAAGGAGAAGGCAAGGATTGAGTTGGTCGGGATTTTGGGAGTGACTGGTCTGTTTTGTTTAAATACTTTCTTAGTACTTTTCTGTATCATCCTGTGAACTCCGGCGAACTTATGACCTTTTGTAGTTTGAGAACGTCATAGTTTTGAGAACACCATGCCACTTTCATGCAGGACCTGCCCAGTTATTTGAACCAGGGATATTTTCGTTGAATGAACCAATGCTTGTACCTGTTATTCAATACAGTACAGGTAAAAAAGGATATATTCATGTAAAGAAAACGATATATAATAACTTTGATACGTGAACACTTTTCATTTCCAATCAATAGATAGCCTCTACGTTCCTACTCTCACATCATGAGCTCTGGATAATGACCGAAAGGACAAGCTCTTTATAATGGGTTTCCTCCTCAGGGTGGCTGGGCACTCCCTTAGAGATAGGGTGAGGAGCTCAGTCACACGGGAGGAACTCGGAGTAGAGCCTCTGCTCCTCCACGTCGATCGGAGCAGCTGAGGTGGCGCGGGAATCTGTTCTCGGGAGATGTTCCACCTATGTCCCACCGGCAGGAGACTTCATGGAAGACCTATTACAGACTATTATGTCTCTCTGTGGCCTGGGAATGCTCCGGGATCATCCTGGAGGAGCTGGAGGAAGTGTCTGGGGTGACGGATGTCTGGGAGTCCCTGCTCAGACTGTTGCCCCTGTGACCCGGCCCCAGATATGTGGAAGACAATGAATGGATGTTTAAGTTTAGTGACAGACTGTTGTTTTTGGATACAGATCATGTCTTAGAATGGTGAAGAAGAAAAAAATGCATTCTACAAGATATACATTGTTTATTATTATCATTTATTAGAAATTTCATGGCACATCATGTTCTATTCACCCATCCTCATTCTAACTGAATTATAGAAGGGATTGCACAGAGGGTAGATCCAATCCTGGGAACATGATGTGTTCTGGCTCTCCAAATAAACCCTTTAGCCCTGTTTAATACCTTATTTCCTTCACTTAACCTGCAGCTCTTCCACCCTTCCCCTTCAGGAGGTATATGCAAATCGCTCCTTTGAACTAAAAAGCTCCAGAATTTTTTTGGTCTCCGCTGGCAGATGCAGATGATACAATTTGAATATTTTGCTCATGCTCTTAAATGAAATAATCTGACAGAAGCTAAAATGGCACCGCTTATAACTTCAACCCTATATTGGAACTAGTTTTTCTTATATTTTTCCAGTCATATCAGAATTGAAAGTAAAGTTGCGCAAAATGAACTGTCGGCTGCAGTAAGATCTGTTTTGACTGTCATATTTTTCACCTTGGTGTGCTACATGAATGCTACACATGCCAGAAAGATAAATAACGACGAGGAAATTAGATTGTCAAGTAAACCTGAGCAGATGTTGTAAGGGCAAAACATATTTCTTTCTGAAATGTTCTGCCTTCAGTAAATCCAGTCAAATCTTTGTATCTGTCGAATATGTGCTGCAAACATCACCTGAATCATATTTTGTTGACTAGAAATCAAAATTCATTCAAAGGTACACTTTTCTGGTATGCCACCTACAACTCTCCTTTGAGATGTTAAAGCAAAACTTAATATAATTTCTACCTTATTAAATGTCTTTGTAAGTCCATGTAGTGGTTGCATATGTATTTTCGTTGTGTTTGAAGCACTCGTCATCTCCCCCTGCTGTCTCTGTGCGGAAAACCAGCCTTACAACTAGGGCTGCAACTATTTAATCGATTAATCGCAACTATTCGATTATAGAAATGGTTGTCAGCTAATTAAATAATCGAGTAAGCGTTAACTGGTTCATAAAGAGATTCCAAAACATTGTACGTGCTGAAAGAAGAGGTTTTATTACTCACACAGAGCAAGAATGACAGAAAAAACACACAGGAAACATTTAAATTGTGTGTTTTTGATTAAAATCCTTGTTCATCTATAAATATTCTCCACCAGGATGTCGTCAAATGCCTTCATTTCAGCTTTGTCTGGGTAAATTTGAGTAAAATTCTCATATTCAAGGGTCTTTGATTAATGACTAATTGATTAATTGAAGGAATGATCGCTAGACCAATCGATTACCAAAATAATCGTTAGTTGCAGCCCTACTTGCAACGTTTGCCGACATCACCCCAAGTCAACTATCCTTAGAAACCCTCTTTGTAGACACAAACATAAAAACGTTTTTGAATGTGATTGTTCTTCC
The DNA here is from genome assembly GCA_019453435.1 of Rhinogobius similis. Lineage (NCBI taxonomy): Eukaryota > Metazoa > Chordata > Actinopteri > Gobiiformes > Gobiidae > Rhinogobius > Rhinogobius similis. The sequence goes on along the minus strand of CM033633.1, from coordinate 14,024,357 downwards.
TTATTTAAAAAAAAAAACATAGTTACGTAGTTCTGCTTTAATGCGTTGCCCGGAATGTTCTGAAGAATGGCATTAAACATATCCAGCTAGCATGTATTTAATTACAAGTGTTTTGTTGCTCAAAAATCCTTAATACTTTGAGTGGGGTCTCCTCTCTTACAGATCTAATGTTGTCAGCTGCTTGTTTCCATTGAGGTTTCCAAGTTTATTACCATAGGAACATTGCAGTTTCTCCATGGAGACAAGTAGGTGGGCGCCACGAGAAAAGTTACGCTGTGTTACCTTTAAGATATCTAATTTTGTTTGTTGGGGCACAAATTTTAAGAAAGTCCATTTTAGTCGTTATAAATCTTCAGATAATCATAGGTTTATTTAATAGTATGATATAGAAAGTATATATTTTGAAGAAGCTAAGAAATCTAAAAAAAACCTAAAACTACATTTTTGTTTTTAACCTTGTAAAACTGCTGTCTCCAAAACAGAGCGAGCAGATGGCAGCTCTTCCCACAATAGTCGCACTATTTTCAAGTACAACATATTTTAGTGCTTCTGGCCCATTTTCAAGGCAGCACGATTGTTTCAGAATGTTCATTGTTTCTTCTCTCCAAAGGCTTCGTGTGGGTTAACTATTAGTGTGTGTGACTTTATCGTCCCATTTCAAATTTCAATTCAACCAAGTCGTTATTTTGTATTACACCCCTGATGATTGATGTGTGAGGGGTTGTTTCGAAGTGTTTCTGAAGTGTCTCGGCGGAGTGTGGTGGTGATGAGGCAGTTTGCAGTCATAGACCTCACACACTTGTTATGGACAGAGGCCTGACCACCAGACTCCAGTGGAAAGAAAGACTTTGTAGAAAAACATGTGGTGAGCAAAACACTGTCATCTCTGTGCCTCCTTAATAATAGTAACGCTTTGTTTGACATTTTAGATCGCAAGAGACATCTTAGTCACAGTTGTATATATATTTAGTGCCTTGATAAAATTATAATATTTATCAAGGCACTAAACTCTACTATTTGTTATATAAAATAATAATAAAAATCAACCAGCAACCTGTGTAAGTCAGTTATATCTGAATGACATCAGATCCAGTTTAAGTAAATGTACATCGATAGTCTCTTTGCATGGCCTTACATCGACAGAAACTTAAGGGAGGTAAATATTAAAGGTGACGTCACATCCGGTGAGTCTATTCTGCGTTTGCGAGTTGATCGTTCTCCACACTTTATTGTTAATCCACGAATTATACAAAAACTATCTTACCCTCCTACACATAATTGAAAGTTTAATTGCTCCCTAAACAACCCGGAGCCTCATTTAGCTCACTTTGTTCAGTACTTCGTGGATTAAATCCCCCCCCTGCCCGCTAGCATCAACCGGAGCTAGCCTAGCCGACTAGCGCCATGGCTGGCCCATCCTCCGCCTCTTTCGCCCTTACCTGTTCAAGTTGTCATATGTTGAGTCAGAACCCTGCTTCCTTCACTGACGACAGGGAGAGTTGCGTGAAGTGTAGCGTAGTGGTAGCTTTGGAAGCCAGGGTTACAGAGTTAGAAGCGCGGATCCGCATTGTGGAGGAGCTAAAGTCTAGCTATAGCCAGGTCGTAGCATCAGGTTTACCGGACCGCGCCGCAGGTAGCAGTGTTAGCATGGTTAGCAGTGTTAGCGGTAGCAAGGCTAAGCCTCAGGATAAGACCAGCCCCCCAGCGCCTCCCGCGCAGCCGGGACCAGACCAGGAACAAGACAGGGATAGATTTGTGACAGTTCGGAGGGACCGATGCGCTAAACGCCAGCCTTTAGTGCACCATAAGCTTCCCGTCTGCAATAGGTTTGCCCCACTCGGCGATCACACGCCGCCGAACGTGACACTCTGGTGATTGGAAGTTCCATAGTCAGAGACGTGAAGCTGCCAGCAGCCTCAGTTAGGTGTTATCCGGGGGCCAGAATGGGTGACATCGAAGGAAACCTTAGGCTTTTAAAACAGAGTAGTCAGAGGTTCCGTCGTATCGTGATTCACGGAGGTGGTAATGACACCCGGCGGAGACAATCAGAAGTGCTCAAATTGCAGGTTGGAGCGGTGTGTGAATTGGCGAAGTCGATGTCAGACACCGTAATATTTTCTGGTCCCCTCCCCAATCGGGTCAATGCTGAAATGTACAGCCGCTTTTCAGCATTCAACTGCTGGTTGTCTAGTTGGTGCCCCCAAAACAACGTAGTCTTTGTTGACAATTGGAGTGCGTTCTGGGGAAAGCCCGGGCTCATACGCAGGGATGGCATCCATCCGACTTCGGAGGGTACATCACTTTTAGTTCGAATTTGGCCGATAGCCTTAGTCGCCTAAAGTGACGCTCTAAATATGAGTCCCGGGTGCAGAGTCTCTTCTCTGTCGCTAAGCTCTCGCCCGCGCTGTCACAGATCAAGTGTTCAGAGTCAAAGCAAATAGAGACTGTGCGTGTCCTCGTGTAAATAACGCCAATAAGTCAGATCCAAATACAGATAATTTAGGTGTCAGACCAAATAACTTAATACAAATAATCCCTACACATGATACAAATAAACTAATAAATAAGCATGTAAAATGTGGATTGCTAAACATTAGGTCAATTTCCTCCAAATCACTTTTAGTTAATGAATTAATTAACGATTATAATATTGATCTTTTAGCTTTAACTGAAACTTGGCTTCAACAAGATGATTATGTCAGATTAAATGAGGCCACCCCACAGAGTCATGTTAACTTTCAAGCTGCCAGGAGCTCAGGCCGGGGAGGTGGGGTGGCAGTAATTTCACATTCTAGTTTACTCCTGAGTCCTAAAATTAACAAAATTAATAATGAGTCTTCCTCATTTGAAAGCCTTATCCTATCAATCACCTGCCCAAACTGGAGAAACCAAAAAGCTGTTCTGTTCATAATAATCTATCGACCTCCTGGTCCTTATTCATTGTTCTTAACAGAATTCTTTGACTTCCTATCAAATTTAGTATTAGATTGGGAAAATATCGTGGTGGTTGGGGATTTCAACATTCACGTGAATGAAAATAATTGCCTCAGTAATGCCTTTAGCGCTTTATTAGATAGCATTGGTTTCACTCAAAATGTAAATGAACCAACCCACAGTCACCAGCACACTCTGGACCTGGTTCTAACTTATGGAATAGAGATTAGTGACCTAAATGTCTTCCCCCAAAACCCAATAATGTCAGATCACTTCCTAATTACCTTTCAGTTTATTCTTAAGGACTATCCAGCTCCTCAGACTAAAACTATAATGAAAAGGACAATATCTGAAAAATCTATTTTAAAGTTCAGAGAAATAATAGAACCAATATTTAATATTATGTCATGTGATCCTGTCGTTAACAGCGCCAGTCCCAGTGCTATTGATAACTCTGTTTACTCAATGGTCAACTCTCTAAAATCTGCTCTTGATGTTGCAGCTCCACTTAAACAGAAAGTAATCAGGCCAAAACGAGCCTCCCCCTGGTACAATGAAGAACTACGTTCTCACAAACAAAGGGTAAGAAAACTAGAGAGATCCTTACGCCGCTCCCACACAGAAGAATAACTGAAAGAATGGAAAACTTGCCTTCTGTCTTATAAGCAGGCTCTGCGTAAGGCTCAAACCAGATATTATTCAAATTTAATAGAAGTAAATAAAAATAACTCTAGATTTCTCTTCAGCACTGTAGCCAGGCTGACAAACTGTCACAGCGCAGTAGAACCCTCAATACCAGTTACTCTAAGCTGCAATGACTTCCTTCTATTCTTTAACAGCAAAATCACAACTATTAGAGATAAACTAAATGCAATTACTCCCACTATCAGTACTGAGCAAGCCCAGACTGCAAAGCTAGTGTCCCATACAAATCTTTCAGTAATACTAGATAGGTTCACTGCTGTTGATCAGGCAGAGATAACTTCAGTCATTATGTCCTCCAAAACATCAACTTGTATTTTAGACCCAATCCCAAGTAGACTCCTCAAAGAAATTCTCCCCCTAATTATAAATCCCATTCTTAATATAATAAATACTTCACTAGAAAGCGGTTATGTCCCTCAGTCCTTCAAATATGCAGTGGTTAAACCACTTTTGAAAAAGCCTAATCTAGACCCCGACATACTGGCAAACTATAGACCTATTTCTAATCTGCCCTTTGTCTCTAAAATCCTTGAAAGAATTGTGATTAAACAGCTTTGTCGCCACCTGCAGGACAATAATTTATTTGAAGTTTTTCAGTCAGGGTTCCGTGCATACCACAGCACTGAAACTGCACTAGTTAAAGTCACAAATGATCTGTTATTAGCTGCTGATGATGGACAGGTCTCAATCCTGGTTCTGTTGGACCTCAGCGCAGCGTTTGACACCATCGACCACAACATTCTACTGCAGAGGTTAGAATGTGATGTAGGTGTCAGTGGAACCGCCCTTAGCTGGTTTAAATCCTATCTATCAGATAGGTACCAGTTTGTTAATGTAAACCAGAGATCTTCCCCGCGTTCTAAAGTAACCTACGGTGTGCCGCAGGGTTCAGTACTCGGTCCAGTTCTGTTCACTCTTTATATGCTGCCCTTAGGTATGATCATCAGAAAGCATGGCATTAACTTCCACTGCTATGCAGATGACACTCAGCTGTATTTATCAATGAAACCTGATCAGACGCATCAAGTAGACAGACTTAGTGCCTGCGTGAAAGACATAAAAACTTGGATGACTCTTAATTATCTGCTCCTTAACCCTGAAAAAACCGAGGTCATTCTGCTGGGCCCTAAGCACCTGCGAGACTCCTTATCTGACCAGATAGTTTCTCTGGACAATATCACTGTAGCCCCCAGCTCTACTGTAAGAAACCTTGGGGTCCTATTTGACCAAGATCTCTCGTTCAAAGCTCATATAAATCAAGCCTGTAAAACAGCCTACTTTCATTTGCGTAACATAGCCAAAATTAGAAAAATCCTGCCCAGAGATGATGCCGAAAAACTCATCCATGCATTTGTCACATCCAGATTAGACTATTGTAACGCTCTGCTTACAGCGTGTCCTAAAAGCTCTATAAGAAGCTTTCAACTGGTTCAAAATGCAGCAGCAAGATTATTAACAGGTACTAGAAAAAGAGATCATATTTCACCAGTGTTGGAGTCTCTTCACTGGCTTCCTGTTGAGTTTAGAATCAAATTTAAAATCCTCCTCCTGACTTATAAAGCTTTAAACAATATGGCCCCATCCTACCTCAAAGATGCAATAGTAGCGTACCATCCAAACAGAGCTCTTCGTTCTCAAAATGCTGGACTATTGTTAGTCCCCAGAGTCTCTAAAAGCACAGTAGGAGGTCGAGCATTTAGCTACCAAGCTCCTATGTTATGGAACCAGCTCCTGTTCATGTAAAAGAGGCCGACACAGTCTCTACATTTAAGACCAGGCTCAAAATGTTCCTCTTTGAAATAGCTTATGGTCAGGCCAGTTAGGAACAGAAATAAAAACCTACAGTTTTAGCTACGCTGCCCTTGGAGCAATTCTGCTGGGGGAAGTATGGCAGCTTGAACACTATCCTCTGGTTCTTCCTACTTTATCTATCAACAATATTTAATATTACTTCAACTGTAGTCTGTTCATTGCTGTTCACATGTTTCTCTTTCTCTCCACTTCCCCCGGGGAGTGGAGACTGTTTCAGACACTGCGGCGGCTGCTCCAGTGACGACCCCCCCACCCCCACCTGTCTGGAGGATCGATCTCTACACTGGATGATCTATGCGCCACCCGCCTGGACAGCTGGATTAGCCACACCTCGTCTGCCTGGACGAACTCCTTCTACTTTAGATGAACTGTTCCTCATCTCCTGCTGGAGGATCTCTCTACACTGGGTGGACTGCTCCTCGTCCGCCTGGAGGAACTCTTTAAAGCCACCTCCCTCTTGAGTGGTTCTGGCTCCACAGTCCAAGTGGATGTCAGTCCTAGTTCATCTGCAGCCTGTCCGTCCGTGGGAGTAGGATCTCTCCTTCACTGTGGTTCTCCCCGAGGTTTCTACTTTTTCCCATGGGGTTTTTTGTAGTTTTTCCTCGCCGCGAAGGAGGGTCAAAGGACAGGGGCATTCTGGGACAGTTATCTGAACTGCTTTTACCTGTGGCCCATCGAGGCAACTGTTGTTGTGATTTTGGGCATTATAAAAATAAATTGATTTGATTTGATTTGATTTAAAGGTACATTGTGTTTTTTTGTTTTCTTCTTGGTCTGGAATGGTCCACAGTATGGTATTAAACTTAACTACCTCCATGACAAGCAGGTAGTGAACATAGTATGTGATTGCATTTGTTTTACCTTTGGCTAACGAACTACCTTTGCTGTGGCCTTTAGAACTTAAAATGATGCATTTGCATAGAAAACACACATTATGTTGCATCAGCTGTGCTTCTCTGCTTGGATTTGGCCTTAACCAGCCATCCACAGGCAGCAGTGGGAATGAAGCATTGAAATAAACAAGAATTAAACATGACTGGCATGCTAATATAAGTACGCAGTTGAAGTGAACTCAATTTGATGGCAGAAATGCCCAGAACGAGGGGATGATTTTTGGACTTGAAACGGCGGGAGACATTCAGATTCAGGGTATCTGATCTGGGGAAAATTTAAATTAATGGAATTCTGAGACACTAACATGTGCATGAAGCAAAATGCAACTCTGGTATAAAAGTATTATATAGGTCATTAAAGGTCAGATATGAAGTGAAGAGTGTTTTTTTTTTTTTTTTTTTTGGCTAATGCAAGATAAGTCGGTTTAATGCCATACTGTGGTACACTCCAGTCTAAGTAATAACATCATGAAGACAAGCGGGTGACAAACCTTCCACCAGAATGCATTTTTTAGAAAGTACCAAGACTGAACCACAAATTATAAGATGTGTTATTAAGACAACAATTAATTGAATTACACTTTTAAGAAGCAGCCACATTAAATTCTCTTCTAGAGCTAGATTATAATTTTCTGTGACCTTTCACCTCCTTTTATTGCTCATTAGCAAAGACCCAGCTTGTTAAATGGCCGCAAACACAAGAGACTATCAAAGGATGATTGTACAAAAACATGAAAATCATAATTTGACATACAAATTGGCCACAATAAACAACAATTCACAGCGGACATGAAAAACCCACCGTGTCCATCAGTGCATGAATCAATGGGTGGTTTGATTTTCACTTTCAAACGCAAACCGATTTTTATATGCGCCACACCAAGCCACACACCAGCTGCTGTGTTAACTATTTATTGACATCGCTTTCTGTGTGGCATCAACCTTTCATATATAATTCTCCACATCTATTCCTCTTGTAAAATCTATAGCGCTATGCTTTATAAGTCTCTTGCTCCAGTGACCTTTCGAAATGGATCGGCCGCTCGGGGCAGGCAAAGTGGCGAGTGCAGGGCATGAGAAACTGTCACATTGAGTGCTTTAATTATCTTAACTTGTGTTTGGATTGGCACTGCAGTTGTAGCTTAAGGCCAAGTTGTACTAATGGGGCTGGGATGTAATGACCCTCTTGTTAATTAGACACAGGTTTGGGGAATGGAGTGGCAGAGTGGTGAACAAATCAGAGATAAGAGGTTTTCACACTATAGGAACATTTGTCAGTTCCTGGCACTTTTTGTTGTTGTTTCAGCCCCATTTGATGCACATTTTCAGGGAGTTTGAATTAGGGACTGGAGCTGCACTTTGGGATTTTTTTTTTTTAGCTCTTGTTCAGAGGAAGGTACTTTTCAATCAGACCATGAAGCGTTTGGTTACAGAAGTACATGTACAACACTTGAACAAGATAAATGACTTTTTCACATTTTAATGAAGTAACAACGAAAATGTCATTGTTTGTTTGAGCTTTTTGTCCATAACAGTTCAAATTGTATACATTAACCTTTTTTGTTACAGTTGAAATATATATTTGCAAGTTTGCTAGTGTCCTGAATGCAAAAAAAAAACAAAAAAAACAGAGCTGCGTTGGGGCCAAGTCAAGTATAAAGCTGCTTGAAAAAACTGGCAAGCATATCTTGAAAGGGCTTGAAAAGTGCTTGAAGGAGTACAAACCCTGGGAGTAGGACGAAGGGAAAAATACTTGTTGCTTTCCTAACCACACTTAATTACATATTTAAATGTTCTACTAATCACTAATATTTAAACCACTTTTTTTGTCTAATTTAGTGGAATGACACAGCTTTCTTTTTCCAGGCGCTTTCTTTATGCCATGCCTGTACCTTACTGTTCACTGACCGTACTATAAAATCATTTATTTTATGCTTTGCAAAGCTCAACAGTAGGGCATTATTGATTATAAGCTTCACACACCACAGAAGGCAACATGGGTGAAGTGTCTTGCCCAAGGACCCTACAACATTATTAAATGATCAGAGGCTCATAAGTTTAGGCTCTAACAACATGCTTCCCCTCAGAAATAATAATACATAGTCAGTGTATTAGTGTTTGTTGTGTGTTAATATGTGTAATATGTAATATGAATGCAATGTACACCACTGTCTTTATTACAAGGGTCTGTGGAGAGACAAACTGAACAGAGAGAGAGAAGAGACTGTATCTCCCTGTCATTGCAAGAGCCTCCAGAGTCCACTCACTTCAGATAAGAGATACTGTCAAATTCAATTAAACCTCCATCTTATTAAGGGTGCATTTGCCCATTACATGTGATGATAAAAGCCTTTGCTCTGGTACAATATAATCAAGATTAGTAAAGATGCTTAGTGCTGGTTTGTTTTAAAGTGCTTTGTCATTACACTCACAAGTTGTACAATTTAATATCTAGAGCTGTAGGTTAAATCCTCAGCTTCTGCACATTTGAAATTGTGTTTAAAAAGTAGGATTCTGTTCAGAATGCACATTGTGAACAACTTCAGGATCATATACATCATCATTTAAAAAGACTGAACTATGAAGTGATAAACGAATACAAGAATCAAATTACATCCCAGGCCTAAAGTGAACTATAGGTAATAGACCGGATATTTTTGCTCAGTGCAAAGATATTTAAATTATTGCAGCCTTTGCAATTTGATAATATCTACTTCGATACATTTGCGATATATTGTGCTTAGAGAGGGGCAATATATAAACATTTAGATAATATTGTGAATGTTGTTTTGAAGATATCAAAGTTTGAAAATCAAGTATATAATTTATAGTAAAAAATTATATATAATATAAAGACTTTCAAATTCACTTTTGTGATTAAATTTTACCGACAGTTCACATTTGTTTGGTAATTAAACCTCAACAATGACATTTAAACACATTTCTGTTGGAGTGACATAATATCGTCTGAATATTGTTATCTTGATACGCTAAAAAATATCCAGATATATATTTTTGTCAGTACTGTCCACAACTAATTGTATAGCCCTATTGGGAACAGAATAAAGAATCTTCTTGCTGTGAGGCAAAATTCTCAGCTGCAGCATCATTGTTATGATTATGTTGGGTATTGATGAGTTTATTTGAAAAAAAAAAGTGTATATAATTTTATCATTTTCATTCTTATTCATTTCCCCCTGATACTTTTAAGTGGGCTGCTGCTTTCTGCACAGAGCACTTGATTCCTCATCGCCAGTGGCATCACATTCCCCTTTAAACCCATTAGCTCTCATCGTCAAGACAACCACCGACAACTGTCAAAATCTCTGAACTTTCTCCCACTTTTTCCTGTCACAGAAAATCGTGAAATTTTATAATCTCCATCCTATTATATCTTTTTTTTTGTTCACTTAAATGTCAACTTTACAGAAAGACGCCTCATTTTCTTGCTTTTCTTTTTCAAACTGATGAATACATGAGATGAGCGGTGCCACTGTGGATCAACATGCTTCACAGTGATGACTTTAGCGGCGTATTGTTCTAGCTCGTTTACTCTGCACAGAGCTAATTATTGATTTAATAGACTCAGCATGTGTGTGTATGGAGCACTGAATGTAATCTTGTTATAGGCGTTTACGATTTACGTTGTATTTCAAACGCTTAAACTAGCAGAGTATATTGTCTTGTTTGTACATTTTAATCTTTTCACGGTTCAATCCAGTCCGTATGACTCATGTTAAGACGTCATTGCAGCCCTATTTTCTCTAAGCCTTTTGATTATAACCCGTATGTGCATTGAGTGGCGCAGCTCTAGGCGTGATTTGTGAGTGAAGGTGCGAATAGCAAGTAAACAGAGACTTTTCTTATCATCGGGAGATACAGCAAGTGCAAAGGAAGTGCTAATTTCAACACTGTCAAAGCAGTACAAGCAGTACAAGATAAGACCTGAGGAAAATGGAGCACATTGTCTAAGACCCAACTTTTAATATCACTTGTCATGCTGCTGGTGGAAATTAGTTTGCAAAATCAAGGGTTAGCTTATAATAAGTACTTCTAATGTGTCGCAGAGAAAAAAAAAAGGTTTAATTTGACTTTCCGGCCAATCAAAGTCAAGCATGAACTCTCAGAAGAAACAGATGGCTTTTGTTATAGTTTTATGAGTTGGAAGTAGAGCTGTCAAAAAAATCACATTAGAGGAAGTTTAACATTTCCTGAGTAGTTTTAGTTTGGTCTTTTTGATCTTTAGCAAGACAATTTTCTAGTATATTGTCCAAATTGGTTTTTAATATCATCTGAATCTGAATCAAAATCAGTACTGGGTATAAAGTAATTTTCTTAGTTTTAGATGGCAAAATCATGGGTTGTAATTATATATTGACTTAGTGGAACGTCAGGATTAGAGGTGAGCAATGTATACAAATTTTGATAATATTGTGAATGTTGCTGAATCTGAAAAATGTTATTGTCAAATAAGGGTTATAAGGTGGTATTTCTGTACATGTGTTGCATTTGACAAATATTGTACATTTTTCTGATAATTAAATCTATCTCAACTAATAGTTAAAAGACATGTTTTACCACATATCTGACATAATATCGTCTACTATTGTTATTGTGATACCGCTCAGCCCTAATGGTAGTAGAAGAAGAGCGGTAGTAGAAAACCTATTGTGCAGTGCAACACAATTCAAAGATCTAAGTAAAATCTCATTGCATCAAATCAGTCAGTCCTATTGAGTACGTTTACTGCTGCTTGACAAATGTTATTATAGCCATCTGTCAGACTAAAACGGCAAAAGAAATATGGCAGCGTATTTTCCCAGAAGTAGATATTAATTTGTACAGCTTGTTCCTGTTCCTGGTTGAAATGACAGCGGTCTCTGTGTTTGACAGAGCAAAGTTATCATCCTCTAAAAGCCCCACAGATGTGTGTCTGGATCTGAGCTGGAGCCGTCTTAAATAAGTAATGAGTTCAGTCCAGAAGATTGTTCTCACTTATCTCTGGTTACTACAGCCATTCAGTTATTTATTCATTTATCCTCTGTTTCCCATCAGACCGCAGCAGACAGCCTTCTCTACCCACAAGCTTTAGCTGTCGCCGCCGCTCCATCTTTGTTCGTTTCAGGGACCACTTATGATTTTGACCACTGAAGAGCTGAAAGAGCACCCCACAAGCTGAAAGCTGGTGATGTTATAATCATTTGTTTAGTCATTACAATTTGTTGTATTCAGTCGTGTGACTGACCATCTATCATTTGGCTGAAATTTGTACTTTTTGACGTATGGACTATCGCCTTAAATCCCCAGCATAGGCCGATATTTTGTTTTGGCTGACTAACTGGTTTAAGGAAAGGCTTTATTTTAACACTTAAGTGTGAAGAAGGCCCCTGCACAAAATGGATGTCTTATACTTTTATTATGAATTTATTTATTTTTGTATTTATTCCTTTATTTAACCAGTCCAGGAAGCTGAGATTCAGAATCTTATTTTGCCAGAAAGACCTGGCTAAGGCATCAGCCAACACAATGAAGACAGTACAAAAATTCACAAATAATGGCTAAAAACAAATGTAAACATTTCTCAGTCGCCACACTTTTTACAGTTTTCTGTGAAGTGAAACTACAGATTCCAATTGAAGGTCTTTTTGTAAATTATCCCAAGACCATATGCAGTGCACTGTATCCTGAGTTTGTAGTCATTTTAATTATGAAAATATCGGCCGAGCTTATCAGCCATCACCAGCTCTGGGTTCTTAAATATTGGTATCCAAACCAACCATTAAAAAAAAAAAAAAGAACAAGGTGCAAGGTACAAGATGCAGCCCAAACGAAACAAAAAGGTCATCAAAAGACATTCAAAAAAGCATGTCCCATCTAGTTTTGTCAAATATGTCCCTTTTCAAATTAGGTCTGTATGTATTTTGTTCCGTATGTCTAATGTCTTTTATATCAGCCCAGTGATTGATGTCATCCATTTTTTATAAATGGCCTTTTACTCGCAGATTAAAGTATTTGCCAAAGGCATCCATTTAGGAGTAATACATAATCTAGTGGGATGACAATTCTTAAAACTATTTGCAGTGCTCTACTGATCCCAGTCCTATACTTCTGACCAGTAGGACTGTCCCAAACACATGGTCATGGTGAACCTTTTAGCTACCACAATTGGGTCGCATTATTCAGTCACAAAGGCTTGATTTTCAATGGCAGGAAGAGTATAGGTGAACGTTTTTGTATTCCATAAATCACAAAATGTAGTTCTCTTTAAATGCAACATTTCCTTCTAATACAGACTACACTTCCATAATATATTTTCCTGTTCACTCCTCTCCACTTGACATGAACATTTTCGGTAAAGCTGGATTTTCTCCTCTTAAGTTGGCGCAAATGAGAGCTGAAAAGTTTGATTGGGTTATTGTGCACGGCAGGCGGCATGCAAATTGCTCACCGGATTTCCTCGACTCTCCCTGCACTGGCACGTTTAAAAATGGCAGCCTCAAATACGTCGTGAATAATGCCGTTGTGTCCTTGGGCAGGACACTTAACCCACCTGGCCCCCAGTGTCTGCGTACACTGGTGTATGAATGTGTGAGTGGATGGGTGACTGGTTCCTTGATGTAAAGCGCTTTGAGTGCCTTAAAAAAAGGTAGAAAAGCGCTATATAAATGTGACCATTGACCATTGACGTCTTAACTATAAATTGCAGGCAAAATTGGCTTATATGCTGCAATTTCTTCATAACTGCTTTGTGTAATGGATGCCTCTGCCACTGCATAGGGAAACGCTAATTAAAAGCTACATTTATTACGTTGAACTGTCTTGGCGGCACAAGACATTTACTATAAATGTGGGTACAGTATGTGTCTGGGAGGCACACGCCAAAAAGTACACTTAGCAGACTGTAAACGGTTATAATGGTCATATTAAAAGCTTTTATGTCTCATAAAAACACTAAGCAAAGCGTTCATAGTGCCGTGCCAACTTAACTAGCATGGTTAATAGAGCTAAAGAGGGGAATATATGAGAAAAGACAGTAAAACCAGCTTTAAAATGGGTGAGTGGGCAGCAGATGACTGACAAAGGATCGAAATAACGCGAACAGAAAGCAGAAAAAAGTATTAAATATTTATAGCTCCCACGAATCCTTGGATATTGGTCAGAATGGTTTTCCACCTAATAGGATAACAAGGAATACTGTACGTCTGTTACGCAATAACTTTAAAAGACATTTCTCAAAACATAACCTATTGCATTTATAAAGCGAGAATAGGATGTTTTCGTTCACGGGTGAAAAGTCCTTGAATTTAATACAAGCTCACATTTGATCTCAATTTTAAGAAAATAAGAAATCATTTTAGTTTGCTTTTTTGTTACATTGATAAAGACTTTTTCTGTTTCTTTTAGCAGGCATCCTCTTTAGCTTCAAGGAACTTTTAAGTCACTTTTTGGTAATTGGTAGTTTTAGAAATCCAACTTGACATTTGTTTCCTTTGTGCTCAAATCTTCAAAAGGACTTTGTTTGGTTTGAATATTACAAGAGTATTATAATTATTTTAATTCAGTAGATTATAATCAGGGAATAGTCAAATAAATGTTTTGATGGTGATTTTTTGTTGAATTGTCAATGTATTTTTTACATTGGTGATTTGCAAAGGGATAGTACAGAATAGCAAACACAGTGTACAGTCACATGGAGCACCTCAGGTTTAGCAGAAGAGTAGTTTTAGGTATATCTACTTGACATTGAAACTTTTTTTTTTTTTGGTCAAATATACAACAGTCTTTACTTCACTTTCTCTTCAACATATCCATGTTTGCCCTTGGAGTACATTCCCTAACATGGCCTTACACAGCTCGGCACAATCTGTGTTTGCGAAGGTGTCAAAGGGGCAAACACTTTAAAGCAAAGTGGAAAGGACAAATGGTTGTTGAAAGACATGATTGATTGTATGATTGTTATATGCTTTTGCCACTTTCTGAAGTGTTTTGCCCGAGCTTTAGAGCAAATTGGCCTCACTTAACCAGCCTCTTTTTTATCTTTTCTCTACATCACCACTTTGCTTCATTGTCAAACCTTATTTTACTCACAAGTAGAGCACTATTCTGGAGACATAACTCCAAAGCAAATGGTAGGATTTGGATGAGATATGGTCCCTATTATAGAGTTGTAACAGATGATCTATCTGAATTAGAATATAAAAGGCGTAGTGTGACTGCAAGATAAAGCAAAAATACTTATAGAAAGGAGTGATGATCTTTACAAGCAATAACTTTGTCGTGTAGTTTTTATTGAGTTTGACTTCAAACACTATTTATGCCACCCCACGGCGGAAAGCAACGAACTGCATAAGTAAAAGTACTGTGCTTTAGTAAAAATGGTAGATATGTTACTTTACTTAAGTAAGATTTAAAGTGGACACTTTTTACTTTTTTCAGTACATGCAGGTATCTGTACTTTCTACTCAGTTAGAATTTTGAATTGGATTGAAAAGTTTAAAGTTTACAGGTTATATTTTAGCATCCTTGAGTTCAAGTCTTGGCTTCAGAAAGCAAAAATAGTATGTTTTATCTGCTCAAAGGAAACATAAAAGTCTAGAAATACTGAGAAATTGTCTGAATAAAAAATATGGACACTTCTTTCTCAGAACTCAGAACTTTCACTCTTTAATACTTAATTACTTGAAATACTTTCTCTGAAAGTTAACAGTTTAAACATGTTCTTCAATACCATTACTTAAGTAGATTTGTTTTTACGTAATACTATAAATTACTTTTACTGGAGTACATATTTTGCTCTTGTATCTATAGTTTTTCTTACGTATCAAAATTGAGTACTTCTTCCACCACTGGTGCCAACGTGGGAAAATTGTAGTTTTCGACAAGAAAACAGAAGCAGTGGAATGAAACGGCCAAAATGTATAAATTATATGCAAGTTAAAAATGGATTCCCCATTGGTTCCAAAGCACTGTGAATGACCCGACTTTAATGCTGCTTTATTTTTGCTGGTACAACCCCAAGTGCACCCGTTTACCTCCGTGGCTGACATTAAATGCTGTGCACACTATCAGTAACAGTAAGTCATGTGTATTTTTGTGCCTTTCGTTGCGTTGCATCAGCACTGATCTCAGAACAGTGCCGTGGCTAAGGCCTGAGGCGGCTCTGCTCAGTGAAGCGTCTGGGGAGCTCATGCCGTTTGTGAGTGAATATAAACTCTGCACGTATGAACGCAACATTTGTCAGATTGTAAACACGTCCTGCTCAGGAAGAAGAAAAGGAAGTTGTTGCTGTCCTTCTTTCTTGCTCTTGCTCTTTTTGTTTATTTGTTTTGTTGTCACTAAAAGATGATGCCCTTTTATGTTTCTCTGCAGAAGATGTGTTCATTGTGTGAGAGTGACAAAGACCACAATGTTTGTTAGGGAAAGTGTGCATGTATTGCAAATTTAAGTAAGCTGCACATGAATAGCAATGAGGATGGATAGAAATAAAGTAGGAGGAGATTTAGTTGTAGTTTTATTGTGGTACGAAAAGCAAGGTTTACATTTATTACCTTTATATCAACTCTAATCCAGAATTTTTTGGAGAATACTTGAAGTGATTTAAGATTTGTATATATTTCAGTAATCCAGGCTACAATGTAAGATGATTTTTCTGGTATATTGTATTGTCTATTGTCTATTTCAGCTTTGGAACTTTTTTTTTAACTTTCTAAAATTGTTTACAGAAGCTATAGCCAGTGTGTTTGTGTTGCTTTTTTGGGAAAAGGTTTTTAAATAGAATAGAATAGAATAAAATAAATAATTATCATGATAACCTATCATTCATGGAATGAAAGCTGGACACGTTTATTTCCTTTTTTTTTGGGGGGGTGGGGCAATTTATCATTTGTATCTTTTCTTTGCATTTTAAAGTCCTTTTTGTTTGTTTTTTTGGCATAAATTAATTAAACATTTAGCTGTAAAGGGTTGAATCAATTATACTGACTAATTGCTTAAGGATTTAATTCTGCTGGTTTTTTGTTTTTTTTTCCAGTATTGTTCATTTGGAATTGGTTTACTGGAATTCTCGCATTATTGTGTCAGTGGCATAAAGTAGTTTCAGTCTTATCGTTTTTACTTTCTGGAACAATATATCGCACATCAGACCTTGTAATCGTGACAGGCCTATGTCCTTGGCCTTTTATTCTGAGACGAGAAAAAAACATGTGCTTTTGTATGCATCTGTTAACTCCATCTTGACATCTGCGTAAAAACCTCTACACTTTATCTGAATGTGTGATTACTGTTGAAATGTCAGGACCTTGCAGACGTTCTATCTCAGAATTTGTGTAAACTTGTGAAAATATTTTAAAACGCCGCTTGCCCAAACACTGACCATGTTTACTGAAATAGCAGAAGTTGTTGTGTGAGAAACTGTCAGTCTCTCTGCCCCTGTGATAAGTCGGGCGCCTGGGTCTTGATTTTGGTGAAACTCGAGAGAGCCGTGCACCACTCCGGAATGACGTTTTCTAAATTACTCCGTTTGGCCCAAGGTGGAAACGACAATTACCTGGCAACATTTTAATAACAAGTCATATCTCACACACAGCCGGGGGAATAAAACACAACAAATTCTGCCTCCAGGGTTTGAGTTTGTACATATTGGATTTTCAACTTTTTTCCAGTTATTTGGAAGTCACTTTTCCCCTGAGCTAAAACCTGACTAAGGACTTGCATATTTTGACATTAATGAGATGGAATGAAAGAATGACAACTGAATTAACTTTATTCATAACATGTTTAATAGAAAATGTGCTTAAAAGACGTGACAAAATAGATGGCATATTATGAGTCATTGCACTTTGTTTGTGACAGTCCTAATGTTGTCAAAAGTGTCGAAAATCAGATAACGATTGTAACTTAAAACTCATTTCGGAACTAGATACTCATTTGAGACAGTATTAATACTAAAACAACCAGACAAACACTATAAAATGTGACCTTTCTTGGGCTTTATTGGAAATAGTACAAGAATACATAAATAAAGTACTGTTATTTTGTCCATTGTGTTAATGAGAGTGTTTTTAATTATCGTTGTGGTATCGAAATTGGTTTATTTAGTATTGTATGTAGTATTATTTAGTATTATTACACAATATCTTATTGAAAATTTTGTATCGTGACAACACTATCTACAACCTAGACCACTTTATTTTTATTGCAACATTTCCAAAATGTTGTGCATTTAAAATCTGAAAATGAAACGTAGCTCATAAATCAAGTAAGAGCATATAAAATATCATCATAAATAAGTAAAAGCTGTTGAATATTGTTAGTACTATGAGCAGGATATTTGCTGTGGTCTGATACAGATTTGAGTATGCTGTGATATTTAATCTAAATAGTAAACAAGAAGTATTTTTAATAGAAAGTCAAAGCCAGATGCTGTTTTTTTCATGATAATAGCCTCATAATTTAAATGTAAAATACTTCAGCGTTAGCTTTTATGTTAATTCACTGTTGGGTGACTATCTGCAGCCTCAAATAAGCACTAAATAATCTGTCTAAAGGCATAAAGCAGTCCTCTTCTGAAATACAATAACACAAATCGTTTTATGAGAATAAAAGAAAGTGAAAATTGCTTTAAACCCAAAGTACCGTAAAATGTAATAACCGACTGATGATAAGAACACGAA